>VDFB02000003.1:105387873-105420499 GCA_007258455.2 Sequoia sempervirens
ATGGTGGGATTGGTGGTCACCATATTGTTTCCTTAATTGATACTGGGGCAACACATAACTTCATTGACGAAGGTGTGGTTGCAAAGAGAGGTCTCAAAATGGAAGAATTTGAAGGTTTCAAAGTCATGGTGACTGATGGGTTTCATATTTCTTGCAACCAAAGGGTTCCTAACATGTCTATGCAGTTGGGCAACTATGAAGTCAAAGATGACTTCTATGTAGTTACTATTGGTGACATGGATGTCGTACTTGGTATTCAATGGTTACGCTCACTTAGGGAAATCTCTCTCAATCTACAAACAATGGAGCTCAAGTTTCAATCTGATGGAAAGAAGGTGGTTCTAAGAGGAATTTCCAGTGGTGGTCCTTAGATTGTGTCATTCAAAAGAATGGAGAGGCTGATTCGGCATGATTAAGTTGAGTGGGCTGCGGAATGTATGGTTCTTCCAGCTAGTCCAGTTGAAACAAAGAGGGACTACCCTCTAGATATTCAGTCTATTCTCACCAAGAAGAGCAAGGTGTTTTCTGATCTACCTCTTGGGCCGCCTCCTAAAAGGGGCACTGAGCATGTCATTGAACTCAAGGAAGGGGCCAAGCTAGTCATTACAACACCTTATTGGTATCCTAAGAAGCAGAAGGACGATATTGAAAAAAACATAAAAGAACTCTTAGAGATGGGCTTCATCCATCCAAGCAAGAGTCCCTTCGCTTAGCAGTAGTTCTTGTGAAGAAGAAGGATGGCACCATTCGCATGTTTGTGGATTATCGTGCTTGAATCAAAGCACAATCAAGAATTGGTACCCCATCCCCCGGATTGATGAGCTAAATGGTGCCAAGTTCTTTTCAAAAATTGATTTGAGGTCAGGCTACTATCAAATTCGGATGAGAGGATTAGATGTTGAGAAGATGACATTCAGATGCCACTAAGGTCATTTTCAGTTTTTAGTCATGTCATTTGGGTTGACTAATGCTCCTGCCACTTTCCAGTTTTTTATGAACAAAGTCTTTCAGAAGTAGTTGAGGAAGTTTGTGTTGATATTTTTTGATGATATCCTCATCTTTAGCAAGATGTGGGAAGAACATCTCAAGCACTTAGAGGAAGTGCTTAGCATCTTGGAATCAGAGAGCTTGTTTGCCAAAAAATCCAAATGTGAATTGGGATGAAAGAGTTGCTCTACCTTGGCCACATAATCAGTGTTGATGGGGTGAAAGTTGATCCTAAAAATATCAAGGTGATAGTTGATTGGCCACCTCCAGAAAACTTGACTCAATTGAAAGGATTTTTGGGTCTTTGTGGCTTTTACCGAAGGTTTGTGAAGGGCTATTCTCAAAGTGTTGCTCCTCTTACTTACCTCACTAAAAATGGGGCTTTCTTTTGGTCAGAAAAGGCTCAAAGTGTTTTTGATAAGTTCAAGAAGATCATGAGTTCTTGTCCAGTTTTGGCCATACCGGATTTCTCCAAGCCTTTCGAGTTACAGTGTGATGCATCCGGAGAAGGTGTTGGGGCTGTTTTGATGCAAGATAAGCATCCCATTGTGTTTGAAAGTAGAAAATTAAGGGGTGTTGAAAGGACCTACTCCATCTATGACAAGGAAATGCTTGCAATCATGCATGCATTAGCTAAGTTCAGACAATATTTGATGGGGAGCAAGTTTGTGGTCAAGACTAATCACAATAGTCTAGAGCACTTCATGCATCAGAAGGATTTGAACAAAAGACAACAAAAGTGGGTGAGTAAGCTTCAAGCTTACGATTTTGACATTGAGTATGTCAAGGGGAAAAACAACATTGTGGAGGATGCTCTATCTAGGAGGCCTCATTTGAGCTCATTGTGTGAGCTTACTGCTGATTGGAAGGAGATGTTGCTTGCTGATTATGCCAAAAATTAGTTTGCAACCAGCATCATTGAAGGTACTTTTTATCATGAAAGGTACAAAGTGGCTGATGGTTTGATACACTACAAGGGAAGGATCTTTTTGGTGGCCAATTCTAAGCTCAAAAAGAAGATTTTGATAACATTCCATGACATCCCACTTGTTGGTCATCAAGGTTATTTCAAGACATATAGGAAGATTCGGGAGAGGTTTTCTTGGAAGGGGCTAAAAGAGGAAGTCCAACGCTACATCAAGGAGTCCCACTTGCCAGATGAACAAAAATGAGCATTCTCTTCTAGCTAGTCTGCTGCAACCTCTTCCCATTCCCAACCGAAAATGGGAAATCATATCAATGGACTTCATCACTGGGTTGCCAAAGGTGCAAGGCAAAGATTGTATCTATGTTGTAGTAGATAGGTTAACAAAGTTTGCTCACTTTTTTTCCATCACTAGCTCATTTTCAACAGCTCAAGTTGCAGATTTGTTTTTCCATGAGGTGTTTAGATTGCATGGGTTATTGAAAAACATTGTGAGTGATAGGGACAACAAGTTCCTAAGCACCTTTTGGCAAGAAGTCTTTAGGATGAGTGGTACAGTGCTCACTCCAAGCATCTAGACTTTTCCTTTGGAGGATGCAACTTGGGAGAATGAGGAGATTCTGCAGCATCCAGACTTGCGATTTCTTGAGGGAAATAAATCTTGGGGAGGGCAGACTGTAATGTCCCCTTCTCAATTGTGATCAATTTTGTTGACTGTTGGCCTATTCCGGAGACCTGTAGGCTACTTAGAGGGTGAAAATTAGGGTTTCCCATTTTGGAGGATTTTGTTGCTCGAAGTTTGGAGATTGGTTTGCAGATTCTTTTTGGGTTTCCATAGAGCTTCACAGTGGTATGACATGCATTGTGATCCGAGCACCTTCACGAATTTACTATTTTTAGTAAATTCTATTTCTGGCAGTGGTCCTGTTGGCTTCAGTGTAGTTGGTTCTCTTCTTCAGCCAGTTTAGTTGGTATTGTGATTTTTGGCCTTTTGATGCATTTTTTGGAGGGATAAGTTAATTTAATTAAAAATAATGTTATATTTTAATGATATAACCCCTTGGCCTAGTTATATGTCTTAAAGTTGTTCTAAAAAGGGGACTTCAAGGGTGGACGCCTCATCTGGAGGTAATTTTATATTTTCTAAGGTCAAAAATCAAGCTTGTGAAGTGGGACACCAATTTGGAGAGGAAAAGATGAATTTGAATTAATAAAAAGTCAAATATTTCCTTGAAGAAAGGGATGCCATCTTGGAGGGAAAAGAGAACAAATTCAAATTTGAAATTGGGTGCCTTCTTGAAGCTTCTAGAAGATTCCTCTCAAGTTTATAAAAGCAAGCCTCTGCTCTTTAGTTCTTCATCTCTTGTCTACCATATCATTATGCTGCTAGATTGTCTTCAAGCACATGCTTCGAGGAAAGCATACCTCCTAGCATTGGCTCATCTTCTTGCTTGAAAGATAGCAACTAGTTGAAAGATAGATTGCAATTGGTTTGTCTAGCATTGTAGTTGAGTTTCTTGCATTCTGGAGTTCTAAGTCTTGCATTTCAGTCTCATTTTGGAGTTGTTGATTACATTAGCTGATTGTAAGTTTTGATCATATTCTCAAAAATAAAAATAATCTCATTTTGGGTATTGTCTCATTGTGTCTCATTGATAGGGACGACCCTATGGACTAAATTGCAGATTTTATTATCAAGAATTGAATTTTATAGTAGCAAGTCGCCCTTCTTGAGGGTCATACCAGTTGGGGGCTCATTGGGAATTGTGCCATAAGAAAAATAAGAAATTCTGGTGTGGTTTTATGGTTGTGTCTTGGGCGCTATCATCTAGGAGAGGTAATGCATTTAGTTTCATGTGTTTTGGGTGAGTGTAGAGTGATTTGTGAGCATTTTAGTGCATTCTGGGGTTGCTGGTTGTCATGTTTTAGTTGTTGGTCTGTCATATCAGAATTAAAAAAATTGTCCTTTGGGCTGGGATTGAGCATTGGAAGTCATATTTGGTATTTGAAAGACATCCTATATAGTTGCATCTTGATAAACTCTCTAATACAATGTGCTTGCAAGATATTACTTTCATTGTAAGGTTGTTCAGTAGTACTGCCAGCCATTTTATTTATCTTGCTAAGTCATTGTACTTTATTAGCTACAACTCAGGGATCCTCTGACTATATGCTTTCCATTCTTGGCACATTCTTGGTTAGAGTTACTTTTCGATAGCAGTTTATAGGGATCCTTTGACCATATGCTCGCCACCTCTTGGTGCATTCTTGGTTAGAGTTACTTTCAGCTCATAATGCATAAGATCCTTTGACCATATGCTCATCTTTCCTAGACACGTTTTTGGTTAGAGTTCCTTTTTATTTTAGCATTGCATCAGATCCTCTGACCGTATGCTCGCTCGTCTTGGGCACATTCTTGGTTAGAGTTACTTCCACATCGTTTTGGTTTCAAAGATAACCTTAATGGGTGTGTGTTGCATTGTATTTGCAATTGAAAAAACAAAAAAAATTGGTTTGGTTCATTACAGAGGATGACGATTGATTTATTGTGATTGATGTTTATTGTGAGTGAAAGTGAGATGGGGATGGATGAATTTTTTAAAATATTTGGATGTTTTTGATATTTTTGAAATGTTTTGAGGTTGTTTTTGGTATTTTCAAGATTTTACAAATGTTTTGATTTTCGAATTTTCTAATTTTTTGGGATTTTCTGAGATTTTGACCAAGAGACTAACTTAAAGACCTATCCTAGGGGCCTCAGGGGCTAATCAGTAGATTATCCTTTCCTACATTATACATGTAGAGACCACGTAGTTTGACTGACACAAACTCGATTATTGATGAGATATGAACAAATGGACTGCTAGTTTATTATGACGGACTCCTAAAGGACTGACCTAAGTGTCTCGAGGGATGATCAAATATCAAACTTTCCTACGTTCTAAGCTTAGAGACAACGTAGTTCGACAAGAAAACTCTATTTTTTGACTGACTTTTGACATGTTTTTGGATTTTGATATGTTTTGGATGTTTTTGGACTTTCTAATTTTCTGATGTTTTTAGATTTTTCTAATTTTGGGGACTTCAAGAGCATACACGAATCTGATCTGATTAGAACATGCCCCCAAAGTGAAGCAATAGACTAATTCGATAAAGGCAGGATAAACTGACCTTGGGAATGGGTTGAGTAGTACTAGGAGGGATCATGACACGAACACAGGACCAAGCTATGATACAAATGCAGATGGGTGATGGATGAGGATATGAAATGTGATGGATGATGGAAGCGTAATGGATGGATGATGCAGACCAAGCCGTGAGGATCTTGGTGGATGGAAAGTGCTTATTTACACAAGGTGTTTGTTTTCCAAGTTTTCACCAAGGTACTTGCCCAAAGTGCCACCGAAGTGGTTTTCACTGGAAGATGATTTTTTTCTCTTTACTATTTTTAATCCTTTTTTCTATTTTTTTTTTTTTTCTTTTTTGATTTTTTTTTGTCACCAAGATGCATGTTTGCCAGGTTTTCATCAAGGTGACCATTTTTCAAGACATTTTCTATTTTTTTTGTATTTTTGGCTCTATACCTTGGAAGGTTAGACATAAAACTTTTTGAGATGGGAACTGTTCATGGGCTCCTGCAGGGGTTCCCCTTTGGGTGTTGATAGCTGATATGCCCCTAACTTGTAACTTGTTGTGATGACAAATGGTCCCAACTAGCTGGGTTCAAATTTTCCTTTTCTATTTGGATTTGGGATATTCTTCTAGTTCTCCTTTAGCACAAGTTCTCCAACTTGGAATGTCTAACTCCTGATCTTCTTGTTATAGCTTCGCTTGAGTCAGTTTTGATAGACGTGCAAGTGGTTCAAGGCCTCCATACACTATTCATATGCAACTCTAGCTCATTCAGTCTTGACACTTGATATTCTTCATCCGTGATGAGGTTCTGTAGTGATATTCTCAGTGATGGGAGCTCGATCTCAATGGGTAATATGGCTTTTGATCTGTAGACCAGGGAGAAGGGGGTGGCACCCGTTGGTGTGTAGATGCTAGTTTGATAGGCCTAGAGAGAAGGATTTAGCTGTAGATTGTTAGTGTAATTAATTAATTATTACACTAGCATAAGTCAACTTAGGTCATATTTCATTTAGTCCTAGGTTGCATTTTTAATAAATCATTTAATAAATAGGGTAATATTCCCTTTCATGTTTGTGGGATAAGATTCCTTCTAGAAGATGAGTTGTCCTTCTAGAACTTATCTCAACATTTAATAATCATCTAGATAGGGTTCACATGTTGTCACATTTTGTTAGATTATAACACTTGGCAACATCTCGTGCATCTTAGGTTTTCTCTTTTTCCTTTATATTCAAGCATTTTGTTCATTTGTAACATATCATTTTCATCATATCATATCAATATAGAATCTTTATTCTGCATTCCATAGTTGCAACACTTTTCTTTGTGGTTGATTATCTTTCATGGAAAAGGTCCTTTATTGAAGATTCTGGAGCTTCAGGGACTGTGCATCCATAATCTCAAAATGGTATCAGAACTTGTCTAGTGAAACATCAACCCTTGATCCAGGAAGTTGGAGTACAAGATTCTTACAGGCTTGGAATTTTTTGTTGCAGGCTAGTTGGTTCTACCCTGGAGCCAAGCTAATTTATGGTGCACATCAGGCTCTCTCCGACCTCTCCATTGCATCTAGAAGGCCTCAAAACCCATAGATCGCCTGCTCAATCATCAAAATTGGAGATATATCGATCGGGAGCCATTGAGGTATCAATCTAGGGTTTGCATTTTTTGTACTATCCATACAATTTTGCAGAAAAATATCCCCCTTTCAGTCCTCCATCATGGCAAAAAAAAATTAGAAAAATTAGGCTATTTTTAATCTTATCATTTGGGAAAATTTCTATATAGTTCAGTAAAAAATTTAATTCAGTGGCATTGACTAGCAATTTAATTCACAGTCGGCACAAGGGTTTTTAAAAAATTTCATCGGCGACTATAGTTTTGGGTTTGATATTTCTTTGGTCGGTATATATATTATTTTTTGCAGAATTATATTTAAATATCGGCTTTTATTTAAAATTTGAATTGTAAAATTTACAATATTCAAATTTTTTTTGAGTGGTCGGCATGCACCAACAGTCTACAGACCGACCAACTATCGATGTTGTCACCGGTCATCAGCCTGCATCATTCATCTGGTCCCCGACATCACCCGTCATCGGCACTTCGGCCACCGCATTCCATTGCCGGTTATTTTTCCCGGCCACCCTCTGACCGACACCGATAGCCCCCATCGTCGAGGCCCTTGGTTCTATCTATGACTAGGGCTTGTGCTAGACTCTAGCGGTGCCACCATCCATCCTGGCCGCGCCATCGGTCTCCACCCACCAGCCACTCCACCACCACCTTATCCGGGGGTGGGTGTTTTTTTTTAAACTGTCAACTAGCCCCGCAGTCATATCAGCGACCAGGGGCTGATTTTTTTTTGCCTATTTAGCCTGTGCTTTCAAATTAGAATTTTTTCTTCCGAAGGCCATATCTTCGTGCCACGGTATCAAAAATTTGCAAACGATATGTCGATGGAAAGAGAATTCAGAGCACTATCTAGTGGTACCATCCATTTTATAGGATTTTTTTGCAATAAAATTCTATAGTGAACTGAAGTCAACCCTTCATTCTAGACTCAGAGGTGCATATCTTCTCATCAGATTGTCGGATTTCAGTGATTCCAGTGGCATTCAGGAGATATTTCAGTGCTTTTTTTCATCAGTCCACTCACTTTCTTTGGTTTCAGCTCCAAGTATCTTCTATTGGTTTTTTGCAATTTGGTGCATTTTCCTAATTCCTGAGACATCCTAAAGCTTGAAGAATAATTTCTTGATCTCAGAGGCATATTTTCAGTTGAATATCTATTTGGAAGTCTTTATTTTCTATTGAAGGTCACTATCTTTGTATTTTGGAGAAATTTCATTATGGGGCTTGCATATTATTCTCCTTTGACTATGATGCACAAGGGTAACTATTCACAATGGCGAGATGGGATCATCCACCATCTCCAAACACTTGATCTATTGCCTCATTTGTATGGTATAGTTCCTCATCGAAGTGAAGGTATTCATGAACTTGCTTGGAGTTGAATCAGATACACTATTTTGGAAATAATTTCAATGCAAGTTGATTGTGATGTTCTAAGTACTATTGATCATTGTGATTGTCCTCATATCCTTTGGACTAAGCTTTGGGAGATATATGGATATTCAGACACTCCACCATTCCCTGATGGTCATGATTTAGAATGTCATTCTTCAAATCAGGTACCCCATGATGATATTGTTGTGTAGGAGGTTGATTGCCTTGATCTTTCTGAAGAGGTTGACAAGGTTGCTTTAGGTGCTTCTTCTCCATTAGAGACAGTTGGTATCCCTTCAAAATTAGTGATTCCTTGTCTAGATTCATTGATTGAGGCTTCCACTATCATCACTCATCAGGAGACATTCTATTTTCCAGACTTGACATCAAGGGATAGATTTGTTTCAGGTATCATTGACTTGGCTACTTCTACAGGTTTGGACAACAATCTTGAGGGGATATCACTCCTCTATTCAGATCTGACTTTGAAGATTTTTCTTGAGTCTCCTCATCCTTTTATCTCGACCTTGATTGGGGATCCAAAGACCATCTTGGAGCCACTTGGTTTCTCTTCAAATATTTCATGGAAGAGACTTATTCCCTGTCATTCCATTCAAAATTTGAGGTTTCTTCAGCATCTACCGTTGGATTGGCTTCAGGCTTCTTTCAGTTGTTTCGAGGACACTTCATTCAGGGGGGACTATCAAGTCTCCATCACATCCATCATATTCATTCCATCTCCGTCTTTGGATACTGTTCAACATCAGTTTCTACATTGTCCTGGTTTGTCACCCTCTTCATTGATTGTGACATCATCTTCAGGCAAGGAGACACATGAGCAGAGTTCAGAGACATCATCATCCACCTTCATCCTTCCTTCCTTCAATTCCTATCCAGAATGGGAGCATCATTGCACTTGCACTTGGTTTTGTTTCTTCTAAAAGGGAGACAAGTTGTTTGTCGACATTGGATCTTGTTCTGTCTTCAGACACTTACCATTTCTACAAGTGATCACATCTCCTGGGGGGGCTATATAATCTCTCTATTTCTTCCCTATGGGGGGGATATTGTATTGTATCCATGTGACAGATGGTGTACTTGGGAGGTATTTGGGAGTCCTCCATCATTTCCATCCTATCTCACATTTTTGTTTTTTCATCTCCTTTTTGGAGAGGGGTTTTGTTCCCACTAGGTTTTACCCTTTTCTCCAGTTGTGGGAGATTTTCTACATCTTCATGTACATGGGTACCTAACATGGCCTCGTAGCCGGGACCCATCATCTTCTTGCATAATCATTGCATTTTCCTCCCTAAGTTGAACTTATGGGGTGTGTTAGTGTAATTAATTAATTATTACACTAGCATAAGTCAACTTAGGTCATATTTCATTTAGTCCTAGGTTGCATTTTTAATAAATCATTTAATAAATAGGGTAATATTCCCTTCCATGTTTGTGGGATAAGATTCCTTCTAGAAGATGAGTTTTCCTTCTAGAACTTATCTCAACATTTAATAATCATCTAGATAGGGTTCACATTTTGTCACATGTTGTTAGATTATAACACTTGGAAAAATCTCATGCATCTTAGGTTTTCTCTTTTGCCTTTATATTCAGGCATTTTGTTCATTTGTAACATATCATTTTCATCATATCATATCAATATAGAATCTTTATTCTGCATTCCATAATTGCAACACGTTTCTTTGTTGTTGATTATATTTCATGGAAAAGGTCCTTTATTGAATATTCTGGAGCTTCAGGGACTATGCATCCATAATCTCAACACAGATGCCAGTCACGACCTGCGTCATTGACTATTTTCGTAAGGATCTTCAAAATGGTTTTATTGGTGGATTTTGCTTGGCCATTGCCTTGGGGATAATATGGAGTGGAAAAGTGATGTTGGATTTTGAATTTGTTGCATAGGTCACGGACATCCTGATTCTTGAAAGGTGTCCCATTATCTGAGATAATGGCTTGGGGGACACTATAGTGTCATATAAAGTAGTTTAGGATGAACTTAGATATCTACTTTCCAGTGATGTATGTCATGGGTATGGCTTCCACCCACTTGGTGAAATACTCAGTGGTAGTAATGATAAACTTGTGGCCACTAGATGAGGTGGGGGTGATTTTTCCAACGAGATTGAGCCCCCACTGCAAAAAGGGCCATGGTGTGATGATGGGATAAAGTTCTTGAGCTGGTGCATGGATGAGATCCCCATGTTGTTGACATTGTAGAAACCTTCTGGCATAGTCATGTGCTTCTCTTTCCATAGTAGGCCAATAATACCCCATCCTCAATAACTTCTTGGCCAAGGTCATTTCGCTTGAGTGTGAACCACAAATACCATTATGTACCTCAGTTAAAGTAGTCAAGGCTTCTTCAATGTTTAGGCAACGTAACAAGGTTCCTTCAATGCTTCTTCAGTAAAGGGTTTCTCCTAGGATGGCAAAACGAGATGCTTTCTTGACAAATGTTTTCTTAAGGTTTGAGGTTATATCGGCTGGGAGGATTCCTATTCTCAGATAAGTGTATATATAGTGGTACCAATGATCACCAGGACCAACGATTTCGCACAAGAATTCAAACTCCGGTACCTCGAATGCAGGCATTAGAAGCTTCTCTTCCAATAATTCATATTTTGGGACATTGTGAGGGATATCCAATAGGGATCCAATTGTTGCCATGGCATCAACTACTCTATTTTTTTCTCTAGGCATCTGCTCGAATGTGATCTCAATGAAGGATTCCTTAAGACTTTCCACCAATTTCTTGTATGGAGTTAGCTTGTCATCCTTATTCTGATACTCATCATTCACTTGATTGATTATTAGTTGTGAATACCCATATACCTTGAGAGCCATGATATTCCATTGCACTACTATTCTGAGTCCTATGGTTAGAGCCTCGTATTATGTGATATTGTTTGTGCAGGGAAATACCAACTTGTAGGATCTTGGTATGTAGTCTCCCTATGGAGTGATGAAAAAGACTTTGACTCACGATCCATGTTGTGTGTAGGATCCATCAAAGTAAAACTTCCAATGGTTTTCTATGCTCAAATTGAAGTTGGATTCATTTGGGAACTCTGAAATTAGTGGATTTTCTGAATATATTGGTGCTTCTTCCAGTTGGTCTACAATAGCTTTCCCTTTGATGGCCTTCCACTCTACATAATCGATGTCATATTCTGATAGGATCATGACCCACTTGGCCATCCTTCCTATGAGCATTGCTTTGGAAAGAAGATACTTGAGTGGGTCAATCTTGGCAAGGAGTTTGATTTTGTGTGTCAACATGTAGTGTTTGAACTTCTATGAGGCAAACACTACTGCTAGACAAGCTTTTTCAATGAAGGAATAATTTAAATCATGCCTTACCATGGTCCGAATGATGTAGTAGATGGCCCTCTCTATTAATTTTTTAGTGTGCTGAGCAAGGAGAGTGTTGAGGGCTGTTGATGTTGCTGATATGTAAAGGATTAGCTGTTTTCCTTGGATTAGTGGCATAAGTACTGGAGGTGTGAGAAAATACTCTTTGATCTTGTTGAAGGCTTGATCACACTTTTTGTCCCACTTGTACGCTACCCCCTTGTGGAGTAGGTGAGAATATGGGATTGATCTGTTTGCTAATTGAGCTATGAACTGGCAGATTGATTGGAGTCTACCTTTTAAGCCTCTGAGCTGCTTCAAAGTATTGGGTGTCTCCATCTCGAGGATTTCCTTTACCTTAGCAGGATCTTTTTCAATTCCCCTCATAGACACAATGTATCCCAACAACTTCCCTGATTATACGTTGAAGACACACTTCTTTGGATTAAGGCAGACCTTGTATTCCTCTAGTCTATCAAAGATGGCACTTAATGTTGCTATGTGGTCCCTTCTTTTTTGGATTTTTCCAATATGTCATCGACGTAATCTTCCACAGTCTTATAGATCATGTCATGAAAGATTAAGGTCATGGCTCTCTGATATGTTTCTCTAGCATTCTTTAGGCCAAAAAACATCATGTTCTGGCAATATGTCCCCCATGGACAAGTAAAAGTTGTTTTATGTTGATCTTCTTTGGCTATCATGATTTGGTTATACCTAGAGAATATGTCCATCAGTGAGAGCATTTCATGTCGCGCAGTCATGTCTATGATCATATCAATGTTGGGAAGCGGGAAGTCATCTTTGGGATATGCCTTGTTCAAGTCTCTGAAATCTGTGCATATACGAATGCCCCTATCGAGCTTTGAAACAGGGACCAAATTTGATACCCACTCTGGGTAGTCGATTGGTCGTATGAACCCTGCATCAAGTAGCTTCTTCAATTTCATTTTGACTAACAAGGCTATCTGGGGTTGCATTTTTCTGAGTTTTTATCTAAGAGGCTTTGCTTTGGGGTAAACTGCTAGGTGGTGGACCACAATCTCCTGATCAAGCCCATGCATGTTGGCATAGATCCATGCAAAGTTGACCTTTCTCTCTCTTAAGAAAGTAGCTAGGAGCTCCTATTCTTCTATCATCAATGATTCAACATAAAATGTGATATGCAGAGTTTCCTTTGTTCCCAAGTTGACTGGGTTGCACTTTTTGGCTAGAATTGCTGACTTTTCCTAATGTAGAGCACTGAGAGGAAGATTGAATCCTTCATCCTCGGGTGCCTCAGAGAGGTTTTCACTATTGGATACATCCTTTGTTTTTACTATTTTAGGGTTAGAGAGTGCCATAGTGTGGTTTTCACTCAAGGACCTTGAGATTATTCTCAAATTTTTTCTTTTACGACTAAAGGATTCAATCATCTCCCCGTACTAAGCTTGTGTATCAAAAATGATATCAAACCCAGCCTTGTGATCTCCATGTGGCACCATGTATTGTAGTCCCATGAATTCTGAGAGCGCCTCATCATTTTCAAAAGTTTCTAGAACCAATGGTCCTCGTTGGTTGTAATCGATGAGCTTGGGGTAGACTAGGTTGATTTCATGGGCTTGAATGGTTGACTCAAACGACACAGTACTAATCATAAGGAGAGAGGAATTCTCAAATATCATAGGTAGGTCAGTTATGGCATCTTCCTCATCATCACTACTACTATAGACATCAGTTATGTCAAATGTGAAGTTTTCTATGACTTAGCCTGTAGATACGGGTAAGCGAAGTTTGGATGTTGTTGGATAAGGGGGAATCTTGACTGCTTTAACTGGGGGACCTCATCCACGTATGGTTATACTCAAAGAGGTACATCCAAGGCCAATATTTCTCATTCATGTCCTAGGAATGATGGGTACTAGAAGCTCGTTGTCATTTTGTCCCAGCCTTTGGTTTCTATCATAACCCATGGCGAGCATCATTTGTAAGCCTTTATTGCTATCATCCATAGGTAGGTTAACTGTTGGTCTATTGTCTTGGTATAGGAGGTAGTATGGGTCCTCTTCTATTATGTCCCGACTAAGATCTCCCCAACTTCTGAAGTTGGAAGATCATGTAGTGAAGGTTTGGGATGATGAAGCCTCATTTGACTATGGTCGTCCTTGTGACCTGGGAGATTGTGGTAACTCTCCTACCACAAAATCATTTTTTGGAATTGTATAATGTCCACACCCATTGTCCTCGATAATGACCTTGATATCGGAGATGGTAGGGATGGTGAGTGTCTATGTTGCAGAAGTGGAGGTGAGAGTAGCTGGATCAATGTATGGAGATGATGGGCCCTCATCGTTCTAAGGAACTTGGGGGATTTTGTAATATTTTGCTTCTAGGCTCTTTTAGTAAGAGAAGGGTTCAAGATCCTCATTGATAGTGACCTCTTAGCCTTGGTATGTGAACTTGACACATTGGTGGAAAGTTGATGCTACTGCTTGCATCCCAAGGATCAATGGATGTCCCAGGAGAATGTTGTAAGGAAAATCAAGGTCAAGGACCTAACAGGTGGTTTCCATAATTGTTGGCCCTACTTGAATAGGGAGTTGAATAGTTCCCTGAGACACTCTTTCTTGATCATCGTAAGCCTTGATTGTAATGCCTTTTCCTTTTTCAATGGAATCTTTTGAGATTCCCAAATTCTTTATGGGCTTGAGGGAACAAATGTTTAAACCTACACCTCCATCCACCAAGACTCTCTTGACTTTGTTCTTATGCACTAGGACCTCCAGAAGGAGTGAAAAATTGTGAGATGGTTGGGTGGGAAATTCTTGATTGGAGAATGTAAGAAGAATTGGGGTAATGAGGTTTCCGACCATAGCTTGGAATTGTTCAAAATCAAGATCTGCAGAGATGGTGGATGAAGCCAATGCTTCCTCAAAGATCTTTCTGTGGGATGATGAAATCTTCAGCAACTCCATGATGGAGATATGAGCTAGGGTTCTTTTTAATTGGTCAAGAAAATTATAGCCACTAGGAACGGGTCTCAGGTTGGAAGTGGGTGCTCTAGGAGGCTGAGATGACCCTGTGATGGTGATTTTTCTGCCTCTTGTGGTGACTCCACAATCAACTTTGGCTCCTTTGATGGTGATAACAATGCAATACTCATCCAAGGATGCAACAACATGGTCGTCTACATGATTGACAATTTTGAAAGTACCATTTCCTTTATCATTGTTATTGTTCCCTTTGTTGTTGTGATTGGGCATCGAATTCATGTAGATCTTGAGATTTTGATTTCCCACTAGTTGTTCCACATTTATGATTTTATCATCAATGAGGTCTTGAATCAAAATTTTCAACCTCTACAACTGGCAGTTGTGTGTCCCTTGATCTTGTGGAAATCAAAAAGGTGATTTTCATTGTACCACGACAGTTTCACCAAGGGCTCTTGATAGTTTTCATATTGGGGATTGTGATGAGTTTTTCTGCCACTAGCCTCTTCATGATGGATTTAGACGATTCCCTAAGGGCTATGTATTTCCATTTGGGGGAGTTTTTGTTTCATTTGGGTGGCCCCCTTTGATTGTTCACATTGTTGATTGTTTGATTGCTTAGCTATTGAGTTACAATGTTAGCTTGATGATTGTTCTGATTGTTATTTTGGGGTGGTTGCTGGGGTGTTGGGGTGTTTTGTCGAGGAGCACTAATGACAACTTTGGCGTTGACAACACCATCATTGGTAATGTTTCTATTTTTCGCCCATGTGCAAGGTTTGTCATTATAGCTGGTGGATGGGCGATTATTTTTCTATTCAGGATATGCAAGTGACCCCCCTTGTGCAATAAGGGCTCATTCAATGTTAAGCACCTTGGATATCAATTGGTCGTATGTGGTGATACCTTGTACCCTGAGATGGAATGCCAAGGCTCCTTCGAGATTTGAAATAATGGTGCAAAATTGTTGTTCTTTAGGTGTGGACCACTTTATCCTATTGGCCTTGGATCACCATCATTGTAGGAAGGAAGCAAATGATTTGTTTTTACCATGTTTAAGAGTCGTTAGTTCCTCTAGACTGACATCCATATAGATATTGAATGAGTATTTTTTATGAATGTGTCTACTATCTCTTGGAACTTTTTTATACCTAGAGGGAGGTGAGAGAACCACTCCATGGCTTGGCTAGCCAAACTTCTAGGAAATAGCTGCATCAAATATGTATCGTCATATGCGACTTCCATGCAATGTACTTGGAATTCCCTGATGTGATTTTCAGGGTTTCTTGTCCCACGGTATTTATCAAATTTGGGGATTTCAAATCCCTTTGGGAATGGTTTCATTGCAAGACTCTTGTCAAATGGATAGGGGCACAAGTTTCTGGGTGTTTACGTGTTCTTCCCTGACTAAAGATCAAGCACTTGTTGCGAGAGCAACTTGATTTGTGTTGTCACATCGTTTTGTGGATCAGGGGGTGGAGTGAAGGTGTTTTGTGGTGGTTTAATTGTTGAAGGGGTGGGTGGATTGGTTGGTGTGTTGGTGGATGGTGCTTGCACATTTTATTGCGCCAAGTATGCTTGTAATTACCATTGTACCAACAACACTTATTGTTGGTCCTATTTTTGTTGCACTAATAGTGCCTATTGTTGAGCTTACTGTTGTTGTTGGGCTGCTAGTCGGGCTACTTTTTGCTACTCTTGGTATTGTTTTAGCGCTTGTTGGTACACTTGTTGTTGGGTTGCTTGTTGTTGTGTGAGGTATTATGCTTGCGCCTGTGCTTGTGCATGTACATGTGCTTGTTGACCTTGATATTGGGCTTGAGCTTGCACTTTTTCCTATTGGGCTACTTGCACAGCTTGTGCGGTTTGTGTAGCCTATGTGGCTTGTGTATCCTATGTGGCTTGTGTAGCCTGTGCGGCTTGCACAACTTGGGAAGCTTGTTGTGCCTATTGTGCAGCTAGTTGTGCTTGTGCTTGCTAAGCGGCTAGCTATGCAACTTGTCGGCTTTGGATTTGTTGGAGTGCCTTTTGATAGGCAGCTTGTTGAGTAGCTTGCAACACAATGTGTTTGAATTGGGTGTCAATGGTGGTCGTGGATTCGAGATGGTGCTTGTTGTGGTGATGAGGGGCACCATTGTATTGATGATTGGGATTTGGGTGGCGGATGGTGCGATTGACATGCTTGGTCCTTGAGAGACCATGTTTTGAGATATTTGTGGGATAGTTAATGATGTGGTGATTGCTTGAGTTATCAGGATGATTTCCATCTGTTGTTGTGATATCAATGACAAGATGGCAGGATTTGGTATGATGCTTTGATTGATGCTTCGAGGGTTGTTTTGATTTTATTGATTGATGTTTGGTAGAGGGGGAATCCCTAAACTGAGAGGTGTGGATATTTCCAGCAAGGGTGGAAGTGGTGGAAAAGTGAGTGGCATACTCCCTTGAGGAAATGATAAGATGAAGGGTCAAAGATGTCGCCAGGTCCGAATAAGTCACCTTCTCCTTCTGAGGTTATGGGGAGAGAGGTTTGAGGTGTTGCGTGAAATGATGATGATGGATCATTAGGATCGTGAAAGATGAGGGGGACATATGGGTGTAATGGATTTTGGGGGATGGGTTGCCCCAAGATAGTGTTTGTGTCCAAATCTTGGTTATTTACAAGGGGGTGTGTTTGTAGTGCATTGATAAATGTGCTCCCCTTGTTAACAATGGGTTGAGTTGGAGCAATGGATGATGTAATTTGCAAGATGATTTGAGTGATGTTTTGAATTGGGGGTGTGGATGAAATTGGGAGTGTGGTTGATATTGGGGGAATAATCCCAAGAGGTGGTTCCACAATGGTGCTCACATTGTAATCGAAAGGGATTTTAGCCCCTTGTTTTGCTAATTCAAGCATATATTGTGAAGGATGGAGCTTCATCATGATATTGACAATCCTATGATTTTTGGGATTTTGGACCATTTCAATGATCTCATCTTTTGTCATCCCGAAGGAATTATTGGTGATATCCTCTACTTGACCTTCCTCTTGAGGATTTTGTGATGATGAAGGAAGATTAGTTAGGGGATTATTTGATCCAACAAGATTGATTTCAGAATTGGTTTGACTTCAGTCACTTGAAGTTGATGTTTCTTTTTTTACCTCCATGTTCCTCTTGTGTTGTGATCTAGTTTGCACCATAAAATAGGGATCAATTTTCAAGAATGTGGGAGATGAATCTCTAATTCTTTGGATTGATCTAACCTTAGGTTCAAAAGAGAAAATTTAGGATGATTTAAGGATCAAAAGTGTGATGATGAAATGGTGTGAAAGATGGATGATATGGATGATGAAACTCTTAGAAGATCTTGAGGGGATGCTAGAATTTTGAGAATTTTTTAAAAAAAATTTGGATTCTTGGATTTGTTTTGGATTTTGATTTTGGATTCTTGGATTCTTGGATTTTGATTTGACCTTGATTTGGTTTTGGATTCTTTTGATTTTGGATAATGAACAAATGGATCCCAAGATGTTGGATGTTATCTATGGGATAGACTTGCTCACAAGATGATAATTTAACTAAGTGTGGGGAGAAGGATGCATCTACATATACTTAACTAAACAAGATGATTTGATGTTAATTCAACCAAGCATATGGAGAAGGATGCATCTACATATACCTAGCTAAACAAGATGATTTGATGTTTGATTCAAGCATTTTGATTCATGGATTTGCCAAAAAGTCTAACATGAAGGATGATTTCAAGATTTTCAAGAGTTGTTGGTGAGATGATTTTTGTTTGATGTTTGAAAGATGGATCAAGGTTTTGATTTGATCCTATGTGTACCTAAAAATACTCTTGTTACAAGACCTCAGTTTTGAAGAACACACTTTACTCTAAACAAGATGCTCAAATTTCCGAAAAAGATTTAGATTTTGACAATAATAAAACGAGTAAAAATTGGGATTGTTTCTTGAAGCTCTTCTGTAAAAGTTGAAAAGCAATCTTTGTCTGAATTCGTAGAGCATTGAGAGATGCTTTTGATGATCTTTTGGACTAAGAGGTTTTTTCTTTGGTTTTTGGATTTTGATCTTGTGTGAAATCATTTGAGACACATGTGTCCCGGGTTCAATTGTTCTTAGCTTTGCTTAGTGACTTATTTTTACCACAAACAATTCTTGATTAGGTTTCTTCAAACTAAATGTCTAATGTTCTAACTTCTTATCATCCCACAAAGTGTATTATGTGGAAATCAAGGAAATTAAGGAAAAAAATTTCCTATTGTTGACTTTAGTAAGAAAATTGAGATATAAATTCAAATGTTTAGAAATCTCTAAGGACAGAATCCCTAGGGAAAGCAATAACACTTGAATTTTTTCAAAGATATTTGCCTCCTAAAGGGTTTGAAGTTTGATGACAATGTTGAATGTTTGTTTTCCCAATGTTTATGAACAAGAAAAGTGTTTTGTTTCCAAGAACAAGCACAACCCTATGGATATGAAAGACTGTATTTGTTGAGTCCCCACTTGGACAAGTCCAACTACGCCTACTTTTAGTGAATGGTTAGATGCTTGACCCCACTGGCTCCCCTCCACAACACTCACTTATACGGGGAAACCAAGAATCAGTACGCATGAAACTCCCATGGCATACTTTCCATTTTTACTAAAAGCTGTAAAAGTGTGGGGTGGCTTCAGAATGACCATTCTTACACCAACAAATAGATCAAGGATTTTGGCCTTTTCTAAACAAGGGTTTTAATGCGGGCATTCCATTCATGAGGACCACCCATGTGGTGAGAGACCATTGCTACCCTTCTCATTGAAATGATCCTCGTGATACTTGCCTTAAGTACCCACACTTATATATTGGTTGGAAGTCGTTTGGATTTAGCATGTTCTTGGTTGGGTCATTCCCTTGGGTGATTACTTTTTCCCACAAGGTAGGCCCTCTAAGATAAACAAAAGAGAGCAAACATATGCATAGTTCGATCGATCTTTGTTGAGAAACAAAGAGAGAACACACACAATATGTACCACTCACACTCACAAGATTTGTTCAATTTTTAATCCCAAATGAAATGTGGAGGCAATCACTTACACAAATTGAGATCACCAAAAAGCCTTTTGGTGGTGCTATTTTGGGTAAGTAATTACAAGACAAAGAAGCACATGTTCATTTTATCCTTTCAAAGCAAGAGTGACTTCTTTTTAAGCACCAAAGGAAGTGTGAGATTTTGATTGTTCAGTTGTTAACCTTAAACAAAATCTAGTAGGTTTGTCTAAAGTTCTTTTTAATCTTTTGTAGCAAAATGGAAGCTTTTGTAGTGTT
The DNA here is from genome assembly GCA_007258455.2 of Sequoia sempervirens. Taxonomy (NCBI): domain Eukaryota; kingdom Viridiplantae; phylum Streptophyta; class Pinopsida; order Cupressales; family Cupressaceae; genus Sequoia; species Sequoia sempervirens. The sequence continues at coordinate 105,407,590 of VDFB02000003.1, forward strand.
CATTTTAGTGCCCAAAAGAAATTTAGTGTGTCCTAAGCACATGAAAGGTAACAAATCCATAGAAGAAATATTATAAGTTCTCCCAAAGTGTTAAAAAAACACAAATGTGTTCAAAAAAACTTGATGTAATGAGATGATAATGTCATTATGAACCTTTAACTTTGTTTCCCTCCTTCACCTTTGTTTAAGCCAACCTGCAAAAAACCAATTAGAACTGCAAAACAGAGGTTAGAAAACCAGTTAGTAGCCCAAAGCAACCAAAATAGAAAAAGCACATGTCAAAATTAACTAATTTTAAGCTTTTTACTCTACTCCAGCGGTGCAACCCGCATATGTGGTGCTATTTGAAGAAATAAGTGGCGATGTATAGTGCCACTAGGTCTACATGTGATGCTCTGTAGTAGAACAAAGAATGTGATGGTGGCGTAGTTTTTCTCAATGACGTAGTTTGAAGTTTAAAAATTCTAGTGCCCGAGAATTGAACCAACATCATAGTTTGAAGATTTGAATTTCTGGGTGGGAAGGTTGCAGCGATGAAGTTTGGAGTTTGTAGCATCACTGTATGGCGCCACTGGACTAATAGCGGTGTTGTATGGTGCCACTAGATTGATAGTAGCAATATTCCCTGTAGACACCAAAACACTAGAGAAAAGCAAAGAATTTTGTTAAAAAATGTGATTAGAACTTGAGATTTTCCCTCCTAGCACCAAAATGTAGAACCCCAATCCTAGACCTGCACAAACATGAGAAACAAACACAATATTAGATCAAATGCAAGTGAGAATTAAGATTCCCCATGAAATTCATTTGCAAAGCTCAAATAGAAAAGAAAATAAAGAAAATGAACCAAGAAAGCAATGAAATCTTATTTTAAGATGCAAACTCTCAATCCCATAGGGGAGTTGGTGCCAATTTGATGTGGAAATTGGCCCTTTCCCAACTCTTATGCAAGCTTATGATGATTTGATGAAGATTGATCCACTTGATGATTGATTCAATTGAGCTCCATGAAGAAATATGCAATAACCTAGCTACAAACTTGATAAATCGGATGAAAATGGATATGCTTGAGGATGAAATTGAGTATAGTAGACTTGCTCAAATTGTGGATGATCAAAATACAAAGGAAGTCCTTCTATTTATAGAAAGACAAGATGGAGGAATGAGCAAAAATGAAGTAATGTGGGATCATTCAACATCCAATGGGCAAGTGCCACTTGTCAAGATGTGAATGGAGGAAGCTTGAGCACATTTTGATGAATGTGCACAATAAATAAAATTAGGTGGAATTTGAAAATCATGAAATGACATGTTAGAGGGAAAAAGAATGAATTAAATGCCACTTGGCTCAATGTACAAGGACATGTAAGAGGGAATGAATGTCTTGTTGGAAGGACAAATCCACTTGGAGGAATATTCCCCTAAAGATGCCAAGTTGAAAGAAAATGGGGATTTAATAAATCCATTAAATGTATTTTCATGTGCAAGTGGCAAAATCTAGAGAAATTGGATAATTAGGATTAAATTAATCAGGGTTTAATTAATTTAATGAGGGAAATTAGATGATGTGACTATTTGATTTAGATTTTTGGGTTGATTTAAATCAAAGATGAGAGGAAAGTGATTTAGATTTAATTAAATAAAGGATTTGATTTATTTAATTAAAGAGGGATGATGTTAGATTAAATCAAATAAGGTTTAATTTATTTAATTTAATAAGATGACATTAGAGATTTAATTAAGTCAAATGAATTATTTAATTTAATAGAGACCAAAGGATTAATTAAATAACATTGATTTATTTAATTAATGAGAGAGAATGACTTAATCAGATAAATAATGATTTATTTAATTAAGGGACGAAGACTGATGATTCAGCTAAGAAGATGATTTTGGACAAAACGGTGTTAGTAATTAGGATCAAGTATGTTAGTGTATTTTCCATGTCTACACAACTATTAAAAGAGAAGCCTTAAGATTCCATGAACCATTGTATACAGATAAATAAAACAACTTTAGGTTCTAAAAAGATTCAAAGTATATATGTTCAAGTGAAAAATAATCTCCTTGCTTGCATGAAGATTCAACAAGGAAGCTACCAAACACAAAGTAATATCTGAATTCACTCGGTATCTCTCACTGGTAGTCATAAACCCCCATCCTAACACCATTTTAACAGCCTTAAGGGTTGCGGAGTTGGGGTTCTACGACAAGCCTTTTAAACAATGGTCAGAAATTGGCCCAAGAAATGCTACTTGAGTCTTGTTGCAAGTAAGTGAAACTGGAGTTTCCATAACTGGGCTTTTTTCCAAAACTATAACAAGGGAAAAAAATGGTAAAGAAACGACCCATCTTGCAAATTTAAAAAGTGGATTGGAAGCTATAACATTGCACATGTGCCAAGGGTTGTGTTTATGCCAACTCTCGGAGGAGCGGACGTTTCAGGAAAAACATCCAAGGTGGAATAATCATGAGCAATTGAGGGAACAACCAAGTAAATAATCTCCAGGGAGGCATAACTTAAACACGTAAAATGTAAACCAAATGATAAATAAATTTGGCCATAGGGACCATGTCCCTTTTGCAAATCGAAACCCATTTTTTTATAATTAAAATCAAAGCTCTTGTCCAACAACAAGAGTTCAAATTTTAAAAGACAAACGAGTGCAACCCTAGTAATCAAAATAGGGCATACTTTAACACTCTGAATAGTAGTTGTAACAATGCATACATTGAAATCACATTGGGACTTTCAAATTTTTGGAATTAGGATTAAACCATTAAAATAATGAATTAGAATCATTCATTTGCTCAAATCATTTTTCATAAGAGAGCGAAAAAGCCATACGATAAGAGAGTATGGATTAATATGTCTTTAATATCATAAGAGTTTAGAAACCACATCTATAAATGACATTTTTAGTACAATTTCTTAAAACCGAGCTTAACCCTATACATGTATATTTTCACACTTTCAAAATTTATAAATATTTATAGAAGTCATCACTATCATAACCAAACACTATCATAACATACATCCTTCTTATGTATATTAAATGGATCTATCCCATAAAGGAACCCTAGGCATATTTTATTTGGGAGTAAGTAAAAAACTAGAGCAAACCCACGTTCACTCTTCAAAAAGTTCAAATTCCTCGAGCCATTTGAAGTCATCCATCGGCTCAAATTGGTATAGCCTACGAATGACAACGTGGCCACTATGCCAGGTGGAATATGCCAAGATTATCAGATGATAACATGGCCATTGAACCATGTGAAATAGGACATAAATAAATTTAAATAATCTTGGACTTATCACCCAAAATTTTGATAACACTAACCTATAAAAAATAAAAATGAATGATGATTTATTTGAGTCAAACACATGGTATATTTGGTTTTGTAAGCCATTTTTTTATGTACGCAAGGTAATATGATGTGATGTGTCTAAGACTATGAAATTCTATTTAATTTTCACATGATCCTTGATCTTCATTTGTGTAAGACTAATAATGTGTTCATGTTCCTTACATGCTTTTATTAATTTTGCATTTGCATTAATTTTCTATGCATGAGAATGATCTTATAGCCTAGTGAAATGATAAAATGCAAATGAAATATTAATGAGGTGTTTGGAATTGAATTAGCAAATTTAAAGGTCTTTAAAATATTATTCTTATATTATTATTAAAAAATAAAGTAGGTTGTGCTTATATAAATTTTCTAGGGAATTGTGACTTTTTGAAAAAGGAAAAATGAATTTATAAATAGTGTGTTAGAAGGTCATTTAAATTTTAGCTCTAAATTGTTGCAAATGTGAATAAGAGAAAAGAGACATCTTTTTTGTATTTTTAATCATATTCTTCTATTTTATGTAAGTTTTGAAAGGAAAGAGAGTACAGTTTTATTCAAACCATGGCTTGCATATATAAAATTTTAATAGATTTGAGCTTGGATGGATTGTGAATAATTTATTGAACTTTTTTTTTTTTGGAAAGAGAGGATTTTAGATATCTAGTGCATAAAAAATTTGGAATAAAAGGGAATTTTATTAATATTTTAAATTTAGTGAGCATTTTAAAAAAAAGAAATATAAATAGTTGTGTATACTTGGTATATAGATAAAGGATTATTGTTGTTTATTTTTGGGGTGTAAACAAGGGGATTTACATATATTCTTGTATGTCAAGAAGTGAGGGTTGTGTTTTGCATGTAATGATGAAATTTGTATGAGTAAAATATACAATTACCCTCATATTCTTGAAAATTTTCTAAAGAACTTATGTGATAGTAAATCCATTATCCCTATCATTTTTTATATTAAATATAGTTTATAAATATCAAAACAAACATTTACATTTTTATATTAGGTCTATGTCTGATTATCCATCCTAGTAATTCAAGTCTTATAGCTGCATCTGATTTACATTAGACATCTATATACAACATTAATTTATATTACAAAATGATAAAAAAGGAGAAACAATAATTATGTAAAACTACTATAAATTATGGCTCTCAATACATCTATCAATATCATAGCATCCCAAGGGGGGTCTATTTTGGACATTTTTGAGTTAGATTTGACCACTTCAAGAGTTCCTTCTTCATCTTGATTCTCATGGAATTTGGGTCCTCTGTCCTTTTTAGTTGTCACTATTTTGAATCTTCTATTATAATTCTTTTGAAACTCCATGCAATCCTTCCTGAAGCTTAGATTGGCATTTGTGTTGCGGTGCTAGTGTCTTATATACTTGACTTCATCTTTCTTTATCTCCACTCTTTTTCCCCTGGTCATCTTTTTAAATTTATCTTTGGAAACCTCCAATTTCATTATAACCTACACAAAAATATTATGAAAAATGAGTCATATATTTGACTCAATAAGTACTCTCACCCTGCCTTGAAATTTTTCCACATTCCTAGCTTTCCATATCATCCAAAAATTTTCAATAGATAAAATACTCCAAAATAAACTAGAAAAATTATCCATCCCTTCAATTTTAATAGCAATAATTTCATGCTTTTTAATCTATCTTATGTTACCCCATTCACATAATTCAACACAAAACATTAGTTGAATCTCTCTAGAAAAGAAACATTCAAAAATATATGATCAATATTTTTAGTCTTTCTACATAACTCACACAGGTTTGTATTTGCATCATAAGAAGACTAAGGAATTTTTTTTAAGAGAAGCAGTCATCTGAAGCATGCTTTCTTTGGTTCCAAGACCCCATTCCAATTCTAATTAAATAACTTATTCCAATTTATCTATGCGAGATTGTTGTTCCAAGACTTGTTAGCATAATCAACAATAGCATTTGAAGTTGGTTAGTTTTACACAAAAAATATTTTTATTAATAGGATAAACAAGTTTTTAAGGAACCCAAAACCCTTCACATAAAAATTCTACTAACTCAAAATAAAACATAGTCATACAACAACCAAGTAACAACAAACCAACAACAACTCATAACAAAATTAGAGCACTAAAGAAAAATAACTATTTCATGTTCTTCAAGGTTTTTTCCACCTCCAATTCCTAATTGTAATGAATATTTACCATGGATAGCAGCTCATTCTTCTCTTCATCAAAATACTTTTTCTTGATCCCTCGGGTCCTAGCACTTGGAACCTTCTTGTAAGACCCCTCCCTTTATATCAAAGTTACAACCCCTTTTATTCTAAACTTATGCTACTTTGTTGTGTAGATTTAGAGTGCATCATTTAGATGATGCAAGATCCAAATGTGTTTGAGTGCCACTGTACTTTTAGTCATTTGATTCTAAGAGTAGATTAGTTAAGTTATTATGTGAATGCTTTTGTTAAAGTAAATGATTAAATCTACATTAATAGATACTATTATTTTTCATGATATAATGTGTTACTAAGGCCCACTTGTTGTAGCAGTTCTTCTTATCATTTGACTCATGTTGATTGTGAATGCCTCCTATAGTATTCACTTGAGGTTCCTCATATCAAGTATTATGACTAAAGTCACTAAAGGAGCCTTAGAGGTTTTAGTAAAAATAGCAGGTGCAGATTTGATCCCTATAATACTGCTTAACTTAGAGAAATTAAGATAACAAGTAAATAAGGAAAGATGAAGAGTTTAGAGTCTATATTTCTATTGTGTTGTGACCTATTATGTAATTATTATCTACACTTAGCTTAGAACATCATACCTTTACTTGTAATTGGGAGGTGTTAATGGAGATTTAATCTAATAGGGATGGTTGGACCTAGCTATAATTAGGTTAATCTATTGGCAATATGATTGTCATTGATGTCAAAAGGGCATCTTATGGATGTCAAAGGGGATTTTGTGGCAATGAGTTTGATTGAGGTCAAAAGGGGCACCTCTTTAAGGTCAAAAGGAGATATGAGTGATATCAAATAAGGAGTTGTTGTTTGAGACCTCAAAAGGGCTTCATAAGGATGTCAGGGAGAAGGATTCATGGGACTTAGGGTGTCATTACATCAATCCTTGAAGAGTTTCAAAATTTTGGGCATCGATCCTTGGGCTTACCTCTTATCACTTGCTTGAGAAGGAAGGAGTTAGTCTTTTTCAACTAAGTTTGATTATGCTTTAGACTTAGGGCTTGCAGCTTACTCTATGACTATATCACATGCCTCAAAGAAATGCTAAAACGAATGTGCTAAGCCTGAAAGTTGTTGGAACTTTTGGTGGTTCTCATAACTCTATCATTCCCCACCTAAGTTTCCATAACCTTGCTCCCATCTGTCATATCATGATTTTTCTTCTAAAGTTAGTCTTTGGTGCATTCATAAGGCTTGTCGATGTCCCAAGATGTTGTCCTAACTTTATATGTTCCAACCAAGTTGAAGTTAAGTTATTTTGATATTTTATAAAGGTTATGAAACCTCCATTGGTCATCAACAAGGTTATAAGAACATCTCTTTCTACTGATAAATACAAAAAGGACAAAGAGTTTTGGTATTTTTTAAAGGTTATGAAACCTCCATCGATCATCGCCTAGGTTTTCATAACCTTTCCTTTTCCCACCGTATTATAACTTATAGTCTGAGGTTCATCTTTTTGAAGTCCCAAAGTGCGTCAGTTCCTAAAATCATCACTATAACCTTTAAATGTTTTGGTTAATTCAATTCATTTCGAAGTTTTTTCCAAGTTAGGGAACTTTCATTGATCCCTAACAAGGTTATGATAACCTTCTCTTTTTCTGCTTGATATAAATAGAGATACTTTAATTTCTCCTAAGTCCAGAGCCTCAATATATTTTTTTCCCCACTATTCCATAAGATCCTTGGTGGACCTGAATCCTTTTCCTGTGGAACTATGGGAGGACTTTAGGCTTCAACATTACTTATACCGAATTCCTCATTGAAATTAAGTATGAGAAAAGTCTAAAAGGTTTCAAACTTTGAACTTCAGCCATACCTTGTATCGATTGCACAAAGGAAAAGGAAGTTTGAACATACTAAATTTGAGGAGTCGAGTGTCGAAAATTGGAAGGTTGGCTTATGCCTTACCAAAAGGAAGGTAATTGGTAAGAGAAAATCCCAAAGGATGACACCCGAAAGGGTTAAGGTTTCTGAAATAAATTTGTAGGTATCACAATTCGGTAGGAAGGCTTATATCTTACCAAAAGGATGGTAAGAAGTAAGGTGAAATGGAAAACCTTGACATCCGATAGCTCAGTGCCAATTTGGTGTTTTGTGCTTAAATATTTTGGAGGTCAGTGTGTTAGCTTGCGATAGGGTGAAGGAAGGTAAATGGTTGAACCCCGATAGGTGTAAAGAGCTTCAAACTTATGTGTTTGGACTTGCTTGTTAAGCTCTATTATGCACTTCAAGAATGGGGTAAGAGATATTAGTGATCCCTAACCTCTAACAACTTAAAGAACTATTTGGAGTTTCGTGCTTTGGTGTTTCAGAGGTTAGTGCATTAGTGTGTGATGGTGCACAAGAAGGAAAATGGTAACATAGGGTAATTCTAATCGTTGAACCTTGACAGGTATAAAGAGGATTGGACATCATGGTTTGGTATTGTTTCTTGAGGCCTTCAAAGAATGTCAATCATGAGGTAAGGGTGATTAGTAACACCCGACCCCTGACAAGCATGGATGATGGAGTAATGTCGCCATTCTGTGAATACTTGTATTGACTTGGGTTGACTAATATAGGTATGCGGGATAGTGACACATGGAAAAAATTGATTGCTTCACCTAATTCACATCGTTGTTGTGAATCAATAAAGATATATGGCCAAAATTAAAGCAGGTCAAATTGGATGGTAATGTTTTAAAGAAAGACAGGTAATGGAGATGCATTGGATTTATGGCGTGAATTTCAAGATTGATGGCTACAAAGGCTAGATTATGATATGTTAGCTCCAGGAAACAATTTGGAAAACAAATGAAGGAAATGGATGCCACCAAGAATGCATTCAGGTCAGCTATGTAAGTTGAAAGAGATCAAGAAAATGAGGGATGGAATTTAATGTAAAACAAACCCTAGATTGTGATAGGCTAGAAATGGTAGGTGAAATGAATTTGGTCAGGGGTGCACAACATGAGAGGAGGTATCTTGTCGACAAAGAAAAGAGGAATGCAGTTCTTTGGCTAGGGCACAAAGGAGGATAGGAGCTTCAAGGGGAAAATGGGAGAGAATGAAGCTAAAGGAAATAGAGAAGGCAAGGGGAGGATGGCACTTGTTATCCAAGTGGTGGAGATTGGAAGGCATAAAATCACATTTCCATTTTAGATTTATTGTATGAATAGAGTCCTTTATGGGGTTTCATGGTGGACAAAGGATTTGTGGGGTAGAAGCAAAGGTTCAAGACCCCATCTCAAGCCCTTGGAGAATATTTATGTAAGTATGGGAGTCTATCTTTAACTTGTTTTAAACATACCCGCCTAGTATTTTATACGAATATATGTGTTTGCATGTTCGACCCTATCGTGTGTATTGGGGGCCTTGGTTGTGTTTTCAATGTATTTTTTAGTGGGGGTAATTTTTGGGAGTTTCTTTTTATACCTAGATCATATCCATGAAGGTTAGGGACTATGTTTAGAATTTTGGCTTCCATCGACCATTCCATTGGTCTCAAGTGAAACCCTTGTTCATAAGCCATCGTATGGAAATTTTAATGCTATCCCTAAATGAATAGATATTAGGTCTCTATGTCCTTCTTGGTCTTCAAATGCCAGTAGAAATAAATTATATACAAGTTTTGATACAAAATAACTAGTAAGAATAATGGGTGTTGGAATGCTCTATTCAATAGAACTTAAGCATCACACTCATGGAATTGTTTGACAGTTACTTAGATAAATCTTGTCTTGAAACACCACTTTATATTATTTGAATTGAAGACACCATTTCATCATCATGGGGATAAAATATTTCTTGCTCAGGGGTTTGGATAGAGCTCATGAGACTTCATGATGTCAATATGGTCAGGTGGAGAGCAATTTTTATTCTTTTGAGTTATATCATTATTGTTACTAATCTCATGATTAGAGATGGTATTTGAGAATTTCACTTAACTAGGATTGTTGCCTTGAAGAGAAATAGATATTATGCCCAGAAATTAAATTTTCATATATACATGATGGGATTTATTTATGAATTAACTGTCTTTATAAAATTTGTGCATATCTTGAAAGGATTCGTAGGACAGAATAAGATCCTTAAAAAGAAAGTAGTATGATATTATAAATCTAGTAGTAAAATTTTCCTAACCTTGATACTCAGTATATTCAAATTTAGGAAGGGAATAATATTGCAAGATGCTCGAATATCTTTCCACCACTTATTGATCAACAAAATTCCAACAAGGGAAGTTTGGTGCAGTCACGATAGGAGGGTTCCAAAAGGAACAGTCTGGACCATGTAGCAATGAGTCAACAGAGTGAAAATAACATATAAAATCGATATGCGAACATGAATATTCATTAATATAGAATGCTTACATGTAACATTGGCCACAAGGGTGAATATCCAGGGCTCACAGGCCTCGCCTTAAAGGCTCACAACATACGACTAGCCAACAGGCCTTATTACATGCCCCCAAAGGGTTATCACAAAAATGTATTGATCTGAATCTAAAACTACTGAATGATTACTAACTGATAAATAAAAATGATAAAAATGTTTATAAGTATGCTTCTCAAGCTCCAAAATAGATTCACATTAGCCATAAGGGTTGATAATCTGATGAATGCTCCACTATGAATGTTGGCCTCAAGATAAGAAGAATTAACTCCACACATGATGAATTAAATTGTGAATCTTCAAGATAGGTCCCCACAAACCTAATATACTTGTATGATGTTCAATTAAGCCCCACATGATTTGGAATAGGTCCGCACTAAGAAATCTAGACCAGGTCATTCCCCAAAAGCTCTAGTTGGTAACATAGTGAAATTTTGAGAGCAATAACTTCTAGTAAGCGAATGTAAGTGATCTAAAATTTGTATATGTAGTAGATGTCAATGTGTAGATGCTATATCTTGATCTGTGAGCTAAGAAACAAAGGTATGGTAACATTTGAAACGAACTAGTGAAACCACTACTGAATGCAATGCAAGGAAAGAACTATTTTTGGTTGATATAGGATTGCTTTACAACCAAGGATGCTCTTGCATCAGAAACCTAGGGTTGGAAGAAAAGTGAGGTTTTCATTTTTCAGGGCTAAGAGGAAAACCAAGACGGTCCACCTCAACCTGAGAGATCCATGATGCATCTTCTATTGGTTTTCCTTTCCATTTTACAAGATATTCTTTGTATTGCTTGTTCCTAGTGCTTCTTCTAGTTCTGCTATCCAAAATTAGTTCAATATCCTTCGGTTCCTAATGTGGTAACTACTCCTTCAATTCCATTTCATAACTGCTGCCACTTGATTCTCCTTTGTGAAACTCAAATATTTTTGCAACATTGAAATAGGTGATATACCCAATGTCTTTGATAACTCCACTTCATATGTGTTTTCATAATCAAACTTCCTTAGAATCTTACATGGTCCAAACTTCCTCATCTTCAACTTGTTGTATGTGCCAACTGGGAATCTCTCCTTCCTCAAATATACCATTACTTCATCTCCAACAGAAAATTCCTTAGGCCTCTGGTGTTTATCTACCTTCTCCTTATACTTATTGTTCATGTCTTCTAAATGCTTCCAGACCTAATTATGCAATATCTCCATGAAACTTGCAAACTCTTCTTCTTCTACTCTCCTCTTTCCCTCCATGTTGATGTCTCTTAATTCTGCAACACCCCTAGGACTTCCTCTGGTAACAATCTGAAATGGTGTCTTCCTTGTACTCTAGTTCATTGAATTATTGTATGAAAACTCTACCAGTGGTAAAACTATATTCCAACTTTCTACCTTATCTCCAATCAGACATCTCAATAGGTTACCCAAACTTCTATTCACTACCTTTTTCTTTCCATCCGTCTATGGGTGATATGTTGAACTAAACTTCAAATCTGTCTTCATCTTCTTCCATAGTGTCCTCCAAAAGTATCCAATGAATTTGGTATCTCTGTCTAAAACAATACTCTTAGGTAATCCATGCAATCTCACAATCTCTTTAAATAAATCAGCAACATGCATAGCATCATTAGTCTTCTTACAAGGAATAAAATGTGCCATTTTAGAAAATTATTCCACTACAACCATAATAGAATCATATCCTCTTTGTGTTCTTGGAAATACCAAAATGAAATCCATGCTTATATCTTCCCAAGGCCTCTCCAATACTATCAATGGTTTATATAATCCATATTTTGACTACTCCCCTTTGCAACTTGAAAAATTATACAATTTTGAACATACTTCCTTACATCCTTGTATATCTACAGCCAAAAATAAGGTTCACTCACCAAATTTGTTGTCTTATCCACTCTGAAATGTCCTGCTAAACCTCCACTATGCTTCTCCTTGACCAAATTCTCCCTCATTGAACTCCTCAGTATACACAACTAATTTCCTTTGAATAAAATATCTTCTTCGATAAAATAATCCAACCACTAGCTCCAATTTGTCACTACTGGTTCTTTGCATGTTTTCCAAGCTTCACCAAAATCTACATCACCTTCAAACATATGTTTCAATTCTTTAAATCATAGTACTTCCACTCTCATCTTTGTCAACAAATTCCTTCTTTTGCTCAATGCATATGCAACTTTGTTTGACTTTCCACTCCTATGCTTCAATACAAATGTATAACTCTATGAGAATTAAACCCATCTCATATGTCTCTAATTCAGCTTCCCTTGACTATTCAAATATACAAAGCTTAATGATCAATATACAACACAAAATCCTTAGGCAACAAGTAATGTCTACACTTCTTCAAAGCTTGAATTATGGTATAGACTTCTTGATCATAAACTAAGTATTTTCTTCTGGCATCATTCAATTTCTCACTAAATTAAGCTACATGTCTTCCTTCTTGACTCAACATTGCTCCAATTGCATTCCCACTTGCATTACAATCCACTTGAAATACTTTGTCAAAATTCGGTAATGCTAACACTAGCTGCTATGTCACCTTTTGCTTCAACAACTCAAAACTCTTTTGTTCTCTGGTTGTCCACCTAAAATCCTTTTTATCTCCTCATTGTCTCTATGATGGGGTTACAAACACTACTAAAAATTCTAGTAGAAACTCACTAATCCATGAAATGATCTTACTTCTCCAATATTTACTGGTGTAATCCAATATAAAATTGATTTCACTTTCTTTGGATCCATCTTCAATCCTTTAGCAGAAATAAAAAAATCCAAGATATACCAACTCTATCTTCATGAAGCTACACTTCTTGATATTAATCATCAACTTCTCTTCTCTCAACCTCTATAATACTTATCAGATGTGCCACAAATGTTCCTCTCTAGTCTTACTGAAAATTAGAATAC
>VDFB02000003.1:105425994-105521040 GCA_007258455.2 Sequoia sempervirens
CACGCTCAAGAAAACCAACTTTGATACCACTTGATGAGGGCAAATCGAGACTTAGAAAATAACCCACAAATAAGAGAGAAATTTTATTATTCAGAAAATGGAGCTTCTTACATGCAGAGGATCTCAAATCCCCAAGTTCTACAACACATGTTACAGACAGCTACAAAATAACCCTTTCGCAATATGTGAGCTTGTCCCCAAAAAAGTTACCCAAAAATTAGAAACCCGCGCATAAATAGAGCTCCTCATTAGTTTGGAGCCAAAACAACATTCAAATTTGAGTTTAGGTGGTTTGGCATTGAAAATTTACAACATGAAGTTCAAATTTCAAAAGAGCATTTGCAATTGTATCTTCTAGAAAGTGCGCCAACTTCCCGAGACCATAACTTTTGATCCGAGACTCCAATTCGCGAACCGTTTGAACCGTTGGAAAGGTCTCGAAGTCAATAACATGCTCAAAATTTTCCACGCCAATTTTGGCAAGTTTCGGGGCCGTTCCGGGAACTCTAAGTGCCTCAAATCTAACTTGGAAGATTTTTAGGTGTAAATTTGGGAAACTAAAACTGCAATATCTTTCAACCCAGGAACAGAAAATAAAAACCATAAATTAGGAATTTCATTATGACGAAAAGGGTATCCAAAAATGTAAAAACATCTAAAAACCGAGAAACTTGATATTTAACTATTTTTGGGTGATGCAAGATTGCCCTTACACCACTGGATGCTCCTGCATCACATATGCTTCTCTTTTGGTATGCTTATTTTTCTTTTCAGTACCTCCTTGATGACACTCAAATTCTCTATGTCCTTCACCTCCACACTTGAAACAAGTTCCTTTGAATGGCCTTCTCTCATATCTCCCTTCATTCCTTTGACATCCTTCATTATGGTAAGAATTATGACCTCCTTTGTTACTGGGGTAGAAACTTCTATCTTCCTTTTCTCGGTGGTATGAATTAGCATCCTTTTCTTCACTCCAGTAGGGTTTTGTATCTTTGTTCTATTTTGTATAGGGTCTCCTTTCTCTAGACTAGTTTCCATTCTTCTAAAATCTTCCTTTCGCACTTTTTTGTCTTTGTTCAAACTTCTTGTTCAGTTTATCTTCTACTTTCAATGCAAACTGGTATGCCTCTTCAATAGATGTCATCTTGACTAGGCTTAGTTCTTCTTGAATATTTGTCCTTATTCCATTGATATATTTGGCAACCTTCTCCTTACTTTCTTCGCTATGACCGGTTTTGATTATCATCTTGTAGAATTATTTAGTATACTCCTTCACAGATATTTCTTTTTTTCTTGAGTTAAGTAATATTTTCAACAATTCTAGTTCATAATCGGCTGGTATGAATTGATTCTTCAATTTTTTCACCATTCTATCCCATTTGATGATTCTTTCTTTTCCTCTTCTATTCCGATCCAATTGAACTTCTTTCCACCATAATGCAACATGACCTTTAAACTTTGTTTTCACAAATATGACTCTTTTTGGATCTTAAATTCTTCATACTCGAAGTATTCTTCCGTCTCATTTATCCAATCAATAAATTCCCCATGATTCAAATTTCCCACATAATTTTGAATTTCAACTCTGGGTCGCTTGCTAATTTTTGAAATTTCCTTCAACGTCTTTACTTGATCTAATTCTTCTTCTTCATCATCTAGAATTTATGTAATTTGATTTGCATATTCTTCATCATCATCACTTTCATCATTATTCCTAGGCTTTAGGTCTTGCCTTTGATCATCTTCAACAACATCTAACCTAACTTTCATTTCACGCATCATCTCCAACATTTCATCCATTCTTTTGACAACATTCATCATAGCAGGCATTCTCCTTGGAGGCATCTCTCCCCTCAAATCTGATGCAACTGCCTCAATTGGGAGATCTAGCTATAAGGGTTTTAGTTTCCTCACAATCAGTGATCGGTTGAAAATAAACGTAGTCTACCTTAGGTCAGCTATCTATTCACCTCAAGGAATGCCTTCAAGAATTGAATCTCACTCTGATACCACTTGGTCTAGTCATGATAGGAGGGTTCTAGAAGGAATAGTCTAGACCATGCAACAATGAGTCAACACAATGGAAATAACACATAAAATATATATGAAAACAAGAATCTTCATTAACATAGAATGCTTACATGTAACATTGGCCATAATGGAAAATATCTAGGGCTCAAAAGCCTCACCTTCAAGGCTTACAACATACGACTGGCCAACAGGCCTTATTGCATGCCTCGAAGGGTTATTGCAAAAATGTATTGATCCAAATCTAAAACTACTGAATGATTACTAACTTATAACTACAAATGATTAAAATACTTATAAATATGCTTCTCAAGCTCCAAAATAGATCTGCATCAGCCATAAGGGTTGATAATCTGATGAGTGTTCTAATATGAATGTCGACCTCAAGATAAGAAGAATTAACTCCACGCGTGATGAATTAACTTGTGAATCTTCAAGATAGGTCCCCATGAACCCAAGATTCTTGTATGATTTTCAATTAAACCCCACATGATCTAGAATAGGTCCACACTAAGAAATCTGGACTAGGTCAGCCCCCAAATGGTCTGGCTAGTAACATAGTGAAATTTTGAGATTGATAAATTTTAGTAGGGAAATGAAAATGATCTAAAATTTGGATATGTAGTAGATGTCAATGTGTAGGTGTTATATCCTACTTCGCGAGATGAGAAACAAAGGTACGATAACATACAAAATGAACTAGTGAAACTGCTACTGAATGTAATGCAAGAAAAAGAGTTGTTTTCGGTTGATAGAAGATTTCTTTACAACCAAGGATGATCCTACATCAAAGTTTAAGATATTATTTCCAAGATCCCTATAATAAATTATTATGTTAATACACAAATTCAGCTCATATTATGCATGATTGAGTTTTTTCAAATTATCAGGAATCAATTCTATACCCTTATGTTGTTATGATATCCTTAATGAGTTTTTCGATCCCTGACTTCACCTAAGTGGGTGGTAGTTGACTGTGAAATTGTTTGGGGAAAAGGACCCTAGAAAGGGTTGTGTACCCACTCATTTAGTTTATAAATAAAAGAATATAGGTATAGGATGAATTGGAGTAGAGAGATGAGTTTAGCGTATGTTAGTGTTATTAGGTTATGAGAGTGACTGAGGTAGAGTTATCTTTGAACCTAAGGGTTATACCCCTTGTGTTAGTCAACCAAGTATATGATTGTTTAATTTCCTAGAAAGATTCAATATGTGAATTTTCTTCTTAACATTTCACCCCATAATCTTAATAATGTTATATGGTGACCTTTGTATGGTTTGGATGAAAACCACAACTTCAATTATAATCATCTATTCAAGATATGATATGGTTAACTTCATCCTAGATCATTCTTGGTTATGTATTTTTTCAAATGGAAGTTGAGGGGCATTTTAATCAAGATTGTAACCATTACTCCTTATAGTAAAATAATCCCTTATAGATTAACCATTGTTGATCATTCATTGTATTTACTACTATTGTGAGTTATTGGTAATTTAAACCTAGGTGAAATGTGTGATTGTTGGTCTATCAAATATGACTTGGGTGAACTCAAGTTGTCTAACTATGAAGCCTCTATGTAATATGTAGGCAAGGCCATCAAAGACGAGCCCTTGAGGAATAGGTTTGTCCCCTAGGTCTTGTCCTCTTATTATTACTTAGAGATTACTATTGATATATATATATATATATTATTTAACATGTGATTTGAATTATGTTTCAGATTATTAATTAGATAATTGAACTAATTAGGTCTATCTTAGTGATGTGGATTCCATGTCTCCACTAGAACTTGACCATGATGGTCACAAAAATTGCTTATCTGACCAAGTTCTTACAATTGATTGGTCAAATGATGTTATGATTTCATGAAGTGAATGCATGTGAAGAAGTCTTTTGTGAATTATGCTAGTGTTTATGGTTGAAATTTGAAATTTTTGTTTTGTCCTTAATTCTAATTTGGTAGAAGTTTTTGGGCATTACACTTCTCTCTTTCCATCATATTTTTTTTCCCTTTCTCTTTGGTAGGCCACTCCTTCAAATTGTTGCTCCCAAGAAGCCCAACATTCATTTTCTCTTCCTTTAGCTCTTTTAACTTTTCCATGAGAAATTTAAGGGTCTCCACATATTCTTTATATAACAGTGTTTTATTTTAGAAGCTTCTCAATATTATAGCTTATCTCTTGCATCTTCTTTTCCAAGCCCTGTGTGTGGTCATCATAGTCCCTTTTGAGCTTTGTGATTGATGTATTAGCTTAACTCCTTTAGGTACAAGGAATATTTCCCACTCTCCTCACTAGTAACCTTCTCCTATAGTCCTCAAACTTTGAGATTGATTTTACTGAGTTCTAGAAGGAACCTTTTAGTTAATCTTAAATTATAGGTTACCCTTTCCCTAGTTAGCCCTAAAACATCATAGATTTCATCCCTTTCTACATGAAGATAGGAAAAACACTCAAAGAGTTGATGAATAGGAGAATTACCTAATACTTTATTACCACCTTTCACAGTCACTCCTTAGTCACCTTCTCTTTTCCTTTATTAACACTAGTCCCAATGACTTTCACATGTCAATTGTTCTTCCTTTTCTCATGACCACCCACCTCCTCATCACCCGTTTGGGATCTTTTTGACTAGGAGCTAGCTTTTTTGGATTTCTTTTTGGGTGGGGTTTTCTTAACATTCACCTTCCTCTTCTTTTGCAGACTAGAATCTGAGGGTGAGGAAGAAAGAACCTCTATCAAATTAGCCCCATCCACAAAATCCACGTGCCACTCATCATCTTCATCATCATTTGAAGTTTTAGAACTTAAAGAAAAATACTACACAACTTTAGGGTTTTGTTTCTTATTACCAGATCCTTTTCCTTTCAGAGGCTTAACCAGTGTGTTAGCCTTGGCATGCTCCATGATTAACAAAATCAAGTCCTCATACAAGCCAAGCAACTTAGGGTTTTCACATGAACCTTCACCTAATATTCTAGGGACTCTTGTTCCCATTAAAAAAATGATTCACTACTTCCTCATTCACTTTCATATCCTTGAATGATTTATAACCTTGTTGTTGTAATCCAAAAATATGGGTGATAAACTCCTTAGTAATTGAGAATTTCACAACATGTACATTGAGGGTCCTATTTCTCCAATCTTTTACAAAACGCTTTGATATTTCATGATCAAATCCATGGAGTCACTCCATATATGGTGTGAGGCCCCCCTCTTACCAAACATTGTGCTTCCTTTTGACACCATTGCAAGATAGTGGCTCAACCCTACTGTGATCACCTCCCATTCCATATAATGCTCCCTCCATTGCAAGTTTCATAAACTTCTCACTTTCAAAAGATAAACAATGGAAATGGGCTCAAAACTCCCATAAAACATGTGAACCAATGAATAATAATTAAACTCCGATCACATCTCCTCTCATAATCTATTCTTATCATCATTTATCAATATGGAGATAGCTTTGGAAGGTACTAACCTGTACCCATCCCATAATTCAGTTGATATGAGTTTAACATGCTCGTTGGCAGAAAAACCTATCAATGAGTTACCTTCCCTAAAAATTTGAGAGATTATGACATCCTCAAACATGTGAATCATGCCAAATAAGTCACGAATAATAGATTCAATAGTCCAACTAGGTTTACTTATATTTTGCAAATATATAATGATGTTAAGGGAATCCCCCTCAATCTAGACATTTTTACAACCTCTCGTAACTACGAATTTAATGGTATTAGAAGTTTCTTTTACCTTAGCAAGGTGATCAGTTTGGATTCTGAAAGGGAGTGCCACTGTTGATAAAATTCTACCATATTCATCTCTCAACACCCCCCCCCCACAATGAATTGGCCCAAGATTCCCCTTTGCCACCCCATCAAAATTAATTTTAATCCACCCTTCTGGTGGTCTTCTCAGCCACTTGACATTATCTCTAGGCCTCTTTAAATATTTAAGAGGAAAGGAAATATCAGGAAAAATTTTCCAATTAACAACCATAGAATCATACTTTTGTATATTTATTTTTTGACCATCTAAAAATATGTCAAGAAACCTGTCCCAAATATTCTCTTTAATAGCCCTTTGGATTTTATGGAAAATAGCCTCCTCCTTAAGCTTCACATCTCTAAAAATCCAATCATTCCTCTCTTTGCAAAGTCCCCAAGCTATATGACGAGCCATCAAATATCAAAGCAACACAAGGAAAGGATTAGAGGAAGGACACACTCATTGATCCATGAAATCCTTAAAATTATTAGGCAACAACCAATCAAGATTCCAAAGGGAAAGGAATCTTCCCCACACATAGCCAAAAAAATTTCATTCAAGGAAGATATGGAAAGCATCTTCAACATAAGGTGCATCTATTAGGGAGAGTAAACCCCCTTCTACAAAGGTTATCTATAGTCAATACCTTATTCTTAACAAGAAGAAAAAACCATATATTGATCTTGGGAGTTAAAATTTATTCATCAAACCACTCCAAAAGGGAAATGAGGTAGGATTATCTAACAACCTTCCAAAATTTGAAGCTATAGAAAACAACCCATTAGAGTTTGGATACCAAATAATCTTATCAATCTTAGGATAAGAGGGGATATGGATCTGAGAAAGGTCAACCTAAAGGATAGTGAAGGATGGTTCAATATTTTTAAAAATTTTCCATTTACCATCCTAGATATAGTCAGCCACCTAGCATCTAAAGAGCCTTAAGAAAGAATCTTTAAGTGGAAGAGCCCATTGCTAATACATAAGCAACAATTTATCACACCAAATATCCTACCAAAAAATAATTTGACTACCATCTCCAAGAATCCATATAGTGTCATACTTAATAACCTTACTACGCAAAATAACGTTCTTCCAAAAGCAAGACCCATTTGGAAAATTATCAGCCTTTAGAATATCCTAGGAATTTTTGAACTCTGACAAGTATTTATTGTTCAACATGGAAGCCCAACTAGTATCTTCAAACAAGAGATACCATATATTTTTAGATAAAAGAGCCATATTAATATTTCTAATTCTCCTGATACCTAATCCTCCCCACTTCTTTGGCTTGCAAACATGATCCCAAGCTATTAAATAAATTCTATTTTTATCTTCAAAACCAACCCAGAGGAAGCACTTCATAATCTGTTCAAAATTTTCCTCAAATTTCACTAGGACTTTGAATAATCTCATGGCATAGACAGGTAAATTCTACAAAGCATCTAGAATAAGTTGCAATTTTCTAGCTTGACTAAGAAGGGTCCCTTTCCAACCTACCAATTTGTTATTAAATCTATCCAGCAACCTGAGCCAAAAGGACTCGAGAATCTTAGAAATGGATGGTGGAAGTCCCAAATAGGAGTCAAGGATATTTCCCATTTATTACATTTCAAAAATACCACAAGATTATTTTGAATCTAAGCAAGGGTGTTAATAAATAATATCATTCTCTTTGGAAGACTTATCATTTGCTCAGACATTTTTTCATAATCCCCAAAATTGCTTTAATCACCTTAACTTCTTTGATATAATCTTCCCCCATGATGATTGTATCATCAACAAATTGTAGATGAGAAAGAGGTCGACAAAGAGAAGAAGGCTTGAGATCTCTCAAATATCCCTCCGACACTACTTTCTAAATGCCCCTTCCTAAAACTTTATCCATTAGAATAAAAAGTAAATGAGAAATTAGAATCCCTAGTGAAGGCCCCTTGATCTACTAAAGAAAGGAGAGGGAGATCCATTAACCAGCATTGAAAAATAAGGAGTTGGTACCAGCTGATCAATAAGCTACAAAAATTTGACACAAAAGCCAATGCTAGACAACTCTTTGAGCAAGAAACTCCAATTCACTCTACCATAGGCTTAACCAGATCCAACTATTATCCAAATTAGGTTCAAGCCTCATTTGTATTTAAAGGTCCTTTTTATTATTCCAAAGTTTCATGTAGTCTACCCTTTTATAATGATTTCAATGGCTCCTAAGGTTCAATAATTTGTCAAAACCTCTAGGTTTGGTGGGATGTGTTTTTGCAAAAAGTTTTCTTATATTAAGTCTATCCTTGGTATTAAAAGAGGGGTTTTGGTCTTATATTTTTCATTGTAAATGTCAAAGGGGGACTTTATTTTATGTCAAAACATTAACAAAATCATTTTAATTCTTTCAAAGGCATATCCTCATGAAAATCCAGGGGCAAGTTTAACAAAGAGATAAAGTTTCAACTTTGATTTTTGGTTTTGAGAGGGAAACCTACATGAATTTCCTTACATGTAATTTTTTGACTTTATTTTAGGGTAAAAGGAAGGAAAGAGCATGAATTCATGAAGGAAGCTACAATTTTTCAAATAGGAAACCCTAGTTTTTTTCATACAAAATCCCTTGATGGTCCCCATGATCAGTGTTCACTTCATTGGAGGGGCATTTTTTGGTTTTTTTCGTGTTACCTAAGCATCAGTTGGTAATGATGAAGAAACAACCCTTGTTAGAATTTTCATTCAAAATTTTACTTCATTTCCAGGTTGGCTACATTCTTTGTCATTTTCCTTATACATTAGCCTTCTTGAGGAATGCTCTTGCATCATCTTTGTGTCAGGAAAGACAAATGGATATTTCTTTCTCCTTTCATTCCAATGTGAAGGTTTTTTTTATTTGGAAGCTTCTTCTTTCCCAAGCACAAGTTAGGTTTTGTTTCATATGTATCTAGAATGCATGGTCAATGTTAATGGCTTTCTTTTAGATCCTTTTGTCTTAAAAGATCATACAAGAATAATCATGAAGGAGCTATCAAAATTTTCAACCCATGAGAATAAAACCATTGAGTAGTGAGCCTATAAATCATTAAGTTCTGAAACCCTAGGCCTTTCAAGGGAAGTAGATAACAACCTTATTAGATATGTATGAGTAGTAAAAGTCTTCAAAGATAAAAAAAAAATAGTCAAGATAGCATTCAAGATTCATTAAGATTAGATCATAGTGGCAAGGGTTTGAAAGCAACAATGAAAAAGGTGAATACAATGTGGACTATGCAACAAAGAAAAGAGGATGATAGCTAGAATGATGATAATGATATTCATGATGAAGGAGACTGTAATTTCAAACACAAGTTTTGATAACTTCTAAGATTGACAACATGAATAGATAAAATAGTTAATTTTTTATGCTATTAATGGTGACAAATGTATTCTTCATAATTCCTTTGCAAGAGATAGACTTGTGCATGAATATATCAAGAGGATCTATGAGAAATCACTCATGCACAATGAGTAGTTTGAAGACAAGGATCTTATTTCAAATAAATGATAATGAACATCAAATAGGTCTAAGTGCATGAGATAGTAAAAAACCTAAAAGGAACAACCACCTTAGATAAGAAATGGAGAATAGTTGCTTTCACTACCATCATTTCCATGAGGAGGAGCAACAGGTTTGAAAAGGAAGTTTCAAACTCTATGCAAAACCTTTGTAGCATATGTAGCCTATGTAGGGGTCCATGTAACTAAGATTCACTTGATATTCAATCCTTAATCATATGAGTATGATAATATAGTCTCCAAAGTGCCAACCCAAGATGAAAATGATTAGTTTTGTAAATGGATGTATTGAGAACCCAAAGTATGATTCACTTTGTAGAATTTTGTGAAACATAATGCAATTATGAGTAATAAATCATGGTCTTCTACATGATTTTAGATGCACCACAAAGTATTGATGGCTGTCCCAAAACCATGATCTCTATGTATAAAGAGGTAGTAACCTTTCTTGGAGTTGTAGTGTCAAAAGTTTAATGAATATGCATAATTCAATATGGATAAAGGGAGTGAGAATCATGTGAAAGAATTACTTTGGAATTGAGTTTTGAAAGAGACAAAAGGCCTAATGTTGATAGTCATCATGAAGGAGCGAATGGACAACCTACTATCAATGAGGCACCAGGGAGTTAAGTCATTGGAATAAGAAATGGACAACAAGGTCTATGGCTTGAGATTTATGATTAGCAAGATGATAACAATACCAAAGTTTCATAGGGAAATCACCTAAAGATCCAAAAGGAAAACAAATGACCATGACCAAGAGTGCTTTAGGACAATGATTTATCACTATGTTTTTTTGTAGTCACCATGAGATCATGAGATGACAATCCTACAATTGCAAAGAGGAGGCAACATTATGATATGTTCTTTTAGGAAACTTCTTCAATGTATGCATCATGGAAGCATAATGCATATGGCATTCCTTAGGTTTTCAAGTCACACTAACTATTTGTCAAATGATAGAGAAAGGTTTCTAAGGGGGAATTAAGTAATTAATACACCATACTTGCACCTCATGTATGGTTATCCAAATGATAGTGATAGATAATGCAACAACCTATGAAAGGAGTTAATGGGAAGTTCATTGTCATGAGCACCAAGGGATCAATTTTTTCAAGGGATAGAGTTCTATGGTGATCATGTGAATGAATAAGGGTGATTGAGAATATGAGTGAGCATTGTGGTAGTACTTTGGAGGTCTTCAATAACAGAGCACAATGCCATGAAAGGATAACCAATATGAGTTTCAAAGATATAAAATTTATCATACAAGGAAATAAAACAATGATTGGCAAAAATAAGATGATAGAAGGAAATTAATGGCATCAATAACTCACTCATCCTATCAATTTCCTTCTATCATGTTATTTTGGTTAAAGACATATTGAAAACAAATATGACTATCCTTTCAATGCAATTGATACACAAGGTTCTAAAATATGTAGAGTCATCACATGATGCAATACAGTACTTCACATTTCAAAGGACAATTATTAGATGCAAAAGAGCTATGTTCACGATGTCATTGCAGCCTATACAAAGGTGTAGATTTTATGATATTTGAGGAGTTATTCAAGGATTTTATTGCCTGATTTAGATTTTGTCAGTGATTTTTAGCAAGGGAAAAATTCAAAATTCAAAATGGAAATGTTTCAGTCTTCTCTAGCAACAAAGGAGGGTGCCTAGATTGGAATCCCACCTTTTTCTCTCCATCAAAGATCTATTTTTAGAGTTTTTAGTCATCATCAAGGCTAATTTTTGGGAATTTACAACAATTCATCAACAATTAGAAACCCCTTTTCATGGAAAGTTCTGATTTGAGAGGTCTTATTTAAAAAGGTATCTCTTAGACCTTTGTTTTTTTTAGTTCTTTCTTCATTTTGCTTATCAAAAAACTTGTCTTGAACTCTTTTCAGAGAAATTTATTGTAATAGCAAAATTCCTTTTAGATCAATAAAAATGGCAGTAGAGTTCCTTCTCTAGTTCTTTTATCTCTCTTTGCAATGAATGATTTGATGTTGAACTATGATTTCATTTATGTATCCCTTTTATGTCTCATTTATGCAAATTTGAAGCAAGATTTTTGTGTTCAATGTAGGTTATATAATGCATTGAATAGTTTCAATAGGTTGTAATTGTGAAAAATCTTGTTTTTCCTTCAAGTAGAAATTGAATAAAAACCTTCATATAAAACACTTATGTATTACATGTTTAAAATTGAGTTGTGAGATCAAAGTTCTTTTATTGATGTTGATTGTGAGTTGGAGTGACGAGTACAACTTCTAATTTTTGGTGCATCACCTCCTTACTTTAAGGATTTTCATTTCAAGCATCCTTCTATCCCTTTTCTTAATATTTTTAATAGTTTTAGGTGATCCATTAGGGGAACCAACTGACTCTAGAGATTCATCCTTATTATAGGAAACTGATAGCTTGAGGTTAATTCCATGTTTCAAAGAATGGATAAGTTTCATACTTAGCTAGGGTGAAATCCTAAGTGACAATAGTTTTTGGAAATGCTCAGTGGGAATATGAATATTTTTTAGTTCATAAAAGTTTCATTTTAATTATTGTTGTTCGGTATGATTAGTAGTGATTACAAACTTTTGAGGTTACAAAATTCCATACCTCACGACTCCATGCTCTTGGTTTTCAATAGATCTAGTGTAGATAACATATGAGAAGGGTTCAAACTAGGAGAAGTTCAACCCCCTTTGAATACTTACAACTTTCAGCACCTAAAAGAAGGGTAGAGAAAAAGGAAGGAGTCTTGTCTCATCTGAAAGGAGAAAATCTACTCATCCTAGCTTCGGAGCTATAAAATTAGATTCAAGTAGCCTAGTTCCATCAAGATCAAACATTGTTTTCAGTAGTAGCATGGCTGAATAGAATATGCCTTTTTCTTTTGTGCCTTTTAATGTTGGAATCCCATTAAATCTTGTACAACATGATAATATTCTAGTATTAGCTCTCAATAGCTTGCCTTATTTCGCTGGAGAATATTAAACTAGTGTTGTAGAACACATCAGAGATGTTGCAACATTATGTGTAGTTCATAATATCACATATGAGAATGTTGCAGTGAGACTTTTGGCTACATCCTTCAAAGGTATAGCTCTTCAATGGTTTAGAGGCTTGGTTTTTAACTCCATTTATACATGGGATCAATTGGGTGATGCTTTGAATAGGAAATTTAAAGACAAATATGACCATCTCTCCTTGGTAGAGCAGTTGACTATAATAAAAAGAGCTCCACATGACCACATCATGGACTTTAATTTTTTTTTCCAAAAGACTTGGAATAGGATTCTAGCCATGGTAAGGCCTTCCAATGATTATGCTTTTATGTATTATCTTAAGGCTCTTAATAGTCATATTTCAATGATGATGTAGTCTATGGGTGGATATACATTACCAGTAGCCTTTGGCATTGCTATAAGGGTAGAAAATTACATTATTCAAGCTAGTAAGATGGCTCCTAGGCCTCCAATGCCAATCTTTCCTTAAATACAACCACCTACTCCAATGCAAAACCCCAGCTATAACTATTGTCCCAACTCAATCCAAAGAGTTCCAAGATATTATGGGTGTATTAAAGACCCATACTAATAAAATAGTCAACATAAAAAGGAAACAAAACCAAAATTTTAGACCATATCAAGCTCCATATTAGCCAAATAGGCCTCCCAATCAAGTTGACCCTCATGCTCAAAAAAGGAATTTCAATACAAGGCCTTTTTAGCCCTACAACCCAAATGTAGCTAGCTCTTCTAGGGAGTTAGTTCCTGTGAAAAAATATGGCACACAATTATGATTGGTGCTTTCCATGCAACCAACCTCATAACTAATCAACTTGCTCAAATGGTATGTTGAATCAAGCCTTGATGGTTCATAATAATGTTGTTGCCTCATAAAATACAATGCAAGAAGTTAATGATCAACAAGGTTCTCATCTAGACTAGAGAAATTAGTGTGTTTTCTTGATGAATTGGAAAGGAGAGGAATTTTGTAGAGTTAATCATCCACAATGTCCAAATCAGTCTTATACTTTTATAGCAACCAAAACAAGGTCCAAAAAGAGGGCTATATATGTAGGACAACAAGCTGATAAAGATAAAAATTAGGCTTCTACAAGCCAGAAAGTCAATAATGAACCTCGACCTTCATAAAACATTCAAATTTTTCCAAGAAGTCAGGCTGTAGCAAGCAAGGATAAGCCTAAGACTTAGTTATAACCATTGCAAACACAAGGTGATCTTTTTTTTCCAAAAGGACAAAAAAAGGTGAACTCAAATTCTTTCAATATATTAGCGAATATGAAGAAATCTAACATTAGTGTTTCAATGTGGAATTCCTTAGCTCTTCCTAGGCAAATGGATTTGTTACAAAATGCTTTGTCTAACCTTTCATTATCCAATGAGCCTCCTAAAAACCAATACAATTTTTCCTTTGCATATAACCTTGAAGATAGTAATGAGTAGAAAAATAAGGAGACCAATCCTCCCCATTTTATGTCACTTTGATTATTGGTAACCACTTAGTCCATAATTGCATGATAGATTCAAGAGCTAGAAGCTCTATCATGCCAAAGTCAATAGTAGGCAAGTTGGGTTTGACCTATGAGCTTCTTTCTAGAGGAATTATCCAGCTAGATGGGTTATCAATCAATACAGTTGGGGTAATCAAGGGTTTGGTTCTAACATTGCATGCTTTCCCAAATTTTTCTATTCATCAAGATATCTATATCATAGATCTTCTAGATCACTTTTCTCTATGCCTTTCTAGAGACTTCACTACAAAATTGGGGGGTACTTGTCATCTAATTGGTCACACTTGTTATTTAGAACAAGATATGGCACCAAAGTCACCATAAAAAGCTAAAGCAATAGCCAAAGATCATATAGAACCATATGTCCTTAGTGCTATAAACAAAAATTTATCCTTCCATGATCAAGAAGAGCAGCCTCTTGCAAATCCTAACACTCCTATTGATGACATTCATGATTTGATTTTAGATGAATGGGAAGCTAAAAATCATGAGGAATATCCTTATAAACATACAGATCAATTTGGGTTGGGTATCTACATGTTTCATGAACAAGGTGTGGCTATCCCAAACCTAATAAAACATGACAAACAACTATTAAGGAAGTATTCTAGTGAGTTTTGGCAACTTTACTTTGATGGTTCAAGGAGTAAAGTTAGTGTTAGTGGAGGTGCTATGTTAGTTTCTCTTGGAGGTGAGAATTACTACTCTTCTTTTCATTTTTATTTTAGTTGTTATAACAATACAACAAAGTATGAAGCACTTGGTCATGGTTTATAGTGGGCAAGAAAGAAGAATATCAAGTTCTTGTAGGTGTTTGGAGATAATGAGATTGTGGTGAATTAGGTGAGGAATATTAATGCCACCAAAAATGAGTTGTTGAAGTTGTATAAACAAAGAGTTTAGGATATTATTGAAGAGTTTAATGCCTTTAACTTGCTATTTATTCCAAGAAATCAAAATAAATAGGTTGATAAATTGGCTGCAATGGGAGCTCAATTTAACATTCCAGAAAAGGTAACAAATGTTAAGGTCCAACACTATGTTAAATTACTTGTAAGACCCTTAGTTCCATATAATAACATACATTGGCAAGTGTTTGATAGTGATGAGCAGATTACAAATTTCTTGATTGAAGAGATTGAGTTTTTAGCTTTAAATCAACAAAAGTTGAAACAACAATATGGAGATCAAATTCTTCAGCTAAATTCAAACAAGTTGCCAAAGGTTTTCGTGACTCTTGAGTCTATATTCAACTCAAATGATTAGGTAAGAAAGGAAAAAACTAGCATGTTAGTCAAAGAAGAACATTATGAACCTATTGAAATATTTAAAGGTAAGCTTTTGAAACTTGGCAAGATATACACTAAAGAGGAAAAATATGCTTTTGTTTTTCTTTTTCAAGAATTTGAGGATGTTTTTTCTTGGGAATATAGTGATTTGAAGGGTTTTAATCTTGAGTTATCCTAGCATACCATAGAGTTGCAACTTGATGCAAAACCAGTGAGACAAAGGCAAAGACCTTTGAATCCTAAATTAGAACACCTAATGAAGGTTGACCTAAATAAGATGATTCAAAGTAATATCATTTTACCAATCAAACACACATCTTAGTTGTCTAATTTGGTCCCTGTGAGAAAGAAAAATGGTAAAATCAGATTATGTGTCGACTTTAGGGACCTAAATAGGGCATCTCTTAAAGATCATTACTCACTTCCCTCAATGAAACAAATATTGCAACTTGTTTTAGGTTCTAAAATATTCTCATTACTATTTTTAAGTTATAACCAAATTTTGGTTGAGGAAGATTAGTTCAAAAAAACCTTCACAACAAAGTGGGGAACCATGGCATACATAAATATGCCATTTGGATTGTCCAATGCAGGGGAAACTTGTTGGAATATTTTCCTCAATCCATACTGACATGTAACTCCTGGAGGGAAAAGTCGCTGTGACATTAATCATGTTTGGCCGACTAGCTGTTCTGAATCTTGTTGAAATTCCCTAGTCGTTGTGATTTCAGTCTTGCCGAATAGACCTATCACTATGACTTGGGGACTCGGCAAGATCTCTCGCTGACTGTTGTTTCTCTTGCCGATGGTTATACACACTCAGTTATCAGGGAGACTTGGTTGTTGGTATGTAGTCTTTCTAGTATGAAATGTCTCGCCGAGTTGCTATCGGGTGTCTAGCGGATGTCGGGGAGACTCCTAGCGACCAAGTCATCGGAGTAACACAAAGGGTTCAGGGAGAACTCTCAGCAACAAAGGATGTCTCACCGATAGCATATGGTCATTGGGCTAACACAAGGATCTCAGAGAGATCTCTCAGCGACGAGTGTTTGGTCTCGCCGATAATCCTCGGTAAGACATGAGTGCTCGGTGAAAGGTCTTGGCGAAGGTCAAATGTCTTGCCGACTCAGTAAGACATTGGTGCTCGATGTGAGGTCTCAGCAAAAGACAAAATTCTTGCCGACTCGGTAAGACTTGTTTGCTCGGAGTGAAGTCTTGGCGAAAGACGAATGTCTTGCCGACTGTCAGGTGCACCAGTGAAACTTGAGGAGACTCGGCGAAACCTCTTGGCTAATGGAAAAGTCTTGCCGATGGCAAAGTTGAAATCATTGTGACTTGTGAGCATCGGTATGAATCTTGCCGATGAGAAATCTCTTGCTGATAGGAATGCATTGGATGTCAGCAGTTTCGGTATGACTCATGGAATTTGTTATATCATCTTGCAGACTGTTGGGACTTACGCCGATATCGATATGAAGACTTTGTGGCATCGGGGAGACATTGTTAGTGTCTCACCGATATGCCAACAAATTTGAATGCCCTCGACCAAATTGACCATCCTATGTGGAGCCTCGTGGACCAATCAGAGGAAGTGAATTTCAAATGGATGGCAGTTAGATTTCTACACCAGTTGCGACGCTGGAGCTGAACTGCATGTAGGGAAAAATCAACGCTCAAGAGGAAAATTTCTATGATGGGGAAATGGTGGATAAGGATGAACAGAAGATAAAAATCAGAATGTGATAAGATTTAAGAGATCGATTCTGAGTTTTGAAATCATTGAATTGTTGAGAGAATTTCTATAACTGGATGAACAGTGAATGAAGCTACTGTGAACTGATACCAGAGAGTTGTATCTTTGCATTGTATGTAATTATTGTTACTGTAATACAAAGAGATTCAGCTTGGTGTGGTGGGTTTTTTCCCAAAAGGGTTTCCCACGTAAATCTGTTGTTCATTGTCTTTGATTATCTTCTATGTTTTTGTAATTCTTTCATGTGTGTCTTAATTGGATTGTAATTTGAAAATTAAAAGTACTGTCTGCTTACTACCCTGTGGTTTTGACATTAGTAAAGTTGCTTCCGCACCATTGCTTTCCTTACAAGTGTTATCAAAGCTTGGCCAGTTGTGTTATCCTTGTGAGTGGGTTGGGTTTTTTATGTCAATTCTTTTTCAGTGGGAGTTTGGTAGAAGTCTGATAGTTTAATTACAAATTAAGATGGCGAGCACATCCGGGAAGATGGAAATAGAGAAATTCAATGGTAGCAATTTTGAGTTGTGGAAACTCAAAATGGAATATCTGTTAGTGGATCGTGACCTATGGCTTGCTATGTCTGGAACGATGCCTCAAGGAATGAAGCAAGAGGATTAGGATCTTGTAGATAGAAATTCTAAGGGGCAGATAAGGCTTTGTTTGGTAGACTATGTTCTTCTGAATGTTCATGAAGAAAAGACTGCATCTTCCTTGTGGAAAAGACTGGCATCAATTTATCAAGGCAAGTCCTTGGTGAAAAAATTGTTCTTTAGGAAGAAGTTGTATTCTTTGAGAATGCAGGAGGGAGGAACTATTGTTGATCACTTGAATTCTTTCAACATGTTGATTGCTTAGTTAACATATGTTGGTGTGAAGATTGAAGATGAAGATCGATGCATACTGTTGCTATGTTCTTTGCCAGATTCTTGGGATCATCTGGTGATGGCTATTGGGAGTACGACATCCACTTTCAAGATGGAAGATGTTGTTGCTTCTTTGTTGTTGGAAGAGATGAGAAGAAAATATTCTGAGATGGAAAAGGAGGCTCTGGCTGTTAGAGGCAGATCGAAGGATAAAGGCAAGAAGAAGGACAAGAAATCCAGATTGAACTTAGAAGGGAGATCAAAGTCTCCTAGCAAGAAGTCCAAGGTGAAATGTTGGAATTGTGGGAAACCTGGTCATGTCTGAAAGGATTGTAAGGAGGATAAAAAGATGAAGAAGAAGACCTCTTCTGACAATGATTCTTCTCAAAGTGATGCAGATGCCTTCATTGTAGCCTTGGCTACACGGGCATCTGATGATGTCTGGCTGATTGATTCTGTAACATCTTTCCACATGACATCTCATAGAGATTGGTTCACGAAGTATTAAGAATACAATGGTAGAAAGGTGTACCTAGCAAGTGATTCATCTTTGGAAATTGTTGGCCGTGGAAGAGTCAGAATTCAATTCCCTAATGGAAGAGTGAAGGGAATCAATGATGTGATGCATATACTAGGTCTTGCTCAAAATTTACTTTCTGTAAGTAAGCTGAATGATATTGGAGTGCATGTCACGTTCTCTGGAAATGGCTGCAAGATGACTAGAGGCTCTATGGTGCTGGCTAGGGGTGCTCAAATTGGTACCTTGTACAAGCTGGATGCACAAGCTATTCAATGCAATAGTGTCTCTGCGAAGTCACAGAAAGCTACTCATGGAGAAAAAGAGGGAAACGTCCCTATGGTGTAAACTCCATGGAGGTTAAACTTCCAGCAGAAAAGACAATGCTCTGGCATCATAGGCTTGGCCACATTGGTGAAAAGGTTTAAAAACCTTGAAAAATAAAAACCTGGTAGAAGGGCTTGAAGATTGTAACCTTGAGTTCAAATTTTGTGAACATTGCATATATGGTAAACAACACTGTTTCATTTTATTCCAGTCCTCACAAATCTTCTGGTTTGCTTGATTATATTCATTCTGATTTGTTTGGTCCAGTGAATGTTCCTTCTCTATCTAAATCAAGATACTATGTGTCGTTTATTGATGATTATTCAAGAAGAACATTTGTATATTTTCTGAAAAGTAAATCAGAAGTGTTCAGTTGGTTTAAGGAATTTAAAAACCTTGTTGAAATTAGACTGGTAGGGAAAAAATAAAATGCTTAAGGACTCATAATGCATGTATTTTGTTCGATGAATTTGAAAGGTAATTGCATTTATCATGGGATTAAAAGACATAAGACTACACCTTACACTCCACAACAAAATGGAGTTGCTGAAAGGTTCAACAGACAAGAATGGAAAGAGCACCAAGTATGCCGGTGCAGTACGGCTTGGAGGAGAAGTTCAATAGCCTCTACAACATGTTACTTGGTAAATCATTCTCCTAACTCTACTCTTGTTGAGAAGACACCTTTGGAAGCATGGTCTAGAAAGAAGCCCTCTTTGAGACATATTCGTGTCTTTGGCTGTGAGGCTTATGCATATGTGCCATTTGAAAAAAGATCCAAGTTGTAAAACAAAGTTGTAAAGTGTATTTTTATTGGCTATAGTGCTAGCATAAAAAGGATGCTTTGGGAACCCTCGAATGAGAAGGTTTCGCACAATAGAAGCTTATCTCTTCATGAGCTAAAGCCTTCTACACTGGATCTGTAGTCAGAGAAGAAATCAAAAAATGAAAAGGATGTAGTAGAAATTCCTCCGACACTAGATAAAGAGGAATTGAAAAATCAAAATGTACCTAATACTGAGGAAAGCTCAAGTAGCTCTGAAAGTTCTGAAGAAGATGAAGAACCACCTCAGCCTTAGCCTCTGAGGAGGTCAACTCGTGAAAGAAAGCAACCTGATAGGTATGGGTTTTCTTTAATAGAGTCTACTTGTGCCTATGCTTTAATATCTAGCACTGATGAACCTAGGACTCTGAAAGAGGCATTTAAAATATCTTATTCAAACTCTTGGTTGGAAGCCATGAATGAAGAAATGGCATCATTAGAAAAGAATGATACCTGGAGTTTGGTGCCATTGCCTAAAGGCAGAAAAGCTGTGGGCTGCAAATGGGTGTTTAAAAATAAAATTGGTCCGATGGCGCAGTAGAAAATATAAAGCGCAGGTCGCTGCAAAGGTTATAAACTGTGTA
This sequence comes from Sequoia sempervirens, assembly GCA_007258455.2. Classification (NCBI taxonomy): domain Eukaryota; kingdom Viridiplantae; phylum Streptophyta; class Pinopsida; order Cupressales; family Cupressaceae; genus Sequoia; species Sequoia sempervirens. The sequence goes on from VDFB02000003.1 coordinate 105,446,039, forward strand.
GAGGGAATTGATTATGGAGAAATCTTTCTCCTCAGAGTTGCTTCTGACATCTATTAGATTTCTTTTGTCACTTGCAGCAGCTGCATGACTTAGAAATTGAACAGCATGGATGTGAAGACAACGCTTCTTCCATGGTGATCTTGAAGAAGAAATCTATATGGTCCCAGCCGGAGCACTTGTGGAAAAAAGGTAAAGAAAGACCTGGCTTGGTAAGTTGAAGAAATCTCTGTATGGTTTAAAATAGTCACATAGAATGTGGTACCAGAAATTTGACACTTTTGTCTTGTCATTGGGATTTGTAAGATCAAAATGTGATCATTGTGTATATTACAAAGCTGAAAGTGATCAAGTCCTTATTATTTCTCTCTATGTTGACGATATGTTATTCATAGGCAATAGTAAGCTGATGATTTCTAATCTTAAGTCTTAGTTGTCTGCAAAGTTTGAAATGAAAGATCTTGGTGCAGCAAGGTATATTCTAGGAATGGAAATAACCAGTGACAGGAAAAATAGAAAAAATTGGCTCAATCGTGAGTAAGTACATCATGACCTGCTCTAGAGAGATTTTGTATGACCTGGGATTGCAAGCAGCCTAGTTGTTCCAGCTTTGGCAGGAATGAAGTTATCTATTGTTGACTATCCAAAATATCCCACCGAGATAGAGGACATGACCGCACCTTATGCTAGTGTGGTCGGGCAGCCTTATGTATGCAATGGTCTATACAAGGCCAGACATTTCCCAAGTAGTGGGAGTACTTAGTTGGTTTATGGCTAATCCTCGAAGGACACATTGGGATGTTGTTCAAAAGGAGTATTCAAATATTTGAAGGGCACTTCAGAATATGCTGTGTTACCATGGGAACTTGGTTGAATCATAGAGGACTCTCAGTATTTGAGGTTATGTGGACTCTAATTGGGCAGGGGACATTGACAGCAGAAGATCCACCAATGGATATGTTTTCATGATGAATGGTAGTGCAGTGAATTGGATGAGCGTTTCAAGATGTAGTCATTGTCCACTACAGAGGCGTATCACATGGCAGCTACACACCAGAAGAAGCTAACTGGGTTAAACGTTTTGTTCTAACATTGGTTTTGATGCGGAAAAATTACTATTTACCATGTACAGAGTGCTATATGTTTGGCAAAGAATCCTACTTTCCATGCCAGGACGAAACATATAGATGTACAGTATCATTTTGTACGGGATATGGTGGAGGATGGGAAGGTCTCTTTGGAGAAAGTGGATACTCTGGAAAATGTTGTAGATGCATTGACGAAGCCTATGAGCACAGACAAATACATGTGGTGTGCCAGTTCGATGGGCCTCTTGGCCCATGTTTTTCAATAGTTTTATTATGCTCTAGAGTTGTCAGTAAGGTCTTCGTCAAGTGGGAGATTGTTGGAATATTTTCCTCAATCCATACTAACATGTAACTCCTGGAGGGAAAAGTCGCTGACATTAATCATGTCTGGCCGACTAGCTATTCTAAATCTTGTTGAAATTCCCTAGTCGTTGTGACTTGGTTTCAGTCTTGCCGAATAGACCTATCGCTATGACTTGGAGACTCGGCAAGATCTCTTGCCGACTGTTGTTTCTCTCGACAATGGTTATACACACTCAATTATCAGGGAGACTTGGTTGTCGGTATGTAGTCTTTCCAGTATGAAATGTCTCACCGAGTTGCTATCGGGTGTCTAGCGGATGTCGGGGAGACTCCTAGCGACCAGGTCATCGGAGTAACACAAAGGGCTCGGGGAGAACTCTTAACGATGAAGGATGTCTCACCAATAGCATATGGTCATCGGGTTAACACAAGGATCTCAAAGAGATCTCTTAGTGACGGATGTTTGGTCTCACCGATAATCCTCGGTAAGACATGAGCACTCGGTGAAAGGTCTTGGCGAAGGTCAAATGTCTTGCCAATTCAGTAAGACATGGGTACTCGATGTGAGGTCTCGGCGAAAGAAAAAATTATTTCTGACTCGGTAAGACTTGTTTTCTCGGAGTGAAGTCTTGGCGAAAGATTAATGTCTTGCCGACTGTCAAGTGCACCGGTGAAACTTGAGGAGACTCGGCGAAACCTCTTGGTGAATGGAAAAGTCTTGCCGATGGCAAAGTTGAAGTCATTGTGACTTGTGAGCATCGGTATGAATCTTGCCGATGAGAAATATCTTGCTGATAGGAATGTATTGGATGTCGGTGGTTTCGATATGACTCATGGCGTTCGTTATATCATCTTGCAGACTGTTGGGACTTACGTCGATATCGATATGAAGACTTTGTGGCATCGGGGAGACACTGTTAGTGTCTCACTGATATGCCAACAAAGTTGAATGCCTTCGACCAAATTGACCATCCTATGTGGAGCCTCGTGGACCAATCAGAGGAAGCGAATTTCAAATGGATGGCAGTTAGATTTCTGCAACAGTTGTGACGTTGGAGCTGAACTGCATGCAGAGAAAAATCAACGCTCAAGAGGAAACTTTCTATGATGGGGCAATGGCAGATAAGGATGACTAGAAGATAAAAATCATAATGTGATAAGATTTAAGAGATCGATTCTGAGTTTTGAAATCATTGGATTGTTGAGATCATTTTTGTAACTGGATGAACAGTGAATGAAGCTACTATGAACTGATACCAGAGAGTTGTATCTCTGCATTGTATGTAATTGTTGTTACTGTAATACAAAGAGATTCAGCTTGGTGTGGTGGGTTTTTTCCCGAAAGGGTTTCCCACATAAATCTGTTGTTCATTGTCTTTGAGTATCTTTTATGTTTCTATAATTCTTTCATGTGTGTCTTAATTGGATTGTAATTTGAAAATTAAAAGTATTGTCTGCTTACTACCCTGTGGTTTTGACGTTAGGAAAGTTTCTTCTGCACCATTGCTTTCCTTACAAAACTTTCCAAATGGCCATGGATATGGCTTTCAAAGGTCTTATGAGAAAGTCTATACTGGTATATCTTGATAATATTACTATTTTTTTTCTAAATGCTAATGATCATTTCATGCATTTAAGGCAGATTTTTGAAAGATGTTGGGAGTATGGTTTTTCATTAAATCCAAAGAAGTGCATCTTTGTTGTTCATGAAGGTAAAATTCTTGGTCATATAGTTGTAAAACATGGAATTACAATAGATCCTGGGAGAGTAAGTGCAATTTTATTTTTTCCATTACTAGCTCATAAGAAAGTTCTTAAAAGTTTTCTAGGAAGGATCAACTTTGTAAGGAGATTTATTCCTAATATTGCAATTCTTTTGAATCCTCTAACTTCTATAATCAAGAAAAATATTAGTTTTAGTTGGAATAAGGAAGGTAAAAGAAGTTTTGAGGAGACCAAAGAATCCATAGCAGCAGCTCCAACACTCATAAATCTAGATTATGCTAAGGACTTTATATTGTATGCTTTTGGTAGCATTGATACAATCTCAACCATGTTGGTCCAACAAAATGAAGAGGGTTTAGAGAAACCAATAGAATTTTTTGTCCAAGGTTTGGAAGATTACAAGAAAAGGTATTCATTTGTTGAAAATCATGTTTTAGCTATGGTTAGAAGTCTCAAGAAATTTGGATATACGCTTTCAAATAACAAGATACATTTTTTGGTTGCTCATCAAAATGTTAAGGAGTTTTAGTTGAACAAAGATCTAAATGATAAAAGAGTTGGGTGTTGTAGACATTTAAAAATGTCTCAATGGATTGCATTGGCTAACTAACATCATTTTGTCTTGAAACCCATCCTCTTTTCGCTTAATTGATTAAATTTTCCTAGCTATTTAATTTATTACATCATTTTCATTTATTAATCTAATTAATCTAATCAGGTTAATTCACCCCCTTTCATGCTAACATTTTTTCCTATTAAATTGAATAAATCTAAGTATTTAATTTAAGTCTCGAAGTCTTCTTATTTAATTAAATAACCCTAAGTTATTTAATTAGATATCACTCACTTTCCCCCCTTTCATTAAATCACTTTATTTAATGAATATCATCTAATTCCCCTTAATTGCATAATTAAACCTTTTTTTAATTATCAATTACTAATTAATCTAATTCCCCCCACTTGCAAGGGAATATTCCTCCTTTTCACATTCCTCCAAAAAGGAATATTCCCATGGAATGTTCCTTCCCCTTTTGCACATTAAAACTTTTTTTTAATTGCTTAATATCTATTTCCCTCACCCATGAGAATATTCCAAAGAATGTTCTTTTTCTTCACTCATTTGAAAAAGGGGAATATTCCTTTTCTATAACAAACTTACTTGACTTCTTGTGCAAGCTAAAAGTGTGTTTGTTTGGATAAAGGTGAACCCTTGATTAAATCTCATCATTGATTCTCATCCCTTGATGAGAATCCGTGATCCATGACTCCAACTTCCTCCATTCTTGACCATTGATTAACCTTTTTGATCTCAACCCTTCATTTCTCATTTGTCCTCCTATAAATAGGTCACTATTTGGAGACAAATGAATCCATCTTTTAGCATAAAACTTATGCTATTAAAATCACTCTCACTTGCACTCACATTTTACATCATTTTAGCTTTATTTACTTGCATATTAGCTTATCTTCCATTAATGGCTTCCATGGTAACATAGATGCATTCATTTCTAGCTTATTTGTTAATTAGGGTTTCAATCTTTTAGCTTAAAATCCATTTAGATTAGTTGTGCATTCACACATCTTGACCATCTTAGCATAAATCATGTTAAAATAGCTTGTACCATGTTCATTTAGCTTTAAATCATGTTTCATCACACATCTATCATCGGTCTTGTCGATTCTCTTTAATAGAATCGATCATAATAGGCTCATTTATCCATGTGATTGGGAAAGGGTCGCCATTCCACATCAATGTGACACCAGTCCACCAATAGGATAAGTTTCAATGGATTAGAATAGGTATTTCTAAAGATTTCATAGTTTAATAGATTCCTAGTTTAGTTTTGTTGATTGATCTTATTGGGATTGGAATTTAGTGGTATAATTATGCTTCATATCCTCATGGATCAAGTGTAGTCAGCCCATACTAATCCGTTAGTCACATTTTGGTGCTAGAAGGAGGGCTCAAACTAACTAATCTGACAAATTTCTTGTCAAATCTCCATTTAAAAAAATAAAAATACAATGATGTTATTAATTTTAGTGACGCTATTGATTTTTCAATATAGAGACACACATCTAATATAGTGACACTATTGATTTCAATGACGCTATTGATCCAATACAGTGACGCACTTGAATTTTAATTTTAGAAATGTATAATTAATTTCATCACCACATTTTAATTTAGCAACATTATTGATATTTTTTAATGTAGGATGAATTTTAAAATGGCGACGCTATTGATATAGTGACACATTTGATGTCACTATTTTCTACAGAGAAGCACTATTGATTTTTCAATATGGTGATGCATATCCAATATAGCGATGCTATTGATGAATTTTAGTGAGACAATTGATTTTAGCATCGCGATTTACTGGTAAACATGACAGAATTGGTTTTTTGACATGTTTTTTATTTTTTTGCTTTATTTGACCTCTAACATGTCTTTGAATTTTTGTTCTCGTTTTTAGGCTAACTAGGTTTTGTAGGTTGAATGATGAAATTCGAAGTGAAGAAGCATTCTTGTCTTTAAATATTACAATTTTAACAAGTGTTATGACACTTTTGGGGCAATTATAACCCATTTATAATGCTTTTTATTTTACGCTTTAGGACCACACTAGCTTTCAATTGGGTTTTAAAATGAATGCTCAAATTGGTTAAAATTGAACCCTCACATCATTTCACTTGTTGGATTAAAATTGAACAAGACAAACTCAAACTTCATTTGGTGCTTAAAATAAACTTACCTTTGCTTTAAGGGTTAAAATTAACAAGTGTTTTCCATGTCTTGTGGTTTGCATTTTCATCATTGAATGTGTATACTCTTCTCTCATGCCACTTGGTGATCTTGGGAATCAAAAGCATCCCTTTGACATTTTTTTATAACCACCCACATATTTCAATTTGAATTTAAAATGAACCCCATGCTAGTGTAAGGAAAAGGTGTTGTGAATGCTCTCTCCTTGCATCGTGTGACCTGGGAGATTGAACAACAAACATACTTCCTTGATTTTGTATACATTTAGAGGGCCTTCCACCCCACTTTGAAAGGTGGGAACGACCCAAGTGGTAATGGAATAAAGCCAAGCTCTTTCAAACCGCTATATAAAAAATGTGTTTGTGACGAAATTCATAAGCAACAGGTGTGGATGTGTCATACCAACAAGTGTCACCCCTATTGTTTGTGTGACATGTCAAAATCCTTTCTTAGGAAGGGATTGGGAGGCCTCTTTATTGAAATAATATTGAGCTAATCTTGTCATGTGTATGGCCACCTTGTACGAAATTCCTTACTAAGAACCAATTGTTTAGAAGCCAAAAAACTTTATTCTTGTTGGTGTAGGAACGGTCATTCTGAAGCCACCCCATATTTTACTATTCATTTTTGAAATAGGAAAATCCTTAGGATCTTTGAATCTTCAAGATTTAAGATTTGGGGGTCCTAAGAAGTGTGTTCCATGTAAGGGGGAGCTAGTGTCACCAAATCTCTTGTTGTTTGCATTGTCTTTGTGTTTGGAGAAATCCAAGTGGGGATTCAACAAGTAGTATCTTCTGAACCTAGGGTGGTAAATTCTTGTGAGTCAGTTTAATACTTCGCTTGGTTCCAAAACATTACAAACAAACATCAAAAAGTATTTTCAAAATTTCAAACCCTTTGGTTTGAGTATGGATACCCTTTGAAAAAACCTTGATATTGATGCTTGTCCTAAGGATTTATTCTTAGAGACTTCTATATATTTTGGTTTACATCTCAATCCATACTTCCCAAAGTTAACATAGGAAACTATGGTTTCAACCTCATGATTTTTACAAAATGGACCTTGTGGAATTGATGATGTTTTTGACATAGACATTTAGTTTGGAAAACTTAAATAAGAAAAGTGTGTGTGGTAAAGGAAACTCATTAAGCAAGATAAATTGACAAATTGAACCCCACATGACCATTTGGCATACAATCGCTTCAGTGGAACAACCAATACTTTTGACCGCTACCATACAAGGAAGACATTGCAAAAAATTGAGTCCAAATTCTATTGTCAAAATAATTGAGTCCTATTTCCAAAATCATTGAGTCCTTAGGGTTTGATCACTTTTGAGGTATAGCATATTTCTCGCTACCTTGGTCTTGGAAAAAAAAGATTCATTCTAGGTCAACAATGGGTCAAAAATTTCATCCACCCCTTCATCAACATCCAAATTTCACTTCACCAAAAATTTGAATATACCAACACTTTTGGACTTAGACCTCTATCAACCCAAACCCTTACTTAGCTACTTTGTATCTGAAATGAATCCTTTTCCACACATTTGGTTAAGTTAGTTATCATCCTTGGATTAGTTTATCTTGAACGTCATGAGTCTACCCTAGAGATTCACAAGTTCATAAACATCCTTTATCCAAATATCAAACAATCAAACTTAAGTCAAAAGTGTTGTCCCAAAACGTTTGCAAAGATCACTTCCCACATCATTCACCTTTTTCATCTCCCATTATCACCATTTCTCCTAAATGAATTAGAACACCCCTTCTACCTAAATTTGAGTCAATTAGAGAGTTCAAACATTACAAATCTCAACATAACTCTCCCATAGGTGACACAAAATTTATGGTAAAAACAAGATCACAACACAAGAGAATCATGGAGAAAACCAAAGTCACATTCACCTCAAGTGATCTCAATCCTTTGGAATTTGATCGAAGAAGTCATGTTACCCCATCTCAACAACCTTTGTCACCATCAAGCCCCTATGAGATAGAGGACACCAAGAACAACCCATTTGGACTTACCAAGGAAGAAATCTTGGATTATAAACAAGATCAACAAACCTTAGAAAATTTGGCTCCTACTTTTCTCACACAAAACTTGACACAAGGCTTAACACAATCTACAAATCAACCAACTGCATCCCTTGTGCCAAGTCAACCCTTAACATCTAGTCTTGCAACTAGAATAGGAACCAAACTTGGTCTCACTTCATGTCTAGGAACAAACACAACTGTGGGTATTCACAACATGACCATTCCATTAACTACCAACCTTCCCCAAAACGCAAGTTGGACACCAACATTTGGAAAAGCACTTACATTCCATGATGCCACAATGACCTCAACATTTTGAGTGCAACCATATTCATCCATCACCACAAATACACCAAGTGTTCCTAATGTTACACAAGGTAATGCAAAACAAGTACCTCAAATAGGACAACCAGGGTAAGATAACACTCTCACGCAAGGGAAATCCTTAGCAAGTGGTTGCATCAACCACATTGACACATCAAAAAAAGTGGTTACCCAAACTAATCAAGTCAGTCCACCATCCAAATCAAACCCATCTATCATCAATCCAAATCAAGGAAAAATGTTGATCACAAACCCCATCAACCAAGGTAATGCCTTGGTCCCTCATCAAACACAAGGGAACCCTCAACACATCAATTAATAGAACCCTTCTAGTCAATTGATCCTAGGTTTGAATGTGCCATTACCATCACAATACCAAATGGTACCAACATCATCTTTCCCCTTGGTCCCCCACGTCATGAAAAATCAAATGGGGCCTCAATCTTACATTCCTCCACCTCAATCCACTATCTTACAAGGAATTTTAAACCAAGGGAATCCCCAACCTCTCATCAACAACCTGCAACCCATGCAAAACATAAACACCCAAAACCAATTGCAGATGTCCCAACAACCAACTCATGCTACATTGCAAGCACATGTCTTAGCCTTACAACAAGCACAATATGCCAATCAAAAAGCTAGCCAACAACAACAAAAACAACAAGAAGCCTTAGCAACACAACAATAACAACAACAATAAGCAACCCTAGTGGCCCAACAACAATAGCAAGAACACCAAACAACCTTACTAGCACAACAACCATCCTTAGTAGCCCAACAACAACAACAAGCTCAACAATATGCCCAATAATAATAATTGCTCGCACAACAACAACAACAACAACAGGGTTTTTACTATAACCCTCAACTAAACATCACTAATACAAACATGCTAGGAACATATACACCTCCACCACTATCACCTTTACAATATCCCACACCATCATACTCACCATACAACACCTTATCCTATCATAATCTCATGTAAAACCCACCTGCCATCCTTCAATACGCCACATATGTTCCTCCACCAAACCCATAAGGCGATATGGCATTGCAACTCAAGGTGTTAACACAAGAAATGCAAGATATCCAGATGGGAAAAATGAAGAAACCCCATGCAAAACAAAACTTATTTCCTTACCCATTTGATAGAAACATTGCAATGGTACCTTTCCCTCCTAGTTTTGAGGTCCCTAAATTTGATAAATACAAAGGGAGAGGGAATCTTGTAGACCACATCAAAGAATTCAATGTCATGTGCATGGAGGTGGCATACAATGATTCCTAATTAATGTGCTTCTTCCCACAAAGTTTAACAAGTCCTGCCATGGATTGGTTCTCACAATTACCTCCAGGTATCAAAACATTTCAAGAAATAATTCATAAATTCATAGATCACTTGTCCTTCAATATTGACATGGATGTGAGCTTAGAAGAGTTATACACCCTCAAGTAGAACAAAGGAGAGTCCTTTGCAAATTTCTTGCAAAGATGGAGGAAAAAAGCTAGTAAGAGCAAGTGGACCATTCCCAATGAACAAGTGGGAATCATCATAGCAAATTTCTATCTAGATCTATCCTTCCACTTGAAGATGCAGTGCATTACCTCTTATAATGAGCTTGTCCCTAGAGCCCTTAACATTGAGTGATCCCTAATCTTAGAGGGAAACACACAAGTATATAAAGACAACCTCCCATCCACTAGTTTTAACAAGTCCCGCAATTGGGCCAAGAAAAAGAATGTTACTAATGATGGTTTTGTTCATGCAAAGGTGGTATTAACTACTTCTAGGAAATAAAACACCCAAACCATAAAAACACAACATGCACCAAAAAGAACAAATAGTGCTCCTAAGCAATAATTCACTCCCTTAGGGGAACCCATGGAGGATGTGCTGAAGTAGTTGATACAGTCCAACCTTATCACACTCACAAATTTCTCAAACTATCAAGATCCACAAGTCAAACCTCATAGCTATAGAGATGATCATTTTTGTGAATTTCACAAATACAAAGGTCATAACACACAAAATTGTTTTAGAATCAAACATGTAATAGAAGATCTTATTGAATGAGGAGATATTAATGTCCATCAAAAAATTGGGAATGAAAATTTGAAAATTTACACAAACCCTATGCTTGATCATACAAAAGAAAAAGATTTAGGAAAGGTATCAACCTCAAAAAACATAAACCATACCCATGATACCACTGTGAGACATATTTATTTATCACAACATGAGGAATCATATACACATCAATATACTATTTTAAAACAAAGTCCAAACCCATCAACAATGTTTAGCAATATTTTATATCGTAATGACATCAAGTGGATATCAGATTGCGATATCTCTCCCACATATGACTCAATGATCAAGCATGTTGAAGAAGTTCCAAATGAGCAATAAATATCCCTTATTGCACCCATGGCCATAAAATGTTGTGAATATTCTTTTACCGATGATATATCATCCACCCAAGGATCATGTCAAGAGGGGGTTCTTGAGGATAACAAAATTTATTTGAATCAAGTCATGATCGAGAACCCCTATTGCCAGAGTTTCACCAAGAGTTGAGGGACATCTTCCAAACCATTTTAAAATCTAAATATGTCCCCGATATCACCCTTGAGATTTTTCTTTCTGATGGATATATAGACATGCTTCATCCAAAATAAGAGTCTCCCACTCTTGGTATTCCTACACAAGAGAAAGCAACGATCGAGATTCTTGATTCTTACAATGATTGTGCATCATTGACATCTTTTGATTCAACATCAACATCTTTTGAAGAAGTATCGACTAATAGTAATGTCATAGGATTAGAGAAAAAAATTCATATTCCTAAACAATAGGAACCCATAGCAATATAATGTGTTCACGAAAAGTCATATTCAGTGGCTATGGATTATCTATGATATATTATCAAGGCAAAGGATTAGGTATTGATAATACCTTCACAACACTAGGGGAAATATTGTCTATATCAGATGTCAACATATGGGGCATGGAGAATCCTTATGATCAAAATATTGTCAATGCTACAACTAGTCGTATCATGAGTTGGAATTCACCCATCATCTCATACACAAATTGGGACCAATGTAAAAAGAAGAAATCCTATCTAAGCAAGGAAAAGATCATCAAAGAAAATGAAGTAGTAAAACAAAAGGGACACACCAAGTACAAATGGATACCGAAGAAAAATAAAGAAAATCATCCCTCCAAAAATCCACTAGTCAAAGAAACTATGGGGAAAAATTAAAAAGGGAAGTGTATCCATCAAAAGAGTCCTCAAATACAAAAGAATGCTTCTCAAGCAAGGAACAAAGTATATCTAGTGGTTGGTCCTAATTCCATGAAACCCATCGGCCAATCCATCTCATATTCCTTCATACATGTCACCATCCACTCCATTCACAATATCCAATTCTCATATTGACCATGTTGGCATCTACCCTTCATCATAAGGATTCTGAAGGCACTTTATCATGATGTGTGCACATAGACAAGGTTAATTCCAATACCAACAAGGAAAATCAGAGTTCTTCAAGGTTGCATTCAAGTGCTCACATCTTAGCAAAGAAGCTTCTTCAAGTAGGATATCACTGGCACATTGTGATAGTGGCCTCTACATTAGTACCACCAGGTGGTTCAACATGAGGGTAAAACTTCCAAAAAAAAATAAAAAAAAATCAAGAAAATAGTAAAAATAAAAATCGTCCTCCAGTGAAAACCAATACGGTGATGCTTTGGGAAAGTACTATGATGAAAACCTAGAAAATAGGCATCATGAGTAAAATTGAGCGTCTATATGACCCTTCTTAGATAGAAGCATCTCATCCTTTTCATGATAAATCCAATATTCCCTCCATCCATCCAATCCAGATTTATCTAGATATTCCACTTTATCTTGATCTTGACAAAGATTCAACATATACTTCAAATCTACTCATGGAAAACTCTTGATAGGATCTTTACCATTTTATCTCATGGAGTTCCATAGCCTATATCCAACATGATAGAACTCTATTGAAACTCTTTGCATATACATTACCTATCTTGGTTTGTTCATTAAACTATGAAGCATTGCTAGACACTCGAGGCAGGTTATTGTACTCTTGTTTTTTAATAACTCTTGATCCATGTCTTATATCTCACATCATGACATCAAAATCATGATCTAGGTATTTTTTATGCCAAAATATCATCAAAAATCCCAAAAAAAATCATAAAACTTCATCAAAATCCAAAAAATCCAAAATCCTGTATAGCTAAAATCCAAAAACATTAAAAAAATTGTAAAGTCAAAATCCAAAACATCTAAAAAACATCAAAATCCAAAAATAGAACCTTGTCGAACTATGAGTCTCTGGGCTTGAACATATGCAAGGCCATCATTGATGTGCCCTCGAGACACCCTAGGTCAGTCCTTTAGGATTCTGTCCTAATAAACTGACAATCCATCAACTGCTCACATCTCATCTTCAATAAGTTGAGTCAATCGAATTACGTGGTCTTTGTGTGTATAACGCAGGCAAGAATCATCTTTGATCAACCCTTGAGGCCCCTAGGATAGGTCTTTTTTTAGGTTAGGTTCTTGGTTGAAACTTAGAAAATCCCTAAACATTCAAATATTGAAAAACCTTAAACATTTGTAAAATCTTGGAAAAACCATAAACATTGGAAAACCTAGAAAACCCCAAAACATTCAAATATATCAAAAAGCCTTAAACATTCACATATCAAAAACCCCAAAACATTGGAAAACCTTGGAAAACTCAAAAAAGCCTCAAATAATTGAAAACCAAAACATCCACATAAACTTTCAAAAAGACCAAAAATATTGAAATATTTCATAAAACCAAACACCTATCCATCCTATTTCGCTTTCACCCCCAATAAAAATTCGTCCATAATAAATCAATCATCATCTTCAACCTTTGGTAAAACAAATAAAAATAAAGTATTGTAAGTCATAAAGTGAGAACCTAAGTGTTAAAATCTAAAGTCTAGATCATAGGTAAACGATTCAATGAAGTTTGTATCAACAACTTATCAAACACCTCATCCTAATCACAATATCTGATCAAATTTCCTAGGATGCATCCTTCCTATGATGGACATTAGTATCATAAATCAACTTAGCTAAATTAAATTGGCAAGAGATATAGATAATACTGTCTATTTTTCTTTGATCTTTTCTTTTGATTTATCTTAATAACCCATTTTGAGGACCTCTCAATGATGTCTATGAAAATTATTTAGAGAGAAAGGAATGGGGCATTGATCATTATCTTTTGTTTGTTGTGCTTGTTGGTATTCTTGTAAAATAATCTTGGCACATACTTGCTTAGTTGTGTGTAGGGAAGTTGTTTTGAGTATATTGTTGACTATTATGTATGCTTTGGTCTGATATATTCTAAGCTTTTAACTACATTCCAACAAGGTTTTCCATATGTCAGGGTGTGAACAATAACTATCCTATCTGTTACAGAGTCAAAGTCCATTACACTAGATACAATGTCATCCTAGTTATTAATACCTTGATGCATCATGTCTATGTGTTATATCAAACAATAAGGAATGACGAAAATCCCAATCCCAATATATGAGAAAATCATCATCATCATCATCATCATGCATCTCTCATCACCATCTCTAATAAAGTATCAGTGGATCATAGACTTGTTGGACTTTTTAGATCAATCATCAAAATCAATGGTCAATCCATTCATCTTATTCTTCTTATTCTTCTATCTTTACTAACAATTATATCCAATTATCGAATATGTGTGATATATCAAAATATACATGAGGCTACCCATAGCTAATGACTGTCTATACATCATGAAATCTATCTACATCAATATCTAAGATAGCATGCCAACAATTCCTCTTCCACTAGGGCACAGTGGGGCATCTATATCATCTTCAGCTCAACAATCTAAAAAGTTGCAACTCTTTGATTCAAAAGCAACCTGAAATCTCAAGCATCTCAAACGTAAGTTTGATTTTCACCTATTGTAAGCCCGATCAGAACACTTTATTCCTCGATCAATCTCTCAAGGGGGAAACCAACCACCTTTTGATCATATTGATATAAAATCATCTAATAGACTTTGTTCCTAGCCTTTCTAGAAAATCTTGATCAAATTATTAGATCAATCATCATTGGGATATATCTTTCCCTACCAATCCTCGTGTTATTCAACACAATCCTTGCATTGTTGTGAACCCTCAACAATGTTATCAATCAATCAATCAAATCAATCAACTTTAGCTTGGCTATCAACATCTCAAAGAGATCATCGATATCCATTTCTACATTGTCATCAACATCAAAATCAACATCAGTCTTTGAACCAATGCAATGAGTACATTGCTACAAAGAGGGGGAAAATGTAGACATTTAAAAATGTCTTATGGATCACATTAGCTAACTAACATCATTTCTTCTTGAAACCCATCCTCTTTTCGCTTAATTGATTTAATTTTCCTAGCTATCTAATTAATTGCATCATTTTCATCTATTAATCTAATTAATCTAATTAGGTTAATTCATCCCCTTTCATGCTAACATTTTGTCCTATTAAATTGAATAATCTAAGTATTTAATTTAATTCTTGAGGTCTTCTTATTTAATTAAATAACCCTAAGTTATTTAATTAAATATCATTCAATTTCCCCCCTTTCATTAAATCACTTTATTTAATGAATATCATCTAATTCCCCTTAATTGCATAATTAAACCTTTGTTTAATTATCAATTACTAATTAATCTAATTCCCCCCACTTGCAAGGCAATATTCCTCCTTTGCACATTCCTCCAAAAATGAATATTCCCATGGAATATTCCTTCCCCTTTTGCACATTAATTTTTTTTTTTAATTGCTAAATATCTATTTCCCTCACCCATGAGAATATTCCAAATAATGTTATGTTTCTTCACTCATTTGAAAAAGGGGAATATTCCTTTTCTATAACAAACTTACTTGACTTCTTGTGCAAGTTAAAAGTGTGTTTGTTTGGATAAAGGTCAACCCTTGATTAAATTTTGTCATTGATTCTCATCCCTTGAGGAGAATCCATGATCCATTCCTCCAACTTCCTCCATCTTTAACCATTGATTAACCTTTTTGATCTCAACCCATTATTAATTCTCATTTGTCCTCCTATAAATAAGTCACTATTTGGAGACAAATGGATCCATCTTTTAGCATCAAACTTATGCTATTAAAATCAATCTCACTTGCACTCACATTTTACATCATTTTACCTTTATTTACTTGCATATTAGCTTATCTTCCATTAATGGCTTCCATGGTAACATAGATGCATTCATTTCTAGCTTATTTGTTAATCAGGGTTTTAATATTTTAGTTTTAAATCCATTTAGATTAGTTGTGCATTCACACATCTTGATCATCTTAGCATAAATCATGTTAAAATAACTTGCATCATGTTCATTTAGCTTTAAATCATGTTTCATCACACATATATCATCGTTTTCGTTGATTCTCTTCAATAGGATTGATTAGAATATGCTCATTTATCCACATGATTGGGAAAGGGTCGCCATTCTACATCAATGCGACACCACTCCCCTAATAGGATAAGTTTCAATGGATTAGAATAGGTATTTCTAAAGCTTTTGTAGTTTAATATGTTAAGTTTTAATGGATTCCTAGTTTAGGTTTGTTGATTGATCTAATTGGGATTGACATTTAGTGGCATAATTACACTTTGTATCCTCATGGATCAAGTGTAGTCAGCCCATACTAATTCATCGATCACAGTTGTATAACAAGAGTGATGGCTCATGATGTATAAATCTTGGTCACAAAGTTGATAAGAGGTAAATGATTGTGTGAACAACTAGCTAGTGACTTGGAAAGCAACAATGAAGTTAAAAATCAATTTTTCCTAGTGCTCAATGATGAGAAAAATGTTGTAGCATCCCCTCCAAGTTGGATACAAGAAATGATGCATTACCTTCAAATTGGTGAGTGTCCTAAGGTTCTAAACAATGCAAAACGAAGGTATTTTAGGCTTCAAGCCATTCCTTATGTTATCATAAATGTTATTTTGTTTAGAAAATATTTTTATGGGGTATTGTTGAAGCGTGTAGAATCAAATCAGATTGATAGGATTCTTGAAGAATTTCATGATGGACCATCTAGTGGTCATTTTGCACCTAGGAAAACAAATATTAAGATTATGAGATCTAGCTATTTTTGGCCTGATTTATGTAAGGATGCATTTGCATGGGTGAGGAGGTTCAGGAAGTGTTATTTATTTGTAGGAAAAAAAGGTTAGAACCTCTACCATTGCATCCTATACAAGTTGAGAAACCCTTCAAGAAGTAGGGACTTGAATTTATTAGAGTCATTAACCCACCTTCCAATTTAGGACACAAGTGGATATTGATTGCAACTGATTATTTCACCAAATGGACAGAGGGTGTAGCATTGAAAGAAGAAAATAAGAGTGTTATCCTAAACTTTACCAAGACTTAGTTGCGAAGTTTGGAGTTCTTGATTCAATTGTTTCAGATAATGCTTTGGATTTTGTAGGTTTGAAAGTGATTGATTGGGATCTTAAAAATGGCATATATTTGAATACTTCATCCATTTATTATCCACAAGGTAATGGACAAGTTGATTCTACTAACAAAAATCTGAGTAGGATCATCAAGAGGACAATTGAAGACAACTAGAGGACTTGGCATGAAAAGCTAAATCTAGCTTTATGTGTTGATAAGATAAATCCTAAAAGATCCACAGGCCACTCACCTTATGTTCTTGTTTATGGTAAAGAAGCAACACTTCTTATTTTATTGAGTTACCAACATTGAGTTTAATCAAAGAGCTGGAAATGATGGAAGAAGACCCATGTAAGTCAAGCTTCCTGAGCTAATGAAATTGGAAGAAACAAGAAGAAAAGTATTGAAAAATATAGAAATTCATCATACTTAGATAAAAAGAACTTTTGATAAGAAGGCAACCCCTAGAGTCTTCAAGGAAGGTGATCTAGTTTTCAAGTGGGATGAGTTGAAAATTAAGCATGGAAAGCACTCCAAATTTGATCCCATGTGGAGTGTTCCTTATGTGATCACAATATGTAAAATGTGTTGGAAGTTTGGAGAGATTGGTGAAGTTTGTCATTGATGATGCTGCTTGGAAACATAAGCATGAAAGGTATATAATAGCATGGTACAATGTTTTCATTGATTTCAACATTGTTGTAGACTATTTTGATTAATCCTAATAGGTTTTGGAGATGTTAAGAAATTATTGTATAATGGTTTGGTTTGGAAAGTTTAGTTGCATAGAAATTTGACAAAGTGTCAAATCTATCAATTTAGTGTAATAGTGTTTTAGTTTTTTGGGTTAGCACCACTCCACAAATAAAGATATCAATCTACGCTTTTAACATAATGTTTTTGGTAGCACGTTTTGACATTGATAGATTTATAAGGGTGGAGGAGAGGTTGATATTGATGGAAAAGATGATGCAAGTGGTTGATAAGGATAGCAGATTCTAGGCTCTTGAAAAGGCTATGAAGAGTTTGTACATTGTGGTGGATGTTATGAAAAAGGTTGTTATGGCTACAGTTTCAAGTCAAGGAAAAATCAAGAAGCAGTAGAGGGGAAAGGCGATGGAGGGTGAAGAGGACTTAACCGGAAAGATGGATCCTAAAGAGAAGGTCGAAGACACTATCAAAGACCTATTGAAAGTTTGGAGTTTGATCGGGGATGCCTAATCCTTGGTCTATGTTTTTTTTTTGTCTCTTGTTGTTATGAATTTTTGTGATTCTCTTGGTGGTTTTAATACTATTGTTGGCCGGTGGTGCCTAGATTATCATATGTTAAGATGTATTTCTATTAATAGTTTTAGTTTTTTCATGGACACTATGTTAAGGTTACTCAGTTATAACCTGATCTACTGGTGGGATTTTAAGAAAAACTGGTTGAATATTTTGCTATCTGATAGGGTTATAATGTTTGATCTATAAAGTATTGGATAGTTTTTTATTGTTGGGTAGGGGAAGAGTCTTTCAAGACTGCTTCCTCAAGATGGTGCTTTGTCTGCTTGTTGTTCTTTACTTGTACTAATTTGTACAGGTCAGGGCCCTTTCCTTGCTTACTCAATCAAAAACATAATATTTTTGGATGTTAGATGCACCTAAATCCAATGTTTCATCTTGTTTGGATATGTAGTTTGAGAGATATGAGTAATAGATTTTGGCCTGACAATTCACAGTCATTTTTCTGTATAGTGTGTTTGTGTCTAGAAGAATGTGCACTTCTCTATGAATGAGTTTTTGGACTTGTGATGTTGAAGATAAATTTCCAGATGTCAATTGAGAATGGATTCAAGATAGTATCAATTTTTTAGGTCCACATGTCGATATGTGGATACAAAGATATTTTTTTTTGCTTTTAGGTCTCATATGGAGCTGACCTAATACATTTGATGTTATGCAACTTGGATAAATATGCATTTCTATCTTATTTGTGATCTATTATAGGTCCATGTCAACCTATCTTAAGGTGTTTTGAGATTTGAATTGAGGCTCATGTTATGGATGATAAGTTTTGGAGTCGACAAGTTTTATTTTAATTGTTACATCTAATTAGACGACCTAAATGATGTTATACTTGATGTGGATATATATGCTAGCTTTTTTTGGTGTTTTGAGATAATAGATGTGAAATGTATTATATGTGATGTGAATTTGAGTAGATAAATGTGAAGTTAAGTTGTGAATGCTAAGTTGAAGATCAGAATTGTGTGAATGAAGAGTGAAGTAGAGTGTTAAATTAGAATTAGATAAATATTGTTATTGTGCTTCAATGGAACTGTAATTAATGCATACATAATATGCAATTGTAATAGTTCAAAAATAGGTTGTAAGTCACCATATCTCTTCTATCTTTTTCTCTATGGACAGTGATTCCACTTGGAGTGAGCATTTTTGTAATATACTATAGCCAGTTATACTATATTATGAGCTAACCTTCACCGTGGTGGTGCAGGGGCACCTTGGCTTAACTCCTTCATGTTTGTTTGCAATTTTTGCTTGTACTGACTCTAGCCAAGTCAGGGTCTTGTTATTTGATTTGGACCTTAGAATGTCTTGCATTTGTGTGTGAAGAGTTAGTCATTAGGACTAAAATCTTCATTAGGTCATCATTAGTATTAAATTTTGCTTTATTAAACTTAGGACAGCATATGTTAAGCATTTAGTATGTGTTAAAGCCACATCCTCATTGTTTGGAGATGCTAAAGGTCAGTTAAGGGGTTGTTAGCTCAGACTCAAGGAGTTAGTGTTCCTAGGATGAAGGATAATGGCGAGGTTGCAAGAATATTGCAAAAGTGCATGGCAACATTGTTAGGTTGCATGCAATTCAATTAGTTTGCATTCCCTTGAAATCAGGGATATGGAGGCGAGCAGTCTCCCCTTGAATGATGGAAAAGACTCCAAGATAGAGGTATTGGCTCGTGGCAAGTAGTTAGAGAGGTATTGTAATCAAATTTTATTGTGTGGAGTAAAAGACAGTGAACAGATTTCTGCATTTTCTGTGTTTTGCTTGAAATCCCGTGTGTTTCAAAACAGTGGGAATTAAAAGACTTTGTAAATACAGTTGTATCTCTGTTTTTGTGTTCATAGAATAGGTTTGGATCAATTCTCATCATTTATTCAGGTTCTATAGAATAGTTTTATTGATTTGAGTTCCTAGATTAGATTGTAGGTGGTTATTTTCCTATGTTTTGAGCAGTGGGAATTCAAATGGCTCCCCCATAAACACTGATCACAGGGATTTCCTGCAATTGGTGGAATATGGGAATGGAGCTAGTCCCTTGTATATATTTAACATTAGGAGAACCAAAGAGCCAGGCAAGAGTTTGTATTACCAAACCCTAGGCGAGTGTTAGCTGCCTGGTTAGGAGTTTGGAAGAGAAGAGTGGAGAACTTAGGTAGGGGAAAGGTGCCACTGTACGGAGTCCATACGGTTCCAGGTGGGGTAAGGTAAGGCCTTTACATGAAAAAGGGTTTGGGACTTCAATCAATCCACTAGAAGGAGATTTGAAGAAGAAAGCACAGAAACCCTAACAAATAGGTCAATTAGCCCTTTTGTCCTAGATGATAGGAATGCACTGTACGACAGTGATAGAGGTCTGCAATCTAGTAGAATATTTAAAGCTCTAAAAAGGGTGCTTGAAAGTGCCTTTTTTTTGGTAGGTTGTTTGTCAAGTGTGAGAGGAAAAGTCAGAAAACTGACTGGTAAGGGCTAGTAGAGTTTAGGCCTCATCTAGGCAAGGTCTTGAGATCGGGTAAAGTGAAGACCAAAGGACCTCCAAAATGGATCAATTTGGATGCAAAAAGCATGGAGACAGTATTTTCAACTCCCCTGCAAGCAGTTCTAGCAAGTTGAAGAAGTTGGCACTTAGACCCTTCTAAGTCCAAGGAAGAGTGAGCAAATTGCAAGAAGGTGTTGAATCCTCTAAGGTTAAAGCACAAGGTGGAACTCTTGGAATAGAGTTGTAGCAAGGTTCAGTTGATGAACTAAGTCAAGACAGAGCCTAAAAGATTGATAGGTTCATGGTGAAGGCAGAGTAATGTCTTCTTGTTGTTAGGTGCAAGCAAACCTTGGAGGTAAAATACACCATATTGGTATCAGAGCAAGTTAGATTCAAGGCTTGTGATTAATGAGCCAATCCACTGAGTCAGTAGGAGAGAATACACCAGAGGAAGGAACCATGGTGACAAATGCAGAGTTGGCTAAAAAGGTAGAAGAGCAAGAGGAAGACAACCGGTTGCTCAGAGAAAGGATATCTCAGATGGAGAAACTCCTGGATGAAGTCTAAGAAACATTAGATAATGTGAAAGACAAGATTATGAAGAAAGAAGGAACAGGAAGCCAAGGAAAAAGAAGAGGATTTGGAGGAGGAAGCTCCAAACCCTGATCCTGTTCTTGCAAAGGAACCATTCTTGAAGGCATTGCAGGCCTTGAGTGGTAAAGCATTGGATGGTGTGCCACTTTTTAGTGGACAAATAGACCCTGATTCAGTTGTAGACTGGATTGAGAGCATTGAGAATCACTTTGAGTGTGATGGCATAACAGAGGCCCAAAAGGTAAAGGTGGCCAAGTCAAGGTTGAGAGGAGCAGCTCTCACATGGTGGAAGTTTGTGCAATCTGAAAGAGAGAAAGAAGGAAAAGGTCCTATAGTTTCATGGAGAGGAATGGTGACTAAGATAAGGCAGACCTATCTCCCTGATGATTATGAAGTTTAGTTGCATAGGAGAAGACACAATCTGAGGCAAAAAGAAATGGATGTTCAAACATATTCAGAGGAGTTTCAAAAGTTGTGCCTTAGATCAAAGGTGGTTGAAGATGAAAGCATAAAGTTAGCAAAGTACCTAAATGGACTCAAATGGTCTATTCAAGAAGACATGAGTTTGGTAAATTTCAAATCAGTCCGCCAATGCTATCAAATGGCTTTGAAGATAGAGGAGAAAGGCAAAAAGAAGCAGGAACAAAACCCCAAAGGCAGAGGTAAAGGGAAAGACAGCAGAGGACAAAGAGGAAGTTATAGTGGAAGAAGCTCAGAACCAAGAGCCCAAGGAGAAGTCAGATTTTCTGAATAGCAAGAAGGAAGCTCCAGTAGAGGTGGTAGAGGAAGAGGTTTCAGCTCCAGAGGAAGAAGTGGTGGACAAGGAAGAGGAAGCTACTTCACCAACATGAAATGCTATCATTGCAACCAATTGGGACACCCGACTTATAGATGTCCTGAGAAAGGTAGCACTTCTCATGGAGGAGATAAGAGAACCAATCTGATTCAAGATGAGACAGCTGCAGCAAATAAACAACTAGAAGTACCATTGAACTCAGAGGAAGGTGAGAATCTTATGATGAGAAGGACTTTAATCAAAGAACCGGTGAAAGAAGAGCCAAGCCAAAGAAGGTCCTTGTTTAGGATAAAATGCAAGATGATGGGGAAGGTGTGTAAGGTCATAATAGACTCAGGTTCAACTGACAATATTGTGTCAGAGGAGGCAGTCAGCAAACTGAAATTGGCAAGGATACCTCACAATAATCCTTACAAGGTCACATGGCTCAATAAGGGTCAGCATGTCTTGGTGAATGAACAAGCATGGGTGGAGTTCTCAATTGGCAAGTACAAAGACAAGGTATTGTGTGATGTGTTGCCTATGGATGCATGCCACTTGCTCCTAGGTAGGCCATGGCAATTTGACCGCCAAGCTGTGCATGATGGAGCCAAGAATTCTTACACTTTCAAGAAAGACAATATAACCTTCAAGATTCAATCTTTGTTAGAAGATACTGAGGTGCAGACAGCAGGTTCTAAGCTGCTCATAGCTGGTGAAAAAGAGTTCTTAAGAGCCTTGGAAGAAGGAGAAGGAGTTGGCTATGCAGTAATGATCAAGCCAAGAGAGGTAAGCAAAGAGAAGGCAGCTGAAAAGCAAGAGTTACCCAAGGAGATACAAGACTTGTTGCAGACCTATGAAGGTATAGTAAGTAGTGGTCAACCAGCAACCTTACCTCCTAAAAGAGCCATAAGTCATAGGATAGACTTGATACCAGGAGCTACCCTTCCAAACAAAGCAGCCTACAAGATGACACCTTAGCAAAATGAGGAAATAGCTAGGCAGATTCAAGAACTACTTGACCAAGGTCTCATTAGGAAAAGCATTAGTCCTTGTGCAGTACCCACTGTCTTAGCACCTAAGAAAGGAGGAGAATGGAGGCTTTGTACTGATTCCAGGGCAATCAACAAGATAACCATCAGGTATAGGTTTCCTATCCCTAGGATTGAAGATCTCATGGATTGTCTAGGTGAAGCTAGGTACTATACCAAGATAGATTTAAAGAGTGGTTATCACCAAATTAGAATACATGAGGGTGATGAGTGGAAAACAGCCTTCAAAACCAATGAGGGTCTTTATGAGTGGCTAGTTATGCCATTTGGATTATCTAATGCCCCCTCCACATTCATGAGACTCATGAATGAAATTCTCTAGGACTACATTGGCAAGTTTGTAGTAGTGTATCTTGATGATATACTAATCTATAGCAGAACAAGAGAAGAGCACCTCCAACATATTGAGTTGATTTTCAAGAAGCTGCAGGAGGAGAAGCTGAAGATCAATCTGGAAAAGTGTGAGTTCATCAAAACAGAGCTGGTGTACCTTGGTTTGTGCTATCACATGGCAACTTGAAGATGGACAGCAGCAAGGTAGAAGCCATTCTCAATTGGCCTACTCCAAAGACAGCAACAGAGGTAAGAAGCTTCCATGGTCTTGCTCAGTATTATAGGAAATTCATAAACAGTTTAGTGCAATTTGTGCTCCTATGTTGGATACCATTAAAGGAGGAATGAAAACCAAGTTTGTATGGAATGAGCAAGCTAACAAGAGTTTTGAGTTGCTGAAGGAAAAGATAGCTACCCAACCTATTTTGGTGTTGCCAAGCTTTGAGAAGCTATTCACCATTGAATGTGATGCAAGTAATGTAGCAATTGGAGTTGTTCTCAGCCAAGAGGGCAGACCGGTGGCTTTTCATTCAGAGAAGCTAAGTGAAGCCAAGAAGAAGTACTCTTCTTATGACCTTGAAATGTATGCATTGGTCCAAGCACTAAGGAAGTGGAGGCACTACTTGCTTCCCAAAGAATTCATTGTGTACTCAGACAATCAAGCACTCAGTTTTCTGAATTCACAAGAGAAGTTGAGTCACAGGCACATGAAATGGGTGGAGTATTTGCAAGCTTACACCTTCAATATCAAGCACAAGAAAGGAGCTCTCAACAAAGTGGCTGATGCATTGAGCAGGAGAGTTCTCACCATTCAAGAAATTCAGTTGAAAAGCATGGGAATAGATCACTTCAAAGATCTATATGCAGATGATGAAGACTTTGCAGAAATTTATAAGGTATGTCTTGAGTATAAGAATCATTTCCATAGCAAATATGCTGAATATACCTTGCAGAGTGATCTTTTATTTAAAGGGAATCAACTTTGTGTTCCTAGAGGTTCTATTAGGGAGAACTTAATACAAGAAAAGCATAATGGTGCATTGAGTGGTCATTTTGGGATCACTAAAACTCAAGAACTGGTTCAAAGGTTTTATTTTTGGCCTAGGATGAACCTAGATGTCAGGAAGTATGTGGAGAGTTGTGTAGTGTGTCAAAAGGCAAAAGGAACTTCTTCAAATGCAGGCCTATACCAGCCACTGCCTATCCCTTCTAGGCCATGGGAATGCTTGAGCATGGACTTTGTAGTTGGTTTACCCAAGACAAAGCAAGGTATGGACAGTGTCTATGTTGTTGTAGACAGATTCAGCAAAATGGCTCACTTTGTACCCTGCAAAACAACCAATGATGCCAGTCAAATAGCCTCTCTTTTCTTCAAGGAGATAGTCAGGATTCATGGTTTACCAATCAGCATTGTATCAGACAGGGATACTAAGTTTATGAGTCATTTTTGGAAGACTCTTTGGCAAAGAATGGGCACCAATTTGTCCTTTGGATCTGCATACCATCCCCAAACTGATGGTCAGACCGAAGTTGTGAATAGGACACTTGGAAACCTTCTAAGATGCTTGACCAAGGAGTATGGTCAACAATGGGATCAGATTATAGGGCAAGCTGAATATGCCTATAATGATACAGTAAATAGATCTACAGGGAAGAGTCCCTTTGAAATTGTCTATGGACTGCACCCTAGAGGTGTTTATGAGCTGAGAGAGTTGAAGGATGGAGTCAAGGGAAGTGGATATGCAGATGATTTTGCTTGTGCAATGCAGGAAATTCATGAGACAGTCAGAAAAACCTTGGCAGAGAATACCATGAAACATAAAACCAAAGTGGATGAGCATAGGAAAGAGGTTCAGTTTAATGTTGGTGACCTAGTGATGGTGCATTTGAACAAGGCTAGATTGCAGAAGGGAGTTCCTCACAAGCTGCAAATGAAGAGGATAGGTCCCTGCCCTATCTTGGAGAAGTATGGCAACAATGCTTTCAAGGTGCAATTGCCAGATGACAGTGGACTGTCCCCTGTTTTCAATGTTGCAGACCTTGTACATTACAAAGGACCACCAATCAACATGGATCAGACCTTCCATGAAGTCACCCAAGATGTTGAAGAACTCAAACTGCCCCCTGCTACAGTCAAACAAGCTGATCAAATCTTGGATACCAGGGTCTACAAGAAGACTAGGACCAAAGAATATAAAGAACACCTGATCAAGAGGCATGGACAACCTGATTCAAATGTAGTATGGATCAAGGAGGCAGAGTTCAAGAAGTTGGGCATTGACCCTAACCTACTCAATCCAAGGGTGGATTGAAGTTTTCTGTTTTGGGGAGGATGGTGCAGGGGCACCTTGGCTTAACTCCTTCATGTTTGTTTGCAATTTTGGCTTGTACTGACTCTAGCCAAGTCAGGGTCTTGTTATTTGATTTGGACCTTAGAAGGTCTTGCATTTGTGTGTGAAGAGTTAGTCATTAGGACTAAAATCTTCATTAGGTCATCATTAGTATTAAATTTTGCTTTATTAAACTTAAGACAACATATGTTAAGCATTTAGTATGTGTTAAAGCCACATCCTCATTGTTTGGAGATGCTAAAGGTCATTTAAGGGGTTGTTAGCTCGGACTCAAGGAGTTAGTGTTCCTAAGATGAAGGATAATGGCGAGGTTGCAAGAATATTGCAAAAGTGCATGGCAACATTGTTAGGTTGCATGCAATTCAATTAGTTTGCATTCCCTTGAAATCAGGGATATGGAGGCGAGCAGTCTCCCCTTGAATGATGGAAAAGACTCCAAGATAGAGGTATTGGCTCGTGGCAAGCAGTTAGAGAGGTATTGTAATCAAATTTTGTTGTGTGGAGTAAAAGACAGTGAACAGATTTCTGCATTTTCTGTGTTTTGCTTGAAATCTCGTGTGTTTCAAAACAATGGGAATTAAAAGGCTTTGTAAATACAGTTGTATCTCTATTTTTGTGTTCATAGAATAGGTTTGGATCAATTCTCATCGTTTATTCAGGTTCTATAGAATAGTTTTATTGATTTGAGTTCCTAGATTAGATTGTAGGTGGTTATTTTCCTGTGTTTTGAGTAGTGGGAATTCAAATGGCTCCCCCATAAACATTGATCACGGGGATTTCCTACAATTGGTGGAATATGGGAATGGAGCCAGTCCCTTGTATATATTTAACATTAGGAGAACCAAAGAGCCAGGCAAGAGTTTGTATTACCAAACCCTAGGCGAGTGTTAGCTACCCAGTTAGGAGTTTGGAAGAGAAGAGTGGAGAACTTAGGCAGGGGAAAGGTGCCACTGTACGGAGTCCGTACGGTTCCAGGTGGGGTAAGGTAAGGCCTTTACATGAAAAAGGGTTTGGGACTTCAATCAATCCACTAGAAGGAGATTTGAAGAAGAAAGCACATAAACCCTAACAAATAGGTCAATTAGCCCTTTTGTCCTAGATGATAAGAATGCACTGTACGACAGTGACAGAGGTCTGCAATCTAGTAGAAGATTTAAAGCTCTAAAAAGGGTGCTTGAAAGTGCCTTTTGTTTGGTAGGTTGTTTGTCAAGTGTGAGAGGAAAAGTCAGAAAACTGACTGGTAAGGGCTAGTAGAGTTTAGGCCTCATCTAGGCAAGGTCTTGAGATCGGGTAAAGTGAAGACCAAAGGACCTCCAAAATGGATCAATTTGGATGCAAAAAGCATGGAGACAGTATTTTCAACTCCCCTGCAAGTAGTTCTAGCAAGTTGAAGAAGTTGGCACTTAGACCCTTCTAAGTCCAAGGAAGAGTGAGCAAATTGCAAGAAGGTGTTGAATCCTCTAAGGTTAAAGCACAAGGTGGAACTCTTGGAACAGAGTTGTAGCAAGGTTCAGTTGATGAACTAAGTCAGGACAGAGCCTAAAAGATTGATAGGTTCATGGTGAAGGCAGAGTAATGTCTTCTTGTTGTTAGGTGCAAGCAAACCTTGGAGGTAAAATACACCACGTGGTTTTTCCCATTTTAGGTTTTCCACATAAAAATCCTAGTGTTCATGTGTTATGTGATGGTGTGGATGTTTTCATGCTTTCTTTCCTTACTGTAGTTGAATATGCATTAGTGATTGGATGTTTAATATTTGAATGGTTTGAGAGAATATTGATTCACCCCCGTCTCAATATTCTAGGTTTTCAACAAAATGAACAATACTTTATAGTTTTCCAAGCTTGATAGAGAGGAGCTACCAATCCCAATCAATTGGATTCACCTCAAGATCTACCATTAAGGTATTGATGAATCACTTTGTATCATATTAGAATAGGTTTTAATTTCAAATAAGGTGTTGTTACACAAATGTTATGATCTTTTACATTCCTCCAAGTGCTTTGCACATGTCCTAGTTCAATTTTTTCCTTTTCCCTAAGTGCTAGTGCACAGGTTTGCTATCTTGTTTTGAGTTTTGTTTGTTGTTTATTCTATTAACAGTATGGTTACAAGTCTATCCTAGGTTTCTATTAGTCCCCATGAGACTCTTATGTCCAATGTATGTAAAATAGGCTATTGGTCCTTCTTGTTTAGCAAGCAAACACCCCTAAGATCTCGCCAAAAATGTTATCCAAATCAGATTCAAGCCTCATTTGAATTTAAAGGTCCTTTTTATTATTCCAAAGTGTCATGTAGTCTACCCTTTTACAATAATTAAAGTTGTCCCTTAGGTTCAATCATTTGTCAAAACCTCTAGGTTTGGTGGGATGTGTTTTTGTAATAAAGTTCCTTATATTAAGTCTATCCTAGGTATTAAAAAAGGGGTTTTGGTATTATATTTTTTATTGTAAATATCAAAGGGGGCCTTTATTTTATGTCAAAAATTTGAAGAAGGAATTTTAATTATTTCAAAGGCCTATTCTCATGAAAATCCATGGGTAAGTTTAACAAAGAGATAAAGTTTCAACTTTGATTTTTGGTTTTGAGAGGGAAACCTACATGAGTTTCCTTACATGTAAGTTGTTGACTTGATTTTTGGGAAAAAAAGGAAGGAAAGGGAATGAATTAATGAAGGACGTTGCAATTTTTACAAGAGAAAACCCTAGTTTTCTACATACACAATCCCTTAATGGCCACCATGATCAATGATGATCACTTTATTGGAGGGGCATGTTTTAGTTTTTTGGTGTGTTACCTAAGTATCATTTGGTCGTTATGAGGAAACAACCCTCTGTCAACATTTTAAGTCAAATTTCTATTTCATTTCTAGGTTGGCTACATTCTTTGGCCTTCTCCTTCATACAGTTGCCTTCTTGAGGAATGTTCTTGCATCATCTCTATGTTTGGAATGAAAAATGGATGTTTCTTTCCCCTTTCATTCCAGTGTGAGGGTTACTTTATGTTTGGAAGCTTCTTCTTTTCCAAGCATAGGTTAGGTTTTGTTTCATATGTATTGAGAATGCATGGTGAATGTTAATGGATGCCTTTTAGAACCTTTTGTCTTACAAGATCATGTAGGAATAATCATGAAGGAGCTATGAAAATTTTTAACCCATGAGAATAAAACCATTGAGTCATGAGCTTGTAAATCATTAAGTTCTGAAAATCTAGGCCTTTGAAGGGAAGCATATCACAATATTATTAGATATGTATGAGTAGTCAAAGTCTTCAAAGACAAAAAATAGAACAATCAAGATAGAATTTAGGATTCATTGAGATTGAGATCATAGTGCCAAGGGTTTGAAAGAAATAGTGAAAGAGGTGAATGCAATGTGGACTATGCAACAAAGAAAAGAGGATGATAGGTAGAATTATGATAGTGATATTCATGATGAAGGAGATAGTAATGTCAAACACAAGTTTGATCACTTCTAAGATTAACAACATGAATAGAGAAAATAGTCACCTTTTTATGTTATTAATGGTGATAAATGTAGTCTTCACAATGCCTTTGCAAGAGATAGTATTGTGCATGAATATATCAAAAGGATCTATGAGAAATCACTCATGCACAATGAGTAATTTGAAGATAAGGATTTATTTAAAATAAAGGATAGTGAATATCAAAGAAGTCTAAGTGCATTATACATTCCAAAACTGAAAAGGAACAACAACCTTAGACAAGAGATGGAGAGCATTTGCTTCATCACTACCATCATTTCCATGAGGAGAAGGAATGGTAGATTTCGCAAAGAAAGTTTCAAACTCTATTCAAATCCTTTGTAGCATATGTATCCTATGTAGGGGTCCATGTAACAGAGATTCACTTACCATTTAGTACTTAATCATATGAGTATGATAATATAGTCTCCAAAGTGATAATCCCAAGATGAAAATGATTAGTTTTACAAATGGATGTATTGAGAACCCTAAGTATGATTCACTTGTAGACTTTTGTGCAATATAATGTAGTTATGAGTAACAGAGCATGACATTCTACATGATTTTATATACAACACAGAGTGTTGATAGTTGTCCCAAAACCATGATCTCTATGCATAAAGAGGTAATAACCTTGCTTGGAGATGCAATGTCAAAAGATTAATGAGCATACATGATGCAATATGGATAAAGGTAGTGAGAATCATGAGAAAGAATTACTCTAGCATTGAGTTTTGAAAGAGCAAAAAGGCCTAATATTGACAGTCCATCATGAATGAGCTAATGGGTAGCCTACTGTCAATGAGGCACTGGGGATTTAAGTCATTGGAATAAGTAATGGACAACAAGGTGTATGACCTGAGATTTATGATTAGCAAGGTGATAAAAATACCAAATCTTGACATGGAATTCACATAAAGATCCAAAATGCAAGCAAATGACCATGATCTAGATTGCTTTAGGATAGTGATTTATCATTGTGTTTTTTGTAGTCACCATGAGATCATGAGATGAAAATCCTTCAATGGAAAAGAGCAGGAAACATTGTGATATGTTCTTTAAGGAAACTCCTTCAATGTATGCATGATGACAACATAATGCATATGTCAGTCCTTAGGGTTTCAAGTCACACTGACTATTTGTCAAATGATAGAGAAAGGTTTCTAAGGGGGTAG
The DNA here is from genome assembly GCA_007258455.2 of Sequoia sempervirens. Lineage (NCBI taxonomy): Eukaryota > Viridiplantae > Streptophyta > Pinopsida > Cupressales > Cupressaceae > Sequoia > Sequoia sempervirens. The sequence continues at coordinate 105,476,365 of VDFB02000003.1, forward strand.
TAATTACTTAATACACCATACTTGCACTTCTTATATGGTCATCCAAATGATAATGATAGACAATGCAACAACTTGTAAAAGGAGTTGATCCAGGTGGATCCAAGAAACTTGAAAATTTCACTCTCAGAACCTCATGAAACCAACCTCATCACATAAAGCTCACAAACACGATCCTAACACAACTTGAATAGCATCAAAAGGAGGTCATATGCAGAAGTTATTTTTGATCAAAGATTGGTCAAACTAGCGAACCAGGGGGCAAAAAAAGGCAAAAAAAATGATAATCTTAGAATTCATCAAAATCAACATCAAAGCGAAGAGCTCATTGAGACCTTTCCAATGACATTCGTTTCGTCAAAATTTGAGCTCGTACGCAGAAGATATCACAAGTCAAAGTTGAAGGTTGACTAGATACTGACGTGGCAATTGACTGGATGGTAGCATGGTAGTTGACTAGATGATGATGTGGCCGGTGTAGGTGACGTGGCAAAAATTTGCGTACCATGCTTTATTTTTGAGAAAATAAAGTTGTGGAGGCTTATTTAATCTCACAAAATCCACTTGGTGGGATCAAATTTTTTGGGATCCCAAGTGGATTTTGTGGGATCTCAAGTGGATTTGGTGGGATTAAAACAAAATATCATAAAAATTTATAACTAAATAACCTTTAATGGTTATTAAATAAAAGACAATAATCTAATAAAAACAAATACCCAAACCAATATAGTCCATAAATGGAGAAATGACAAGGGATTTATAAGCAAATTAAAAATGGTTGTTATTGTTTTTTTTTGTAAATAAGGGAGATTGTTTAAATTTTCCTTAAAGGGGTTAGAAGTAAATGGAATTTTTCTATAAACAAGGGGTATTTATTATTTTATTTATTATGGTGACCAGTTAAGCCTTTTTAGGCTTATTTTATGTATAAAAAGGGGTGATAGGCCTTTTGAAATTGAATTCAGGTGTTTGAGGGAATTTTTATGTCTTTGTAAGAAAAATTTGGAGAGTGTTTGAAGGAGAATTTATAGGGTGTTTTGCACACCAAAAATTGTAAAATTGAGAGTGAGAGATTCTGAGGAGTTTTATGCAGGTTTTTGGAAGCTTGATATTGTAAGAAGGCTCTTGCTTGGCTGATAGGGAAGGGGGTTGGAGGAATCAATCACAGATTCCTACTCTAGGTCCTGCTTGCAAGACCTCCTTGGTGTTTTGATCCACCACCTTAACCTATAGGTCCCTTTGTATGTTTAGGTACCCTTGGTTCTCCTGGCCAACCCCACTACCATCACCATTCAACCAACCAAGACAATCTTGGTGCCATAACTCTAACTCTTCCTTAGCCTTTAATCTGCCCTAAAGACCAACAATACCTCAACACACAATTGGATCTTGTAGGGGTGTAGAAATGTCTTCAATGGCTTCAAGCCAACCTCCTAGGGTTCTTGAAGGTTCACCAAAACTCCACCTTTCCATCGCTTTCACCAAACCCTCAACTAGGGTTAAAAAGGCTACTAGCCTTTGAGCCCCAATTAGGCCTCCATCTCTGAGAAAATAGGCTTAATCTCCAATATTTCTAAAGAAAATTCCAATCTTTCCTTGGGGTTCCTAATTCATTTTCCTATCTCTCAAATATTTTTGAGGTCATAGGCCTTCACTGTCCGTACAACACCCACATTTGGAAATGGACTAAAACTAGGGTTTATAAGCCTTTCCTGGCTGCTTTGAAACTGTCAAGATTTTCTCTCATCAAATGGATTGAAGGAGCTTCCTCCTCTTTGCTATGCAATTCCAAGACACTCATCTGTCTTCTCCAAGCAATGACTTGAGAAAATTTTAACACCCCTGCAACTTTGGTGCCCTGCACTTCTTGTCTTCCCTGGCCGGACTCTCCTTGGCTCGCCTAGGGCAAGACTTTACCAGCAACTCCTACACACACACAGACCCTAAATCCTACCATATTTACACTCATGGAGCCTAGTCACTATTCCCAAAAGGGCTGTACAATTTGTACAATGGGAAAGTCAGCTAAACCTCCATTTTCTACAGACTGCTTGGTTCAGACCAGCAACTAACTAGAAACAAACTTATTTACAAATAAAGCATGAAAAATGAACAAGAAACTAAATTAAAGGCACACAAAGCTTGTACACTAACAACACTACATCCTACGTACAAAATAGTAACAAATTCAATCCATTAAAGTTCTATTTTGAAGCAAAATCAAAAAATAACTCTCAAAACTCTGTCTTTCCTTCAATTCCACAAGATTTCTCTACAATGTCAATGCTTCTAACCTCACTCTCAGGTCAAGGAACATCTTAAATAGGCTTCAAAAATAGTTAAGCTCCCTTGGTCAGTCATGTAAGTCATTAAATGGAAAAGTTGTAAAACGCACTATGTTTTTCAACTTTTGCCAAGTTTTTGAAAACTAAGCCAAAAAAAATGAGTTTTTATACTCATTATCCCTCTCCACTTCTTAACCTACTGACCATTACTGAGCACAACCTACTTTCAAACCTCTAACTCTATCTAAATGGTCAACATGACCTTCATGGTAACATTACAAAACAAAACTTCATTCTAGACTTCCTAACTGATTAGTGTTTCCTAGGTACTCTTGCACCATTCTCCCCTCCCTACACAAATACTAAGGAATGTGAGGAGAGATCAGTCAAACATCAATACCCTGCTTCTTAAACTCAGCTTCATCTACCCAAGTAGCCTCAGATTCATGTTTTTTCTTCCATTTGATAAGATGCTCCATGTACACCTTATGCCTCGTAGATTTCTTCATTCTTGACTCCAGGATCCTCTCTGCTTGTAGCTTCTCTGGAGTAGGTAAGGTCATGTTTCTTACATCCTTGAAGATATCCCTACTATTATGATCTAATTCACTAATTGATCCCTTATATATGATCAGATCAGCTACAATGAACACTGGTGAAATCCCTAAATCTGCAGGTAACTCCACTTTGTATGCATTTTTCCCATACTTGGATAACACCTTGCATGGTCCCACTCTTTTCATCTACAATTTGGTTGATGTACCCTTCTGTAACCTAGATTTTTTGAGGTGAACCATGACATAGTCTCCTACTTCAAATTGCAAATCTTTTCTTGTCAAATCTACCTTATCCTTCAACTTTTGTGTAGCCTCGGTGATTCTCTTCTTTACCTGCTCCTGAATCTCTTTCATGGTCTGAGTGAAGTCCTCTGCATGTCCACTCCTATGCTCCATAGCTCCTAGGTCTATAATCTCACACACACCTCTTGGGTGCATTCCATACACTATTTCAAAAGGACTCTTCCCTATAGTCTTGTTCACACTGTGATTGTATGCATACTCAGCCTGTGATATGACCAAGTCCCATGTCTGTCCATACTCCTTGGTTAGGCATCTAAGAAGGTTACCTAACACCTTATTAACCACCTCAATTTTTCCATCAGTCTGAGGATGGTAAGTTGATCCAAAAGACAGGTTGGTACCTAATCTACTCCATAGAGTCTTCCAAAAATGATTCATGAACTTCACATCCCTATCCATTACAATGCTCAAAGGAAATCCATGGATCCTTACAATTTCCTTGAAGAAAAGGTGAGCAATGTAGCTAGCATCATGTGTGGTATTACAAGGAATAAAATGACTCATCTTGCTGAATCTATCTACCACCACATAGACACTATCAAACCCTGTCTTAGTCTTTGGGAGTCCTACAACAAAATCCATTCTAACACACTCCCATGGTCTATTGGGAATGGGTAGAGGTTGATACAAACCTGCATTGCTAGCTCCCCCTTTGGCTTTCATAAAAACTACACATTGCTCCACATACCTCCTGACATCCCTTGGCAACTTGGGCCAATAGTAAAACCTTTGCACTAGCTCCATTGTTCTTTTCTTGGATAAGATTTTCTCTCATAGAACCTTTTGGCACACACAACTGATTTCCCTTGAATAACAATCCACTTTGCAATGTATACTTTGAGTATTGACTATGAAAGTGATTCTCAAAGTGAGAACATACCTTGTAGGCCTCCGAGAAGTCTTCATCTTCACCATAGAGATCCTTGAAGCTCTCTATTCCAATGCTCTTGATCTGTATCTCTTGCACTATCAACAATCTTCTACTTAGTGCATTTGCCACCTTGTTCAATTTTCCCTTCTTTTGCTTGATGGTGAAAGTGAAAGCTTGAAGATACTCCATCCATTTCAAATGCCTATTACTCAACTTCTCTTGAGTGTTGATATAGCTAAGTGCCTGATTGTTAGTAAAGACTACAAACTCTTTGGGTAGAAGGTAATGCCTCCACTTCCTAAGTGACTAAACTAAGGCATACAGTTCTAGGTCATAGGTAGAATACTTTGTCTTAGCTTCATTGAGCTTTTCACTAAAGAATGCTACAGGCCTGCCTTCTTGACGTAGCACTCCTCCTACTGCAACTCCACTAGCATCACATTCCATAGTAAACAACTTGTCAAAACTAGGTAACAAAAGTATAGGTTGAGTTGCCACTTCTTGTTTCAGTTTCTCAAAACCTTTCTCAACTTCTTGAGTCCACTTAAACTTAGTTTTCAAACCACCTTTGATTGTGTCTAGGACCAGTGCACATATGCCACTAAATTTCCTTATGAATTTTCTATAAAATTGATCCAATCCATGAAAACTTCTTACCTCTATCCCTGTGGTTGGTGTACGCTAGTTTAGGATAGCTTCCACCTTGCTTGGATCCATCTTCAATGATCCTTGGGATACTACAAACCCCAAATACACAAGCTCCTATTTCAAGAACTCACATTTCTCTAGGTTGATGGCTAACTTCTCTTCTTGCAATCTTCTAAGAACCATCTCCACATGTTTTAGGTGTTCTTCTGCTATCTTGCTTAAGATGAGTATATCATCAAGATATACCACTACAAATATCCCTGTAAAGTCTTTGAGCACTTCATTCATGAGTTTCATGAATGTGCTAGGGGCATTAGAGAGGCCAAATGGCATCACTCTCCACTCATACAACCCATCATTTGTCTTAAAAGTTGTCTTCCACTCATCTCCATCCTTGATTCTAATCTGATGGTATCCGCTCTTGAGATCCAACTTGGTAAAATACTGAGCTCCTCCAAGACAATCCATTAAATCCTCAATTCTAGGAATAGGGAAACTATACCTGATTGTTATTCTATTTATTGCTTTTGAGTCAGTGCATAACCTCCACTTACCACCTTTCTTGGTTGCTAAGACCACTGGTATTGCACATGGGCTGATACTCTTCCTAATCAATCCATGATCCAATAACTCCTGCACTTGTCTAGCCACCTCTAGGTTTTGATTCGAGGTAAGCTTGTAGGCTGATTTGTTTGGAAATGAAGCCCCTAGTATGAAGTCAATCTTATGGCTAATGCCTCTCTTTGGAGGTAAGGTTGCTGGTTTTCCATCACTCACTATGTCCTTATACTTCTCAAGCAACTTCTGGACTGCTACGGGTATGACTATTTTCTTAGTCTTGTCCTCCCCCTTGGGTTTCACCATGAACACATATCCTTCACCTCCTTGATGTAGGTTGTTAATAAACTCTTTTCCATTGGTGATTTATATTTATTGCTCTGCTACCAATCCGATAGGGAAGGGGGTTGGAGGAATCAATCACAGATTCCTACTTTAGGTCCTACTTGCAAGACCTCCTTGGTGTTTTACTCCACCACATTAACCTATAGGTCCCTTTGTATCTTTAGGTACCCCTGGTTCTCTTGGCCAACCCCACTACCATCACCATTCAACCAACCAAGACAATCTTGGTGCCATAACTCTAACTCTTCCTTAGCCTTTAATCTACCCTAAAGACTAACAATACCTCAACACACAATTGGATCTTGTAGGGGTGTAGAAATGTCTTCAATGGCTTCAATCCAACCTCCTAGGGTTCTTGAAGGTTCACCAAAACTCCACCTTTCCAACGCTTTCACCAAACCGTCAACTAGGGTTAAAAAGGCTACTAGCCTTTGAGCCCCAATTAGGCCTCCATCTCCAAGAAAATAGGCTTAATCTCCAATATTTCTAAAGAACATTCCAATCTTTCCTTAGGGTTCCTGATTCATTTTCCTATCTCTCAAATATTTTTGAGGTCATAGGCCTTCACTGTCCGTACAACACCCACATTTGGAAATGGACTAAAACTAGGGTTTATAAGCCTTTCCTGGCTGCTTTGAAACTATCAAGCTTTGCTCTCACCAATGGATTGAAGGAGCTTCCTCCTCTTTGCTATGCAATTCCAAGACACTCATCTGTCTTCTCCAAGCAATGACTTGCCAAAATTTTAACACCCCTGCAACTTTGGTGCCCTGCATTTCTTGTCTTCCTTAGCTGGACTCTCCCTAGCTTGCCTAGGGCAAGACTTTGCCAAAAACTCCTACACACACACAGACCCTAAAGCCTACCATATTTACACTCATGGAGCCTAGTCACTATTCCCAAAAGGGCCGTACAATTTGTACGGTGGGAAAGTGATCTAAACCTTCATTTTCCACAGACTGCCTGGTTCAGACCAACAACAGACTAGAAACAAACTTATTTACAAATAATGCCTAAAAAATGAACAAGAAACTAAATTAAAGGCACACAAAGCTTGTACACTAATAGCACTACATCCTACATACAAAACAGTAACAAATTCAATCCATTAAAGTTCTATTTTGAAGCAAAATCAGAAAATAACTCTCAAAACTCTGTCTTTCCTTCAATTCCACAAGATTTCTCTACAATGTCAATGCTTCTAACCCCACTCTCAAGTCGAGGCACATCTTAAATAGGCTTCAAAAATAGTTAAGCTCCCTTGGTCGGTCATGTAAGTCATTAAATGGAAAATTTGTAAAATGCACTGTGTTTTTCAACATTTGCCAAGTTTTTGAAAACTAAGCCAAAATAAATGAGTTTTTAGACTCATTCTCCCTCTCCACTTCTTAACCTACTGACCACTACTGAGCACAACCTACTTTCAAACCTCTAACTCTATCTAAATGGTCAACATGACCTTCATGGTAACATTGCAAAATAAAACTTCATTCTAGACTTCCTAACTGATTAGTGTTTCCTAGGTGCGCCTGCACCATTCTCCCCCTCCCTGCACAAATACTAAGGAATGTGGGGAGAGATCAGTGACACATCAATTCCCTTCTTCTTAAACTTAGCTTCATCTACCCAAGTAGCCTCAGATTCATGTTTGTTCTTCCATTTGATAAGATGCTCCATGTACACCCTATGCCTTGTAGATTTCTTCACTCTTGACTCCAGGATCCTCTCTACTTGTAGCTTGTCTAGAGTAGGTAAGGCTATGTTGCTTACATCCTTGAAGATCTCCATACTATTCTGATCTAAGTCACTGATTGATCCCTTATATCTGATCAGATCAGCTACATTGAACACTGGTGAAATCCCTAAATCTGCAGGTAACTCCACTTTGTATGCATTTTTCCCATACTTGGCTAACACCTTGCATGGTTCGACTCTTTTCATCTACAATTTGGTTGATGTACCCTTCTACAACCTGCATTTCTTGAGGTGAACCATGACATAGTCTCCTACTGCAAATTGCAAATCTTTTCTTGTCAAATCTACCTTATCCTTCAACTTTTGTGTAGCCTCGGTGACTATCTTCTTTACCTGCTCCTGAATCTCTTTCATGGTTTGAGTGAAGTCCTCTACATGTCCACTCCTATGCTCCATAGCTCCTAGGTCTCTAATCTCACACACACCTCTTGGGTGCATTCCATACACTATTTCAAAAGGACTCTTCCCTGTAGTCCTGTTCACACTGTCATTGTATGCATACTCAGCCTGTGATATGACCAAGTCCCATGTCTATCCATACTCCTTGGTTAGGCATCTAAGAAGGTTACCTAACACCCTATTAACCACCTCAATTTTTCCATTGGTCTGAGGATGGTACGCTGATCCAAAAGACAGGTTGGTACCTAATCTACTCCATAGAGTCTTCAAAAAATGACTAATGAACTTTACATCCCTGTCCGATACAATGCTCAAAGGAAATCCATGGATCCTTACAATTTCCTTGAAGAAAAGGTGAGCAATGTAGCTAGCATCATGTGTGGTCTTGCAAGGAATAAAATGACTCATCTTGCTAAATCTGTCTACCACCAAATAGACACTATCAAACCCTATCTTAGTCTTTGGGAGTCCTACAACAAAATCCATGCTAACACACTGCCATGGTCTATTGGGAATGGGTAGAGATTGATACAAACCTACATTTCTAGCTCCCCCTTTGGCTTTCATACAAACTACACACTGCTCCACATACCTCCTAACATCCCTTGGTAACTTGGGCCAATAGTAAAACCTTTGCACTAGCTCCATTGTCTTGTTGATACCAAAATGACCACTAAGACTACCATTGTACTTTTCTTGGATAATATTCTCTCTCATAGAACCTTTTGGCACACACAACTGATTTCCCTTGAATAACAATCCACTTTGCAATGTATACTCTGAGTATTGACTATGAAAGTGATTCTCAAAGTCAAAACATACCTTGTAGGCCTCTGAGAACTCTTCATCTTCACCATAGAGATCCTTGAAGCTCTCTATTCCAATCCTCTTGATCTGTATCTCTTGCACTGTCAGCAATCTTCTACTTAGTGCATCTACCACTTTGTTCAATTGTCCCTTCTTGTGCTTGATGGTGAAAGTGAAAGCTTGAAGATATGCCATCCATTTCAAATGCCTATTACTCAACTTCTCTTGAGTATTGATATAGCTAAGTGCCTGATTGTCAGTAAAGACTACAAACTCTTTGGGTAGAAGGTAATGCCTCCACTTCCTAAGTGGCTGAACTAAGGCATATAGTTCTAGGTCATAGGTAGAATACTTTGTCTTAGCTTCATTGAGCTTTTCACTAAAGAATGCTACAGGCCTGCCTTCTTGACTTAGCACTCCTCCTACTGCAACTCCACTAGCATCACATTCCATAGTAAACAACTTGTCAAAACTAGGTAACAAAAGTATAGGTTGAGTTGCCACTTCTTGTTTCAGTTTCTCAAAACCTTTCTCAACTTCTTGAGTCCACTTAAACTTAGTTTTCAAACCACCTTTGATTGTGTCTAGGACCAGTGCACATATGCCACTAAAGTTCCTTATGAATTTTCTATAAAATTGAGCCAATCCATGAAAACTTCTTACCTCTGTCCCTGTGGTTGGTGTAGGCTAGTTTAGGATAGCTTCCACCTTGCTTGGATCCATCTTCAATGATCCTTGGGATACTACAAACCCCAAATACACAAGCTCTTGTTTGAAGAACTCACATTTCTCTAGGTTGATGGCTAACTTCTCTTCTTGCAATCTTCTAAGAACCATCTCCACATGTTTTACGTGTTCTTCTATTGTCTTGCTAAAGATGAGTATATCATCAAGATATACCACTACAAATATCCCTGTAAAGTCTTTGAGCACTTCATTCATGAGTCTCATGAATGTGCTAGGGGCATTAGAGAGGCCAAATGGCATCACTCTCTAGTCATACAACCCATCATTTGTCTTAAAAGCTGTCTTCCACTCATCTCCATCCTTGATTCTGATCTGATGGTATCCTCTCTTGAGATCCAACTTGGTAAAATACTGAGCTCCTCCAAGACAATCCATTAAATCCTCAATTCTAGGAATAGGGAACCTATACCTGATTGTGATTATATTTAGTGCTCTTGAGTCAATGCATAACCTCCACTTACCACCTTTCTTGGTTGCTAAGACCACTGGTACTGCACATGGGCTAATACTCTTCCTAATCAATCCTTGATCCAATAACTCCTACACTTGTCTAGCCACCTCTAGGTTTTGATCCGGGGTAAGCTTGTAGGCTGCTTTGTTTGGCAATGAAGCCCCTGGTATGAAGTCAATCTGATGGCTAATGGCTCTCTTTGGAGGTAAGGTTGCTGGTGTTCCATCACTCACTATGTCCTTATACTTCTCAAGCAACTTCTGGACTGCTCCGGGTATGACTATTTTCTCAGTCTTGTCCTCTCCCTTGGGTTGCACCATGACCACATATCCTTCACCTCCTTGATGTAGGTTGTTAATGAACTCTTTGCCACTGCTTAATAAGACACTAGGGGTCTTTGACTATCCTTCTTCTTCATCTGACAGTGACTGCAACTTGAATGTCTTTCCATCCTTCTTGAATGATATAGTATTGGCTTTTCCATCATAGATGGCACCTCTGTCATACTGACATGGTCTGTCCAATAGAAGATGGCATGCATCCATGGGTAATACATCACAAATCAATTTGTCTTTGTACCCTCCAATGGAGAACTCCACTGTTGTCTGCTCATTTACAAGAACACTCTGGCCTTTGTTCAACCATGTCACCTTGTAAGGATTAGTGTGGGGTACCTTTTCCAACTTCAATTTCACCACTGCCTCCTCTGAGATTATGTTGTCAGTAGACCCTGAGTCCACTATCACCTTGCATACTTTCCCAAGTATTTTGCATCTCACTCTAAATAAGGCTCTTCTTTGCCTTGGCTCTTCCTTGACTGGTTGTCTGATCAAAACTCTACTAAACATCAGATTCTCCCCCACTTCTGATTCAATGTGACTAACCTCTAGTGATTTGACACTCATGTTGTCCTCTTGTGCATATGCCACTCTCTTCTTAGTATTGGATGAAGATGCTTTCTTTGGGCACCTATAAGCAGGATGACCTACTTGACCACAGTTATAACATTTCATATTGGAAAAGTATGAGCTACTTCTGCCTGCTCCTCTTCCTCTATTTGAACCTCCTTGAGGACCTCTACCTCTATTATATCCTCCTCTAGAAGTTGTTTCACCTCCATGCTCTATGAGTTTAGACTCTCCTTGGTTTCTTTGTTCAGTCCCTCTACCTTGGTATCCACCTCTATGTCCTCTTTTATCTCTGCCTTTCCTCTACCCTTAGAAGCCTGTTCTTGTTTCCTCTTGCTTCTTTCCTCAATCTTAATAGCTAATTGGTAACATTGGTGTAATTTTTTAGGACTTAGAAGAGTCATCTCCTCTTGGATGTTTCACTTCAATCCATTAAGGTATCTAGCCACCTTAAGACTTTCATCATCTGTCACATTAGACCTCATACAAAGTTTTTGAAACTCCTCAGTATAAGTGTTCACATCTTGGTCCCTTTGCCTCAAGCTCTATCTTTTCTTGTGCAACTGAATCTCATAATCATCTGGCATGTATTCTTCTCTTACTTTATCAACCATTCCCTTCCAAGTAGAGATAGGCTGCTTGCCTTCCTTTTCCCTCTCTATCTGAATGAACTTCCACCATGTCAAGGAAAAACCTCTTAACCTTGATTTGGCCACCTTTACCTTCTGTGCTTCTGTGACCCCATCACACTCAAAATGGTTTTCCATTCCCTCTATCCAATCCACAACTAAATCAGCTTCCATTTTTCCACTCAAAGCCTTCAATGCCTCCAAGAAAGGCTCTTCTTTCAAAATAGGGTTAGGTTCAGGGACCTTATCTTCCTCTGCAACCTCTTCTTTCTTTGGTACCCTTCCTTCAAACTGTGCTTCATTCAATGCTTGCTCCAGTTGGTCTATTCTTTCCCTCAATAGCCTATTGTCTTCCTCCTATCCTTCGACCATCTTGGCCAACTCTGCATTTGTCACCATAATGGTAGAATCACTAGACTCAACTTCTGACATATATTATTCTATCCCAAATCTTTTGCTGGCTCTGATACCAATCTGATAGGGAAGGGGGTTGGAGGAATCAATCACAGATTCCTACTCTAGGTCCTGCTTGCAAGACCTCCTCGGTGTTTTGCTCCACCACCTTAACCTATAGGTCCCTTTGTATGTTTAGGTACCCCTAGTTCTCCTGGCCAACCCCACTACCATCACCATTCAACCAACCAAGACAATCTTGGTGCAATAACTCTAACTCTTCCTTAGCCTTTAATCTGCCCTAAAGACTAACAATACCTCAACACTCAATTTAGATCTTGTAGGGGTATAGAGATGTCTCCAACAACTTCAAACCATCCTCCTAGGGTTTCTTGAAGGTTCACCAAACTCCACCTTTTCATCGCTTTCACCAAACCCTCATCTAGGGTTAAAAAGGCTACTAGCCCAAGAGCCCCAATTAGGTCTCCTTCTCCGAGAAAACTAGGCTTAATCTCCAATCTTTCTAAAGAACATTCCACCTTTCCTTGGGGGTTCTAATTCATTTTCCTATCTCCTCAAATATTTTTGAGGTCATAGGCCTTCACTGTTCGTACAACACCCACATTTGGAAATGGACTAAAACTAGGGTTTATAAGCCTTTCCTAGCTGCTTTGAAACTATCAAGCTTTGCTCTCATCAAATGGATTGAAGGAGATTCCTCCTCTTTGCTATGCAATTCCAAGACACTCATTTGTCTTCTCCAAGCAATTACTTTCCAAAAATTCCTAACACCCCTCAAGAACTTTGGTGCCCTCAAGACTTCTTGACTCTGAGGTCTTCACATGAAGAATACCTGATTTAAGACTGATAATAACTAGAAACAAGAATGCCCTAAAAATGAACAAGAAACTAAATTAAAGCAATAAAAATCTGTTAATTAATAGCAATTGACCTACGTATAAAACAGTAAAATAAAATTCGTCCATTAAAGCTCTACTTTGAAGCAAAAATCAGAAAATAACTCTCAAACACCGTTTTCCCTTCAATTTCACAAAATTTAACTACAATGCTAATGCTTCTAACCCTGCTCTCAGGTCGAGGAACTCCTTAAATAGGTTTCAAAAATAGTTAAGCTCCCTTGGGTTGGTCATGGTTATTAAATGGCAAAGTTAAAACGATCAGGAGTTTTTCAACTTTTGCCAAGTTTTTGAAAACTAAGCCAAAAAAAATGAGTTTTTAGACTCATTCTCCCTCTCCACTTCTTAACATACTGACCACTATTGAGCACAACCTACTTTCAAACCTCTAACTTTATCTAAATGGTCAACATGACCTTCATGGTAACATTGCAAAACAAAACTTCCATTCTAGACTTCAATCGATTAAGAGCTTCGGTGCTCCCCGCACTACTGGCGATATCAATAAAGTAGTCCAACATTGAGAAGCAGAGCTGAAGACGTAGCTCAAATTGTGTAAACTCCGTTATCAAGTGTGATCTCTCTATTCTTCTCTTTTTCTTATAATTCTTTCAGTATTTTGATTCTTTTGAGTTTTCTATTTACGATAATTAAGTAATTAGTTTATGCCTCTTGAATCTGGATAAAGTATTAGTGAACTCTTTTTATTAGTGATATCAAGTTTCCACAATCCATAATGTTATTGGTAAGTGATTTATGGATTCGATTTTGTACAATTTTTTTGCATCAACATTTCAGATCATACTCTATTTCTCTTGTTTCTCTCAGCTCTCATCCTAATGATGGATCACAGATTGTGATCCGAAACGTTGATGCAAAAAATTTGCACACAATGAAATCCAGAAATCACTTACCAATAACTCTTTTTATTGTAATTTCAATAGTTAAGATTCATAACCACATAATTCTATTGGATTGGGATAAAATTTGTAGTTAAGAGTAAAGTGCAAATTATTTGTAGCTCTTTAATTACAGATCAAGTTGGTATCAGAGAAGCTTAACAAGAAAATTGCAAGTGGTGAATGTTAACTAGGTTAAAATTGAAACAAGGAGAAGGTGCACTTGAAGAATTTAATCCTAAGATCAAAAAGTGAAGAACATTTCTACGATTAGAAATGGCACTTGAACAAAGTTCTACAGAGCTTGATTAGAAAGATTTCTAAAAAGTTTTTCTTGAGATGAAATCAATGGTGGAAGTTCTTTTCCAAGAGAGTCAAGAACGAAAGAAGAGAAGGGAAGGAAAGGCTAGGAAGAAGGAGGAAGTTGAATTCTCATTGAAAGAAGACAAAGGTAAAGGAGTAGAAGGTGGTGGTGACCCTCCTAAACCTCCATCCCCGTCTTCCTCATCTTCTTCTTCTTCGTCTAACTCTTCTAAAAAGAAACAACCTGTGCAAACACCTTTGTTAAAAATGGATGTTAAATTTGAGTTTCCTATTAATAATGGTGAATTGGATGTAGAAAAACTGGATAACTGGTTTAAGTAGATCGAAGTGTATTGCAGGGTTCAACAGATCTTGGATGATTCTTCCAAAATCCAACTAGCTACTCTTAGAATGGGAGGCACTACATTGGTTTGGTGGGAGAGTAAGATTCAAGATGATATTGCTACACATGGTAAAATCATTTCATCTTGGTATGAATTTACTTCTACTTTAAAGAAATAGTTTTATCCTTTGGGTTATATGCAACAAGTTGTTATGGACTGGAAAAATCTAAGAAAAGGTAAAGGACAAACAGTGCAAGAGTATACTCAAGTGTTTAGTAAGAAAGCACTTAATCTTGGCATTCCTCTTTATACACAAGAAACTTTATTAAAGTATAGAGGTGGTTTGCATTCACATTTGAAACATACAATCCTATTTTTTAATCCATCTAACTTTGATGAAGTGTGTGTACAAGCAACCCATATTGAAGTAGGTGAAAGGAACATAAGTTTCAGTTTGAAGAAGGAATTTGTTCCTCCAACTGAAGGCAATAAGAAGGGTAAGGAGAGGAAAGAATCTACTGTGAAGAAAGAGGAAGGTGAAAAGCCTACTTGTTCACATTGTCAGAAAAAAGGGCATGAAGATGCAAAGTGTTGGAAATTGCATCCAGAATTGAAACCAAAGTGGTTTAAGGATCGTAAAGGAAAGAAAAAGGCTGCAACTGTCATTCATGATCTTGGATTGGATTCTGATGAGGAAACAAAGATAACAGTTGTGGGTTTGAAAGGTAAAGCTTTTGTTGGTAATGATTCTACCACTAATGTTTCATGTGCTTCTACTTCTAAAATTCATGTTCTTGAAGATAGAAAAAGATGTGAATTGTTTCATATAAGGGCGATTTCTAAGAACACTAAGATTGATACACTGATAGATAGTGGGTCCCAAGTTAATCTAATTTCATAAGAAGTTGTTGAACAGTTGGGATTGAAAATAAAGCCACATAAGAAACCTTATCCATTAGGTTGGGTGTGCAATGATAACAAATTACGAGTAACTAAGCAATGCAATTTAAGATTTGCAATAACATCTAAGTTTACAGATGAGGTTGAATTTGATGTGGTCCCACTTGATATTTGTGGGATTGTGTTGTGTAGCCCATACTTATATGATAGAAAAGCAATCTTCTATAGGGGACATAATCAGTATCACTTGTTTAAGGAAGGAATTGAATACATTGTGCATTCTCATCCAATTAAGACTAATAAATATTTTGTGACAACAAGACAATTGAAAAGGGTAGTTAATGCAACAATAATTTGGCACTTATGTCTGTACCACAAGAAGTGTCATTGCATAAAAGCATATCTAATTCTAAGGTTGTTCTAGTTATGAAAGACAAGCATGATGTTGGTACATTCTTTTTCTCGTCTACAAATTTAGTTTTTTTATTTAGCCTTCTACTTTTTAGCAGTGTATGGTTGGTAGCGGCAACATTGAATGTGGATGTGTATATGTCTAATGTTCTTAACAATATCAGTGCAGTTTTGATTGTTGTTATGATGAGTCAGATGTATAGGTTCCAAAAAGGAAGGAAAGATGATACTGGACAAGTGAGGAAAAATTACCCTCACTTCAATTATATGTAAAAACAAAATTTTGGTGGTCCAAAAGCTTCTCAATGGGGAGGAATGATCCAGGTGGATCCAAGAAACTTGAAAATTTCACATTCTCAGAACCTCATGAAACTAGCTATTGGTTTGTTTTTACTATAACCAGGTTGATCTTCTAATCTACCTATGGAATTGCCAATTCCAATCAAGGGCAGCTCGAAGGACCTGGACCAATTGACGAGGAATTTAAAAGCCTCCTACACTTCAGGCTCTGCAAGACCCGGGAGGGTGATCCCTTTAGCAATATCAACAAATTAAAACAAATACATAACAAAATATTGCTTAACAAATGATGTTCTCATAGAATTATGCTGAAAACATAAAATATCACTCTCTATTAGCAAGATATTGAGTGAACTTCAGGAATTAGCATGGAGAACAAGGTAAATATACAAATCAACATACATATTTGAAATGATTTTTAATTTTGAAGATTTGAGACCCAGCTGAAAACAACATAAGTATAACACTTGACCAGTGCCAGAAAATGGGCTATGGAGTCATATAACCATCATTCATCCTACTGTGTTGAACATGTTATGAAGATCCTTGCAAATGTTATCACATTATGACAACCAAACCACTGAATTTTTATCTGATAACTCTTCTTATAAATCCACCTGAAACATAGTACTCCTATCACATGTGCTGAAGCAATTACACTATCCTTTAAACAAAAGGCAATAATAAATGCAACTTGTGCTTCATTAAAGAAATTACATTATTCCCAAAATAGAAGGAAACAACATATATCACTCTAATGCAGCAAATGTGCATGAAAAGACTCAGATAATTTTATTATTGAATCCAAAAGAGTAATATATCTTAGAAATGGAGACAATTATCAGCTAAAATATAAACATGAGAGCACAATTCAGAACAAACACTTTCAGATTTAATGACTCAATTACATTTCTCCCAGCTATACAATTCTACCCAGAGCTTTCAGAAATTGGAATCCCAACCTTCTTTTTATTTACAAATGAGAGAAGAAGAGAATAAAAGAGAAACAAAAATATCCCTAAGATCAATTTGATCCATAGATGCCATCTGGAAACTCAATCCACCATCAATCAACAAGCTGCTCAAAGCATCTCTCATCTATCTATAACAAACTGAATTTGCCTCTCAAACTACCTTTGTTGTTAGTTGTTCTTCAATAGAAAATATGCCCATGTGGTGAATCTCCAAATTCACTCAACTGCTGGAAAACAACCTTGCTTGTGAAAATCCTATGTTTCAACTCTTTATTTTCGGTTGCTGCACTTCATAAATTTGCAAATTCACTTTATCATAGTGAATATTTAATTCACTTGCTATAATTGTATTACTTTTAATATTTGAGATTTGACCTTATTTTATTCCCTGTGCAATTATATTATGTTTGAGCCAATAAAAAATTCAACACAGTGAATATTCATTCACCTTATAAAACATTCCCGTGCACATTCACTTTCACATGCATTATTTTATCTTTATCAGATAAAATTTTCCATTTACCAATGTTTTCATTTTAACTCCTCACGGGCAAGGCACATTACCCTGTCTGATATATTTTCCTTTTAAATGCCCTTGACCCACCTCACTCCTCAAAATGTATCATTTAAAAAAAAAATGAGGCACATTAAAAATAAAATTATCGGGCATTTTCTTTTAATTTCATGGGCCCCTCTTTCACCTCTTGACATATTCCATTAAAATTCTCATCGGGCATTTTAAATACTTTTGCCTTTTATTTTAAAATTTTTGCTTTCAAAATATGAGCCTTTAAAATTATCATCAGGCATTTTGGAGATATACCTGTGCTTATGAAATTCAACTAGGCCCCACACTTGCCACATGGTAGCAGCCCACAATCTCGCCATGATTAAAGAGTGTGCAGGTTTTCATTGTGATATGGCGGGGGAAGGTTGAGATGTGGCTACATTTATCTGTCAATCTTGGCCGTTGATTCCTATTTCCCCTATTTCTAGCTTTTTCTCTAGTCTCTTTCTTCGTTTGCTTGAGCTCTGCAATTTCTTGCTTGTTCATGGTGACGCCCCTTCTCATCTGTTTGAAAGTCTTTTAAAACTTTCAACAAGGAATTTTGCAATATGTGTGTGGGCGTTTCATCTCATTTTTTTAGGGCTTTCTATATTATCACATTTGAAGCTACATTCCCTTCAACCAGCGTGGGTTTTGGAATGTATCTGTTTCCTGAAGTGTCTTTAAAAAATGCATTTGTGTATTGGCCTTGTCATGCTATGAAAATATACATTTGCTTAAAAATTTCAAAGGCTCCTCAGTAACCATTTTGCATTGACTTAAGCCATTCACCCAACATTGGCATTCCATGGTGTCCCCTGTGTTTGATTTTTCCCACTGCAACACACATATTCTCTCATGGCCGCCTCTGTACCTACTTGAAATTTTCAAAAGCCACTTCAACAAATTTCATTTTATTTATTCTGTAATATTAGTGTTCCTTTCTTTTTCCTTATCAGGCACAATTGTAAACCCATTCCAACATTTGAATAATCCACTAAGAGCTCCTTTTCTTGGTGCATGGCTACTTCTTGAATGTTTTTGAAATATTTTCAATAGATACATTGCAAGGCATGTTTTCTTTGATACCATTAAGGAGGATTTTCAATAAACACTTTATGTTTATCCTACAACTCATGGTGCGGCCTGCATTCTCTAGAAAGTCTCTAAATTTTTTTCATTAAACTCATGTTGTGTCTTCCCTAAGGCTATGGCGTGCCAAATCAGAGCTCATTTAATCCAGACATTATTGTGTTTGATTTGCAAATATAAACTTCCCTTGCATCTTGCATAATGGTGGCCACATAAGTAGTCAACAACATAAGTGTCTCTTGGTTTGCAAGTCACATGCTCACAAGATATTTGGCTTGATTGCTATGGGGTTTGGTCTTCAGACACTTTTAATTCACTTTCATTACCAATGTAAACTTCCCAACTAGGCGTTATAGCTGCCCCTACAACAAAGCATACTCTCATGGTTTGTCAGCCTTAATAGGGTTTTTGCCATGCACCAGATTCCTCTATGGCGCATGTGAGTTGTGTCCCTTTACATTCATTTGAAAAGTTGTGAACCAAATCTAAACTCCAAGTGAAATGTTCATCTAAGGATACTCTACATCTAATTTAGTTTCTTTGCAGCTTCAATAGCTATCTCAAAACCATGCCACTACTTTGTATCACCATATGCTCGAACTGGATATGATATGGGAGAGCCAAAAAAAATACTCTTCAATAATGCTTCCGCAAGTCACTAGCATATTAAATCAGAGCATTCACAATTATAACATCACCCCCCCCATCCTTCATGTTTTTATGGATATCTTCAACAATAGAGGCTATCATACAAGTGAATAGTGATTCACCTTGTTACTTGATGTAAGCATTTGACCTTCTATGCTATCTAATGTTTAATATCCTTATCCCCTTGATGGTGTGATTTTCAAATTCCACATTTAAAAGTGGATCTCACTTTGAGCTTTAAATCTTGAAAGCAAACGATCTCACAATGATATAAAGCATGTTGGGCCCCATGTGGGTCTGACTAAAAAAAAAATCATTTTCAAACAACTTTTAGGCTCAATTTCATCTGTCATTGCTTTTGAATGCATCAAAAGTGAAAATATGAGATGAGTTTTCACTAAAATCTGCATTCTGGCACTTTTGGAAAATGGTGAAAACTGGCTAAATTAGCTCTAGAATCACCTCTGAAAACTAGGCAAATGACCTCGTGAAGCTATAAAAACTTGCAGGCTTGTAGACATCAGACCCAAGAATGTAATGAAAAAGACAGATCAGAGAAATCAATCACGGGGAAAAATTTATTCGCTGTCAAAGTTGCTTACTTAAATTTTCTACAATAAACAACTATTATGAACCAATTGAAACTGATGAAATCACCTCGTTGCAAAAATATCAAATCAGCTCCCGGAGAGCTGCCACTGGACACAGTAGATCACTTTGGTACACTGAGCACGTGTGCAAGAGGTCTTGGATTGAAATATCTCCCATCAAAATTTATGAGGTGTCAACGTTGACCACCTTGAAATGCTGTCAGGAATGTAACTGCAAAATAGGAGAAATTCCATTTCGTTTTGACCTGCTAAAAATAGCATATCAACTCATAAACCTCTGAAAACTGACATGGGAGATCATCTTGGTATAGAGAATGCAGAACAACATTCATTCGACATGACGACCAACCAGTTGCAAAATGCAAGCTCAAATGGGAGGCTACTTTGCAGAATTGAAGGTTAGTAGAAGTAGAAAAGGTGACAAAGCCCTCTAGCTTCACTTTTCGAAACACTGACAAAACTCATCATGGGAAGCCAAAAATTTACATGTATACTCACATAGGACACATGAGTGAGCTTGCAAATGGGTTTTTCTTAGAAATCAATGGGCTTCAAAATATGACCCTCCAAAGTAGGTCATTCAGTTCATCAGGTGCACTTCTAAAAGTGCAGAGGCAAAATTTTGAAATGGGCACTTCAAATTTGTGAAAATTTGAGAGTGCCAACACTAGCCTCTTTGCATAGAGCTCACAAACACGATCCTGATGCAACTTGAACCGCATCAAAAGGAGGTTGTATGTAGAAGTTATTTTTGATCAAAGATTGTTCAAACTAGCGAACCAGGGGCCCAAAAAAAGGTGAAAAAAAATGATCATCTAAGAATTCATCAAAATCAATATCAAAGCAAAGAGCTCATCGAGAACTTTCCAATGACATTCGTTTTGTCAAAATTTGAGCTCATACGCAGAAGATATCATAAGTCAAAGTTGAAGGTTGACTAGATGCTAATGTGGTAGTTGACTGGATGCTGACGTGGTAGTTGACTGGATGATGATGTGGCCGGTGCAGGTGATGTGGCAAAAATTCACGTACCATGCTTTATTTTTGAGAAAATAAAGTTGTGGAGGCTTATTTTATCTCACAAAATCCATTTGGTGGGATCAAATTTTCTGGGATCCCAAGTGGATTTGGTGGGATCGAATTTGTGGGATCGCAAGTGGATTTGGTGGGATTAAAACAAAATCTCATAAAAATTTATAACTAAAATAACCTTTAATGGTTATTAAATAAAAGACAATAATCTAATAAAAACAAATACCCAAACCAATATAGCCCGTAAATGGAGAAATGACAAGGGCATTATAAACAAATTAAAAATGGTTGTTATTGTTTTTTTCTTGTAAATAAGGGAGATTGTTTAAATTTTCCTTAAAGGGGTTAGAAGTAAATGGATTTTTTTTTGTAAACGAGGGGTATTTGTTATTTTATTTATTATGGTGGTTAAGCCTTTTTAGGCTTTTTTAGGCTTATTTTATGTATAAAAAGGGGTGATAGGCCTTTTGAAATTGAATTTAGGTGTTTGAGGGAATTTTTATGTCTTTGTAAGAAAACTTTGGAGAGTGTTTGGAGGAGAATTTACAGGGTGTTTTGCACACCAAAAATTGTAAAATTGAGAGTGAGAGATTCTGAGGAGTTTTATGCGGGTTTTTGGAAGCTTGATATTTTAAGAAGGCTCTTGCTTGGCGATATCAATAAAGTAATCCAACATTGAGAAGCGAAACTGGAGACATAGATCAAATTGAGAAAACTCCATTATCAAGCGTGATCTCTCTATTCTTCTCTTTTGCTTGTAATTCTTTTAGTATTTTGATTCTTTGAGTTTCCTATTTACGATAATTAAGTAATTAGTTTATGCCTCTTGAATCTGGATAAAGTATTAGTGAACTCTTTTTATTGCAATTTCAACGATTAATATTCATAACCACGTAATTATGTTGGATCGGGATAAAATTTGTAGTTGAGAGTAAAGTGCATATTATTTGTAGCTCTTTAATTACAGAACAAGAGTTAATGGGCAGTTCATTGTCATGAGCACCAAGGGATTATTGTTATCAAGGGACGGAGTTCTATGGTGATCATGTGAATGAATAAAGTTGATTGAGAAAATGAGTGAGCATTGTGGCAGTCCTTTCAAGATATTCAATAACAAAGCACAATGACATGAGAGGATAATTAGTGTGGTTGCCAAAGATAGAAAAGTTATCATACTGGGAAATCAAATCAAGATTGACCAAAATAAGATGATAGAAGGCAATTGATGACATCAATAACTCACTCATCCTATCAATTTCCTTCTATCATCTTATTTTGGTCAAAAACATGTTGAAAACAAAGATGACTATCCTTTTAGTGTAATTGAGACACAAGGTTGCAGAATATGTAAGCCATCACATGATACAATGTAATCCTTCATATTTCAAAGGACAATTATTAGATACAAAAGAGTTGTGTTGATGATGTCATTACAGCCTATACAAAGATGCAGATTTTGTGCTCTTTGAGGAGTTATTCAAGCATTTGATTGCCTGATTTAGAGGTATTTTTCATAGGTTGGATGAAAAAATTGAATTTCATGCCAGAGCCAATCTTTCCAGATCAGAAGCACTAACCAAATGATCTAATTTTGAGGGATTTTGTCAGTGATTTTTAGCAAGAGAAAAATTTAGAATGCAAATTGGAAACAAGTCAGTCTTCTCCAGCAACAAAGGAGGGCACCTAGATTGGAACCCCACCTTTTTATCTCCATCAAAGATATGTTTTTAGAGTTCTTAGTCATCATTAAGGCTACATTTTGGGAATTTACAATAGTTCATTAGTAATTAGCAACCCCTTTTAATGGAAAAGTTTGATTTGAGAGGTCTTCTTTATAAAGGCATCTCTTAGACCTTTGTTTTTCTAGTTCTTGCTTCTTTTTTCTTAATAAAAATCTTGTCTTGTAACTCTTTTAAGAGAAATTCATTGTAACAGAAAAATTCCTTTTAGATCAATAAAAATGGTAACAAAGTTCCTTCTCTTATTCTTTTGTATCTCTTTGCAATGAATGATTTTATTTTGAACTATGATTTCATTTATGAATCCTTTTTATGTCTCATTTATGAAAATTTGAAGCAAGGGTTTCATGTTCAATGCGAGTTATATGTTGTGTTGAATAGTTTCAATAGGCTGTAGTTGTGAAAACCCCTATTTTTCCTTCAAGAAAACTTGAATCAAAACTTTCATATGAAACACTTACATATTGCATATTTAAAACTAAGTTGTGAGATCAAAGGTATTTTATTGATTCTGATTATGAGTTGGAGCAGCAAGTAGAACTTCTAATTTCTACTGTGTCATCTCCTTATTTTTAGGATTTTCATTTCAAACATCCTTCTATCCATTTTACTTAAGTTTTGTAGTAGTTTTAGATGATCCATCAGGGGAACCAACCCACTCTGGAGATTCATCTTCGTTATAGGTAACCAACAACTTGAGGTTGATTCCATGTTTCACAGGATGGGTAAGTTTCATACTTAGCTAGGGTATAATCCTAAGTGACAATAGGTAGAAAAATAACATATATAAGAAATGGGTACTTATTTTATTTTCGTTACAAGTACCCATTTTAAAAATGAGTAATGTTGTCACTAAAAGTGTGCACCCTTGCTGAGTTGATAAAATCACTCAACCACCTTGTGAAACATGGGATGATCTCCCTAAATGTGGGCTCAGATGATGGAGATCAACCTCCAAAGAGGGTTGGTTACCTTGGGACTTCACCTAATCTAACCTATGCTACTACTACTTGCATAAAAAATAGTGAAATTAAACACAAATTGAGACCTAAGACTAATAAGATGATGCACCGAATGGCTTTTGACCTGCACTTGTTTAAAAGAACACAAAATGATCAACAACTTAAACTACAACATATACAACCCAAAATTTCACATTTATCTTGCATAAGTATTTCATTAATAGATTTGATATCTAGGAAAACATTTAAAAGGAGCTAGAAAATGTTCTCACAACTTATTAAACCTTGCCCTTAGCTAGCTAAACACAAATCATGACCTGCAAAAGTATATATTTTCTACATAAAGCCAATGAAAATAGGACATAAATCAAGGGGAAAAGGCATCACCACAAGATTAGATCAACCATTTTGAAAAAGTTTGCACAATGAAACAACTTTGAGAAGGTAAAAACAACTTGTCTTTATTGATAAAAATGCTTATAAATAGCATACAAGCGTGGAAATGAGTTGCAATGCTTATTATTTGCTGGAAATAGCCTTCATATGTTACAATACATATCTCAAAATGGTTGGAAACTATTTTTTTGAGTCATAATGCTCTACTTTTTTGCTCCTACAACTCAAAAACAAGAAATAACTAAGTAAAAAAGCTAGCCTATGGGTCATATATTTCATCCCAAGAAAAGGAGAGCATATAGGAACTCATTTTGACTAAGCTAGAAGGCTTGAAAATAGGGAAACCTACTTTGTACACTCAAGAAGTTTCTTTCTTGACTTGGTCTCTTCAACTCCTTGAAATGTGCTCCAACTAGTGATAAGGATCCTAGATCTTTGGAAGGTGTTTGAACTGCCCCTAGATGCTCTCAAATTCCCTTAGAAAGCTCAAAATGCTCATTAATGCCCCAACTACTACCAAACTTCCTTGAATACCCCTTGCATGACAATAGGACATGTCTTCTCAATATTTTTGAAAAAGAAAAGGTTTCTTTATGGCATGTGATAAGGGTCTCAACTATTTTATTCAACACCATCTTTGGCTTGAAAGCTTGTCACATAGTATTTGCACCAAACTATTCATAGCTTCTTTGTAAGGTGTTATTGAATTGGCATAATTCTTGAAGACTATCTTTTGAATTTTGACTATGATTGTTCTTATTGTTGAACACCAAAAATATTGAGAGGGGGATGAATTAGTATTCGTTGAAATTCACTAACTTCATTAACTTAAACATCTATTCAAAGCATCACATTAAACTTGTAGTCATGGAAAGAAACAATTAAAGCATGAATCACAATATATAGCACAAGAACACTAGATTTACATGGAAAACCCTTGAAAGAGAAAAACCATGGTGAGTATTAGCTCGTAATATATTATAATCGATTACAATGGTTTTATAGAATGGTGAACTCACTGTCTAAAGAGAATGGCTCACTACCAAAGGCTCACTACTCATAATAGAAAGAGACAGAAGGAGGGGTGGATCACTGCTGAAGATGAACTGCTAATAATGCATTTCCAACATGTTGAAAGTACAGTTCTAATTAAGTGCAAAAAACTGACTTAACACACTTCATACTTCACCACTATCACACTTTGCACTTCACTCTACATTTAATCACACACACACACACTTAATTGCATCCACTGCACTTATTCACATCTCAAATTCCTTCAACATATACATCACATAATGAATTAACCTTGTATAAATACACAACCAACCAAAACATCAATTAGGTCGACCTAATTGCATGAACCATGTAACACCATGACTTGTCGACCCAAAAATCCATCACAAACTCCTTGCAAAAAGAACCAAAATGTGTATCACATTAAAATAGGTTGGCATGACCTATAATCACTCCCTTTATTTTTCTCTATACAAATCTCAATTGCACATGACCCCAAAAATTTTAGGTCGACACCATTTGTGAAGCAACAACTGAATGAACCAATTGTTCATTCACAACTCGACATGCAAACCACCAAATCAGTTGCCACTTGGAGTGAACACACATATGAAACCTTCCAACACTTCCTCAAAACCACATAGAATAATATTCATCCACAATGGAATGCAGAGCATGCCATTCATGCACTTTGTACCAGTCACTTTGCCATTACTAAGCCTGATACTTTGTCACTAATATCTTCAATTATGAAAGAGATCAAGACCTAAAAATTTGGATCTAGACACACCCAACACGTACCATGAACATCTCAAAACCACATGACAATACTCTTCATGGCTGAGTAATGCAGACCACAAAATTGTTCCTTTGGACATTGAATATGCACTTTGGGACTTTTCCAATTATTCAGTACACTTGGTCTTCACTGGACCAATACTTTTGTATTTCTGCAATGGGTTGCCATCAATGACAACACCATATATCAACATTCTCATGTTTCCAACAATCTCTCCCTTTATCATTGATGAAAACACACTCTCCAAAACATTCTCCCCCTTTGACATCAAGGGAAAAGGGTACCTAAAAGATACTTCTTTCCAACAATCTCCCCCTTATTGAAATATTTACATCAAAGTGGCTCCCCCTAACAACTTTACTCCCCATTTCAATATTATCTATAACAAAAATTACAAAACTTGTACTGCAACACCATCAAATACTTCCACATGTGTGCATTGAAATAAAAACATTACATATAGAAGGAAAAAATGTACAACTTAACTTAGAAGAGGGTCAAATACCCTTATAATACTCCTTCAACTTTGCAAGGTGTGCTTCCTAGTCTTTCTTTGCAACCTCCTAGTCCTTTCTAGCAAAGGAAAGCATATGGAATTGTTTTCAAATTGAATATGGAGGTCTTATCCTTCTAGAGAACTAGGCAGTGGATTCTTTTGTACAATCTTCTCCACAATAGCTAAGAATTTAGTTAAAGGGGTAAGCCTTGCACTTACCATATCTCCAAGTTTCCCATATTGCACTATTACCTTCTCATTTTATTCTTATACTAAGAAGATTTTACCATGCATATTTTAAATATTTTCCCTTGTAGCTCCATCTACATCATTCATAAAATCATATGAACCAGATGCCTAAGCAATTTGTGACTCAATAGATTCCATTTGATCTTTGATGTGTTGAAACACAACAATCTACTAAGAAAGGGGTGAATTAGTAGATATTAAAATTTTAACCCTTTAACCTTTTAGAGTAGACTAACTTCTTAAACACTTAGTTTGTAGATTGAAACAAGAAATACAAAAAATTAAACAAGCACACAATCTAACAACTCATAACACAAGATATATGTGGAAATCCCAAGATGGGAAAAATCATAGTGAGAAAATGCTGCTAGGAGCTATTTTCCTAATCTAGCCTCATAAAGAAACCTTCTGTTACAACTTTTTAAGGGCACCAACCCTAAGGTGACACCAATCCCCTATTCTAAGTGTGATATCCAAAATGTCTAACCTATTCTAAGCAATTAAAATGCAATGGAAAACATAATGAAAACACCTCAAGATTAGCCTAAGGAATTTGTAAAAAACAAAGAGGAAAGTGTTAAATGACAACAAATGATTATACCTCCCTTTTACAGTTGAAACTCTTTGGTTGGCCCTTGATTTTGATGAATTTGTGTGCTCCTTAGATGGCTTCTTGATGTGGCTAAGTGGGGAAATTTACTATATGTTTGAATGTAGATGCAAATGGATGAAAATTGATGGCTAGATGAGTGCACAAAATGGCAGCATTTAGTTGCAAAATGGCTAAGTCCCCCTCAATGCCTTAGAGGAAGGGGTATTTATAGAGAAACTTGAATTCTCTAGATAATTCAATGGTTAGGATTCATCCAACAAGGTCAAGATGAAGGGCT
Organism: Sequoia sempervirens; assembly: GCA_007258455.2. NCBI lineage: Eukaryota > Viridiplantae > Streptophyta > Pinopsida > Cupressales > Cupressaceae > Sequoia > Sequoia sempervirens. The sequence goes on from VDFB02000003.1 coordinate 105,503,544, forward strand.
ATGGTGGGTTGAGAGCTCACAAGCCCTCACATCTTGACATGTGGATGGTGAAGTGGCTAAGAGGAGATGAGGTGTAAGTGAGGTGGCAAAAAGGTACATGAGGTGGAGGAAGTATAAGTACCTTGCAAGTACATTGGGAGATGGGAAGGATCTTGGGTGAATAAAAGTGAATTTTAAATTCACAATGATTGGAAGAATCTAGTGGATAAGACAATGTTCCTAAAAGGTGGGAGATTGTCACATGTGACTTGATGTGACAAGTCAAAGATTCTAGAAGATGCATGGAAAAAGGGGATTCTTAGAGGAATAAAAAAGAATTAAAAATTCCTTGGGGGATGGAGAGAGTTGACCAAGGTACTGATTAAGATTAATTAATCGGTAATTAGAAGATAAATGAGGATTAGAAGCCAACTTACAAAAGTTGGAGGATGTGACACATCCTAATCAAGGATTAGGCATGTGCACATCCCTAATGAAGAAATTAGGAGATGGATTAGGATTAGAGAAAAATAAAATGTGAGGAATTAAATAAATGTATTATTTATTTAATTTATTTGATGAAAGGAGGATTAAAGAGAATAAAGTATTTAATTATTAATTAAATACCTTAGGGATTTGGCAGAATTAAGGGTATTAATTAAATAATAGTAATATTACTTAATTAACTTGGATAAGAGGATGTTTAGATGAAAAGTGATAAATTTGGATAAATTAAATGTCCAAATTTAGGTGTCTACATTTTTCCCCTCTTTGAAATGGTGTTACGAAGTAGCATCATTTCAAAGAATATTAAAATATAGAACCCAGAAGGAGATGGTTAGATTGGAAAAGATGCCCCAGTCATCAAAGAGATGACTAGGAAGAAAGATGATGGGGGTGAAGATGAAGAGTAGGGATAAGGATGCCCCCTCGAGAGGACATGCGGGTTCAAGAGAACACGGATGTGCTCTCGAAATGGATGAGATGATGAAATGGGAGATGAGGAAGAGGATGCAAAGGGTGGATATGAAAGGATGAAAAGGCGGCAGGAGGTTAGGAAGCACAAATGGATGCAAGCACGAAGATAATGTTGCCCCAGTTAAGGTACAAGTCAAAAGGGGTTGATGATGGATAGAGTGTTGTCAATGAGGGAATGAGAGATCCTGAAACAACAGAAGGATAGGGAAGGATACATCCCCACGAGTGGTATTGATGAGGGAAGGATGCATCCCAAAACACCACTAAAGGATAGGGAAGAATTCCTCCCGATGATGGTGATAAAAGTGTTGTTGATGAGGGAAGGATACATCCCAAAACAACACCAAAGGGATGGGGAAGGATACTAATGGATGATGATGAGGATGAGGATGAGGGGTCAAAGCTGGTAACAAGACTGGGGACAAGACCAAGGATTTGATTAGATGATTTGTGCAACATGGAACAGATGAGGAGAAGTTTGATATGTGAGATGGAGAGAAGGATCTTAAGATTTGGTTTGATATCCAAAGATTTGGACTGCAGATGGTCTAAAGCTCAAATTACGGGTTTGATTAAGCTCAGATTGGGATAATATTAAAGCTCAGATGAGGATTGGATTGAAGACTAGAATGATTGAAGGATATGAGTGGATTGATTCTACACCGAGTTCCGGGGTTTAAAGGGCGTAAGGTGTTGACAATCAGATTTTTCCCGATTTGGCAATTTTCAAAAATTGTCAAATTTTGCTGTTTTAGGAAACCTCATGGATATACGTTTGGGAGTCCAATTTTTTTCCAAGAAATACCCAATATTCAAATAGGATGAATTGCCAACTAACATCCCAAATTTGAGATATGCATTTCGAGTTATGAGTGAAAACAATTTTTCAAAATGCTGGAAAAAAATATTAAATTGGGATTTTGAGGGTCAAGATGAAAGTTTGAGGCCTCAAAAATGTGGCAAAACGGGTTCCAACGGCCTTCAAAGAAGTCCGTTGGGAAGCCACTTGTTATCTCATAACGCAACCACTTGTCAAATTTCAACTCAAACGGACACCCGAGCAAAAAGTTATGGCCTCCGGAAGTTTCAGTGTAAAAATCAAAACCCTCGAAAATATGGTTTTGGATAAATTTTGAAAATTGCTACACATGGGTTTTGATGGCGGGATAGGGGGGGAAAAGGACGGCGGGATAGGGGCACTGCCGCCCCGACTGTGGGCGGAGCCGCCCCGGATAAGGGCGGAGCCGCCCCAGCCAAGGGCAGAGATGCCCCAGCTGAGGGCGGAGACACCCTGAGGGCGGAGCCGCCCCGGCCAGGGGCGGAGATGCCGACGGGGCGGAGCCGCCCCGAGGGCAGAGACGCCCCGGCCAAGGGCGGAGCCACCCCGGGGCAGACCCGCCTGGCCAAGGGCAGAGACGCTCCAAGGCAGACCCCCCCGGCCAAGGGTGGAGCCACCTCGAAGGCAGCCCAGCCAAGGGCGGAGCCGCCCCGAGGGTAGATCCAGGCAGAGGAAGAAGGGGAAAAAAAAGGGGGAAAAGAAGGATGAAGGGATGGGGGATGCATGAAAGATGATGAAATGGGAAATGAAATGCAGTCCTAATGCGATTTTCCATCTTCGGAGCACTGATGTTTGCTATAGCATAAGACACCCAGTGCTAGGGTATGTGGAACCAAGGCATATTAGTGTCTAATGCATGAAACAAACACAACAAACAAGAAGGCTATCCCAACACCCCAAAGTCGCCATGACTTTGGTCGGGCCAGGTATTGGAATAACCACAAGCACACGAGGAGGCCCCAGCGTAACACAAGACCACAAAGATCTTGGTGGGTACTACGTGGGACAACCAAGAAGACACAAACAAACAAAAGATCACGATATGCCCCTATGTTGACTAGTCAAAGCACACCATGATATGATGGATCAAGGTGACCATGACAAGTGATGATAGGGAGCTTAAATGATAAACAAAATCCAAAAGCATCAAAAGATCGCAATCAAGTTCAAATGTCCTTTGCCATAGGATCAAGGGGATGGATGGGATTGATGAGGTCTGTTAGGAAGGGTGCATCCTGTTGAGACCAAAGATGATGGATACTAAACTAAAAGATTGTTATGACGGGATGTTCAAAATCGATTGGATCTCATGATACAAGTGGATCTCGTTTGTAAAGAACTGGCTAGATAACGGCATAGCTTGATGACACGACACAAGGAAGACAAGACATGGGATTGACACACCCTAAAGTCCTAGGGGCTTGGGGGCCATCAAAGATTAGCCTTGCCTACGTGAAAGCGCAGAGCCCTCGTAGTTCGGTGAAAGGTGGACGACTGACCAAGATGGAGACCTTGATGGATGGTGATGGATAAAAGGAGAAAGACCGATGATAGACAATAGAAGAGCAAAGTGGACAATAAAGATCGATGATGGAACCCCGGGGGCGGATCAAATGATCGACCTTGCCTATGTGAAAGTGCAGGGGCAACGTAGCTTGACAAGACCAAAGGAAAACAATGGATAAAGGATGATAAGATGATAGGATAAGTGGATAAAAAGATGGGACCGATACGACAAGATAGGATAGACCTGTTGGATTGGATAGGATGATCACGATCACATAAAGCTCAGGGACGGGATAGTTATCCAAAGCATTAAAATGACTTGGGAGGATGATATGATAGAGAGATGAGTGATGAAAAGTGATAAGGGATTGGAAAGATGTGCAAGAAAGCAGGGGTGATGACGATGAGATAAATGGCATTGGGTTACATGGGGGAGGCCTATAGCCAGATACCAATGACAAGGGATTGTGAGATGGGATGAGGATAAAGATGAAAGAATGGATAGAGATATAGGGATGGGGGATGGGAGGAATTGTTTGGATGGATGGGAATAGAAAGATTTGGAGATGAAAGGGATGCTAGGATAGATGGATACAAAGATAAGGATGGGGAGATGGAAGGGATGTTGTGATAGATGGATAGGGATATAAAGTTGGGAGATGAAAGGGATGCTAGGATAGATGGATATGAGAGATAAGGATGGGGAGATGGAAGGGATGCTATGATAGATGGATAGGGAGATGAAGGGATGTTATGATAGATGATGTCTCCAAGGACTATGTCACAAAGGAAGCAGATGCCCCCACTCTAGATATGTCACATATGAGGAGGCATGAGGGATAGAAGACAAGTGGATGGGAAAATAAAGGAGATAACTAGATGAGGATAGGATGGGTGACTAAGGAATATGATAGAGCATGGATGAATGGAATGTATACCAATAGGTGTCCAAAGCATGCATAGATAGGTGACCCTATTTTGATGAAGATCACAAGAAGGATGGAGGGATGGGAGATAAATGGGATATGATGGCAGGATGCGGAAGATAGGTGGGATGGGGGGATTTATGAAGAGGACGGATAACAGGAAGACGGGTGCATAGCTGGAAGCATAGCAGATGGAGGGAATGCATATCAAGAAGTTGCCCCTAAGTGCAGATGGGGATTTACGCATGACACCTGTTTGCCAGGTTTTCATCATGGTATTTATCCAAGGTGCTTGTTTTCCAAGTTTTCACCGTTGGATGAATTATTTCTCTTTACTATTTTATTTGATTTTATTTTTATTTTTTTATTTTTTTGGATGTCATGCAGAAGGAGATGGATACAGATAGGGAGGAAAATAAGTGGATTTAGAAGACATGCGATAAGGATATGGATGAAGGACTTAAGCTTCAAGTTCTATATGAGGCATGGATAGCCCTTGTTCGAACCGACTATTGGATGTTGGTACAACCTTATGAGGATAAATGGATTATGCAAGAGGATGAATTAGAGGGATTTGAGAGGGGAGATACATGGGATAACGGATGGGATGCTGCAAAGGGTATGGATGGAATGATGGGGTGGATATGTGATGGGGAGATGTGTTCAAGACAAACATTGGCACATGTGGTGGTGGATGTGAAAAGATAATAGGATTAAGGGATGGAGAATGTGGGGATAATGAAGGAGATGGAATGGTGAATTTCGGGACATAGGGACCCAAAACAGACTTAGGAGATGAAAGGGTGTATGATTAGCTTTTGGATTAGAGACTTTGGATGTTCTTACAGATTTTTCATGTGATGGCATTGCATCTTTTTTCTTTGGATTCACATGGTTTTGATCTTTGCTTTGGTGGGCCTCTGTGGCCTATGGATTTGATTTGGATTTAGATTTTTCTTCTCTTCACCATGTCTTTTGGAGGGGACATGGGGAGCCGTAAATTCATGTGGATGCTTGGATTTATGCATTTTTTCTTTAACAACCAAAGTGCTTTTAGTAGCAATGGGATGGGTGTGAGGAGATGGATGATGTGGAGTGATGGAGGTAGGAGTATGGGGATTATGTGTAGATGGAGGATGTGCAGGTATGTGCCTTTGTTGATCCTGATTAGGATGCTTATGATGGATGACATGGATAGGTGTTGGATGGATGAAAGGATGAGATGGAGGAGGTGATCTTGGGATATACGGACCCAAGATGGATGGAGTAGATGAAGGATGGGAGATGGTGGATGGAGGGATGTAAGGACCCAAAATGGATGGAGCAGATGAAGGAGGAATATGGACGGTTGTTTTGAGGCGATATGATAGAGGAGGAGGGATGGCAGCATATGATTTGGTGGAGCAATGGAAAGAGCCTATATTTATTTTGGAAGAGGCTCGTTGAGGACATCTAGAGGTTGTACCAACATCTTTAGAGTGTGAGTCTTGGGAAATAGGTTGAAGACCTTGCATGCAAATTTGTTCTTTGACTTGGATGGGCTCCAAAATACCTTTCTCATGAAAGCCGAGACCTTTTCCTTGATAGTTCATTTTCTTGAGCATGCGATCCATGATAGGATTTGTGTTATTCTGAAAACATGATGCGAGTCCATTAGTAGGTGGAGGATGATGGGTGGTAAATACACTATGCTTTTCTTCTACAAGGAGGCCACCATGGAAGAATGTGAGAGTACCAAGGGGATATGCAAGTAGTGTGGGGATAGCAGTTTTAGGCGATGATGGGGGATCATGAGAGGGAGATGATGGGATAGTAGCATGTGGATGGGTGATATCAGGAGAGTGATTAGGGGATATGATAGGATTTCGATTTGTGGTAATGGGATCATGCGATGGGGATGGAGATGGAGTGGTGGAAGCTTGAATGACAAGGGGATCATGGGATGGAATGGATGTGGGACTATGATCTTGAGGTGGACTAGATGGGATGGTAGGATCTTGATCTGAAGAAGGGGATATGTTGGCATGCTTTGGATTAGACTCTGGGCATGACTCATCTTGTGTGGATGGCAGGATGACAGAGTGTTGGAGAGACTCTTCAAGTTGGGGAGATGGAAGGATGGAGGATTCGATGCAGTCATCATAATGGATTTTAGTGGATTGGATTTGGGCTTCGTCGATGGGCTTGATGACTCTTGGAGTAGGAGGTGGATGTTCAATGGTTTCAGGAGATGTGATGGTAGGAGATGGGGGCTCAGTGGATTCAGAGGATGTGATGGTAGGAGATGGGGGTTCAACGGATTCAGAGGATGTGATGGTAGGAGATGGGGGCTCAGTGGATTCAGAGGATGTGATGGTAGGAGATGGGGGCTCAATGGATTTAGAGGATGTGATGGTAAGAGATGGGGGCTCAATAGATTCAGAGGATGTGATGGTTTCGATGGTTTGAGTGGTGCTAGGGGTGGTACCATCAATGACAGGTGTTGGGTGGAGAAGGGTCTCGTCTCTGATGACCGTGAATGATGGGTTGGGATGGCATGATTCCATAACTTCAAGGTGTGGAGTGGGAGATGTCTTCTTGGTTATAAGTCCTTGGAGAACTTCTGGAGTGAAGAACTTGAATGCTCTAGGCTGAGATGGCGTGGTAGGAGTGGATGAAGGATTATGGATTGGTGGACTAGGATTAGATGGGGGATTGGGATTGGATGCAAGACTTGGAATAGATGGGGGATTAAGATTAGATGAAGGATTAAAAAATGGTGAATTAGGACATGAGGGTGCAGGTAGTGGATGGAGATATTGAACTGCAGATGTTGAATTAGAATAAGTTGATGTGGATGTTGGATTAGGATACAAAGGTACAAATGTAGGATTAGAGTGAGCAGATTGGCATGGAAGATTAGGGTAGTGGGTATATGTGGATGAAGGATTTAGATAGGAGGATGTGGATGGGGGATTAGGATAGGGGTATTGAGATGGTAGACTAGGATAAGAGGATGTGGATGTTGGATAAGAGGATGATGTAGATGATATGATGGATATGACGGATATCCCTTGTCAAAGGTAGCATAAGCAACATGATTAGGCATGGATGAAGACATAACGGGATAACTCGAGGGGGTGATTGGATTTTGGAAAGTGGGTGGAGAAAGCTTACTAGCAATGATAGTGTGAAGGGGATTTATGTCACATTCTTCTTGATCGACAAGACTTTCGTTATCATTGTCAATGTAATGAGGGTTTCCCTTAACCACTATTGATGGAGGATAAGGATTCATGATGATGAAAGGATAAAGAGGATGGGTCAACGATTTGGGATGGAAATGGACTAAAGCTCAAATCAGGATTTAGGTTAAGCTCAAATTTGGATTGGATTAAAGCTCAGATTAGGATGATTGGAAGATGTGATGGGATTGATTCTGACGATAAGATTTGATTATCAAAGGATGATTGCGACACCAAAGAAGTTTAGGGGATCTGGATGATGATTTGATTGGAGGAATGGATGATAAAAATGGATGAATGAATACTCAAAATGAGTAAACGATTGATTGGAAAGGATAAACAACTCTTAGAATGAGGAGATGGGTGCTTGGAATGGATGAAATATTACTCGAAACGAGTGAGAGGAGGATTTAAAAGGGATGAAAGACTACTTAGTCAAACGAATGTTGGAATGGCTAAGTGAAGGTTTGGAATGGTAAAAATGGGGGTTTAAAATGATCAAATGGAGGTTTTTTGGAGGTTTAGAGTGACAAAATAGAGGTTTGGTATGATGAGATAATGGTTTGGAATGGTTAAATGATGGTTTAGAGGCTAAACGGATCCAAATGGGGCGATTTCGGGTGTTCAGGATGGAAAATTCGCCCCTCTGTAGTAAATCAGGGGCGTAATCACCTCACTATGGTAAATCAGGGGCGCAATCGCCTCACTGCGGTAAATCAGGGGCGTAATCGCCTCGCTGCGGTAAAGTAGGGGCATAATCGCCTCACTGCAGTAAATCAGGGGCGTAATCGCCTCACTGCGGTAAATCAGGGGTGTAATCGCCTCACTGCGGAAAATCAGGGACTTGGTTTGATGAAAATGACTATGGCAAGGACTTTAAAATGACAATGATAAGGCCAATTTGTCAAAAATTTCACTAGTTTCTCACAAGAAAACACTCTCAAGCAAACACAACCCTATGATTAGTGTTAAGGGTATGGCCAAAGAGGTCTTAATCTAGGATGCACAAGGTGTCTAGGGAGTCCTCAATATACTCTCGGTACGTGAGGCACAACCGTGAACACCAACCAATCACAAGCATGAGTCGGGAACCCCAGCGAGATACTGAAGGGCTCAGACCAACTCTTCACGTCTATCTAGGTATCACCCTAGCTTCGACGCTCCGCCAATTACGATGTGACTAGATTGGGGTACAGCTTTCGCTCTCCCCCCTTTATATACCCCGCCGGTACGCGTGGTTGGAATCGTCCCTTGGGGTGATGAAATCCCCAAGCAGGTCCCACTATAAAGAAAGCACTAACCGTCTCCAACTACTCCCCAGGCTCACACGAAGTGTAAGGGGAAAGTGAAAACAAGCTAATGCTCCCTTTGGGTAACACAAAAAGACAAGCACAACAAACAATGAATATTACTCCCTCTAATTAAACTATGTTCTTAGATTAATGCAAACAGCAAGGATAGTTTAAAAATTTTGAGCAAACGGATAGCCCTGCAAGCAAATGTTAGATGTTTTATCTCGCTTTCTTCATCAACTTCACAAGAATATGTTGCAAAAAGTTAGCAAAAAATACATGTATCCTTACAAGAACAATGTTAGGGAGAAAATAGCAAAAAAAAACTGAAGCCAAGATAACAGTTTTACCTTCTAGGGGGCGTAGTCACCCTTCTGCAACAAATCAGGGGCGTAATCGCCTCACTACGGAAAATCAGGGGTGTAATCGCCTAACTACGGAAAATTAGGGGCGTAGTCGCCCCACTACGGAAAAGTGTTAGCACAAATTTCAGCCCAGGGGAGGCGTAGTCGCCGCACTGCAGTAAAGTGTTAGCACAGAAAATAATTTTCAGCCCAGGGGGCGTAGTCGCCTCACTGCAGTAAAGTGTTAGTACAAAAAATAATTTTCACCTAGGGAGGCGTAGTCGCCTCGCTGCAGTAAAGTGTTAGCACAGATTTCAGCCCAGGGGGCGTAGTCGCCTCACTGCAGTAAAGTGTTAGCACAAAAAATAATTTTCAGCCAAAGGGGGGCGTAGTCGCCTCACTGCAGTAAAGTGTTAGTATAGAAAATAATTTTCAGCCAAGGGGGGGCGTAGTCGCCTCACTGTAGTAAAGTGTTAGCACAAAAAATAATTTTTAGCCAAGGGGGGGCGTAGTCGCCTCACTGTAGTAAATCAGGGGCGTAATCGCCTCACTGCGAAAAATCAGGGGCGCAATCGCCTCACTGTGGAAAATCAGGGGTGCAGTCGCCCCACTGCAGAAAATTAGGGGTGCAGTCACCCCACTGCGGAAAAATCAGGGGCATAGTTTCCCCACTGTGACGTGTTCCTACAAAAATCTCAACAATAACAAATGTGAAATATAGGAAACCGTTTGTGGGTCCCACCGGGCGTGCTAGAAATGTGATATCCAAAATGTCTGACCTTATTCTAATCAATTAAAATGCAATGGAAAACATAATGAAAACACCTCAAGATTAGCCTAAGAAATTTGTAAAAGCAAAGAGAAAAGTGTTAAATGAAGACAAATGATTATACCTCCCTTTTGTAGCTGAAACTCCTTGGTTGGCCCTTGATTTGGATTGATTTTGTGTGCTCCTTAGATGGCTTCTTGATGTGGCTAAGTGGGGAAATTGACTATATGTTTGAATGTATATGCAAATGGATGAAAGTTGATGGCTAGATGAGTGCACAAAATTGCAGCATTTAGTTGCAAAATGGCTAAGTCCCCCTCAATGCCTTAGAGGAAGGGGTATTTATAGAGAAACTTGAATTCTCTAGAGAATTCAATGGTTAGGATTCATCCAACAAGGTCAAGATGAAGGGCTATGGTGGGTTGAGAACTCACAAGCCCTCACATCTTGACATGTGGATGGTGAAGTGGCTAAGAGGAGATGAGGTGTAAGTGAGGTGGCAAAAAGGTACATGAGGTGGAGGAAGTATAAGTACCTTGCAAGTACATTGGGAGATGGGAAGGATCTTGGGTGAATAAAAGTGAATTTTAAATTCACAATGATGGAAGAATCTAGTGGATAAGACAATGTTCCCAAAAGGTGGGAGATTGTCACATGTGACTTGATGTGACAAGTCAAAGATTCTAGAAGATGCATGGAAAAAGGGGATTCTTAGAGGAATAAAAAAGAATTAAAAATTCCTTGGGGGATGGAGAGAGTTGACCAAGGTACTGATTAAGATTAATTAATCAGTAATTAGAAGATAAATGAGGATTAGAAGCCAACTTACAAAAGTGGAGGATGTGACACATCTAATCAAGGATTAGGCATGTGCACATCCCTAATGAAGAAATTAGGAGATGGATTAGGATTAGAGAAAATAAAATGTGAGGAATTAAATAAATGTATTATTTATTTAATTTATTTGATGAAAGGAGGATTAAAGAGAATAAAGTATTTAATTATTAATTAAATACCTTAGGGATTTGGCAGAATTAAGGGTATTAATTAAATAATAGTAATATTACTTAATTAACTTGGATAAGAGGATGTTTAAACGAAAAGTGATAAATTTAGATAAATTAAATGTCCAAATTTAGGTGTCTACACTAAGCACCAACTTAGTTACCTGATGGCACCAAACAATCAAATTTACACCATTAAGGATTATTAAAATATGTTCATCAAGAACACAAATCAATGTTACAACTTACTCTACAACTTCTCAAATTTATGTTGATGTCATAGCAACTCTCTTCTATGCTTTGCACTCCTTTGTTCTGCTTAGTTCTTCTCCTTTTCTCTTAGTGCATTCTTTGTCTACCTCAATATACCCTCATAAACCTTCTAAAGTTGTGTCTTTTATTTTCAATGTATTCTTTATCTGCCTCAAGAGCCCATAATACCTTCTACACTATGCACTATATATTCTACTCTACTCACATAGTTTCTACACAGATCAATGTTCCAATCATTTGTTTTGTATAATTGTTGACCAATGGTGATTGCCTCAGGATTCTCTACCATGTTTAAATCTTCTTTTAGGGTTCTAGGATATCTTCTTCACTGTAATACATCTTCATTGAGCCACACAACATTTAATTCTGTTACAAAGAATTTTCCCTCATTGTCTCTCTATCAAACCCTAGGATCGGTTATGCATTTAATTTGTTCTCTATTTATTTGATTTGATTTTGACCCCAATCTTCATCACAATTTGTGCCACCAATTTCTACATCAAATTTGCAATCATATTGGTTGTTGGTGTAGTTGATCCAATTAACTTTGAGTAGAGTAGGTTTCTGGCTTGAAACCTTGTTCACATGGACCCGACCATTGTAGTTCTTCATATTTAAATCTAGGTCTTCAGTCATCAGTCTTCGCACCACAATCTTGTGACTCCAATACAATCATTCATCTTTAAAACCTAACCACCAAATAAATAGTCTTTACATCTCCATTGTTTATCTTGTCCACCTCATATCATTCCAACCTTTGAGTCACCATCATTCAATCACGTGATGTGAATAACCTCAACGATGACAGTTAGATCATTCATCCTTCACATCTGTATCATTGATCATCATTCATCGGGTATCATTATAGCTCATATGAATTCATATGTCATTCTCACAATGTGAATACATTCAACAATCATTTTCAGACTTATCATTCTTCAAATCTTCGTTGTTGATCATACATCATGCACCATTGTTACACATATGCCTTTATTTCTTCTTCAGCAATTTGAACGGACAAGGTGATCACCATTGGATCAACCGCCATCCAATCTACAACATCCCCCACTGTACCACTAGTAAAAGACACAAACCCACAAAATCCTAGTGGGCCAATGGGCTACTACCACCTATTCACCTTTGATGTCACCTTCTGCTTCCTTCTTATGTTCATTGCTTATTGTGAGAACCATCCCATCACTTCACTTCACTAAAATTATGTGAAGCAACCAAGTGATATGTCACCACGTGTCTATTGGACCCACCAAATGCTTTATCCCCCATTCAATCAAAATGCCATTTGATCTCCATCATTCCCTTCTCTCCCATGAGGTATAGATAGGGTCTTGCCATAGGTTTCGTGGACTAGCATGAACCATCAAATCTTCTTGATCATAGTCGTTGATCAAACTCCATCATACATTGCTAAAATATAATCCAACTTCAAATAACTTTCCATGATGCATGGGACCTTAGCAACATCCGTTGGATATAAAGTTAATGAGCGTGCACTGTCCAATATTCTCAAAGAATGCATACATGAAACCAACTAGAAGAATAGGTAAAGGGGTGTGTCACAACATGATATTAATGACATAAGTTTATGATTTATGTGACCTATAACCCCCAACATGCAGTAAACGATAGAGTAGAAAATATATTAAGGCACCATGACTGCAACCTTAGGGTTTAACTAGTAAACCCTAATTCTCACTGAGAGGAAATAAAATTCATTTTTGGGTGCATTATACATTCTCTCGACCTGCATTGCACTTCTCTAAGAAGCTCTTAGAAAACCCATGTCAAATCTAGCCTTTGATTTTACTTTTGGATGCTGGAAGAATTCACTGCAACACCATGACAAAGTTGCATGAAAAATGTTGGAAATTGGATTGCATCAAATGGTTGTCATTAATGTCAATAGGTTGTCATTTATGTCAACACAATATCAAATGTATGAGATGTTTACCAAAAGCTATTCCCCATCAAAGATGTTCTTTATTTGTGATCTGGTGTGTTGGTTTTTGGGTCCAATTTCTACCACAAGACAAGTTATGACACCGATATATTAACTATGACAACTATATTCAATATATTGGTAGACTCAGTGTATACAATACATTATGAATACTAGTTATGTTTTATGGATGTTAGCCAACTTGGTATAATGCACTACATGGATTAAATGTTTAAATTATATGGGGCCAACCTAATTGATGAATAAGATATACTTATATATATGAGATGTTTTGAGGAATGAGTAGAAGAGAGAAATGGGAATAAAAGATAATAGTGTGTATGTATGAGTAAGGTGAGTGTATGTGCATGGTGGGAGCCTAAATGATTAATCAATAGAAGACTAGAACAAAATTATTGAGTGTTTGTTGGGAGAAATAGTACTTGGTAGAAAGACCCCAAGGACATCTTTCTCCACTCAGGTGTCTACAAGATTATGTGCTCGTGTGGTGCACCTTATATTGGTGAAACCGGTTGATCGTTCGGCACTAGAATCAAAGAATACATAGCTGATATTAGACATGAGCGGGTCCTCAAATCTGCTTTAGCCAGCCACTCTTCTTCCACAAAGCACCATATTTGCATCGAAAGCACCCAAATCTTGCACAAAGAAGACAATTTTGTCAAAAGGAAGATAAAAGAAGCCATTGAAATCAACAACCACCCCTTGAACCTTAATCGGGACGAAGGGTGGAGGTTGAGTCAGGCTTGGCATCCCTTATTAGCCAACCTTCACACCCCTCATCTCCCTCCCTCTTCTTGATCCCCCTACTTTCCCTTGTTCGTTGGGTGCTCTCACCTCCCTTCCCGTGCTTTGGTCCCCTTGTCAAGTTCTTTGTCATTCCCCGGGTTTAGGTTGGCCCCCTTTTCCTTGTTTCTCCTCTGGTGTTTCCCTTACTGTCTTTTCTTCTTGTTTGGTTCCTATTGCTTTTGTCTTCTTTTTTTATCTTGGCCCTCTTTCCGACGAATATATATATTTGTATTTATTTATATATTTAGGAAAATATATACAATAGTATATATTTATATATATATATATTTAAGAAATATTTATTTAAATATATATTCACTTATATATATTTAAGAAATATATACATAAATATATATTTATATAAATTTAAGATTTATAATAATAATTTCTCTTTTTTGGTTCTTTGTCTTTTTACATTTATATAAATATGTGTATATCCGTATTTATTTTATTTATTTGTTTCCTATTATTGTTGGCCTTCGTCCCTTCTTTCCCCTCCTTTGTTTTCCTTCCTATCTTCTCGTCTTTTGTGGTTCTTCTTGCTTTTGTCTTGCTTTTTTTATCCTAACCCTCTTTCCTTCAAGTTTATATAATTGTATTTATATATACTTTTGAGATATATACATATATAAATATTTTTACATCTACATAAAGTTAAGATTTATATATTTATATATTTCTTTTTTGTGTCTTGCTCTTTTTTAAGTGAACTTCTATAATTCTCTATTTAATTATTTTCTTATATATATATATATATATATATATATATATATATATATATATATATATATATATATATATATATATATTTGTAATTATTTTTATTTATTGTTTTGTTTCCTATTATCTTTATATTCATTTATTTCTTTGTTTCCTATTAATTTATTTATTTCCATACAAATATTTTTAAATTTACATAAGGTTAAGGGATATGTATACATTTCCTTTTTGGTTCTTTGTCTTTTATATATATTTGTAAGAGAATTTCTTTATGTAAAGAGAAACAGTACTACTAATACAATGCTTCATTTGGAATTGAATTATACACAAGGTGTATTCCATCAGTTCATACTTTTGGCATTGAGTCATAAATTTTATACTTTGGTAGTCAGCTATCATTTGTATCTCTAGGTTGTAGCCCTGTTGGATAGTGAGTCCTTATTCTAGACAGTGAGTCCTTATTCTAGATAGTGAGTCCTTATTTCAGGAAGGGAGCCTTGTTTCTGGTAGTGAGACTTTTTGTAGTTGTTTTTGATATTCTCTATAGTGTGAGTTAATCCTCATTGTGGTTTTTCCGTCATTGGGTTTTCCACGTAAATCTGGTATTGATTTGTTTATGTGATAGTTTTCATTTTCTGCATTTGTACTTAATGTTTAATCATTTAAGTAGTATCAAGATCTTGTTTTGATAAATGATTTAAGAGTTTAAATTTGGTGACAACTGATTCACTCCCCCTCTCAGATGTCTAGTCCAACAATTGGTGTTAGAGCATGGTCCTTTGGAATGAGTTTAATAGCTTGAAGGAGATCTTGGTAGGTTGAAAAAAATGGTGAAGGGATTTGACTTGGATGAAGAATTAAGAATAGAGACTTCAGAGTCTAAAAATGAAGATATGAAAGAAAATGTCAAGCAAGTAGATGAATGCATTCAAAAACTAAGGAATTGGATCTAGAAGTTCAAGTTGAAACATAAAGAAGTTAACAAGGAACTAAAGGAAGCAAAGGAGATTGTTGAGAATCTAAGAATGAAACTTGAAGGAAGTAAAAAGATGGAAGAGAATCTGAAATTGGCAATTGAACAAAGCAAGATAGAGGAAGGATGCTTGAAAGAGATTATCAATTAGAAGAGAGAAAAATGTGATATGTTGGAACAAAAAGTAGTAACCCTAAGAGCCGATCTGGAAAAAGTGAAATCTCATGAAGAAAGGTTCAATACAAGTTCTACAATGCTTGATGAGTTAATTTCATCTTAGAAACCTACAAAGGATAAAGGTGGTCTAGGACTTGAAGAAGGATAAAGTTCAAAGACTAAACCAATGGACAATCAAATGAAATTTCAAGGTAATACTTATCAAAACAAGAATCGAAGGAACAATACTAGAAGGATTCCCATCTGATAGCCTAATACCCAAAGGTACCCATCTTTTAATGGTTTATGTTTCTCATGCGATAAATTTGGACATAAAGAAACAAATGGTAGTAGGATGAACCGAAATAGAATGAGTCAGAATGTTGGATTCTTTGCTAGAAAATGTTATGTTTGCAACAAATTTGGAAATAGAGCTACCAAATGTAGAAGCCAAATGATGATGAAAAAATTTAATATAAGTAGAAGAATTCAATCTTTTCAAGGCTATTGTTACACATGAAAAATATTTGGACACAAGGCTAATCAGTGCAAGTCAAGGATAAATGAAAATTCATTTGACATATCTCATAATTTTGTAGGAGAAAATTTTAATAGAATATCAATCCTATGAACAAGGTAGATCTAGAAGAAGTAAGGAGAGAGATGTCAAAAATTTGGAGAAAGAAGGAAGAACCTTAGAACAAGGATGAATCAAATAACCCTATATCTACATCCAATGTAGATACCTCTTCCAAAAATTGAATCAAGTGGTGGTTTTATGGGGAGCATTCACAGAAACATCTAACAAACCACCAATATATAAGGTGTCGTGTGATGACAGAAGGATGTGTGATGTGAATATCTATTTTGAAGGCATTGGAGAAAATTATGGCAGAAAAGAAGCAAATCAAGAAAATTGTGGAGCTCTTCTTGGTTTACAGTGTATCTCATAAAGGAGTTGGCAACTTAAGAGTGGAGAAGCAATAAATGCAAAATTAGAGAAAAATAAAATGAATTCAAGAAAAGAACCATGACTTGGAGGAAAAGGAAGATTGTGGAAATGAGTCTGTTGTACCAGATTTTGGTATAAAGGCTTTATCATCCAAAAATTTGGTTTGGAAGCTTCGGTTGAAGGGAAGATACTAACAAAGTAAAGTACCGATGATGATGTCATAATCAATAAATTACCTTTTTGTGATGAAACTCTAAAAGCGACAAGTTAAATAAGGAAGTTGAGTGGTCATTTTTCACATTGCGAATTGAATGAGCTAAGGAGTAAAGTGCAATTGAGAGATAAGGAGTTAGGGTTGTTGGAAAGCAAAATTATAGAGAACAAAGCTGAAACAATGGAGTCAAAGGGAATGATAGTATTTGATTCATGCAGTGACAAATTGTAGAAATTAAGTAAGTTACAGGTTCATGAATTTAACCATGAAAAGATTCAAAATTTGGAATGTTCGCTTTCAGTTGAGAAAATACAAAAGGTCAAGAGTCTAGGGCACAAGGGTTTAGAAATTTGGAGTGAATTTACATACTTTTTGGATATAAATGTTGTTTGGCTTGTTTGAAGGAGAATTCAAGGTGATCAGATGATCTTCGAAAAACCCTATGGGATTACAAAGGAAGCAATTGTAGCAATTATAAGATTATGTAATGATGTACCCATTCTAGTGAAGAATTCAATGAAGAAAAAAGAGGTCGAAGCCCTAACTAGAGTGATAGGAGATCAAAGGGCACTTTTGATTCAT
>VDFB02000003.1:105521140-105537072 GCA_007258455.2 Sequoia sempervirens
TTGGAGAACTTCTGGAGTGAAGAACTTGAATGCTCTAGGCTGAGATGGCGTGGTAGGAGTGGATGAAGGATTATGGATTGGTGGACTAGGATTAGATGGGGGATTGGGATTGGATGCAAGACTTGGAATAGATGGGGGATTAAGATTAGATGAAGGGTTAAAAAATGGTGAATTAGGACATGAGGATGTGGGTGGTGGATGGAGATATTGAACTGCGGATGTCGAATTAGAATAAGTTGATGTGGATGTTGGATTAGGATACGAAGGTACGAAGGTAGGATTAGAGTGAGCAAATTGGCATGGAAGATTAGGGTAGTGGGTATATGTGGATGAAGGATTTAGATAGGAGGATGTGGATGGGGGATTAGGATAGGGGTATTGCGATGGCAGACTAGGATAAGAGGATGATGTAGATGAAGGATATGATGGATATGACGGATATCCCTTGTCAAAGGTAGATAAAGCAACATGATTAGGCATGGATGAAGACATAACAGGATGACTCGAGGGGGTGATTGGGTTTTGGAAAGTGGGTGGAGAAAGCTTACTAGCAATGATAGTGTGAAGGGGATTTATGTCACATTCTTCTTGATCGACAAGACTTTCGTTATCATTGTCAATGTAATGAGGGTTTCCCTTAACCACTATTGATGGAGGATAAGGATTCATGATGATGAAAGGATAAAGAGGATGGGTCAACGATTTGGGATGGAAATGGACTAAAGCTCAAATCAGGATTTAGGTTAAGCTCATATTTGGATTGGATTAAAGCTCATATTAGGATGATTGGAAGATGTGATGGGATTGATTCTGACGATAAGATTTGATTATCAAAGGATGATTGCGACACCAAAGAAGTTTAGGGGATCTGGATGATGATTTGATTGGAGGAATGGATGATAAAAATGGATGAATGAATACTCAAAATGAGTAAACGATTGATTGGAAAGGATAAACAACTCTTAGAATGAGGAGATGGGTGCTTGGAATGGATGAAATATTACTCGAAACGAGTGAGAGGAGGATTTAAAAGGGATGAAAGACTACTTAGTCAAACGAATGTTGGAATGGCTAAGTGAAGGTTTGGAATGGTAAAAATGGGGGTTTAAAATGATCAAATGGAGGTTTTTTGGAGGTTTAGAGTGACAAAATAGAGGTTTGGTATGATGAGATAATGGTTTGGAATGGTTAAATGATGGTTTAGAGGCTAAACGGATCCAAATGGGGCGATTTCGGGTGTTCAGGATGGAAAATTCGCCCCTCTGTAGTAAATCAGGGGCGTAATCACCTCACTATGGTAAATCAGGGGCGCAATCGCCTCACTGCGGTAAATCAGGGGCGTAATCGCCTCGCTGCGGTAAAGTAGGGGCATAATCGCCTCACTGCAGTAAATCAGGGGCGTAATCGCCTCACTGCGGTAAATCAGGGGTGTAATCGCCTCACTGCGGAAAATCAGGGACTTGGTTTGATGAAAATGACTATGGCAAGGACTTTAAAATGACAATGATAAGGCCAATTTGTCAAAAATTTCACTAGTTTCTCACAAGAAAACACTCTCAAGCAAACACAACCCTATGATTAGTGTTAAGGGTATGGCCAAAGAGGTCTTAATCTAGGATGCACAAGGTGTCTAGAGAGTCCTCGATATACTCTCGGTATGTGAGGCACAACCGTGAACACTAGCCCATCACAAGCGTGAGTCGGGAACCCCAGCGAGATACTGAAGGGCTCAGACCAACTCTTCACATCTATCTAGGTATCACCCTAGCTTCGACGCTCCGCCAATTACGACGTGACTGGATTGGAGTACAGCTTTTACTCTCCCCCCTTTATATACCCTGCCGGTACGCGTGGTTGGAATCGTCCCTTGGGGTGATGAAATCCCCAAGCAGGTCCCACTATAAAGAAAGCACTAACTGTCTCCAACTACTCCCCAAGCTCACACGAAGTGTAAGGGGAAAGTGAAAACAAGCTAATGCTCCCTTTGGGTAACACAAAAAGACAAGCACAACAAACAATGAATATTACTCCCTCTAATTAAACTATGTTCTTAGATTAATGCAAACAACAAGGATAGTTTAAAAAGTTTGAGCAAATGGATAGCCCTACAAGCAAATGTTAGATGTTTTATCTCGCTTTCTCCATCAACTTCACAAGAATATGCTGCAAAAAGTTAGCAAAAAACACATGTATCCTTGCAAGAACAATGTTAGGGAGAAAATAGCAAAGAAAACCGAAGCCAAGATAACAGTTTTACCTTCCAGGGGGCGCAGTCGCCCTTCTGCAGCAAATCAGGGGCGTAATCGCCTCACTGCGAAAAATTAGGGGTGTAATCGCCTCACTGCGAAAAATCAGGGGCATAGTCGCCCCACTGCGGAAAATTAGGGGCGTAGTTGCCCCACTGCGGAAAAGTGTTAGCACAAATTTCAGCCCAGGGAGGCGTAGTCGCCTCACTGCAGTAAAGTGTTAGCACAGAAAATAATTTTCAGCCAAGGGGGGCGTAGTCGCCTCATTGCAATAAAGTGTTAGCACATAAAATAATTTTCAGCCAAGGGGGGTGTAGTCACCTCACTGCAGTAAAGTGTTAGCACATAAAATAATTTTCAGCCAAGGGGGGGCGTAGTCGTCTCACTACAATAAAGTGTTAGCACAGAAAATAATTTTCAGCCCAGGGGAGGCGTAGTCGCCCCACTGCAGTAAAGTGTTAGCACAGAAAATAATTTTCAGCCAGTTAAAGTAGCCCACTGTAGTAAAGTGTTAGTATAGAAAAATAATTTTCAGCCAAGGGGTGTAGTCGCTTCACTGCAGTAAAGTGTTAGCACAGAAAATAATTTTCAGCCAAGGGGGGGCGTAGTCGCCTCACTGCAGTAAATCAGGGGCGTAATAGCCTCACTGCGGAAAATCAGGGGCGTAATCGCCTCACTGTGGAAAATTAGGGGCGTAGTTGCCCCACTGCGGAAAATTAGGGGCGCAGTCGCCCCACTGCGGAAAAATCAGGGGCGTAGTTGCCCCACTGTGACGTGTTCCTGCAAAAATCTCAACAACAGCAAACGTGAAATATAAGAACCCGTTTGTGGGTCCCACTGGGCGTGCCAAAAATGTGATATCCAAAATGTCTAACCTTATTCTAAGCAATTAAAATGCAATGGAAAACATAATGAAAACATCTCAAGATTAGCCTAAGAAATTTGTAAAAGCAAAGAGAAAAGTGTTAAATGAAGACAAATGATTATACCTCCCTTTTGTAGCTGAAACTCCTTGGTTGGCCCTTGATTTGGATTGATTTTGTGTGCTCCTTAGATGGCTTCTTGATGTGGCTAAGTGGGGAAATTGACTATATGTTTGAATGTAGATGCAAATGGATGAAAGTTGATGGCTAGATGAGTGCACAAAATGGTAGCATTTAGTTGCAAAATGGCTAAGTCCCCCTCAATGCCTTAGAGGAAGGGGTATTTATAGAGAAACTTGAATTCTGTAGAGAATTCAATGGTTAGAATTCATCCAACAAGGTCAAGATGAAGGGTTATGGTGGGTTGAGAACTCACAAGCCCTCACATCTTGACATGTGGATGGTGAAGTGGCTAAGAGGAGATGAGGTGTAAGTGAGGTGGCCAAAAGGTACATGAAGTGGAGGAAGTACAAGTACCTTGCAAGTACATTGGGAGATGGGAAGAATCTTGGGTGAATAAAAGTGAATTTTAAATTCAGAATGATTGGAAGAATCTAGTGGATAAGACAATGTTCCCAAAAGGTGGGAGATTGTCACATATGACTTGATGTGACAAGTCAAATATTCTAGAAGATGCATGGGAAAATGGGATTCTTGGAGGAATAAAAAGGAATTAAAAATTCCTTGGGGGATGGAGAGAGTTGACCAAGGTACTGATTAAGATTAATTAATCAGTAATTAGAAGATAAATGAGGATTAGAAGCCAACTTGCAAAAGTTGGAGGATGTGACACATCCTAATCAAGGATTAGGCATGTGCACATCCCTAATGAAGAAATTAGGAGATGGATTAGGATTAGATGAAAATGACATGTGAGGAATTAAATAAATGTATTATTTATTTAATTTATTTGATGAAAGGAGGATTAAAGAGAATAAAGTATTTAATTATTAATTAAATACCTTAGGGATTTGGCAGAATTAAGGGTATTAATTAAATAATAGTAATATTACTTAATTAACTTGGATAAGAGGATGTTTAAACGAAAAGTGATAAATTTAGATAAATTAAATGTCCAAATTTAGGTGTCTACACTAAGCACCAACTTAGTTACCTGATGGCACCAAACAATCAAATTTACACCATTAAGGATTATTAAAATATGTTCATCAAGAACACAAATCAATGTTACAACTTACTCTACAACTTCTCAAATTTATGTTGATGTCATAGCAACTCTCTTCTATGCTTTGCACTCCTTTGTTCTGCTTAGTTCTTCTCCTTTTCTCTTAGTGCATTCTTTGTCTACCTCAATATACCCTCATAAACCTTCTAAAGCTCTCTCTTTTATTTTTAATGTATTCTTTATCTACCTCAAGAGCCCATAATACCTTCTACACTATGCACTATATATTCTACTCTACTCACATAGTTTCTACACAGATCAATGTTCCAATCATTTGTTTTGTATAATTGTTGACCAATGGTGATTGCCTCAGGATTCTCTACCATGTTTAAATCTTCTTTTAGGGTTCTAGGATATCTTCTTCACTGTAATACATCTTCATTGAGCCACACAACATTTAATTCTGTTATAAAGAATTTTCCCTCATTGTCTCTCTATCAAACCCTAGGATCGGTTATGCATTTAATTTGTTCTCTATTTATTTGATTTGATTTTGACCCCAATCTTCATCACAATCTGTGCCACCAATTTCTACATCAAATTTTCAATCATATTGGTTGTTGGTGTAGTTGATCCAATTAACTTTGAGTAGAGTAGGTTTCTGGCTTGAAACCTTGTTCACATGGACCCAACCATTGTAGTTCTTCATATTTAAATCTAGGTGTTCAGTCATCAGTCTTCGCACCACAATCTTGTGACTCCAATACAATCATTCATCTTTAAAACCTAACCACCAAATAAATAGTCTTTACATCTCCATTGTTTATCTTGTCCACCTCATATCATTCCAACCTTTGAGTCACCATCATTCAATCACGTGATGTGAATAACCTCAATGATGACAGTTAGATCATTCATCCTTCACATCTGTATCATTGATCATTCATCGGGTATCATTATAGCTCATATGAATTCATATGTCATTCTCACAATGTGAATACATTCAACAATCATTTTCAGACTTATCATTCTTTAAATCTTCGTTGTCGATCATACATCATGCACCATTGTTACACATATGCCTTTATTTCTTCTTCAGCAATTTGAACGGACAAGGTGATCACCATTGGATCAACCGCCATCCAATCTACAACATCCCCCACTGTACCACTAGTAAAATACACAAACCCACAAAATCCTAGTGGCCAATGGGCTACTACCACCTATTCACCTTTGATGTCACCTTCTACTTCCTTCTTATGTTCATTGCTTATCGTGAGAACCATCCCATCACTTCACTTCACTACAATTATGTGAAGCAACCAAGTGATATGTCACCACGTGTCTGTTGGACCCACCAAATGCTTTATCCCCCATTCAATCAAAATGCCATTTGATCTCCATCATTCCCTTCTCTCCCATGAGGTATAGATAGGGTCCTGCCATAGGTTTCATGGACTAGCATGAACCATCAAATCTTCTTGATCATAGTCATTGATCAAACTCCATCATACATTGCTAAAATATAATCCAACTTCAAATAACTTTCCATGATGCATGGGACCTTAGCAACATCCATTGGATATAAAGTTAATGAGCGTGCACTGTCCAACATTCTCAAAGAATGCATACATGAAACCAACTAGAAGACTAGGTAAAGGGGTGGGTCACAACATGATGTTAATGACATAAGTTTATGATTTATGTGACCTATAACCCCCAACATGCAGTAAACGATAGAGTAGAAAATATATTAAGGCACCATGACTGCAACCCTAGGGTTTAACTAGTAAACCCTAATTCTCACTAAGAGGAAATAAAATTCATTTTTGGGTGCATTATACATTCTCTCAACCCGCATTGCACTTCTCTAAGAAGCTCTTAGAAAACCCATGTCAAATCTAGCCTTTGATTTTACTTTTGGACGCTAGAAGAATCCACTGCAACACCATGACAAAGTTGCATGAAAAATGTTGGAAATTGGATTGCATCAAATGGTTGTCATTAATGTCAATAGGTTGTCATTTATGTCAACACAATATCAAATGTATGAGATGTTTACCAAAATCTATTCCCCATCAAAGATGTTCTTTATCCGTGATTTGGTGTGTTGGTTTTTGGGTCCAATTTCTACCACAAGACAAGTTATGACACCGATATCTTAACTATGACAACTATATTCAATATATTGGTTGACTCAGTGTATACAATACATTATGAATACTAGTTATGTTTTATGGATGTTAGCCAACTTGGTATAATGCACTACATGGATTAAATGTTTAAATTATATGGGGCCAACCTAATTGATGAATAAGATATACTTATATATATGAGATGTTTTGAGGAATGAGTAGAAGAGAGAAATGGGAATAAAAGATAATAGTGTGTATGTATGAGTAAGGTGAGTGTATGTGCATGGTGGGAGCCTAAATGATTAATCAATAGAAGACTAGAACAAAATTATTGAGCGTTTGTTGGGAGAAACAGTACTTGGTAGAAAGACCCCAAGGACATCTTTCTCCACTCAGGTGTCTACAAGATTATGTGCTCGTGTGGTGCACCTTATATTGGTGAAACCGGTTGATCGTTCGGCACTAGAATCAAAGAACACATAGCCGATATTAGACATGAGCGGGTCCTCAAATCTGCTTTAGCCAACCACTCTTCTTCCACAAAGCACCATATTTGCATCGAAAGCACCCAAATCTTGCACAAAGAAGACAATTTTGTCAAAAGGAAGATAAAAGAAGCCATTGAAATCAACAACCACCCCTTGAACCTTAATCGAGACGAAGGGTGGAGGTTGAGTCAGGCTTGGCATCCCTTATTAGCCAACCTTCACACCCCTCATCTCCCTCCCTCTTCTTGATCCCCCTGCTTTCCCTTGTTCGTTGGGTGCTCTCACCTCCCTTCCCGTGCTTTGGTCCCCTTGTTAGGTTCTTTGTCGTTCCCCGAGTTTAGGTTGGCCCCCTTTTCCTTGTTTCTCCTCCGGTGTTTCCCTTACTGTCTTTTCTTCTTGTTTGGTTCCTATTGCTTTTGTCTTCTTTTTTTATCTTGGCCATCTTTCCGGTGAATATATATATATTTGTATTTATTTATATATTTAGGAAAATATATACAATAGTATATATTTATATATATATATATTTAAGAAATATTTATTTAAATATATATTCACTTATATATATTTAAGAAATATATACATAAATATATATTTATATAAATTTAAGATTTATAATAATAATTTCTCTTTTTTGGTTCTTTGTCTTTTTACATTTATATAAATATGTGTATATCCGTATTTATTTTATTTATTTGTTTCCTATTATTGTTGGCCTTCGTCCCTTCTTTCCCCTCCTTTGTTTTCCTTCCTATCTTCTCGTCTTCTGTGGTTCTTCTTGCTTTTGTCTTGCTTTTTTGATCCTGACCCTCTTTCCTTCGAGTTTATATAATCATATTTATATATACTTTTGAGATATATACATATATAAATATTTTTACATCTACATAAAGTTAAGATTTATATATTTATATATTTCTTTTTTGTGTCTTGTTCTTTTTTAAGTGAACTTCTATAATTCCCTATTTAATTATTTTCTTATATATATTATATATATTTGTAATTATTTTTATTTATTGTTTTGTTTCCTATTATCTTTATATTCATTTATTTCTTTGTTTCCTATAAATTTATTTATTTCCATACAAATATTTTTAAATTTACATAAGGTTAAGGGATATGTATACATTTCCTTTTTGGTTCTTTGTCTTTTATATATATTTGTAAGAGAATTTCTTTATGTAAAGAGAAACAGTACTACTAATACAATGCTTCATTTGGAATTGAATTATACACAAGGTGTATTCCATCAGTTCATACTTTTGGCATTGAGTCATAAATTTTATACTTTGGTAGTCAGCTATCATTTGTATCTCTAGGTTGTAGCCCTGTTGGATAGTGAGTCCTTATTCTAGACAGTGAGTCCTTATTCTAGATAGTGAGTCCTTATTTCAGGAAGGGAGCCTTGTTTCTGGTAGTGAGACTTTTTGTAGTTGTTTTTGATATTCTCTATAGTGTGAGTTAATCCTCATTGTGGTTTTTCCGTCATTGGGTTTTCCACGTAAATCTGGTATTGATTTGTTTATGTGATAGTTTTCATTTTCTGCATTTGTACTTAATGTTTAATCATTTAAGTAGTATCAAGATCTTGTTTTGATAAATGATTTAAGAGTTTAAATTTGGTGACAACTGATTCACTCCCCCTCTCAGATGTCTAGTCCAACAATTGGTGTTAGAGCATGGTCCTTTGGAATGAGTTTAATAGCTTGAAGGAGATCTTGGTAGGTTGAAAAAAATGGTGAAGGGATTTGACTTGGATGAAGAATTAAGAATAGAGACTTCAGAGTCTAAAAATGAAGATATGAAAGAAAATGTCAAGCAAGTAGATGAATGCATTCAAAAACTAAGGAATTGGATCTAGAAGTTCAAGTTGAAACATAAAGAAGTTAACCAGGAACTAAAGGAAGCAAAGGAGATTGTTGAGAATCTAAGAATGAAACTTGAAGGAAGTAAAAAGATGGAAGAGAATCTGAAATTGGCAATTGAACAAAGCAAGATAGAGGAAGGATGCTTGAAAGAGATTATCAATTAGAAGAGAGAAAAATGTGATATGCTGGAACAAAAAGTAGTAACCCTAAGAGCCGATCTGGAAAAAGTGAAATCTCATGAAGAAAGGTTCAATACAAGTTCTACAATGCTTGATGAGTTAATTTCATCTTAGAAACCTATAAAGGATAAAGGTGGTCTAGGACTTGAAGAAGGATAAAGTTCAAAGACTAAACCAATGGACAATCAAATGAAATTTCAAGGTAATACTTATCAAAACAAGAATCGAAGGAACAATACTAGAAGGATTCCCATCTGATAGCCTAATACCCAAAGGTACCCATCTTTTAATGGTTTATGTTTCTCATGCGATAAATTTGGACATAAAGCAACAAATGGTAGTAGGATGAACCAAAATAGAATGAGTCAAAATGTTGGATTCTTTGCTAGAAAATGTTATGTTTGCAACAAATTTGGAAATAGAGCTACCAAATGTAGAAGCCAAATGATGATGAAAAAATTTAATATAAGTAGAAGGATTCAATCTTTTCAAGGCTATTGTTACACATGCAAAATATTTGGACACAAGGCTAATCAGTGCAAGTCAAGGATAAATGAAAATTCATTTGACATATCTCATAATTTTGTAGGAGAAAATTTTAATAGAATATCAATCCTATGAACAAGGTAGATCCAGAAGAAGTAAGGAGAGAGATGTCAAAAATTTGGAGAAAGAAGGAAGAACCTTAGAACAAGGATGAATCAAATAACCCTATATCTACATCCAATGTAGATACCTCTTCCAAAAATTGAATCAAGTGGTGGTTTTATGGGGAGCATTCACAGAAACATCTAACAAACCACCAATATATAAGGTGTCGTGTGATGACAGAAGGATGTGTGATGTGAATATCTATTTTGAAGGCATTGGAGAAAATTATGGCAGAAAAGAAGCAAATCAAGAAAATTGTGGAGCTCTTCTTGGTTTACAGTGTATCTCATAAAGGAGTTGGCAACTTAAGAGTGGAGAAGCAATAAATGCAAAATTAGAGAAAAATAAAATGAATTCAAGAAAAGAACCATGACTTGGAGGAAAAGGAAGATTGTGGAAATGAGTCTGTTGTACCAGATTTTGGTATAAAGGCTTTATCATCCAAAAATTTGGTTTGGAAGCTTCGGTTGAAGGGAAGATACTAACAAAGTAAAGTACCGATGATGATGTCATAATCAATAAATTACCTTTTTGTGATGAAACTCTAAAAGCGACAAGTTAAATAAGGAAGTTGAGTGGTCATTTTTCACATTGCGAATTGAATGAGCTAAGGAGTAAAGTGCAATTGAGAGATAAGGAGTTAGGGTTGTTGGAAAGCAAAATTATAGAGAACAAAGCTGAAACAATGGAGTCAAAGGGAATGATAGTATTTGATTCATGCAGTGACAAATTGTAGAAATTAAGTAAGTTACAGGTTCATGAATTTAACCATGAAAAGATTCAAAATTTGGAATGTTCGCTTTCAGTTGAGAAAATACAAAAGGTCAAGAGTCTAGGGCACAAGGGTTTAGAAATTTGGAGTGAATTTACATACTTTTTGGATATAAATGTTGTTTGGCTTGTTTGAAGGAGAATTCAAGGTGATCAGATGATCTTCGAAAAACCCTATGGGATTACAAAGGAAGCAATTGTAGCAATTATAAGATTATGTAATGATGTACCCATTCTAGTGAAGAATTCAATGAAGAAAAAAGAGGTCGAAGCCCTAACTAGAGTGATAGGAGATCAAAGGGCACTTTTGATTCATACTATTTTTTACCTTGTGATAAGGTATGTGACATATGGCATTTCATATAAGATTTATTTCATAAATAGCGAAGGTTCTACTTCAACGATTGTTGTTTACGTTACACATCAAATGGTTGAAAAGAATGAGGATTTCAACTTGTGTAAGTTATTAAGGAATCAATTAATGGAGAACATTACTATGAAAAAGAATGAAAATTACCCTTTTCATTTTGGATCATTGGTTATATGTTTGATGATGGATGTGCATGGTCGGAGCCTAAATGATTAATCAATAGAAGACTAAAAAAAAATTATTGAGTGTTTGTTTAAGGTGAGTGTATGTGCATGGTGGGAGCCTAAATGATTAATCAATAGAAGACTAGAACAAAATTATTGATTGTTTGTTGGGAGAAACAATACTACTAATACAATGCTTCATTTGGAATTGAATTCTGCACAAGGTGTATTCCATCAATTCATACTTTTGGCATTGAGTCATAAATTCTATACTTTGGTAGTCAGCTATCATTTGTATCTCTAGGTTGTAGCCCTGTTGGACAGTGAGTCCTTATTCCAGACAATGAGTCCTTATTCTAGATAGTGAGTCCTTATTTCAGGCAGTGAGCCTTGTT
The DNA here is from genome assembly GCA_007258455.2 of Sequoia sempervirens. Taxonomy (NCBI): domain Eukaryota; kingdom Viridiplantae; phylum Streptophyta; class Pinopsida; order Cupressales; family Cupressaceae; genus Sequoia; species Sequoia sempervirens. The sequence goes on from VDFB02000003.1 coordinate 105,532,457, forward strand.
TCTGGTAGTGAGACTTTTTGTAGTTGTTTTTTATATTCTCTATAGTGTGAGTTAATCCTCATTGTGGTTTTTCCCTCATTGGGTTTTCCACGTAAATCTGGTACTGATGTGTTTATGTGATAGTTTTCGTTTTCTGCATTTGTAGTTAATGTTTAATCATTTAAGTAGTATCAAGATCTTGTTCTAGTAAATGATTTAAGGGTTTAAATTTGGTGACAATTGATTCACTCCCCCTCTCAGATGTCTAGTCCAACAATTGGTATTAGAGCATGGTCCTTTGGAATGAGTTTAACAGCTTGAAGGAGATCTTGGTAGGTTGAAAAAAATGGTGAAGGGATTTGACTTGGATGAAGAATTAAGAAAAGAGACTTCAGAGTCTAAAAATGAAGATATGAAAGAAAATTTCAAGCAAGCAGATGAATGCATTCAAAAACTAAGGAATCAGATCTAGAAGTTCAAGTTGAAACATAAAGAAGTTAACAAGGAACTAAAGGAAGCAAAGGAGATTGTTGAGAATCTAAGAATGAAACTTGAAGGAAGTAAAAAGATGGAAGAGAATTTGAAATTGGAAATTGAACAAAGCAAGATAGAGGAAGGATGCTTGAAAGAGATTATCAATTAGAAGAGAGAAAAATGTGATATGCTGGAACAAAAAGTAGTAACCCTAAGAGCCGATCTGGAAAAAGTGAAATCTCATGAAGAAAGGTTCAATACAAGTTCTACAATGCTTGATGAGTTAATTGCATCTTAGAAACCTACAAAGGATAAAGGTGGTCTAGGACTTGAAGAAGGATAAAGTTGAAAGACTAAACCAATGGACAATCAAATGAAATTTCAAGGTAATACTTATCAAAACAAGAATTGAAGGAAAAATACTGGAAGGATTCCCATCTGATAGCCTAATACCCAAAGGTACCTATCTTTTAATGGTTTATGTTTCTCATGCGATAAATTTGGACATAAAGAAACAAATGGTAGTAGGATGAACCAAAATAGAATGAGTCAAAATGTTGGATTCTTTGCTAGAAAATGTTATGTTTGCAACAAATTTGGAAATAGAGCTACCAAATGTAGAAGCCAAATGATGATGAACAAATTTAATATAAGTAGAAGAATTCAATCTTTTCAAGGCTATTGTTACACATGCAATATCTTTGGACACAAGGCTAATCAGTGCAAGTCAAGGATAAATGAAAATTCATTTGACATATCTCATAATTTTGTAGGAGCAAAGTTTAACAGAATATCAATCCTATGAACAAGGTAGATCTAGAAGAAGTAAGGAGAGAGATGTCAAAAATTTGGAGAAAGAAGGAAGAACCTCAGAACAAGGATGAATCAAATAACCCTATATCTACATCCAATGTCGATACCTCTTCCAAAAATTTAATCAAGTGGTGGTTTTAGGGGGACCAGTCACAGAAAAATATAACAAACCACCAATATATAAGGTGTCATGTGATGACAGAAGGATGTGTGATGTGAATATCTATTTGAAGGCATTGGAGAAAATTCTGGCAGAAAAGAAGAAAATCAAGAAAATTGTGGAGCTCTTCTTGGTTTATAGTGTATCTCATAAAGGAGTTGGCAACTTAAGAGTGGAGAAGGAATAAATGCAAAATTAGAGAAAAATCAAATGAATTCAAGAAAAGCACCATGACTTGGAGGAAAAGGAAGATTGTGGAAATGAGTCTGTTGTACTAGATTTTGGTATAAAGGCTTTATCATCCAAAAATTTGGTTTGGAAGCTTCAGTTGAAGGGAAGATACTGACAAAGTAAAGTACCGATGATGATTTCATAATCAATAAATTACCTTTTTGTGATGAAACCCTAAAAGCGACAAGTTAAATAAGGAAGTTGAGTGGTCATTTTTCACATTGTGAATTGAACGAGCTAAGGAGTAAAGTGCAATTGAGAGATAAGGAGTTAGGGTTGTTGGCAAGAAAAATTACAGAGAACAAAGCTGAAACAATGGAGTCAAAGGAAATGGTAATATTTGATTCGTGCAGTGACAAATTGTAGAAATTAAGTAAGTTATAGGTTCATGAATTTAACCATGAAAAGATTCAAAACTTTGAATGTTCGCTTTCAGTTGAGAAAATACAAAAGGTGAAGAGTCTAGGGCACAAGGGTTTAGAAATTTGGAGTGAATTTACATACTTTTTTGGATACAAATGTTGTTTGGCTTGTTCGAAGGAGAATTCAAGGTGATCAGATGATCTTCGAAAAACCCTATGGGATTACAAAGGAAGCAATTGTAGCAATTATAAGATTATGTAATGATGTACCCATTCTAGTGAAGAAGTCAATGAAGAAAAAAGAGGTCAAAGCCCTAACTAGAGTGATAGGAGATCAAAGAGCACTTTTGATTCATACTATTTTTGACCTTGTGATAAGGTATGTGAAATATGGCATTTCATATAAGATTTATTTCATAAATAGGGAAGGTTCTACTTCAACGATTGTTGTTTACGTTGCACATCAAATGGTTGAAAAGAATGAGGATTTCAACTTGTGTAAGTTATTGAGGAATCAATTAATGGAGAACATTACTATGAAAAAGAATGAAAATTACCCTTTTCATTTTGGATCATTGGTTATATGTTTGATGATGTATTTTCTAAATTCTTTACCATTGGAAGAGAATGTTGTTTGGAAGTCAATCGTACTAGTTGGGAAGCAAGTCTGTCAGTACCTAGAATGTTTAGTAGAGAAGGAAAATATTTTTAAAGAATACTTTGCAAAAAAAAAAATACATGGAGTTCTAGTATGGTTTCCAGTTCAGTTGGGATGTCTGAGGCAGGATCCTCCTTCAAAAAGAGGAAAGCAAGAAGAATCATTTCAAGTTCTCCTCTGGAAATAAAGAACCTAAAGATAGAAGAGAAGAAATAAGAAAAGGAAGTAAAGATTACAAAGGCATTTGATTTGGCATCTATAGATGATGATGAAGAAAATTTTACTAAAGAGAAGGTGTTGAAGATTCTTGAGCAATCTAATGGACTGAAGAAGATTGTAGATGTTTGGTTGTCATGACCAACATATGAATAGGATGAGATCATAGATTCCTTGGTTGTTTGCATAATTCATAATGATATTGATCTAAGTGAATTGAAAAACATTTTACTGGAAGTATTGATTGAGTAGATAGAAGATAGAATAAAGGTACTGTCACCTGGGGAAATAGAAGAAAAAGATGAGATTCAATTGGCTATGGAAGAAATATGTGGAAATGCACATAAGAGATTGACTAAGAGCATAAATAAATTGAAGACTTCGGTAAGTGCACCAAGATGGTTCCCAAAAAGGGGGCTTAAGTGACCACTTTTTTTTGAAATTAGGAAATACTGACCTTTGACATGAAATTCAGGATAGTTACACTCAAAATTTTGAGATGGAACAAAAAGAAGGATCAAAGTGCTCTGAGTCTACTTTCTAAACTTCTAACTTATTTTGAAAATGGTTGAGATTAAGGGGTTCAAATGAGGGATGTACACAAATTGGTGTTGTTTTTTGTCAAAAAGACATAACATAGAAACTCTTGTACGACCCTAGAACGATGAAATTTTTTTTAGTATTTTTAAAATCACTATGATCAAAAGTTAGCTAGCAGTATGTAGATGATGTACAATTTTTCTGATAATTTTTTAATGAATATTTTATTTTTTACTAATTATCGAAGTGGATACTTCCTGAAAAATAGAATTTTGGCCGTGCTACCCCTAAAATTTTTGGAAACTAATTGAATTTAAAAAAAAATAAAAAAATTGTAGAATGGAGTCTAGTTTCTAAAAATTTAATTTATTTGAAATTTCGATGAACAGTTAATTTATAACGAAAAAAACACCAAACACTGCTTTTTTTCCAAAAAAGAGACATACAAACAAAAGAAGTTATGGATGAAAGGCTTAACATTGTCAGAAAGTGAAAAAAATCACATCGTTGGATAGCTAAGAGAGAACCTAACATTACCCAGATGTTCGATTTGTTTGATATTGAACCACGTGCAATCTTGGTGGTGAGCATGAACCCGATTATGTGAAATATTATAGAATTTGCAAAAAAAGTCTTTAGTCATTGGGAATTCCCTCCAAGCCTTTGGGATGGTATTCCAAGGAAAATACCAAACCCAAGGCTTGGGGATTCCCAAATAAATATATAACACGTGTGTGTTATAACACGAGCACATTATAACGCACTCACGTTATATCTCAGTTTTGACATCTTTTTTTTATTTGTAGGGAGCATGTCTAGCAAGACATAATGTGAGTGTAGTATAACATGCTCATGTTATGTCTTGATTTATGTTAAATGCTACTCTATTGAATGTATGTTTTGTATAGTTGTATGTTTGTATGCACATGTATGCTTGTATGCCATGTATGTATGTATGTATGTATGGCTGTATGTATCAATGCATGCATATTGTATATATGCCTATTTGTATGTAAGATTGTATCTACGCATGTACATGTATGCTTGTATGTATGTAGGATTGTATGTACAAATGTATTATGCTTGTATGTATGTATTTATGTATGTCTTTAGAGGGAGGGAGAATTTTAAGAGAGAGAGAGAGATCTAGAGTTTTCTAGGTAGGGTGGGAAAGGGAGAGGGA
>VDFB02000003.1:105540151-105607234 GCA_007258455.2 Sequoia sempervirens
GAGGGGAGAGAGATAGGAGTGAGTGAGTGAGAGAGAGGGAGTTGAGAGAGGGAGAGGGGGTAGGAGGGAGATACTTGAGAGATATGGCCATATAAGGGTGAAGGGTAGAGGGTATAGGGGAGAGAGATAGAATTAGGGTATAAGGGTAGAGGGAAGAGAGATATAATCAAGGTATATAGGGTATAGACAAAGACAGAAAAAAAATATATTAAAAAACCAACTTTCTCATAATGCGAGTGTGTTTTGAAGAAGTAGAGATATGGCCATTTTTAGCAGGAAATAATGCACTCACATTATAAGATGAGCTCATTTTGTCTTGCTCTAAAAATGGTAAAAAAACTCAATAAACCTGTGATCTCAAGGCCCAATTCTGCATATTCTCCTAGTTTTGTGTGTGCTCCAACAAAAAGTAGCTTTTTGATGATGTTGTGAAGTGTGCATGCATTTTTTCACATTCCACCACCTTTTTCATTATCTTTCCACCACCTTTGCATGAAATAGCAGAATTTTCACGTTGAAAGGAATATAATATCAATTCAAGTTTGAATTCTAGTGAAAACTGATATACAATCAAAGTTTGGAGGGGAAAAAGATTTTGAAAAAGTCAAATTGTTGAGGAGTTTGAAGAAAGAAGAAGCTGAGGCTACATAATTGGGTTGAAATCCTCCATTTGAAACTCTAGTTTTTTAGGTATGTGAAGTCTTTACACATTTTCTTTCATTCTATTATGGCTTGCTTTCATTTTTGTTATTTTTCATATTCCATGTTGATCATTATTTGTTTGTTATTATAACCTTAGGTTGTCAATGCATATTTTAAATTACACAATTCTATACACTTTCCAATTACATTTTTAAATGAAATCTCTTTGAGGCATTTTGTTATTTAACAATTGACTTACCTTGTGTATGCTTCCACATTTTGTATACACATATATATGACATATGTTTTAAGGAAGTAATATAAAACATAATTTCTCAATCCTTTATTATGGATGTTCATACCACTCTCCAAAGCTTTCATTGAGGTATTTTTTCAAACAGTTATACCGAGCAGCTGATTGCCTTGTCTATGCTACCAAATTTTCCATACATGTCTCTAAAAATTTGGAATATACTCCTCCCACATTGATAGATCTTAGAAACTATTTTGGTTTTCATGTCTATTTATAAATTTACCTCATCACTAAACCTACCTCATCACTTTTAGTTGTGATATATTTTAAATGTTTCCTTGATTAGTCTACCTACAAGGGATTCTAACCCTTCTCTCGACTATTACAAGACTCTTTATTCAATGTTAAGTTAGCAACATGGGGAAAGGTGCAACCTATGTTGCAATCATGGCTCAAAATGGAAGCATGGAAAAATAATTTGAATTGTGATTCAACCAGGGGTGGTCCTACAAAACAACTCAACACAAAAAATCAAACAACAACAACAATTCACAAGTCACAATTCTCAAAACTCTTCACTTTTCACCAAATCAGCACTCTTCCTTGTAACATTGCCAACTCATTCAATCAGGTATTTCTTCTTGATAAGATTCTTTTAGAACAAGAATTGAACCATTTCAAGGACCCTTCAAGGTACACAATCACATGCCAAAAAACCACTATTGGTTACTTTGTAACAACTTTCTCAAATCAAGCTTTCTATGCCAACTATGCCTCAAATTAGGCCACTTTAACAAAGAAACTTATCTTGAAACTTGACCAAAACCTCCACAAACATGTGGGAAGAAATTTAAATGTATTCAAACCAAATAATTCACAATTATTTCTTAGAAATTCATCCACCAAGATGCCAAAACCAAAAACCCTCTTTTTAAGCCAAATAACCTAGGGCTTATTGGAAAACACACTTCCCAACCTTATCAAAACATTCCACCACCTCAAACAGGTCTAAAATGGCATGTAAAAACTCAATTCAACAAGAAAAAATGCTTCCCTAACACAATACTCACTTTAGTATGTCAAAACCTCTCAAATTCACATGGAAAACACCAAATTTCACTCTAGGGCTTCATGCAACTCAACTCTTGACCTCCCCTACACTTACTCAACATTCCCACACCTTTTTAGTGATGTTGCAGACCCATTCCTCAAGTTATAGTGGCCACCGTGAGAGGAATGGGTCAATACACCATTTTAAATGACTTTCAAACCTTAAAACTGTGTTCAAGCCGGTCTCAAAAATTTAGAATTAAAATTCACAAAACTCAATGGAAACCCTTCATAATGGATTCAAAAGTAACATGAAATAGCCTACTAAGAAATCCATAACAATTTTGAATCTAATTGGTAAAGTACAGGCCGTACAATCACTGTAAACTTTAGAAAACTCAGAAAATGAAGAAAAACAGAGTATTATTGATGCTTCAAACTTCAAAAATGCTTCAACAACCTTTTCATCGAGTTATACATGGTATTTAAGATGTTCCCCTCTAAAAAAAACTATTCTAACTTCCTCAAATTGCCTTTCAAATCAATATGATCGTTGGTCTTCTCAAACTACCCTTTTACCATTTTTCAAATTTTGCATTTTGCACAAATTACAACGTTTCAACATTTTTCACATTTTGAAGTCTACATCACCCAAACACCTTATTATCACCAAATATGGTTAATTACATTAATAAATGGTCTTCAAGACCTTATTTTATGCAAACTCCCAATATCCTAATGCCTAGACCTTAAAACCTTGAATTGACAAAGATCTTTAAATGGTGCCCCTACACCAAATTGTTTGACAATAATGTTTTCGTATAAATGTATGCAAAATGTGGTAGCATTGACAAGCTAGTGAGCTTGGAAAGATAGTGAGCTCACTCACTAGCCTGCCAATGCGGTAGGGTTGAGATGGTAGGGGCAGCATATGCCTTATAGAAATGGGGTCTCACAGTGATGTATAGTGTATGCCTTACAAAAATGGGGTCTCACGGTGATGTACATCACCATGAGACCCCATTTATATGAGGCATACACTTCCCCTACCTTCTCAACCCTACTACAATGTCAAGCTAGTGAGTGAGCTAGTTTTCCAATGCTTCACTAGCTACCCAATGCGGTAGGGTTTAGGAGGTAGGGGCAGTGTATGCCTCATAGAAATGGGGTATGGGGTCTCATGGTGATGTATATCACTGTGAGACCCCATTTCTATGAGGCATACACTACCCCTACCTTCTCAACTCTACCGCAGTGGCAAGCTAGTGAGTGAGCTAGCTTACCAACACTCCACTAGCTTTCCAATAGGGTAGGGTTGAGAAGGTAGGGGAAGTGTGATAGAAACATAGGTGGTGAAGACCCCAACCAACTCAAGATGATTAGACTAAAACAAAAAACCAGCCCCTTAAACATTATACACTCAACTTATCCCAAACACACACCTAAAGGCTTATAGCCCTCTAAAACTGCTTTTTCTCAATATCTTTTAGAGAAGGCTGCATAGAGACCTAACAAACATCATCTGAGACACACTTCAACTCCTAACACAACATACCAAGAGGTTTCAAGAGGTTTCTTTGCAAAAATATTAAAAACCAATAGGCTGCCCTGCCTTTTAGGCCACCAAATAGCCCTCTTTTACAAAGGAGGTACCTCCAAAACACTTTGTTTTCACCAAATCTCAACTAACAGACGCTAATTGTGTTAAAAAAAAAAAATTCCACCATTATTTTTCAGAACCTTGACATCTAAAACATTGTACCACCAAACCCTCAACTTTCATGCAAATAACCTAGGGTTTATTGAAATTCTTGACAACTGGGCTTACCAGACCTCACCAATACCAACAACAGTTCAAAAATACCTTGAAAAAACTCAAAAAAATATTGCATGGAAGGTTCCTTCAAAACCCTTCTTTAACACCCCATTTACACAAGGAAAACAATGTAATTCTACCCTAGAGCATCACCCAATTTCAAACAACTTACTTCCTCTCCCTTTAGGACCATGTGGACACCTAACCACAATCTATGCCTCATAGAAATTGGGTCTCATGATGATGTACCTTATCAACCCTACCACATTGGTAGGCTAGTAAGTGAGCTAGCTTGCCAAGGAATTTGAATTCACATGCCTTGTCCATGCTTCCATTTTGAGCCTATCTTGTAATCATGGCATGCCCCTGCACCACCTTTGTCTATGCTAGAAATACTGTTGTACAGGATGATTGTAAGTATTTTTTATGAAGCCTTAAATGACATATATTTCATTTATTTGAATGGATAAATATTTTAGGAACTAATATTCATCTCATTACCATGCTACAGGTAAAATTATCTGCCATGCCGAAGAAATGAAGAAGGAATAAAATAACAGATGAAGAGTATGAAAACTTCAAAGTAAAGAAGAGAGAATGGGTGGCGGCATATCATGTAAAGAAGAAATTGGGTACTATTGATGAAAACAAGCCAACTGAAGAGGAACCTCAACCATAAAAAAGAGAACAAGATTTGGCAGCACAAAGGGCACAAATGCAAAAGCATTATGGTAAGAAAGATTCAAATGCTATAGTTGGAGACACACCCTCTACAACAAGTGAATACGAAGGGACACCATTAAGCACAAGCGAATATGGAGGGACAACAGCTACTGCAAGTGAATATGGAGGGACACCATCTATCACAAGTGAATATGGTTGGACACCATCCAACACATCTCAAGCTCAGAGTACATCATCACTCGTATTTGATGAAGAAGGTATGCCATCATCCCCACATGAAGCTCAAGGTATGTCTTCTACTCCACCCTCGATCAAAGGTACGCAATCTAGCCCACCTCAATTAAATATTGATGAAATTCCTAATGTTGAGATGTGTGTACCTAGGAGAACACCACCTAGAATTTTGTGTAGAAAGCCAAAGTATTTGATTAATATTGATGAGGATATTTTGCAGCACATGGAAGGTAAGATTCCAGCACACACTTGTAGAAGATATGCTGATAATATTTGGAAATCATTCTTTAAAAGGATAAATGAAACCGCAAGATGTCAACTATTTGTTGAAATGATGTGGGGTATAAAGTATAGAAACATCATGAAGACTCTTGGGTTGAGAACATCAAATGCATCGAGTGAAAACACTATTGTGAATAATCTAATGGATGCATATGAGAGTGTGGGTAAGACCTTATGCTCAAAGGATAGTAATGTCACTCGATGTGTCATTACATCGACTTTGGTAAGAAGTCAAACAAAGAGAGCTCGTCTCATTAGAAAGATGGGTGAACAAATGAGAATTAGTAGAAAAGCTTTATCAAAAGCCATTCAAAGGTGGCAAAGAATTAAGGGCACCAATTCAAATGAATTATGGGCATTCTTAGGGAGACTACCACAAAAAGATAAAAAATTTGTTGAAGCATTGAGAACACTAATTGAAGAGTATTGGAAGAATAACACAAGGCCATCTATGAATCAAAGGGATGTGGTAAGAAGGATAATTGATAGTCAGAACCGTGAGCCACATCCAAAAAAAATTTTGGATACGACTCAAACCCAAATTTTTCATAAATTTCAAAAGGATTATCCTCAAATTAGTATTTGTCAAATATTTTTTGAAATGCTTAAACCTTTTTATGTTAAGATAAATCACACACACACACGACTTGTTGCTATAGACTACTTATTGAATTCTCTAACCATTATGATGTTTATCATTCTATATGTTTAGATTTGCATACTAATGATGTTTTGTAGGATTGTGGCATAGAAACCCCACCAAAATATTCAAGAGAGTTCTTATAAATTTTTTGATGTGAAATAGAGGATGGCCAAATATTCTATTGGACAACATGCTTGGATGGTTCATGCAAGCTTTGCAGTGGCTTGCAATGTATGCCAGTATGTCAACATATGGAAAGCACAGATGAGGTGGGACAAAAACTAGTAGAGTTCAGGAAGTATAAAATAGTGGCATATGCTACAAAAGATGGGTCTCAAGAAAAAAGGTGTGATTTGGTTATTCAAAATATTCCAGAGTATCAGTTTATGTCCATGTTTTGTGACAATATAGTGTATGAGTATGCAAGGCATACCCATAGAGCGTGATGGCTGGACACACAATTCAAGTTATGAAAGGACACCTTTCCAGTTGGCAGCATAGTATCAATGGTTGACTTTATAGAGAACTACACTCTACAGCCACAGTGTGAGGTGTAGTCGTAGTATTACAACTCCACATAGTATTCAATATTTGTGTACATAACATTCATTCATACATATTATAGTACAAAGGACCAAAGGAAGGTATTGAGGGAGTATCATTTTTATATTAGTGATAATCACACACATTCTCCATATTTCATGCAAGTTTGCTTCCAGATGTTCTACAATGTTTTTTCTCAGAGGGGCATAGCATATGGTCGACATATAATATGGTTGGATAACCATGCAACATATTTCAAGAACTCGTGCATGTTCTATTGGTTGAGTAGGATGCATGTCATTACAAGTGTACAACATATGTGGAACTCTTGTGAGGCCGGGCATGGAAAGGGGGAGCATGATGGTGTAGGAGCATGCGTGAAAAGAGAATTAGCATGAGAAGAGTTAAAGTATAAAGATAGTGCAAAGTTGACAGATGCAAGATCAATCGTTGAGTGGTGTAATGCTTCGATGGGTCTAGGTAATGAAGGTACGTCTTCAATTCATAGGTTTTTTTGGTTGATGGATGATACTAACATTGCACCATATGAGGATTTTTGCACACTAACAAGATTGAGTGAGCTACACTCTTTCCTTAGCTCAAATGTAGGTTCATGGAGTATCGATACATGGGAGATGACATGCTTCTGTTCTTCATGTACAATGCAAGCCTGAAATGATTGTGAGTCAAGGGAGTGGGTTGAAAATGGTTGAAAAGTTATCTTAGCCCACTTCACATGTATCACCCTCCGACGACATTGGAACTAACACAGATGGAATCATCGATCAACTTTGACCACATATCAAATCTAGTTCAAACAAGTAATATATATGCTTGCTCAATTTTTTAAATTCCATATTGTTATCTTACTTTGTAGTGTATTTGTAATGTTGACTAATTTCAAGAGATTTTCTACAAATATCAATGCAAGGCATGTTTATGCAGTTATTATAGATGAAGATAATGAAGAGGGAGCAGACTATTACTTGTGTCGTGTTGAGGCCAAAAATAAATTGGAGGCCCCAGTTATAGATGGAGAAAACATCAAATACCCTACAGGCTCAATTGTTGTTACTAGAACCTGACTTAGAAGGTACCCACATAAGAGTGTTAAACATTGGTTGTTTAAGGACTTTGAAATGCATCATAAGATTCTTCATTACTCGAACCTTGTCATAGCATCTAATTTTTTTTTTACCAAATATAGGGGTAGACCTTTGAACAAGACCTTGTGGAAGGTTCATGATTCTGACCATGAGGCAATACTTGACACAATAAAGAGTAGAGAAGACCTGGATGGTTTGTTGGATTAATTTGTAAGTATGCACATCGGTTCTTATTAATTTATACTTGTATGCACATTAATTTTTTTGATGCCAATACTATCATCTTCTTTTACTTTTTCTATTTGTAAGTAACCTACTAAAAATTGATTGGTGTCCCTTTGTAGAAAATGTAGATTTATGAGCCATCCAAGAGAATCTCAGCCAGAAAAGCAATGCAACATCCTTATTTTAATGATCTTGACAAATCTCAATTATGATTTTAAGCCATTACAAAAGTGCATGTGAAGCTTGGTGAGGGAATTTCAAGTTATTCATTTTAATTTAACCTTATCATGAACACCTATGATGTAGACATTATAAGAGCATCTCAAATTTCAAGTTATTCTATTCATGAGAGGTGTTGTGTGCAATAGGTATCTTGGAACTCCTAGTGAATATGTATGACCAAGAGTGACTAAGTTGAGAGACTGGCATGCCTATTTGTAAGTGTCTTCCATCTATTTTCATTTAATTTCCATTTTGGATGCTTTTCTTTTTCTTCTTTTACTTTGCATATTTGTGAGTAAACTACTAAAAACTGATTGGTCTCTCATTGCAAAAAATGTTGATTTATGAGCCATCGAAGAGAATATCAACCAAAAAAACAATGCAACATCCTTATTTTGATGATCTTGACAAATCTCAATTCTGATTTGAAGACATTATAAAAGAGCATGTGAAGCTTAGCGAGGGAATCTCAAGTTACTCATTTGAAGTTAATCTCATAATGAGCACCTATGATGTAGACATTATAAGAGAATCTTGAATGTATGAGTGTCATTGTAAAAGATCTGTGAGAATGGAGTACCTAAGGAATTGTAATGAGATTTACTTATAATGAGATTTACTCAAATATTGAAATTTTGGAGTTCATGTTTGGTGCAGGAGCACCTTGTTCTCTAAATGCCTTCAATAGGAAAATTTGAAAATTTTGAATTTTCAAATGTAAACAATGTGAAAAAGATCATGTGAAGGTCATATGTAATGTATTCAAAGTCTCAAATAGGTCATTAGGTGATTAAAGAAGTGATATTGCACAAAAGTTGCCATTTGGTGTAAAAATTCAAAACTTGCATTAGTTGCACAATTGCAAAATTATAGAAGATGAAGAGTCCTCTTGTTAGAAAGGGTAGTTAGTCGATGGAAGATGTAGGGACAACAATCATAACTAATTGGAATAGCTATATAAATAATTGTAAGGGTGTGGAAAAGAGTAGAACTTGTATTCTTGAAGAAATTAGTAAATAAAGGACCTTGTATGATGTATTTGCAACACTTTTCCTTTTTTTTTCAAGCTTGTACAGATTGTACAACACCTTATAGTTTGATTGTTGATTAGTTTTCTTTAGAGAAAGGAGTTAGGTTACTTTTGAAAGTATTTTGAAGTATTTTAACTAAGATTTGAGGAAATAAGAACAATTTTATCATAATTGGTTTGTAACCCTCAATAAGGGTTTTGAGAGTCCATTAAGTGATAAGATTGTCATTCCATCGATGTAGGGTTAAGTAGGTCAGTGGAATGGATTGCAATTAGGTGTTTTTCAATTTGAATATGTGCATAGATTGAGGGGAAAACATGAATGTGAAGTTTTGTCGCTGCTCCAAATTAATTTTTGAGTTTTCACACAAGAAATGGTGCCTACATACTAGGGTTTGGAGAAATGACAGTTGCATAGGCTTGATGGCAATTTTATTACTATATGCAGACATATTCCAACATGTATAAGGCATTTACAAGTTTGTATGAGGTTTGGTAAGTGGTTTTTTAATAAACCTTAGTTTTATTGAGCCTACAAGGGCATTTGATGAGGGTTTTGTTGTTTGATGTTATATTGAAACTATTAAACTAAAAGATTTGAAGGTTTTGAGACTTGATACACTGTTGCCTAAGGTTATTTTATGGTTTGGAGTTGATTTATTGATAGTTTCTTCAAAAAATTGACCTAATTTGAGGCACTTTCTAGTGAACAATTTATTGTTCTTTGAAAATTTCCAAAATAACCTCTTCAAAGCTTTTATTATGTATTAGTAGATCAAAACGGGTTTCTAAATATGTATTGGGTCTATGGAAACACAAAGAGATTGAAAAAGAATCACAAAACAAGCAAACTATGTTGTGCACAAGGCAAATTATGCCAAATTAACAAAGCAACCCCACTTTATTCTTCCTATCACATGCAAACCACCATTGTGCAACATTAACTAGTTTGCCAATTCACCAATTCCTCCACTTTTAGGGTGTGATAAGCCCTCTAACATAACAAACCCCAAAACCCTCTTCTTTCACAAGTTAGGAAAGGGTTTATTGAAAACCCATACTCCAAACCTTCCCACAGCCAAACAAAGTCTGAAACAGCTTCAAAAAGGTCTGCACAAGCTTAAAAGTTTAAGAGATATTGCTACCCCCAAATATTTCTTCAAACCCTAGCACTAAACCACCACTTTCCACTAAAAAATGCAGCATTCGATATCTAGGGCATCACCTAAAAAGCATTTATTCACCTCCCTTGCACAAAAAAATTTGCACACATGTTTTATAACCCTAACTAAGCCTTTCCATAGAATTACAAAAGCATACAGTGGGTGGAAGGCTTAATATGACATTTTAATGCACTCAAAACCCTTAAAATAGGGTATACAGACCAACCCTCAGTAATTGGCTTCTAAAATGCACAAAATCACTTGAAATCCAACCAAACCAAAACTAAAATGGAGTTAAGTTTTCTGCCCACTGAATTCCATCCAAAAGAGAGCATAATCACCCAGTACGGAATTGTAGAGTTCAAGGAAACATCAGATTTTTGGTAAAAATACAGAAAATTGCAAGGAAACAATGAATTTTATTTATCTTTTTCTAAGTACATGGTACATTTACATTACGAATGGTCCTCTTTCACACCCAAACATGTGGAATTTCTCTAAGCTATGTTCAGTCGGCTTGATCCCTTAAGGGTCCAAACTACAAAAGGGCAACAATCTTTGATGAGGTATTTCTAGGGAACCGTGGTGCTTACAAAATCTCTGTCTAAGTCTCTGAGATCATGTTGGGCCCCTCTACAATAACCTCTCTCAGTTTTTGTTATCTCAGAGTGGCTTTCCCTTGGTGTCTAGTTTTCACTTGATGGAAAAAGTGTGAAATACAAGCAGTTCAAAGTTGCAAAGTGATGCAACTTTCATTTTCCAACTCGTGTGACCAAAAAGATTGTTCCAACACATTTGAATAGGTATGCTTATGCTGGCATGGTCCTCTTTTACACCCAAACACACATAATTTCTTTGAGCTACGTTCAACTAGATCGATCTCTTAAGAGTGCAAAGTGCAAAATAGTGCAAACTTCAGCATGTTGTTACTCAATTATCGTGACACTTAGAAACTTCTCACCTGATTCTATGGGATCATGTTGGGCCCCTCTATAGTAAAATCTCAGTTTTTTTTTATCTCAGAGGCATTTTCTCATGATGAAAAATTTTCACTTGGGGAAAAAGTTATCAAATACAAGTAGTTGAAAGTTGCAAAGTGGTGCAACTTTCATTCTGCAACTCGTGTAACCAAAGAGACTATTCCAACGAATTTGAATATGTATATTTACACTAGGAATGGTTATCTTTTGCACCAAAAAATTTGAAATCACTCTGAGCTACGTTCAATCGGATCGATCCCTTAAGAGTCCAAAGTGCAAAATGGCTGCAAACTTCAACATGTTGTTACTCGGATACCATGATGCTTAGAATTTTTTTTTTTGATCCTATGGAGTCACGTTGGGCCATCTAGAAAAACCTCTCTTGATTTTCACTATCTTGGAAGTGGTGGAAATTTTTCATTTGGGAAAAAAGTTGTCAAATGCAAGTAGTTGAAAGTTACAAAGTGGTGCAAATTTCGTTCTGCAACTCGTGTGACCAAACAGACTATTCCAACGTGTTTGAATAAGTATATTTACACTAGGCATGGTCCTCTTTCGCATCCAAACACATAGAATCGCTATGAGCTATGTTCAACCAGATTGATCTCTTAAGAGTCCAAAGTGCAAAATGGTGCAAACTTCAACATGTTGTTATTCGGATACCGTGACACTTAGAAACTTCTCATCTAATTCTATGAGATCGTGTTGGGCCCCTATACAATAACCTCTCTCAGTTTACACTATCTTGAAGGCATTTTCCCGTGGTGGAAAATTTTCACTTGAGCAAAAAGTTCTCAAATGCAAATAATTGAAAGTTGTAAAGTGGTGCAACTTTTGTTCTGCAACTCATGTGACCAAACAGACTATACCAATGCATCCAAATAAATATTTTTACACTAGGAATGGTCCTCTTTTGCACCAAAACACACGAAATCGCTCTGAGCTATGTTCAACTGGATCGATCCTTTAAGAGTCCAAAGTGAAAAATGGCGCAAACTTCGACATGTTGTTACTCGGATACCATGATGCTTAGAAGATTATCGTCTAATCCTATGGGATCATGTTGGGCCCCTCTACAATAACCTCTCTTGGTTTTCACTATTTTGGAGATATTTTTCCGTGGTGGCGAATTTTCACTTGGGGAAAAAGTTGACAAATGCAAGTAGTTAAAAGTTGCAAAGTGGTGCAACTTTCATTCTACAAATCATGTGACCAAATGGACTATTCCAAGACATTTGAATAGGTATGTTTATGTTAGGCATAGTCCTCTTTTGCACCCAAACACATAGAATCGCTCTAAGCTACGTTCAACCAGATCGATCCCTTAAGAGTCCAAAGTGCAAAATGGTTGCAAAATTCAACATGTTGTTACTTGGATACCATGATGCTTAGAAAATTATCATCTAATCCTATGGTATCACGTTGGGCCCCTCTACAATAACCTCTCTTAGTTTATGTTATCTTAGAGTACTTTTTCCGTGGTGAAAAATTTTCACTTGATGGAAAAAGTGTCAAATGCAAGCAATGTAAAGTTACAGAGTGGTGCAACTTTCGTTCTGCAACTTGTGTGACCAAAAATACTATTCCAATGCATCCGAATAGGTATTTTTACGCTAGACATGGTCCTTTTCCATAGCCAAACATGCATAATCGCTCCAAGCTACGTTCAACCGGATCAATCCCTTAAGAGTCCAACGTGAAAAATAGCTGCAAACTTTAGCATGCTATTAATTGGATACTGTGATGCTTAGAAAATTCTTGTCTAATCCTATAGGATTGCATTGTGACCCTCTATAAAACCTCTCTTAGTTTTCACTATCTCAAATGCATTTTCCAGTGGTGGAAAATTTTCACTTGGGGAAAAGGTTGTCAAATGCAAGTAGTTGAAAGTTGCAAAGTGATGCAACTTTTGTTCTGCAATTCGTGTGACCAAACGAATTGTTTGAACACATCCAGATGGGTACATTTACACTAGGAATAGTCTTCTTTCACAGCCAAACACGCGGAATCCCTCTGAGCTACATTCAACCAGCTCGATCCCTTAAGGGTCCACAGTGCAAAATGGAAGCAAACTTTGATGGGCTATTACTTGGAAACCATGATGATTAAAAACTCTCTGTCTGAGCCTACGAGATTGCGTTGGTCCCCTCTACAATAACCTATCTTTTTTTTTGTTATCTTGGAGTTGTTTTCCTGTGGTGTCCAGTTTTTACTTGATGGAAAAAGTGTCAAATGCAAGCAGTGTAAAGTTGCAAAGTGGTGCAAATTTTGTTTTGCAATTCATGTGACCAAAAAAACTACTCCAACGCATCTTGATAGGTAGGTTTACACTAGGCATGGTCCTCTTTCACACCCAAACATCCAGAATTGCTATAAGTTATGTTCAACTGGTTTGATCTCTTACGATGGAATGCAAAACAATCAAAAAGAAAAACATACACACAATGGTTGAGAAGTCTGAATTTTCCACACAAAAAACATATGATCATTGGTACAGAGCACCTTGTTCCTCCATTTGATGAAGAAGGTCTAGTTCAGTGGTTTTAGTCATGATAATGTCAATTAAGGCCATGATATGTCATTTTGTAATCTTGCTTTTAGTTTTGAGTTAGTGTGGGGTCATTTGAATCAATTATGTAAGTATGATAGGGAGTAGGAATAAGAAAATAGAATTGGTAAAGGCATTGGAAGAAATTACTAATGTTGCCCCTATTGAAAATTTTAGAATTTAGGCCTTAAAAGCAAGGTTGGAGAAGGTGAAAAGAAGAAATTGCTTGAGAATAAGTTAGAATAGGTTGGAAATAGGGTGAGGTTATGGAGTTTCATGTATTCAAAAGGTCTACTAGGATAAGGGAGGTCAAAAGTATGTTAAGGCATGATGCCCTAGTTGGGAAAAGAGGGGTTTTGAATGAAAAAGAGAGGTTTGAGGGAGTAAAAGTGGGTAAAGTTAGGGGCAACATAATTTGGTGGTCAATTAAGTTTATGCAGGAAGAATGAAGAGTGTTGGAAGAAGTTTTAAGGTTTTATGAGCTATGGATATGGGGTTTTCAATAAACCCTAGTGAAATTTGAGAAAAGTGAAGGTTTAGAGGATAGTGAGGTTAGAGGGCCAATCATGCCCTAAAAATTGTGGATTTTGTGGATTTGTAGACTGGTAAATTCTTTCCAATGGTGTTTTACAATTGGAAGAGTAATTGAGAGGATTTTTTCTCTCCTTTCTCTCTACCATCTTGATGATGGATCACAGAGTGTGATCCGAAATGTTGATGCAAAAATTTACAACACAATCAAATCCAAAAACAATACTGAACAATATCATGGATTGTGGAAAGTTGATATCATTGATTGAGAGGTTGTTGCTTTGTTAAATAGACCTATTTGGGGTTCTAGGACAACATTGAAGCACTAGGTTGAGGGTTTTGTTTCAAAAGAGTCTCATGGAGTTTTGAGCCATGTGAAAGTATGTGTTAAAGGGTGTCTAAAAAGAATGAGGGTTGGAGAGATTGTTTAGAAAATTTGAAAGTTTTGTCAAGAAAGGTAGGTCTACTGACCTACTAGAGAGACTAGGTGAAAAACTAAAATCAAGCCAAGATAGTGATTTGGGGGGAGAAAAGTGGTTGGAAGTTCTTTGTATGGTGAAAGTGGATTGAAGGCCTCCCTGTCATTGCATCAATCATCCTCAAGTCTAGCAAGCACAATTTTTTTTTCAATTATCGTCCTTACCCTTACAACAATATACAACCAATTGTAAATGCGTACAATAGTGGAACTTTGAAACATTTTATTTTTCCTCAATTAACAACTTTGGTTGTGAAGAATTTTGTCATTTTTATTTGAAATGATTTTCTATGCTTGAAAATTGGAGTCTAAGAGAAACAAGTGATGCTCTCAAGTACATTTATTATTTGGTGTGATAAATAATGTTTCCACCATTGAGTCCATTTCTTATTTGTATTATAAATTATAACTTGCTTTCTCTTGAGTCCATTTCCTATACAAGAAATAATATTGCAAAAAGTTGACATATAAATCTTGCGATGTGTTTATATGGTGACGAATCAAGAACATAACAATTCATTTTGCACTATTAGGATTATGTTGTGAAAATGTTTAAAGACTATTCAAGATAAATGTTTGTATGATAATGTGTCAAGAAGTTAACTACTTCATCTACTCTGAATATTATGTTTTGCAAGTGTTGTGAAGATTATGTATCCTTTGCTTAATTAAGTTGTTCCAATCAAAGGATTAAATATATTGGAATCTTTTTATGAATCATTTCATGGAATACCAATTGAAAACTTTTTTTTTCTTTTAGATAAAGTTGTTTATCATCAATCAATTAATATTCAAGACAAACCATGAAGAAAAACAATGATCAATGCTAGGGCTAACCAATTAATAAGTACACACATGAATAAGTAAAGTATGTACATGTGAATAAGGGAAGCACAAGTACTCAAAAACATGTAAGTCTTGAAGTATACACACGAATACATAGTATACACAAATTAATACAAAGTATATGCATGAAAACATGTAAGTCACAAAGTATACATTGGAACACACGAAATTCACAAAGTATACACGTAAGTTGTAAAGTATACACTTGAATACACATAACTCATATCTATTGAACCATGAATTTATAATGCAAATATGGACACCATCGATAAAAAATATTTGTATTAACCAAATAGCCATGTAGGCATACATCAATATATGTCTATATAAGTATAAAATATAGGTACAAAATAGACATATAGGCTTACGAGAATGCCATATAGGCATACAATGTCAAATATATCCAATACAAAATATGTACAAAACTACCATGTAGGCATACAACAAAGAGCTCTAGAATCAAAAGTCATTGCTCTCCATACTCTCGAAATAAATTCTTTCCCTTTGCTTGTCGATTGGATAGTGATATGTTTGTCACTCATTTATGTTGTCCTCAAGGAGTGCTCCTATTGCTCCTCCTAGTGTTTAGTTCTTGGTGAAGTGTTAACTGTTACAATAAGAAGTAAATATATTAAAATATATAGAAATTACATTATAAAAAATGATATATTTAAAAAAAATCACTTACCATCATCTAGTGATCACTCTCCATGAGGGAAATATTCACACACCCATGCTAAGGCGTGTTGAACCCTGTATAAACCATCCAAATAGAAATTAAACTATGAATCAATAATGGTTTGATTTTTCACTAACTAACATCTATAACAACAAATGTAAATTGAAATTTAGTAATTTTCCTCATATCTCCCTTGTCAGTGCCATTGAGGATTCTATAGTAGATGAAACACTGATCTCCATTACCCTCGTCACATTCAAAGGTGTTTTTGCTTGCAACATCTGAAAATAAAACAACAAATTATTCAATCACAAAAACTACAATAGCGATCCACATCATGACTTATAATATATGAGATAATGAATAAAATTTTGAGTACTTATTAAACTATATATTTATAACTATCATGCTTACTATTTTCCCTATCCATATCTTGTTCGAAAGCACATGTTTTTAGGATTTTACCCATAGCAACAATCTAGTGATTCATTTGATAAAATGCTTTTGTAGACATGTATGATAATTGTGGTGGCATAGATAAGGAAGTGAATCGTTTGAAAAAATTCCTCAAAGAAATTGGGGTCTCGTGGTGATGGAATGCCATTACAAACAAATGTACGTCATGGCATTCCATCACCATAAGACCACATTTCTTTCAAGCATTTTTTCAGATAGTTCATTGCCTTCTCTATGGTATTATTGCTTACTATTATTTGATAGAAAAATTTCCAAGCATCCATAGTTTGTTGGAAAACACCTATTTTAGGATTTTAGCCATAGCAACGAGGAAGTGAGTAGTTTGATAAAATGATTTGGTACACATGTATAGAAAATGTGGTATCATAGAAAAGGTGGTGAGTTGTTTGAAGAAATGCCTCAAATAAATGTGGTCTCGTGGTGATGGAAAGCCATTCCATCACCATGATACCACATTTCTTCAAGGAATTTTTTCAAACTACTAACTGCCTTGTCTATGTTATTGCTTACTATTATGCTCTGATAGATTTTTTCCAAGCATCCATAGTTTGTTGGAAAGCACCTTTTTTAAGCTTTTAGCCATAGTAGTGAGGAAATGAACTATTTGATAAAATGCTTTGGTAGACATGTATGGAAAATGTGGTAGCATAGAAAAGGTGGTGAACTGTTTAAAAAAGTTCCTCAAAGAAATTGGGTCTATCACCATGAGACCACATTTCTTTGAGGCATTTTTTCAAAAAAATCGTTGCCTTGTCTATGTTATTGCTTACTATTATTCTTTCATATATTCGTTCCAAGCATCCATAGCATAGACAAGGCAGTGAACTATTTGAAAAGATGTCAAGCAGTAAAAAGTGGTTTCATGGAATTCCATGACAAGAAAATGCAATTGGAAGCTATTCCTAGACTTATTACTTATGCTATGTGAAGTAATTGCATAAGTGCTTTTTGTTGAATTTCTATAAAAATATATTGTAGTTGAAACTTTGTCATCTATCAACATCTAGTTATTAGTTATGGAATGTGAAATAATGCTTTGAGTTTGAATGATGTGCAATGCAATGTAATCAACAATATGAATATAAACTACACAAATCTATTAAGTACAATTCATTAGTTAAACTCTTTATTCTATTACCTGCGTGTAGGTTTGAGTAAATCCACTAGCACTGGGAGGTGTTCCCTTGAAACTGTAAGGAAAGCAGAGGTGCGGAAACACTTTCCTAATGTCAAATCCACAGGGAAGAATGCAATGCAGGGCTTTTAATTTTCAAATTACAATCTAATTAAGACACACATGAAATATTTACAGAAATAGAAGAAATACACAAAGACAAATTAACAACAGATTTATGTGGGAAAACCCTATCCGGAAAAAACCCACCACACCAAGCTGAAACTCTTTGTATTATAGTAACAATAGATTACATACAAAAAATGAGATACAACTCTCTAGTGTTAGTCATAGTAGCTTATCTCACTATTCATCAGTTAAAGACAATGCTCTCTTCAAATCCGATTCAACTCGCTCTAAAAAACTCATTCCAGAATTCTTATCACATTCTGATTTTATCTTCCTGTTGATCCTTATCCGCCAATGCTCCATCAAAGAAAGTTTCCATGCCTTTTCTAGATTTTTCCTTGCATGCAGTTTTTCTCCAGCGTTGCAACTGATGCAAAAAATCCAACCTCCATCTGTTTGAAATCCGCATCCTCTGATTGGTCCAGCGGGATGCCACATAGGACAGTCACAAGGTCAAACGGCCAGAGAAACATTCAGCTAGGTTCGCATGTCGGTGAGACACGGGAGGTGTCTCCTCGATGCTCAAAAAATTCATAACGGTATCGACATAAGTCTCAAAAGTTGGCAGGACGTTTCAATGAACGCTATGAGTCATACCGAGTCCATCGATATTCAATACGTTTCTATCGGCAAAATATTCCTCTATCGGCAAGACATTTTACCGATGCTTGCAAGTCATCGAACTCAGAGAGACCATTGACAAGACATACTGATCTTGCCAAGACCTCATATCGAAGTCTTCAAGTCATGCCAATGTGAGCCATTTGGCATGACTATCGCTCTTCGGTGAGACGTCATACCAACAGACAAAGTTTCCAACGAATGGTCTACCATTTTTTTCGAGATGTCATAGTGAACATCCCATGTCACCCTGAATGTCACATACTGTCGGCAAGACTCATGTCTTTTTCCGTGACATTTCACCGAGTTTCATCATGTCTTACTGAGTCGTCAAGACTGCTCTTCATCGTTGGGACCTTCCATCGAGCATTACCAAGTCTTACCGAGTCGGCAAGACTTAAGCCCTTCACCAAGACGTTTCTCCAAGCGCCCAAAGATAACCCAAAGATAGTCAGTGTGACTTGTCCAAGTCGCCAAGACTTCTTAGTAAAGTCTTTTCTCACTGCAAAGGCACCACAAGAATACTCCCGTCGGCAAGACTTTCTGGTTTCATTGAGACCTTTCCCCGATGAACCTTGTGTTAGCCCGACGTCGGCGAGACTTACACCATTCATTGGGACTTCTCCCCGACACCTGTGAGTCAGCCTGATAAGATCAAACAGTCGCCCGAAGGTTCTCCATTCGACAAAAAGTCACAGTGATTACACAAGGTCACAACGATAGACTTGTCAGCAAGACATCAACCCTATCACAACGATATGAACATTTCAAGAGCTTCAGAACAGTTAGTCGGCCAGACATCCATGATGTCACACCAACTTTTCTTTCAAGGAGTTTCATGTCAGTAAGGATTGAGGCATAGATTCCAACAAGCTCCCACTTGATGAAGATCTTACTAACACCTCCAGAGCATAATAAAACTACTAAAATTCATGGGCCAAGAGGCCCATCAAACTGGCACACCACCTGAACTTGTCTGTGCTCACAGGCTTCGTCAATGCATCTGCAACATTCTCCAAAGAGACCTTCCCATCCTCGACCATATCTCGTACAAAGTGATACTATACATCTATATGTTTCGTCCTGGCATGGAAGGTAGGATTCTTTGCCAAACATATAGCACTCTGACTGTCACAGTAAATAGTAATCTTTCCTGCATCAAAACCAATGTTAGAACATAAACGTTTTAACCAGATTGCTTCTTTACAGGAATGTGTTGCTGCCATGTATTCTACCTCTGTTGTGGACAAAGCGACTACAACTTGCCGCTTGCTCATCCAACTCACTGCACCACCATTCATCGTGAAAATATATCCACTAGTGGATCTTCTGTTGTCAATGTTCCCTGCCCAATCATAGTCCACATAACCTCGAATGCTGAGAGTCCTCTGTGATTCAACCAAGTTGCCATGGTAACACAAAGCATAGTCTGAAGTTCCCTTTAGATATCTAAACACTCTCTTCACAACATCCCAATATATTCTTCCAAGATTAGCCATAAACCGACTAAGAACTCCCATTGCTTGGGCAATGTCTGGCCTTGTACAGACCATTGCATACATAAGACAACCAATTGCACTTGCATAAGGCACATTGGTCATGTCCTCCATCTCAGAAGGAGTTTTTGGACAATCCTCAATAGATAGCTTCGTTCCCTGCATAACTAGAACAACTAGTTGTTTGCAATCAGTCATACAAAATCTCTCCAGAACAGTCTTGACATACTTACTCTAACTGAGCAAAATCTTTCTATTCTTCCTATCCCTGGTTATTTCCATTCCTAGGATATACCCTGCTGCACCAAGATCTTTCATTTCAAAATTCGCAGACAACTGAGACTTAAGATCAGAAATCATTAGTTTACTATTGCCTATGAACAACATATCATCAACATAGAGTGCAATAATAAGGACTTGATCACATTCAGCTTTGTAATACACACAGTGATCACATTTTGATCTTACAAATCCCAATGACAAAACAAAAGTGTCAAATTTCTAGTACCACATTCTAGGGGACTGCTTTAAACCATACAGAGATTTCTTCAACTTGCAAACCAGTCTTTCTTTACCTTTTTCCACAAAGTGCTCGGCTGGGACATATAAATTTCTTCTTCAAGATCACCATGAAGAAATGTTGTCTTCACATCCATCTGCTCAATTTCTAAGTCATATGCTGCTACAAGTGACAAAAGAAATCTAATAGATGTCAGCTTAGCTACAGGAGAAAATATTTCTCCATAATCAATTCCCTCTACCTGGGAATAACCTTTCGCAACCAACCTTGCTTTATATTTCTCCACACTACCGTCCATACCTATTTTCTTTTTAAACACCCATTTGCAGCCCACAACTTTTTTGCCTTTAGGAAATGGAACCAAACTACAGGTATCATTCTTTTCTAATGATGCCATTTCTTCATTCATGGCTTTCAACCAAGAGTTTGAATCAGACATTTTAAATGCCTCTTTCACAGTCCTAGGTTCATCAGTGCTAGAAATTAAAGCATAGGCACCAGTAGACTCTATTAAAGAAAACCCATACCTATCAGGTTGCTTTCTTTCACGAGTTGACCTCCTCAGAGGCTGAGGCTGAGGTGGTTCTTCATCTTCTTCAGAACTTTCAGAACTACTTGAGCTCTCCTCAGATCAGGTACATTTTGATTTTTCAATTCCTCTTTATCTGGTGTCTGAGGAATTTCTGCTACATCCTTTTCATTTTCTGATTTTCTCTCTCTGCAGATCCAATGTAGAAGGATTCAACTCATGAAAGATAACACTTATGTTGTACAAAACCTTCTCAGTCTCAGGGTTCCAAATTTTGTATCCTTTTATGCTAGAACTATAGCCAATAAAAATACACTTTACAGCTTTGTTTTCCAACTTGGATCTTTTTTCAAATGGCACATATGCATATGCTTCATAGCCAAAGACACAAATATGTCTCAGAGAGGGCTTCTTTCCAGACCATGCTTCCAAAGGCATCTTCTCAACAAGAGTAGAGTTAGGAGAACGATTTACATAGTAACATGTTGTAGAGACCGCTTCAGCCCAAAACTTCTCATCCAAGCCAGCAATGCTCAGCATACTTCATACTCTTTCCATTACTGTCATGTTGAACCTTTCAACAACTCCATTTTGCTGTGGAGTATAAGGTGTAGTCTTATGTCTTTTAATCCCATGATCTGTATAGTACCTTTCAAATTCATCTGAACAAAACTCACCGCCATTGTCAGTCCTTAAGCATTTTATTTTTCTACCAGTTTGATTTTCTACAAGGTTTTTAAATTCCTTAAACTGACTGAACACTTCGATTTACATTTCAGAAAATATACAAATGTTCTTCTTGAATAATCATCAATAAACGACACATAGTATCTTGATTTAGACAGAGAAGGAACATTCACTAGACCAAACACATCAGAATGAATATAATCAAGCAAACCAGAAGATTTGTGAGGACTGGAATAAAATGAAACACAATGTTGCTTTCCATATATGCAATGTTCACAAAATTCAAACTCAAGGTTACAATCTTCAAGCCCTTCTACCAGGTTTTTATTTTTCAAGGTTTTAAAACCTTTTTCACCAATGTGGCCAAGCCTATGATGCCAGAGCATAGTCTTTTCTACTAGAAGTTTAACCTCCATGGCATTTACTCCATCAAGAACGTTTTCCTTCTTATCTCTATGAGTAGCCTTAAGTGACTTTGTAGAGACACTATTGCATTGGACAGCCAGTGCATCTAGCTTGTACAAGGTACCAATTCGAGCACCCCTAGCCAGCACCATTGAGCCTCTAGTCATCTTACAACCATTTCCAGAGAACGTGACCTACACTCCAATATCATTCAGCTTACTTATAGAAAGTAGGTTTCGAGCCAAACCTGATATATGCATCACATCATTGATTCCCTTCACTCTTCCATCAGGGAATTGAATTTTGACTCTTCCACGACCAACAATTTCTAAAGATGAATCACTTGCCAAGTACACCTTTCCACCATTGTATTCTTCATACTTCATGAACCAATCTCTATGAGATATCATATGGAAAGATGCTCTAGAATCAATCAGCCAGACATCATCTGATGCCCGTGTAGCCAAAGTTGCAATGAAAGCGTCTGCATCACTCTGAGAAGAATCATTTCCAAAAGAGTTCTTCTTCTTTTTCTCCTCCTTGCAATCCTTTTAGACATAACCAGGTTGCCCACAATTCCAACACTTCACCTTGGACTTCTTGCCAGAAGACTTTGATCTCCCTTCCGATTTTGATCTGGACTTCTTGTCCTTCTTCTTGCCTTTCTCTTTCGGTCTACCTCTGACAACCAGAGCCTCCTTTGCCATCTCAGAATATTTTCTTCTCATTTCTTCTGATAATAGAGAAGTAACAACATCTTCCATCTTGAATGTGGATGTTGTACTCCCTATAGCCATCACCAAATGATCCCAAGAATCAGGCAGAGAACATAGCAACAACATGCAACGATCTTCATCTTCAATCTTCACACCAACAGATGTCAACTAACCAATCAACATGTTGAAATAATTTAAGTGATCAACAACAAACCCTCCTTCCTGCATTCTCAAAGAGTACAACTTCTTCCTCAAGAAAAGCTTGTTCACCAAGGACTTACCCTGATAAATGGATGCTAATCTTTTCCACAAGGAAGATGCAGTCTTTTCTTCATGCACGTTCAGAAGAACAGAGTCTACCAAATAGAGCCTTATCAGCCCTTTATATTTTCTATCTGCAAGGTCCCAATCCTCTTGCTTCATGCCTTGAGGCATTGTTCCAAACATAACAGTCCAAAGATCACGATCTACTAACATATCTTCCATTTTGAGTTTCCACAACTCAAAATTGCTACCATTGAATTTCTCTATTTCCATCCTTCCGGATGTGCTTGCCATCTTAATTTGTAATTAAATTAACAGACCTCTACAAAAATCCCACTGAAAAAGGATTGACACAAAAAACCCAACCCACTCACAAGGACAACACAACTGGCCAGGCTCTGATACCACTTGTAAGGAAAGTAGAGGTGCGGAAACACTTTCCTAATGTCAACTCAACAGGGAAGAATGCAATGCAGGGATTTTAATTTTCAAATTACAATCTAATTAAGACACAAATGAAAGATTTACAGAAATAGAACAAATACACAAAGACAAATTAACAATAGATTTACGTGGGAAAACCCTATTGGGAAAAAACCCACCACACCAAGCTGAAACTCTTTGTATTACAGTAACAACAGATTACATACAAAAATTGAGATACAACTCTCTGGTGTTAGTCACAGTAGCTTATCTCATTGTTCATCAGTTACAGACAATGCTCTCTTCAAATCCGATTCAACTCGCTCTGAAAAACTCATTCCAGAATTCTTATCACATTCTGATTTTATCTTCCTATTGATCCTTATCCGCCAATGCTCTATCGAAGAAAGTTTCCATGCATTTTCCAAATTTTTCCTTGCATGCAGTTTTTCTCCAGCATTGCAACTGATGCAAAAAATCCAACCTTCATCCATTTGAAATCCGCTTCCTCTCATTGGTCCAGCGGGATGCCACATAGGACGGTCACAAGGTCAAACGGCCAGAGAAACATTCAGCTGGGTTTGCATGTCAGTGAGACAAGGGAGGTGTCTCCCCGATGCTCAAAAGATTCATAACGGTATCGGCATAAGTCTCAAAATTTGGCAAGACGTTTCAACGAACGCCATGAGTCATACCAAGTCCATCGATATTCAATATGTTTCTATCGGCAAAAGATTCCTCTATCGGCAAGACATTTTACTGATGCTTGCAAGTCATATCGAACTCAGAGAGACCATTGGCAAGACATACCAATCTCGCCAAGACCTCCTATCAAAGTCTTCAAGTCATGCCGGCGTGAGCCATTCAGCATGACTATCACTCTTCGGTGAGATGTCATACCGACATACAAAGTTTCCACTGAATGGTCTACTATTTTCGCTGAGATGTCATAGCGAACATCCCATGTCACCCCGAATGTTATATACTATCGACAAGACTCATGTCTTTCGCCATGACATTTCATCGAGTTCCATCATGTCTTACCGAGTCGGCGAGACTACTCTTCATCGTTGGGACCTTCCATCAAGCATTACCAAGTCTTACCGAGTCGGCAAGACTTAATCCCTTCGCCAAGACATTTCTCTGAGCGCCCAAAGATAACCCAAAGACAATTGGCGTGACTTATCCAAGTCGCCAAGACTTCTCAGTGAAGTATTTTGTCACCGCGAAGGCACCACGAGAATACTCCCGTCGGAAAGACTTTCTGGTTTCGTTGAGACCTTTCCCCGATGAACCTTGTGTTAGCTTGACCTCAGCAAGACTTACACCATTCGTTGGGACTTCTCCCTGACACCTATGCGTCAGCCCGATAAGATCAAACAATTGCCCAAAGGTTCTCCATTTGACAAAAAGTCACAGCGATCACACAAGGTCACATCGATAGACTTGTCGGCAAGACATCAACCCTATCACAGCAATATGAACATTTCAAGAGCTTAGAATAGTTAGTCGGCCAGACATCCATGATGTCACACCAACTTTTCTTTCAAGGAGTTTCATGACAGTAAGGATTGAGGCACAGATTCCAACAAAAACCTCCAATATTAGCCTATTCAACATCCAAAATCACATATTAAAACACCATTCGTAAACAACGCTATTAACATGTAATAAATTTATAATTGTTTACTAGTTACATACCCCACTAACAAGTGTACTACAAAAATAAGTAGGTGTAGGGCAGTTGTATCTAGTCTCAAAATTGTGACCCTGCAATTTTATTAAAATCATAAAACTAAATTAGTTAATCTTGCATTTCAAAATCAAAATTTAATAAATTAAATTCAATGAACATGCTAACTTTTACCTGAGTATCAATGTCATACGCCTCATGCAAAATGTTAGCTACCCTCTCCATCTCCATAGCTGCAGACGGATCTGGTGTAGCAACCTCCTGAGTGTCGATGATGTCATATGAACAAGTCACCCCGCAAGATTGACACAAATGGGTTTGAAGGTCACCACTCGAAGACTCCCCTAGATGGTGATGTAGAATAGGGCTGGCATGTTGGATGACACTCTAGGTCAAAGAGTTGATCACCTGCAATATCTCTACGTTGGCACTCTCCTTCGTGATGAAAGGGATAACGATGTGCTCATGAGGCAGCCTAGCGAGACGTTGTCTTTGTTTCCACGTAGGATCTGACTATGCAACGAGTCTATCCCGAGCCAACCCCCCACCTCTCCCCTAGAAGTCCCTCATATCAAAATAATTTGGGATTTTGTTCAATATGAACTCATAGTATAGTTTCCTAAGGAAATACTACTGGACTTCACAATTGTTGTATGGTGGGCAATCAAAAACCATGTACCATCTATCATAAAAAAAGTTCCTAATATGTTGGTGGTGGCACCAATGAATAGGAAACCTCTTCGCATTGAGGGTAAGATTTTGATTTGTGTGTGGATTAGTGAATAATGAGAAAAAATCACCTTTTGTAATTTTTAAATCATTCACATCTTTATATGATAATGTATCCGCATAATAAGCCCTAGTCGCCTGCCTCCTATCTTTCCATCCAATTTTTTTGCTAATTAAATCTACATTTTTTAACATTTCTTTCAATGAAGTTGCCAGGGTCATTCTTTCCGTGAACCATTTCGATTGCTCAACCTCCTAATTAAATCCTCAATTTGTTTTTTATTGCTCTCAATTTCACTCATTGAATTTTGTTAAGTGCCAAGAGGGTGTTGAGGGATTAGTGGAGGAGGTTGTTGTTGTGGTTGATTTTATTGTTGAGGATTTTGTTGCTCTACTTGTTGAGTATTTTGAAGGTTTGCAGGTTGATTTGCATCTCCTACAAATTCAAAAACAAAAAAATCCAATACAACCTAAGACTAACAAATTCAACCTAAAACTAACAAATTCAAAACAAAAAGAAAGAAATCCTTACCTCCCATACCTCCTCGTCGATGTGGCGGCACCCTAGTGATGAAATAACAACCGTTGATGAAGAAATTTGCAAAATAGCTCCTCCTAGAATGTGAGCGTGAAATAATGGGGTTTTCATTGCGGGAAACAAACAAAACACATTCACAAGTAAATATGAATTTGTTTTCCTTTTTTTTGGTTTTAATAGGTCATAATGCAAGTGTGTTATAATGTGCTCACATTATGGGCTTGTTTTGGCTGAGCCTCGGGCTCGGCACACCAAGCCATAACGCGAGCACGCTATAATTTGAGCATGTTATAACACGCTCACGTTATGATTTTTCAAATTTTTTTCTTCAAAAAGTGGCCACAAATTGGCTACCCATCTTCATGCACCTACCCACTTGCATCAAAAGCATAAACATTGTGTATAGGTATTGTATTTGGTGTCCTACTGCTATCAGAACCTACAGAGGAAAAATCGATGCTATTGAGCTTGAGTTGGATTCTATTGGAAAAGCATATATAATATCCTTAATGATAGGGATGGAGCGTAGAAGAAAAGGATCATTTCCTTATAGTTTGAACTTGCAAGCATTCTAGTGCAAAGGGATAATATTGTGAAAGCATTCTGGAAAGTCAAAGAATTAATTGAATTGAGATTGGAACAAATTTTTGGTCTCCTAATGGAAGCTGAGAAGAATGAAAAAAATATCACTATCCCAGATACTCTTCTGAAGACAATTGATTTGATAGTAATGAACAACAGTATTTGTTTAAACATCAAATTGGCACTAGATTCTTGGAAGACATTTCTTCTAAAATTAAAAGAAAAATACGAGATATTTTAGGAGAAGATGGATTGAGGTAAAGAACCATTTTTTATATCATTTTTTGAAGATTGTTTTTGTGTAGAAAAATTTGGAGTAAGGGGGAGATAAATCTTCTTTCTTTACCATTTATGTCAAAGGGGGAGAGAGACCATGTGAAAAGAATGAAAATCATTACAGCTCATCATTAAAGGGGAGAACTACAAAGGATTTTGTTGCTGGCTTTTCACATCTTGTGTTGCCATCAATGACAAAGAGGGAGATTGTTGGAAATTGGATTGCATCAAATGGTTGTCATTAATGTCAATAGGTTGTTATTGATTTCAATAAGATATTGAATGTATAATATGTTTACCGGAAGCTATTCCCTATCAAAGATGTTCTTTATCTATGATCCGGTGTGTTGGTTTTTGGGTCTAGTTTCTACCACAAGACAAGCTATGACACTGATATCTTAACTATGAAAACTATATTCGAGATATTGGCCAACTCATCGTATACAATACATTATGGCGACTAGTTATGTTTTATGGATGTTAGCTGACTTGGTATAATGCACTGCATGGATTAAATGTTTAAATTATATGGGGCCGACCTAATTGATGAATAAGATATACTTATATATACATATATGAGATGTTTTGAATAATGAGTAGAAGAGAGCAAGGGGAAGTGAAGATAATAGTGTGTGTATGTATGAGTAAGGCGAGTGTATGTGCATGGTGCAAGCCTAAATGATTAATCAATAGAAGACTGAAACAAAATTATTGAGCGTTTGTTGGGAGAAATAGTACTACTAATATAGTGCTTCATTTAGAATTGAATTTTGCACAAGGAAGGTGTATTCCATTAGTTCATACTTTTGGTAGTGAGCCATAACTTCTATACTTTGGAAGTTAGCCATCATTTGTATCTTCAGGTTGTAGCCTTGTTGGAAAGTGAGTCCTTATTCTAGACAGTGAGTCCTTATTTTGGACAGAGATTCCTTATTTTAGGTAGTGAGCCTTGTTTTTGGTAGTGATCCTTTTTGTAATCAGTTTTGATATTTTGTATAGTGTGAGTTAATCCTCATCGTGGTTTTTCCTTTATTGGGTTTTCCATGTAAATATGGTGTTGATGTGTTTATGTGATAGTCTTGAGTTTTTTCATTTGTACTTAATGTTTAATCATTTAAGCAACATCAAGATTTTGTTCTGGTAAATTATTTAAGGGTTTAAATTTGGTGACAACTGATTCACACTCCCCCTCTTAGTTGTCCAATCCAACAACAACAATGCAACATCTTGAGCAACTTTTGCAACTTACATTCCATATTCTAGAACTAGATCCACAACACACCATATCTCTCCTTAGACAAATGACAACATTTTGACATCAATGCCAATGCACCCTTCACACAGGATCAATTCCATCTCATCTCTTATCCCCTTTTTGACATCAATGAAAATAATACAGTAACAATATCCCCCTTTGTCATTGATGGAAAAAATAAATGCTCATACCAATTAACTAAATGGTCTAATACTAATTGTAACAAACCTTAAATCTTTGTACCAATTGAACCATTTAAGCAATTCACTCCCCCTTTGACATGCATCTCTTCTCATCTTCATTTTGCACATAATTCTCCTTTCTCCTATGTTGAGCATTTTCTCACATTTCTCCCCTTTTGACAACAATTTCAAAGGGTAGACTCCCCCTTACAAGATACTCCCCCTTTGACAAGCAGTTCAAAGAGAAAGTGGGAATCCTTGACTATGCAACCATCAAGTCATTAGAAATTTATAAAACTTGATTACCTAACTTGATCTCATTCTCCATTACCAGAGATAAATAAAGTACCAAGTAAGCTCCCCCTGGATTCATACCCTATCACTAATATTTAGTGATTGTTGTGGGAGCAATGACTCCCAACTTCTACCTCATATATTCAAATTGTTCTGTAGGAAGAGGCTTGATGAAAATTCAGCCACTTGTTCTTTGGTGGGAACATATTCCATGCCAACCTCTTTGTTTGCAACCTTCTCTCTCATGAAGTGATACTTGATGGATATGTGCTTTGTTCTAGAGTGCATCACCAAATTCTTCGATATGTTTATGACACTTGAATTGTCACAAAGAATTGAGATAGGTTCTTTGTACTCTACCTTGATGTCCTTAAGTGTTTGCTTAATCCATAGGACTTGAGTACAACACGTTGTTGTTGCTACATATTCTACTTCTGTTGTGGATAGAGTGATTGATTCTTTATTTTTTCTCATCCAGGAAACCAATTTATTTCGCAAAAAGAATGCTCCACCACTGGTGTTTTTCCTGTCATCTACACTTCCTTTCGAATCAACATCTGTGTATGCTATCAAAGAAAAATATTTTCTCTTGGAATATCATATCCCATAATCAATAGTGCTTTTGATATATCAGAAAATTCTTTTCACTATGTTGCCATATAATTCTTTTGGTGCAGCTAAAATCTTGCTACCATACACACTGTTTGCATTATGTTTGGTCTTGATGTAGTTAAGTACAATAAACTCCCAATCATTGACCTATACATAGTGTGATTTGCATCTGGTGATTCATATGATTTACTCAACTTACAACCAATTATCATGGGGGTACTGACTGGTCTACTATCCTCCATAGAAAATTTCTTAAGAATTTCCTTAGTATAGTTGGTTTGAGATATAAATATCCTATTGTTAGTTTGTTCAATTTTTAAACCAAGGAAAAATGACAACTCCCCTAACATTGACATCTCAAATTCATCTTGCATATGCGTAGAAAATGTTTTGCACATTTTGGCATTTTTACCTCTAAAAATGATGCCATCCACATAAACAACAACAATAATCATGTGGTCACCTTCTAATACTTCACTAGTAAAGGGTATCACCTAGGATAACAAATCAGGATATCAGATGGAAGGATTCCTCTACTAAGGTAGGTAAATATGTCATGATACCATGGGGACCCAGGATCAACAATGACACACACGAATATAGATTTAGGAATTTTGAAGGTACGAGAAGTTGTTCTACCAAGAATTCACACTGCAGGACATTGTTTGACATGTCTAAAAATGATCCAATTATTTCCATCGTGTTTGCTGCTCTGTTGTTCATGTGAGGAATCTTCTCAAAATTTATGTCAATGAAAAGGTCCTTGATATTATCCACCATCTTCTTGTAATGAGTGAGCCTATCCTCCTTAGTTTGATAGTCATCACTGACTTGGTTGACAACTAGTTGTAAGTCTTCATAGACTTTCATCTCTTGTATTTTCCATTGAACTACTATCCTGAGACCTATGATTAGGGATTCATACTCAAAAATGTTGTTAGTACAAGGGAACGATAGTTGGTATGACTTTGGAATGCAATCACCTTGAGGGGTGATGAAAAGAATACCTGCTCCTGATCCATGTTGGGTGAACAATACATCAAAGTACATCTTCCACTGAGCTATGAGATTGATAAGGAACACTGATTCATCAAGGAAATTAGATGTCAGAGTTTCTCAACATAGATAGGTGATTCTGCTAGTTGGTTTGCGATCACTTATCCTTTGATTTCCTTGCATTCTACATACTCTATGTCAAACTCTATTAAGATCATCACCCATTTGGCCATTCGCCCTGTGAGAGTTTCTTTGGATAACAAGTATCTAATTGGGTTGATCTTGGCAATAAGTTTGATTTGATATGACAATATGTAGTGCCCAAACTTTTGTGAAGCAAAAACTACTACTAGGCATTCTTTCTCAATGGGTGAATAGTTCATTTCATGGCCCACCAAAGTCCTAGTAATGTAGTAGATAGCTCTTTCCTTTCCGTTTTCATCATGTTGTGCTAGTAGAGCTCCTAGTGCCACTGATGTTGCTAAGCTATATAAGCTCAATGGTTTTTTCAGTATTGGTGGCATGAGCACTAGAGGTGTTAGTAGATAATATTTGATTTGCTGGAAAGCTTTATCACATTTCTTATCCCACTTGTAAGTTATTCCTTTATGGAGAAGATGTGAAAAGGGGTAGATTTTATCTGA
Source organism: Sequoia sempervirens (assembly GCA_007258455.2). NCBI lineage: Eukaryota > Viridiplantae > Streptophyta > Pinopsida > Cupressales > Cupressaceae > Sequoia > Sequoia sempervirens. The sequence continues at coordinate 105,571,349 of VDFB02000003.1, forward strand.
TAGCTGGACTATGAACCTCCTGATGGACTACAATATTCCTTGTAACTTTGTGGTGGTTCCATGTCTAGGATGGATTTTACCTTTGCTAGATCAATTTATATCCCTCTTTGTGAGATGATATAGCTGAAGAGTTTTCCTGATGTGACCCCAAAGACACACTTTTTTGGATTTAGCCTTGCTTTGTATTCTTCTAGCCTATCAAAGATGGGTCCTAAGACTTTTATGTGCTCACTTATTTTCTTTGATTTTTCCAAAATACTGTCCACATGATCTTCAACTATTTTGTGGATCATGTCATGAAAGATGAGGGTCATTTCTCTTTGATAGGTTGCTCTTGCATTCTTTAACCCAAACAACATCACATTCTAGCAATAGGTTCCCCATGGACAAGTGAACACAGTTTTGTGTTGATCCTCAAAAATTATGATTTGATTGTAGCCTAAAAAGCCATCCATGAGCAACAACATTTCATGCCTAGATATTAAGTCTACAATGAGGTCAATATTAGGAAGGGGGAAATCATCCTTTAGACACACCTTATTTAAGTCTCTGAAATCAGTGCATATTTGATGCCCCAAGTGGATTTTGAGACTGGTACCAGGTTTGAAACCTACTTAGGATAATCTATCAGTTAGATAAATCCAATGTCAAGAAGATTTTGTAACTCAAGTTTGACCAAGAGTGCTATTTGAGGGTGCATCTTCCTTAATTTCTGCTTGACTAGCTTGGATTTAGGATAGATTGCGAGATGATGCATAAATACTTCTGGATCGAGCCTTGAAATATCTATGTATGACCATGCAAAGTTAGCTTTGCGCTATTTTAGGAATGTTGCCACATTATTCTATTCTTCATCCAACAAGGATTCAACATAGATAGTGATCTTAGGTGCTTCTTCGGTACCCACATTGACTGGTGTGGCTTTTTCTGCTAGTACTGCTGACTTCTCTGGATGCATTTCACTAAGGGGGAGATTGAATTCCTCATCCTTGGGTGCCTCAAAGAGGTTTTCACCATTGGATGCATCCTTTATTTTTTACTATTTTAGGATTAGAAAGTGCCACAGTGTGGTTCTCACTTAAAGATCTGCATGTTAGTTGCATTTCGTCAATTTTGTGATTGAAGGATTCAACTGTCTCCCCATAGTACGCCTCTATATCTAGCTCTATTTCAAAACCTACCTTATGATCTACCGAAGGTAAGTTGTCACAGAGTCACATGAATTCTAAGATTGCTTCATCGTTTTCAAATAAATCAAGAATTGGTGGTCCTTGTTGGTCCATGCCAATGAGTTGTGGGGGACTAGGCGTATTTCAATTGGTTGATTGCTTGGAGCAAAGGATGTAATGGATCTAATGAAGAGGGTTTTATTTTCAAAAAGGTCAGCAACATCAAGGGGGAACTCATTTAAGGTCATATAACATGATGTAGGTAACCAAGAGGAAGCCTCAGCTCATTTAGTAGAAGTACCTTTTCCAATAAGGGCTACCTTGCTAGTAGTACAACCTAGGTCGAGATTCTTTAGTCATTTCTCAGGAATGATGGGTTCTAGTAAAACATTATCATTTTTTCCTAGCTTCTCGTTCTTGTTATATCACATTCCCTTCATGAGTTGAAAGCCTTTGTTATCATATTCCATAGGAAGAGCGGGGACATGTTGTTTGTTTTGATAGAGGAGTTTACATATATCGTCCTCATTGACATCTTCTTGATTCAAATCCCCCCACTTGGTGAAGGTAGTAGTTGCCATCTTGATAGTTTCAAGCTCTTTTTTGTCAGATGTAGATTTCCCATGAGATTGAGGAGAAATAGAGAGCTCTCCTAAGACAAAGGTGTTCTTCATTATCTTGTAGTTCCCACAACCATCATCTTGAATTACTACTTTGATATCAGGTATGTTCTGCATAATTGGTGCCTTTGTTTTAGAAGTAGATACAAGGGATGATGGGTTAAAAAATGAGGTAGAAGGTGTAGGCCATTTGCCATTCTTGGGTATTTGGGAGATTTTATAGAGCTTTGCTTCAAGATTTTTGCAATAGTAAAAAGGCTCAGGATCCCCATGGATAGTAATCTCTCTGCCCTCAAAAGGAAACTTCACACATTGATGATAAGTCGAGGCTACAACTTTTAGAGCATGGATCCAGGGTCGACCATATAGTATGTTATAGGGAAGATCAAGGTCCAACACTTGAAATGTAGTTTTTGTGATGAGAGGGCCCACTTGGATGGGTAGTGCAATGATACCTTGTGATACCCACTCTTGGTCATCATATGCCTTGATGGTGGTACTCTTTGTCTTCTTAATAGTGTCTTCTAAATAGCCTAGATTTTTGATCAGCTGAAGGGTACAAATGTTCAACCCAACACCTCCATCTACTAAGAATGATTTTACCTTGTTCTTATGAATAATAACCTCAAGGTGTAAAGCATGGTTATGAGATGGTTGTGACAGTAGGTCTTTCTCTGAGAAAGTGAGAAGGTGATTAGTGATATGGCCTACCATAGCTTGAAACTAATCAGTATCAATATCCTCAGGAGCAGAGGACTTTGATAAAGCTTTCTCCAAGATTTCCCTATGTGTGGGGGATAGTCTCAATAGTTCTAAGATTGATGTATGTGCAGGGGTCTTCTTAAGTTGATCTAGGAGATTGTACTTTCTAGGATTCGATGTTGGAAAAGTAGGTTGTTCCCTAGATTGAGATGGGACTCCTTGGATGGTGATTTTTCCACATCATGTGGTGACTCCACACTCTACAATATGCCCTTTGATGGTGACGACAATGATGATGCTATCACAAGAACCAAAAACGTTGGAATAGGTATGCTACACATTTGTGTAATCCTTAGCTTTTTTGTTGTTGTTTGCTTTGGTATGATCTGGCATAGGGTTCTTGTATATCTTAAGATTCAGATTCCTAGCTGGTACCTCAACATATATGGTGTCATTTTCTATGAGGTCTTGGATGATATTCTTGAGTCTCATGCAGTTTACGGTTTTATGTCCTTGATTTTGTGAAAGTCACAAAGGTCATTCTCGTTGTACCAGGATGGCTTCTCTTGTGGTTCATGGTAGTTTTCAAAGTTGAGAAGTGTTATCAGGTTTGAATCTACCAGTTCTTCATGATTGTCTCAATAGGTTCTGATAATCGTGTGTACTTGTGTTTAGGATAGTTTTTCTTGTTAGGGGTTCGCCTTTTCATTTTGGTGTTATTGATTTGATTGTTCTATGGGGGCATTGTTTGTTGAACCATTGGTTGAATGTGAGCAACTTGAGTGTTGTTTGGCCTAGGGGCACATAGGACCACCTTAGCATCTACCACACCAACATTTGTGACATTCTTGTTCTTGGCCCAAACACAAGGCTTACTGTTAGAACTAGTGGATGGGTGGTTGTCTTTGTAAGCTTGAGTGTTTCCCTATGAGATTAGAGCTCTCTTAATATTAAGGTCTGTAGGAACAAGTGTCATGACCCTTATTTTTAGTAATTAATTTATAATTCAATATTTCTCTTTTAATGATCATTGACCAAACTTTGACTCATGTGTGTGACAGGACTGGGGTGATTTGTGGTGAAAGGAATCTACACATGCAAGAACCTAGTTGGCATTATAGTTTCAATTTTCTTTGCATAAATAAATTATGTCGATAAATTGCTTCTCATCTTTGGTAGAAAATAAATCACCTTTATGCTTTATAGTTGCTATTTAATTAAATTGTTAGCTAAATATTAATATGATCTTATTGGAATAAAAAAAGATTTAATTTATTTATATATTGATTTTATTAAAATAGTATGTGAAGGAAATAAATTATATTTATTTATTATTTAGATAATTTTGTGTGTGTTAAGATAAATTGTTAAAATTATGTTAGTTAAGAAAAATCTATGCATCAAAGGAAACTAGAATATTTATTCTTTTTTATAACAGTGGAGATAAATAATAGAAAGAAAGCAAGATTTCAAAAATAAAACAAAAGGGTAAACCAAAAACAAAAATAAAAACAAAAATCTAAGAAATAGAAAAATATTTGGGTTAAATAAATACTTAATAGAAATTAAAAGTGCATGAAAATAAAAGAATTGTTTTATTTTATTTATAATGATCTATTTTGAAAATTAAAGATAATTGTGTTGCATAGCAATAAATCTTGTTTTATTTTAAAAATTAGATTTGCTAGATAAACTTGAAATTAAACTTGAAAAAAATGGAAAGATTATCAAAAACAAATTGATAAGATGGGAAACATTGAAAGATGGAAAAAAAATAAAGCAAAATAAAGATGGAAAAGAGAGGAAGATAGTAATAAATGTTTATAAAAAGTCTTATTTTCTGAACAAGAGGATTCATTCTAGAGATTCATTATTTTTTTATCTTTCTCCATTTCTCATTCTCTATAAAAAATAATAATAATAAATAGATGTCGGGAAGAGGGTTTTGGAGAACATAGAGAAAATCAAGAGCCGTGAAGGTAAGGAAGAGAGGAAGGAAAAAGAAGAGAGGAAGGAAAAAGAAGAAGAAGAAGATCTACAAAAAGCAAATTCTAGGTTTTTTTGGGCTATTAAGTGTTGGGAATTGGTGAATTGGCTGGAGATTGTTGCTATAGCTTGGCTAAAAGTATTGTTCTTCGAATTTCTCTTCTTACTACCGTTCTTGCGTTGGACCCAGGTAGGGTTTAATACCCTTTGTCATTGATATTGTACAATGAATAGATTTATTGTGATTGAATTCTATGTATGTATCAAGTGTTTTATGTGTTTTTTGTTTTGGAATTTCTTTTTTTTCTTTTCGATTTTTCATTGGATTTTAGGTAAGGTTTGTACCCTTTGTAATTTTTGTTTTCGAAAATGTAAAAGAAATTATAGGTATTAGATTTATGCTTGTTTAAATCAATTTGATTTTATGTTTGAAATTATGGAAATTGTATGGGGTTGCTAGTTCCATGTTCCTTGAAATGAGATTTTTAAAAAGGTTATGACAACAATAAAACTGTCGTAAGAAAAAAATAGTTTGTTGAATCTTTAATAACTTTCGTTTTCAGATTTGGGTTTCTCTAAAAAATTTATAGAAGGTGCATTACCAATTCTTTTAAAACATCTCAAAAAATCAACCATACCCAGTTTGTAAATATTTAGTTATGATTAATTTAGTGACTGTTTATCTCTGTTGCATTCATTTTAATTATTTCTCAGTTGGTTCCTATGGCTAGGGTTTGGTTATAAAAAAACCTATTATTTGTGGAATTTCATGTTGTTATGTACGATTCATGATGGTTTTGGGCTTCCCTAGGCATGACTCCTCATGGGGTGTCGTCAATCCTTCTTTGAGGCTTACTTGTCTATCATGAGACTTTAAAATTGCTTTGATATATGTCTATTCTACTTGTCGATAAGGTTGTGTATGGATACACATACACATATATAAGAATATATATATATATATACATATATATGTAAATGTCAGAATAAATGTAAACATATATGTATGGTTCTCTAAATCTCTAGTATAATATTTTGATGATATACTTTCTGAAACCATATTTTTATTTTCTGATTATGTATATATACATATATTTATATATATGAATAATTATTTGTGAACGTGATTATTTCATATCCCCAATCATAGATCACAATTGCCTAATGCAATATGATCTTCCAAGAATAGTGTCATACTCGTCTAGATTACTCTATATCTAAATTCATCACTTACTTTAGAACCATAGCCACTAAGGACTTTTAGTGAGAACGTATTAATCCTCATATAATGAGAATTGAGAAATATTTCATTTAAGTCTAGAAATATGCTTCCCTATTCTTGGAGAAATAATGATTGTGTATGTTTTAATCACTCTCTTCACTTATGTGGCATGAACATGTTCAACAAAATATATGATTCATGAAGATGTGAATAATAATATGGAAGTATTGAATATTTAAACGACAAACATAGTAGATTATTACACCTTTTGGACATCTCGTAGAGTGAATAGTGTTCAGAATCAAGATGGTAATTCTAGATGAAGGAAAACGGTCTATCAAGATAGGTGAATTTGGAACGTCTCAAGTTGGAGATTGAGAAGATGGTAGAAATACAAACTTGACGAGAGCCTTAGGGCTAATAAATCTTAACTCCTTTTAAATTTTATGTCATTTAAAGTCAAATCAAGAGGATTGTTTATACTCATGCATTAAGAACTCTCATTTATGTATATAATGTTGGTTGCTTATTTTGATGACTAAGGAGATTCATTATAAAGATAGAATGCTTGTTTAATGAAATTTGATTATGTTTTCCATGTAAGAGAAGTAATGCTTGCTCATAAAACCCTTGAACACATCTCATGATATTTGGATAGGAGGAAATGTGGTATGGAATTAATTTACTTATGAATGTATATTAATATTTACCCATATATATGAATATACATACATACATGAGCTATACCTTATTTATCTATCATGCTAGTACTTGCATGTTCTTCATTGATCCACTTCATTTCTTGATATGTTCTTGTGAAAAGATTGTTGGATGATTTCATGCAAGTAGTCATGTTATCTTTATAGCAAATTAGTACTTGATGTTTTATGAAAAGATGGTCTTAGCAACATCGACAGTAATTTAACATGAAGTCTTTATGACTATATGTATGAGCACAAATGTCAAAAATGCCATTGTTTTTGGTGCAAATTTTGTGAGCATTTTGATATGTATGTATACATTTTAAAGGCTACCTACTATATTTGAGCTAACATATCTAATGAAAATTTCATGATTTAAGTAGCATTCAAATCAAGATCTATCACAATCAAGCAAGAGCTTAATGCTAGAGTTTCAGAGAGTTGCAACATCATAATGTGATCATTATTCATTCATGTATCTTATTCCATTTTATTTCAAGGTTTGATTACCAAAATGGGGTTTGACCAAGGCAAACCCCTATTCACTAACATTTTCTTGTAGGTCTAGGTGGTTGACACATGGATGAGAAAACCTTTCTTGTGTAAACATCCTTTGGTTGGTCAGTTATGTTGTACCTATAAGTTATTTACTTTGAATAAAGATGATTCTCATTTATATTGATAAATGGCTTATCTGAGATTTTGTTGATATACCTTGATTCATTAATATGCATGTTATTCCATCTGATTAAGTGATTGAAATTTATTAAATTATTCCTCTTTATTCCCCCATTATATAATTATTTGGTTCTATTAAATTATTTTGGAAATTAAGGATTATAATTAGTAAGTGTGATATTCGAACCCTTTACATTTGGTATTAGAGCCAGGTTTCGTTCCTAAGACCTGTGGGTTATGGGACATTTGGTATCAAGATTATTTTGATGAATTGGTGATTCTTTGATTGTTGATTGGAACCAATTAGAATTTTAGACGTAGTTCAATCATTCAATAACTCTAGAGGTGTGAGACCCCTTTGCCTTAATTGCATTTTCATAAGACTTGCTAGTAAAAGTAATGGTGACTAATTGAAGTAAGCCAAGATGGATAGTATATGGTGACAACACATGAATGATGATGTGGCAATAAAAGTGAATCAATAAGAGAAGTATATTGTGAAGAAATATCTCTCTAATGACAAAGGATAAATGAGTTGAAAGATACAAGGAAAGGAGAAAAGATGGAATTTTGATAAGAGGAAGAAGGAAATCATCTATAAAGTAAATAAAGTGGATAATAATGGGTAAGTATTGGTTGAGCCTTCTCGAAGGTAGGAAACCTAAGATGGATGTTTTAAAGACAATAATGTTTGTAACAATAGTGGGGTTTTAGACAAGTTGATTGTTGAGTAAAGAAGAATCCATAGATCTTTAAAGAATGCAAAGTTGAGATTCCTTAAGGGCCTTCATTAATAATGATGATCAGATAAATTTTCTCGATTTGTCTTACAAACAAGGTATGAATGATTAATGTGATGAATCATGCATGCTTGATTGTTATTAGTGAAAGTACTTATACATATGTACTATATGAGAATGATACTTTTCTTGTGCAAAGAAATGCACATGTGCAATAATGCACTTCTCATGCCTTGTGCAAATGACGCATCTATACGAGTGATTGTATTTATATTATAGAAAAATTATTGCCTTAAATGCACTTATCATATTTATTATATTTATATTTGAACGAGAAATGTTCACTATACTTATACTAGAGTAAGTTATCGATTCCTTTGTGCGAAAAAAAGCACTTGAGTAATGATTACATTCTTAATTTGTGTGTCAGAAACACTTTGTATACTCATTGTGTTATTGGATCAAGTAATGATCACCAAAATTATACTACCACAATGTATGCATATTTCACATTTTGTGTGAGAGATGCACTTACTATATTTATTATACGTAAATTTGAACAAGTAATGCTCATTGTATGCAAGGCATATTCCATATTTGTGCAAATGAGACACTATAAGTAAATTATGTATTCATACTCTGTGTGAGTTATGCACCAAGGGTTCATGCATTCTTATTGGATAATTATTCATTCTATGTGCACTTGTGCATGTTATGCACTATCATATCATCTAGTCCTTATTTTTATGCAAATTGATATAGATTATTCTTGTTGGATGTGTTGCATGTGATAAGCTTTACACTTTCCTTCCAAGATATGATGTCGAATGTAGGCTAACAGAGAAGGTGATCTTCTTTTTCAAGATCAACCAATTTTTATATTTATGCTTTGGCCAAAGTGAGTTGTACCATTAAAATAGATGGATAAGAAATGCCTAGATATATATATATATATATATATATATATATATATATATATATATATATATATGTGTTTCTTTGCCACATCTTGTATGTGAGAAATATGTTGATTCTAGTATAAAAATTCATATAAGGCATCAAGCATGCATCGAGAGTTTCCCTCCTTCCCTATTATTATTGGTTTCTAGGTGCCTCATGCAGGATCGAGTGTTCTTTGAGTTAGGAAGAATCTCAGAGAAGTGTTATGCTTCATGGTTGGGTGGGAAAAGCACCTTAACCATGCTCTTGACCTTCAGCTTGCAGAAGACCATTGAAATATGGCAGATGAAGATTGATTAAATGTTTTATTTCCTTTATGTAATTTAGAAACTAGATATGTATCATTGCATGGATCATTGTATGACTTCTTTAGTCAATTGATGTAATGCACTTCTCTTTGATTCCCTCTTGTTGCATCTATAAAATAGTAAAGGATTATACATATTATACATTCATGGATATCTTTGTTATAGATTGAGACTTATTTTTTGTTGTGAAATTTAGTAACTGGTTGAATCAGTATTGAGCTCTTGATGATCTTCCTGACATTTGGTAATCAACTTGAACCTTTTGTATTAGTAAGTTATCTTCTTATCTTTGATGTTTCTAATTATGGTGATGACGTTTTCTAACTTGTTGCTCTTCTTCTCTTTTATATTGTTGTCCAAGATGAAGATCTTGTTGTAACTGGTTTGACATTTGCAAACTGTTGAGACTTTTCTTTTGCTAATGATGATAACAAGTAGTATGGGATGCATGTTTATCATCATAAAAACAATTATTTTGGTGTCTCATGCGAGTATGCATGTTGAAAAAATGATCATAATTGTTTTCTTTCTATTGGTAAATATCTTGGAATATGAAAAAGATTTGCATAAGATATAGAAGATTTTATGAAACAAATGAATTAGTTCCATGCTTTTACTATTTAAAGTAAATAGAGTGAATTTGATGAAGCCATGATATGCTATCAAGGTGTGCAAGTGTATGAATGCTAGCGACAAGAATTTTTGTTGTTATGAACAGATAGGTTCTTGAAGTAAACGATATATTTGTCAGGTGGGCTAATTTTGACATTAAGGTAAAACAAAATTAAAGAGGTATGAAATTTTTTATCTTTAGTTAAGTTGATCATCGAGACGATGATTCTTTAAGGGGGAAGGATGTCACGACCCTTATTTTCAGTAATTAATTTATAATTCAATATTATTCTTTTAATGATCATTGACCGAACTTTGACTCGTGTGTGATAGGACTGGGGTGATTTGTGGTGAAAATAATCTGCACACGTAGGAACCTAGTTGGCATTATAATTGCAATTTTTTTTGCATAAATAAATTATGTTGATAAATTGCTTGTCATCTTTGGTAGAAAATAAATCACCTTTATTCTTTATAGTTGCCATTTAATTAAATTGTTAGCTAGATATTAATATACTCTTATTGGAATAAAAATAGATTTAATTTATTTATATATTGGTTTTATTAAAATAGTATGTGAAGGAAATAAATTATATTTATTTATTATTTATATAATTTTGTGTGTGGTAAGATAAATTGTTAAAATTATGTAAGTTAAGAAAAATCTATGCATGAAAGAAAATTAGAATATTTATTCTTTCTCATAACAGTGGAGATAAATAATAGAAAGAAAGCAAGATTTGGAAAATAAAACAAAAGGATAAACCAAAAACAAAAATAAAAGAAAAAATCTAAGAAATAGAAAAATATTTGGGTTATAAATACTTAATAGAAATTAAAAGTGCATGAAAATAAAAAAATTGTTTTATTTTATTTATAATGATCTATTTTGAAAATTAAAGATAATTGTGTTGCATAGCAATAAATCTTGTTTTCTTCTAAGGATTAGATTTACTAGATAAACTTGAAATTAAATTTGAAAAAAAATAGAAATATTATCAAAAACAAATTGATAAGACAAGAAACATTAAAAGCTAGAAAAAAAACAAATAAAGATAAAGATGGAAAAGAGAGGAAGAAAGTAATAAATGTTTATAAAACTCTTATTTTTTGAACAAGAGGATTCATTCTGGAGATTCATTATTATTTTTATCTTTCTTCATTTCTCGTTCTCTTTGTAAAATAATAATAATAATAATAAATAGATGTTAAGAAGAGGGTTTTGGAGAACATAGAGAAAATCAAGAGCCAAGAAGGTAAGGAAGAGAGGAATGAGAAACAAGAAGAAGATCTACGAAAAATGAATTCTAAGTTTTTTTTTTGCTATTAAGTGTTAGGAATTGGTGAATTGGTTGGAGATTGTTGTTGCAGCTTGGCTGCAAGTATTGTTTTTCAAATTTCTCTTCTTGCTACCATTTTTGCATTGGACCAAGGTAGGGTTTAATACCCTTTGTCATCAAGATGTTGTACAATTAATAAATTTATTGTGATTGAATTCTGTGTTTGATGTGCTTTGTGTTTTAGAATTTCTTCTTTTTCTTTCTAATTTTTTGTTGGATTTTAGATAGGGTTTGTACCGTTTGTAATTTCTATTTTGGGAAATGTAAAAGAGATTGTAGGTATTAGATTTATGTTTGTTTAAATCAATTGGATTTTGTATTTTAAATTCTAGAAATTGTATGAAGTTGTTAGTTTCATGTTCCTTGAAATGAGATTTTTAAAAAAGTTATGACAACAATAAAATTGTCATAAAAAAAAAAAACCATTCTATTACGGCTTTAATAACTTGTTTTTCCAAATTTGGGTTTCTCTCAAATTTTTATAGAAGGTGCACCAACAAGTATTTTAAAACATATCAAAAAATTAGCCATACCCAGTTCGTAAATATTTAGTTATGATTAATTTTGTAACTATCTATGTCTGTTGGATTCATTTTAATTATTTCTTAGTTGGTTCTTGAGGCTAGGGTTTGGTTATAAGAAACTTGTTATTTGTGGAATTTCATGTTGTTATGTCTGATTCATGATGGTTTGGGGCTTTCCTAGCTACGCCTCCTCATGGGGTGTCGTTAATCCTTCTTTGAGGCTTACTTGCTTATAATGAAACATTGAAATTGTTTTGATATATGCATGTTTTACTTGTCGATAATGTTGTGTGTATGTATATACATACACACATACACACATACACACACACATATAGGGATATATATATATATGTAAATTTCAGAATAAATGTAAACATATATGTATGGTTCTCTGAATCTCTAGTATAATATTTTGATGATATACTTTTTGAAACCATATTTTTATTTTCTGATTATGTATATATGCATATATTTATATATGTGAATAATTATTTGTGAACGTAATTATTTCATGCCCCCAATCATAGATCACAATTACCTAATACAACATGATCTTCCAAAAATAGTTTCATACTCATCTATATTACTTTATATCTAAATTCATCACTTGCTTTAAAACCATAGCCACCAAGGACTTTTAGTGAGAACGTATTAATTCTCATATAATGAGAATTGAGAAATATTCTATTTAAGTCTAGAAATATGCATCCTTATTCTTGCAGAAATAATTAATGTTTATGCTTTAATCACTCTCTTCACTTATGTGACATGAACATGTTTAACAAAATATATGATTCATGAAGATGTGAATAATAATATGGAAGTCTTGAATATTTAAACGACAAACATAGTAGATGATTACACCTTTTGGACATCTTGTAGAGTGAATAGTGTTTAGAATCAAGATGGTAATTCTAGATGAAGGACAATGGTCTATCAAGATAGGTTAATTTGGAACGTCTCAAGTTGGAGACTGAAAAGATGGCAGAGATACAAACTTGACAAGAGCCTTAGGGCTAATAAATCTTAACTCCTTTTAAATTTTATGTCATTTAAAGTTAAATCAGGAGGATTATTTATACTCATGCATTAAGAACCCTCATTCATATATATAATGTTGGTTACTTATTTTGATGACTAAAGAGATTCATTATAAAAATAGAATTCTTGTTTAATGGAATTTGATTATGTTTTCCATGTAAGAAAAGTAATGCTTTCTCATAAAACCCTTGAACACATCTCTTCATGACATTTGGATAGGAGGAAATGTGGTATGAAATTACTTTACTTACAAATGTATATTCATATTTACCCATATATATGAATATACATACATACATGAGCTATACCTTATTTATTTATCATGCTAGTACTTGCATATTCATTGATCCACTTCATTTCTTGATATGTTCTTGTGAAAAGATTGTTGGATGATTTCATGCAAGTAGTCATGTTATCTTGATAGCAAATTAGTACCTGCAAAGATTACTTGATGTTTTATGAAAAGATGGTCTTAACAACATCGACAATAATTTAACATGAAGTCTTTATGACTATATGTATGAGCACAAATGTCAAGAATGTCGTCATTTTTTGTGCAAATTTTGTGAGCATTTTGTTATGTATGTACACATTTTAATGGCTACCTACTATATTTGAGCTAGCATATCTAATGAAGATTTCATGATTCAAGTAGCATTCAAGTCAAGATCTATCACAATCAAGCAAGAGCTTAATGCTAGAGTTTCAGAGAGTTGCAACATCATAATGTGATCATTATTCATTCATGTATCTTATTCCATTTTATTTCAAGGTTTGATTACCAAAACAGGGTTTGACCAAGGAAAACCCCTATTCACTAACATTTTCTTGCAGGTCTAGGTGGTTGACACATGGATGAGCAAGCCTTTCTTGTGTAAAAATCCTTAGGTTGGCCAGTTATTATGTACCTGTAAGTTATTTACTTTGAATAAAGATGATTCTCATTTATACTAATAAATGTCTTATCTGAGTTTTTGTTGATATACTTTGATTCATTGATATGCATGTTATTCCATTTGATTAAGTGATTGAAATTTATTAAATTATTCCTCTTTATTCCCCCATTATATAAATATTTGGTTCTATTAAATTATTTTGGAAATTGAGGATTATAATTAGTAATTGTAATATTCGAACCCTTTACAACAAGCTCATCATAAGATGTGATGCACTACATTTTCAAGTGGAAGGATAAATCTGGATCTAGATTTACTATGATGATTCCCACTTGTTGTTCATTGGGAAGAGGTCACTTGCTATTACTAGCTCTTTGTCTCCACCATTGCAAGAAATTAGTGAAAGCTTCCCCCTTTTTTTTTTAGAGTGTACAATTCCTCTAGACAAACGTCCATGTCAAGATTGAAGGAGAAGTGATCAATGAATTTATCAGTAATTTCTTGAAAGGTTTTGATATTGGGAGGCAGATGACAAAACCAATCCATGGAAGGACCTGTTAAACTTCGAGGGAAGAGGCACATTAAATATGAATCTTTGTAAGCTACCTCCATGCATAGGACTTCCTCTCCCTTTATATTTATCGAATTTGGGGATTTCAAAACTGGGAGGAAATGGTACCATTGCTATGTTTTAGTCAAATGGATAGGGACATAGGTTCTGCGTATGGGGCTTCTTGGTCTTTCCCATGCAAAGATCCTACATTTCTTGGGATAGCGCCTTAAATTGTGATGCTAGATCATCTTGTGGGTTTGGTGGAGGAACATATGGTGGGATGATAGATGTGTTTTGATATATGATAAGGTATTGTATGGGTTGTATGGTGGCATGAGATTCTGAGAGGGTGATTGGGGTATTGATGTATATGGTCCTAACACATTTGGATTGACAATGTGTGATTGAGGATTATAATAGGAACCTTGTTGTTGTTGTTGTTGGGCATATTGTTGAGCTAGTAAGGCTTGTTGTTGAGCTTGTGCCACTAGGACTTGTTGTTGGGCTTGTTGTTGTTGTGCTACTAAGGTTGCTTGATGAGATTGATCTTGTTGTGCTAAGGATGCTTGTTTTTGTTTTTGTTGTTGTGCTAAGGCTTCTTGTTGTTGTTGTTGTTGTGCTAAAGCTACTTGTTGTTGTTGTTGTTGTTGTTGTTGTTGTTGTGCTACTAGGGAAGCTTATTATTGTGCTACTAGGGCCGCTTGTTGTTGTTGTTGTTGTTGTTGTTGTGTTACTAGGGCTGCTTGCTATTGTTGCTACTATTTTTGTGCTACTAGGGATTTTTGTGCTTGTTGTAAGGCTAAGGAATGCACTTGCAATTTGGAATCAGGTGGTTGTTGAGACATCGGTGGAGGATTGTGGGTGTTGATGTTTTGAGTGGGTAATGGATTGGTGATGAGAGGTTGGGGGTTCCCTTGGTTCAATATTCCTTGTAAGATAGTGGATTGAGGTGGAGGAATGTATGTTTGAGATCCTATTTGATTTTGCATAGTAAAGGAGATTGTGGGAAAAGATGAAGATGATGCCATTAGATTATGCGATGGAAATGACACACTAGGACCTTGAGCCCATTGATTAAAAAGGTTTCCTTGTCCCATGTCTTGAGGATTCCCTTGTGCAAGAGAAGTAAACAAGGTATTACCTAGGTTGGTAGGATTCATGACCAAGGGATTGTTCTGAGATGAGTTGATAATGGATGGGGTGGATGTGTTTTGTGAAACTAATAGTACAGATGAACCAATGGGAGGATTGGATAAAGATGTCCCTATTTGCATTAAGAGTTGACTCTGTGGTATAGTATTGACATGTCCCTGTGTGTTGTTTTGAGATATTTGGTCTATACTACTTTGTGTGATGGTGGGCACACTTGTGGTATTGGTTGTTTGGGATGGAGGATTGGTATCGAGGGTACCCAGAAGTGTGCTACTTTCAAATGGAAGAGTTAGACCAAAGTCCTTGGAAAGGCTAGTTGCAAGACTGGAGTGGATGTTTGAGTTAGCCCTAGTGATGGAGTTGTGAAGTCGTGTGTCAAATTTTGTGCAACAAATGATGGGGAAATAGGAGCTATGTTTTCAAAGGCTTGACATTCCATGATTTCCTCCCTAGTAAGTCCAAAGGGATTGTTCATGATTTCCTCTATCTCATATGGTCTTGACAAAGATGATAGTTGTTGTGATGGGGTAACTTGACTTCTTAGATCAAATTCTAAAGGATTTGGATCACTTGAGGTAAATGTGACTTTGGTTTTCTCCATGATGCTTGTGTGTTGTGATCTCATCTTTACCATAAATTTTATGTTACCTTTAGGAGAGTTGTGTTGTGATTTCTAATGTTTGAACTATCTAATTGACTCAAATTAGGTAAAAGGGATGCTCTAAGTCTTTTTGGAGCAATGATGATAGTGGGGGAATGAAAAGATGAGTGAAGTGGAGAGTGATCTTTGCAAAAAATTTAGGACAATACTTTTGAATTGAGTTTGATGTTTTGAGGTTGGGATAAAGGATGTTGATGAACTTGTAAATATTTAGGGTAGACTCATGACCTTCAAGATAGACTATTTTAAGATTGATAACTAACTTTCCTAAATGAATGGAAAAGGATTCATTTCACATACAAAATAGCCAAGTTAGGGTTTTTGGGTTGATTAATGTTTTAAGTCAAAAGATGTTGGTGTATTCAAATTTTTTGCAAAGATAGGTGAAGTGAAGGATGAAATTTGATGGAGGGGTGAATGAAGTGTTTGACCCAATGTTGACTTAGAATGAACCTTTTTTTTCCAAGACCAAGGGAGTGAGAATGATGCTAGACCTCTAAAGTTTTCAAATCCTAAAGACTATGGATGTGGGTATGTAGATTTGGTTTGTTCCTCCTAGCTCGAGCATAATAGTTTCTTAACAAGAGGTTACGATCGTGATAAAGTATTAAGGCCCACTTCCTACCAAACTTTGAATTATGATACCTATGTCTATAATGGTGGCATGTAGATCTTTCCCTACAGATTTTGATTGTGTGATAGATCATTCAGAGGTAGTGAGAAACATGTTATACCTATAAAGCTTTCAACTCCTAAAGATTATGTGAGATATTGAAAACGTTGGAAAAGACTAGGATTTTGACAGTAATAGAAGGAATACAAGTTTGGATTGTTCCTTGAAGCATGTTTGTAGAAGTTGCATACCAACCTAGTTCTAGTTTCATGAAGTGCCAAAAGGTACTGTTTCTTGAGAGCTTTTGGACTAAGATGCCTAAGTTTGAAATGACGACCTATAGACCTTACTTTAGGGATCCTGACTTTGTGTGAGATCATTTAGGAAAAGTTCAAGTTTATGGAAGAAAGGAAGATATTTATTGCCAAACGGGTGGTGGTAATGTGGGTCTTCCAGCCTCAACATCAGCTTGTTCCTCTTCTCCATCTAAGATTATTGTGTTTCTCCACTAGGTAGGTGTTTCTTTTGTTTCAAAAGTGAAGCTTCTCAAACCACTAATGAGATTGGTTTGTTCTCCATTAATGAGTTCAAAGTTTGGTTGAATGATAAAACCTGTAAGATTAGGTTGTTCAACGGGAGCAATTGGTCTCCAAATAGTCATGTGGTTCAATTATCAATTTATCTTGCTTAAGTGAATTTATTTTACCATAAACACTTATCTTGATTATGTTTTCAAACTAAATGTTTATGTCAAAAACATCATAACTCTCACAATGTCCATTTTGTAAGAATCATGAGGTTGAAGCCATAATTTCCTATGTTGTCTTTGGAAAATATGGATTGAGATACAAGTCAATATATTTAGAAATCTCTACTTGGATAGAAACCCTCGGGACAAGCAGTAATATCAAGGCTATTTCAAAAGGTATCCATATTTAAGCCAAAGTGTTTGAAATTTTGAAGGAGATAATGAATGTTTGTTTTGTAACATTTTGGAACCAAGCAATGTATTAAACTAACTCACAATTATTTGCAATCCTAGGTTGAAATGGCCATACTTGTTGAGTCCCCACTCAGATTTCTCCAAACACTAAGATATTGTGAACAATTAGAGATTTAGGGACACTGGCTCCCCTCCACAACACACACTTCTCGGGACCACCAAATCTCAAAATCTTGAAGATCCTAAGATCTTAAGGATTTTTCTATTTCAACAATAAATAGTATAGATGTGGAGTGACTTAAAAACAACCATTCTTGCACCAACAAGTATTAAGGATTTTTAGCAATTAAAACAGTTTGGCTTAGTAACAAACCTAGAACACCCAATTGTATACACGCCCGCTTTTCCATTTAAGGCTCTTACTACCATTCTCGTTCCACTTAAGGAATGGTACTAGGTGTAGTACATTATACAGTCTAGGATAGAAGGTACTTTCTCATGATTTCCCAACCTTTAATATAGTCTGTTGGTAAAAGTGCTTGTGAGTACTTGCCTATGAGTTTCCCATTGTGGGGCGTGTCTCATAGTAAGTCCTCTCTTAAGGGTGACACAAAGCATAAGTGTACTTAAGTGTTTCTCTTCACCCAAGATCACATGAAGTGCAAGGGGATTGGATAAGTACTATAAGTGCACACAAACAACGAAGTACACTTGGAGTGTTTCTCTTCACCCAAGATCACCCGAAGCGCAAGGGGATTGGATATACACTACAAGTGTGTCACAACAAAGTAGACACTAATTCATTTTACCGACTAAAGCTAAGATGAATTCATTTTATGCACCAAATGAAATGTTAAGTTGCCATGTTCAATTTTAAAACCCAAGAGACAATGATGAGACAAGGGTTCAATTTTATTCCCATTTGAGTGTTCTTTTTAAAACGCAAATGAAATTTAGTGAGGTCTTAAAGTAGAAATTAAAAAGCATAAGAAATTGGGTTATAATTGCCCCAAAGCATCAAACGCTTGTTATAATCATAAAATATTAAGAAGAGAATACTTCTTCACTCTAGCTTCGTGTCGTCCAACCTACAAAACCTTATTAGTCTAACAACCAGAACAATGTTAGAAATACGTTAGTAATATGATGAATTAAGAAAATTAAAGCATATGCTAAAAAAAAATGATTGTTAAACTTCTTACCCAAATTGGGTGTCGCTATTTGCGATAACATCACTCTGGTGAATAAGGACGTCACTCTACAAAAAGAATAGAGAGCTTGATAGCATCACAATTTGGTCGGGTGTCGCTCTGGTGAACTAGGGTGTCACTATGTAGAAAGAATAGTGAGCAAAATAGCATCACAATTTGGTCGGGCGTCGCCATTTTCAAATCTTTGATACCTCTATATAGTATTAGTGTTGCCATTTGTTTAATCAGATTTGGTGCATTTAATAGGCATCACTATTTGAAATGACAAACTAGCATTGCTATATGGTGATGCCCTACAAAGGCATCGCTAATGGCATACTAGTTTATTTCACCAATGAATTTTCTTATTGGTTTGAGATTATGTTTGATTCACCAATGGTTTTTTTTTATTCATTTGAAAAAAGGTTTAATTCGCCAATGAAAATAATTATTTTGGTTTGAAAACATTTTTGAATCGCCAACAAAAATATTTTATTTGTTTGAGCACAAATTTAATTCACCAGTAGAAATATCTTGTTGGTTTGAAAACATGTTTAATTTGTCAATGGAAATATTAATTGGTTTGAAAATAGGTTTTAATCACCAATGAAAATATTTTATTGGTTTTAAAAAAATTACAATTCGCCAGGATTTTCCATAGACTTCTAGCAATTACAAAAGATTTTCCAATTGAGATTATTTTTTTCTGAAAAACGAAAAAAATCACCAATAAAATTAATATTTTTATCGAGAAGTATACAAGATTCACCAGGGTTTTACACCTTTGCAGGTGGGTTCTTAAAATTATCCCTGCTATCAAACAACTAACAAAGTTAGGAATCAATGATGTGATTTATGAGAAATAGATATCATAGCAGTACCAATTCATCAATCAACCACATCATTCGAGTCTTTTGGTAGTTTCCCCTTTACTAAAGTTAAACATATTTTACCAATTTTGATGTCAACAAGTTGTTGAAAAATCTTAATGCAAAAAAATTAATGGTAATTGAACTAAAAACCAAATCTACATTACACTCCATATATAGATAAAATGGAAAAAATTTGAAAAATAACACTTCAACAATTAGTCAAATAGTATCAAGAAACACATTTTGGAAGGAGGCTACTTGCACAAAGTTGACCTTACAAAATTTTGTATTCTCTACTTTGCTCAAAATATATCTCACACTACAACACGCCATTTGTAAAAAATGAAACAAAATATTAAAATAAGAGCTAATAAAACAAAATATTTTGAAACGAAATTTTTAGTGAAAGAAAGAAATTTCTTGCTTAAATTGAGAATACATTTTTTTCCTTCAACTTGAACTTGTTAACTCTCTACATAACTTTTTTCTTGCATTTAAAAAAAACAAGGCCGTGTTGCTGTGAAGTTTCTGCCAAATGCTGACATCACATTTTGTTCTTTGATTTGTAGGAAAAATGAGAGTAGTGATGGTCCAATCAATTTGACAAGATAGCAATTGATAGTTGTATTCTTAAAGTAGTTTTATTTGACAATACAAATAGATAACAAAATGACTATGACAGTTGATTTGAATAGATATTTAGGTGAATTAAAATAAATAATATATTACTTAAGTTATTATTATGCATTGATAGTAACTAATATTTCTAAGACATAGCGAATGAAGACAAGTATTTAATATTTATGCAAGGTTGTTATGCTAGGATATTGGGGTGTGAATCTTCTTATGCATCAAATATTAGACATGAACTTAGAAGGATTTTTTAAAATGTTATTTAGTGCTTTTTCTTTATTATTTAAGTGAAAAAGTCCCTAGGGTCAATTTATATGTGACGGGTTCATGTTGGGACCTCTTTTTGGGGATTTGGATAAGCTTTGTCCCTCCTAAAGTTCATATGAAGAATTTAACTTGGCTATGAAGCAAGCTTGACTTTAAGTCATCAAATATCTCTTACGTAGGTTCATACATCCATCTTGGTATTCTATCTGTAAAACTCTTGAAGTGTTTGTGGGAGTTGGTCTTTGGGAAATTTCTTTCTTCTTGCATTGTGAAAGAAGAGGATTATTTTTTGGGGGAGAATTTTGGGAGCTTGGGAGAGAATGAGAAAGGATATCTTGGAGATTTTTTTAATAAATAGCTCTCACCATCCATTTGAATCTTTGAGAGGTAGGGTCCATACTCTCTTGTAGATTATGTAAATGAAAATTTTATTGTTGTTATTAATGTTTAATATTGGCTAGTTTTTGTATGTGTTTTTCCTTGTGATATTTTTGGGTTTTTTGTTGTATTTGTGTTTTTGTAAGGGTTGTTATGTTGGGTGCATATATTCCAAATTTTGGGGTTAATCTAGTCACCTATATGTTGGGTTTGAGAGAGGTGTGGACCCTTAATTTGGGAAAGTGTGCAATTTCTTGAGAAGGAAAAATGGTATTAAGTTCCCATGAATTTATGTGATATTGGTTTCAATCGAGGATTATCAGTGTGGGCCAATTACACTTGATCCATGATGAATCAAAGCATAACAAAGCCACTAATACTCAATCTAAACATGATCAATCAAATTGAAAGTTAAGCTAAACATTTATTAAAACTAAATGTTATGAACTATGAAAGCATTTAAATGTCTATTCTAACTCATTTTAAACTTATCCCATTTTGGAATTGGTGTCGTGTTGATGTGAAACAACCCTTTCCCAATCCTGTGATCAGTGAGCTTGTTCCAATCACTTCTATTGAAGAGGAATGATGAAACTATTGTGATATGTGGATGAAAACATGATTTATGCTAAATTAAACATGATGCAAGCTAAGTTAACATGATTTTATGCTAAAAATGATCTAAATGTGCAATTGCTAAGCTAATTTAAGTAGATTCTAAGTTAAAAGATTCAAACCCTAATTTATAAACAAGCTAAGATGGATGCATGAAATCCATTAATGGAAGCTTAAAACTAATATGCAACTAAAAATGAACTAAAATATGCTAAATGTGAGTAAAGTGTGAGTGTGAGTGTGAGTGAATTCAACAACATAAGTTTGCAATTGAAAGATGGATCCATTTGTCTCCAAATAGTGTTCTATTTATAGGAAAGAAAATGAGAGATGAAGGGTTGAGATCAAAAAGATCAATCAATGGTCAAGCATGAAATAAAGAAGGGGCATGGATCATGGATTCTTATCAACAAGTGAGAATGCAAGATGAGATATAATCAAGGGTTCTCATTCCTTCCAAACAAGCACACTTTTGACTTGTTTAAGTGGTCAAAAGTTAACTTTCTCAAGAGGTTTCAAGTTTAGCTTGCTCAAGAAGCCAAGTGTGAATATTCCCTTTTCAAATGATTGGAGGAGAGAAAACATCCTTTAGAATATTCTCATGGGTGAGGAAAAAAGGTTATTTAGTTAATTAAAACTAAATTAAATTGTGCAAAGGAGGGATATTCTTTTGAAATATTCCTTTGCAAGTGGGAGGAATTGGATTAGTTAGATAATTGCTAATTTAACAAGGGTTTAATCATGCAATTAGGGGAATTAGAGGAATAAAGTGATTTTTATTAAACTAAATGATTTAATGAAAGGGGGAAAGGTGAAATGACATTTAATTAAATAAGAAGATTTAGGGAATTAAATTAAATAATTTTATTTATTTAATTTAAGGGTATGTGCATGATCATGATGGGCCAAAAGTGGTGATATGATGGGTATGTGTAGGGTATGTGGCTGACGACTTTTCTTTACCCAAAATTGATGAAACAAAAAGGGTTTTTAAAGGAGATTCTCAGTTTTCCACCAATATAAATTATGTTTTACTTTGAATTTAATAAATAATTATTATTCATTTTCTATTTGAATTACAACCAAAGTCCTGATTGATAGGCTAATTGAAAAACATCTATAGCTTTCAAATGGTATCACATTTTTTGAATCCAAAACATGTGTCACATTCTATGCTTTGCATGCATAGAATTAAAAAAAAAAATCATGAGGCTTTGACCAAGTTAAGGTGGTCGACATACAAGTTTTTATATTTTTTAAAAGTTGTAATAAAAAAATCATAATTAATTATTTACTTAGAAAAAAATACAAAAAAATATGCATCACTGCATTGAAATTTCAAATTTTCACTAAATAGATTTGTTTTTAAATAAACCTAATAGTTTAGAAACTACATTCAATTTGCTACAAATTCTATTCTTACATATTTTTGAAATAATATAGATAACTTATTCAATTTTTTACGTCAAGTTGCCTAACTCTAATTTTTTATTTTTTTTTGCCACTTAAGGGCCTATTTTTTCCATGATGATCCTGCACATACCCTTAAGGAGATGAAATGTTAGCATGAAAGGGGGGGAATTAACCCGATTAAATGCATTAGGTTAATAGACGAAAATGATGTAATTAATTAATTAGCTAGACTAATTGAATTAATTAAGTGAAAAGAGGATGGGTTTCGAGAGGAAATGATGTTAGTATACCTGATTCGAGTATATGATATCATTCAAGACATTGTTTAGTGTCTACAATTAAATTGGCTATATGTGTAGGATCTATTAGGTTTATGGTGATGGAAATATTTTGGGTGGTGTTTTGGGTGACATTTTTTTGATATTTGGAGAGGTTGATATGTAATATATGATAGAGTGGACTTCTTGTTATTGATGGAGATGAGATATTGATTTTTTTTTAATTTTCCCCAAGGGGTTAGAGTGTCCCATTGACTCTCATTTTTCTATGAATATTGGTATGATTCATATGTGATGTTTCAATATTTTGGATATTGTTGTATTCTTGTATATGGATCCTTTTTATTATTTCATGAAACTTGGTTTCTATGAAGACCTCCTAGCTTGGGGGTGTGCTTGAGAGAAAATCTTATGATGGGAGGTGGGAAAATATCTTTTAGTCATGGATGTGAAGTTTGTTTATAAAATTGTGCAGATTTGAAATTTTGGCAACATGTGTGGATAATTTTTTTGAATGGGTTATGAAACCCTCATCTTGGAAAATAAAAGGGTCTACAAAATTCTTATTAGGAAATTGTATAATTATTTACTTTTTTATGTATTATATACATTTGAATTCAGTTTAGGATGGAAGAAAGTAATGGTGTAGGAAATTTATAAGTGTTATTGTAATGTTTTAAAAAAGTTGATCAGTATTTATAATACTTTAATTATACTTATTATTGGTGTATAACCTCATAGATCTGTTTATAAAAATGAAATAAAATAGAATAATTCTTGAAGTAAATTATTGATAATGTTGGAACAAAATTTATTGCATCATTGATTATTATTTTTTATTTAAAAAAAGAGAGAAAATGAAGTGTTTAACTAATTTTGATAAATTGATCTGTATAGTTGAAAACTTGTTTAATTGTAAATATTTATATTTTTCAAAAAATGAGGAAATTTGAGAGTTATATATTTATTTGAATTGAAAAATATGGTTAAATTTTCATTTTAAATTATTTAATTGATTTATATTATCGTGAATTAAATATCAAAATTATTATATATAAACAATAAAGTTTAATTTTTGAGTCATATGTATTTAAATTGAAAATTATTATTAACTTTTCTATTTTAAATTAATTAATTATTAGATCCTGCCATGGAACTATAGGCAACCCTTTGATCCTAACTAGTGATTAAATGCTTTGGTTGCAACGAATCAGAATTCATTATTTCTTTTCTATACATTATATTTTTATTTTAATACATTATATTTTAAATTAAAAATATCAAATATCAAGATTATTTTGAAGAAAACAAGGGTGATGATGTCAAAAACTCTCCTTGATTTAAGGAAGAGTTTCATAACAATTTTTTACTTTAACTTCTTCATAATCATTGCACCTCTAGATATGCAAACATTAATGAAAAGTGGTGAAAACATTTCCATGTCAATAAAATTATAAAAAAAAAGATTATGCTTATTTCCACATAATATAATCAAGAAAAATAATTTAGAAAATTCAAAAATATAATGTATGGAAATAAAATAGTCAAATTTTGCTTGGGTGAAAGGAAAAATATTCTATCGTTGGTAGTTTTTTCCATGCCTATATTTGAGGTTGGTAGTGCATGGTTGTAGTCTAACATGGCATTTCCAATTGGGAAAGAGATGAAATGAATGGTAAATTAGTTTAGGAAAAAGTTATAGACCATGCTATTTTAATTAATAGTAGACTTTATGGTAAGAATTTTAGGATTAAAACTTATATTTTATTTATGTATAGAAACATTTCATGAAAATCTATTTTATTACGAATTTTTTTTTTTATTAATTAAAATATAATATAGGTATATAATGTTGCAATAATACTCTTATTATAATAAATTTGTATAAGTTGAATTGTAAAACTAATATATTAAATTGTGAAACTTAAATAGTAGCAATGTCATAGTATATATTAATTTTTAAAATGTTAAAATATATTGTAAATATATAACAAAGATCAAGAATCACGTAATTTATATAAATTTTTATAGGTTTTTATATATCACATCTTGTTATCTCATAGAAAAAATTGAATTTAAAAAATTAAATATATCATGTGTGTGACACTAAATAAATTATCATTTCTTTTAACTCTATGTCTACACATTCAAATAATATGTCAAACATACCTACATTATATGAATAACCAAAGCACATGATATAACAACTAATGTAAATGTAAATTAAGGAAAAACCATCAAATAATCACAACATATATATCTTAACACAAATAATTCAATTTAACCAAAATAAACTTAATACATAATGAATTCAATTGTATGATTGTATATAATGAAATGATTGAATAAATTTTTTAATGAAATTGAAATTGCTTTACAAGTTTAATCATAAAATAATAACATATGTATGTACATATTAATGTACAAATATATAAACCAAATATAAAAGTAGTAATATAAACTATAATTAAAAATCATATATTAGTATAATAAATAGGAAAGAAGAAATCCTTATGGACCTTAGAGAAGCCACATTGAGTTTTGATCATTTTACAAAAAAATTATAAAAGAGTTGTAATTAAGATTCAACATTTGGGAAGGGAAAACAAAATTGGGTATCACTATAATAATATTTTGGACCTTGAGGTAAATTAAAAAGATTTTATTTATTAGTGTGACATGAGTTGCAACTAATTTTCCAAAATTTTGAGTGAAGAGATTGATATGCTTGACTATATTTAAAAAGTTCAAGTAATTATTATTAATTGTTAATTATGTACATAAATATTTTGAAAATAAATTTGATATAAGTTTCCTATGTAATACTTTTTGAAAATATTAACTTTTAATAAATATAAATATTAATTTTTAATAAATACATACATAATTATTCTTTTTTGCTATATATAATTTGTAATATCTGAATTTTTATTTTTATACTATCAATAATATTGAGACTTCTTGTCTTTTATCTAAAAAAAGGTTTGAAAATGTTTATTTTAAGTAAAATATTTAGCTTTCTATAATCTATTACAAAGAAAGAATGATTAATATCATTTATTATTATTAATAATATACTTATCTTAAAATGCCTATATACATGTTTAATATTATATTAAAAACAAAATAAAATTTGAATATATCTTTATTCTTATTAAAATTAAATAAATATTCTGATTAAAATTGAAAAGAAGATTATTACCATTATTCTTTTTTATATGTTATTATATCTTTTAGGTAAAAAATATAAAATATATAAAATTATCTTATTGTTGTTCTTTATACAAAAATAGATTTATAAGGTGATAAAATATCACATTCAACACATAAAATAAATTATCTATACAGTTTTAAAGTGGATGATATGAAAAAGTGATCTATTATTATGTTTTGACATTTACAAAGTAGATTTTTTTAAGAAAATTACATTCAACACAAAAAAAATATTTTATGAGTATAGTGTAAGTGGCTAACATGACAAGTGGATCATTATTATGTTTTGACATAAATATGTAGATTTTTTTTGTGAGAGAACATTATATTCAACAAAAAATAATAATTTATGATTATAGTGTAAGTGGCTAACATGACAAGTGGTTCATAATTATGTTTTGACTTAAATATGCAGTATATTTTTTAATGAGAAAGCATAAGTGGCTAACATGACAAGTGGACCATTATCATGTTTTGACATAAACATGTAGTATATTTTTTAATGAGAAAAACATAAGTAACTAGTAGATATTATTCTATTTTTAAAAAAATAGAATTTTGAAAAATTGTTTTTTTGAAAAAGGATGACGATTATTCTTATTGTTCTTTATTATATTAGACATAAACATTTTTAGAAAAATAATACTCTACCTTAAAATATTAAAAATATAACTTGGACTCAAAAAGCCTAAAATTTGAATCAACATTTCTATTTAGCAGATATTTTTTGGAAGAAAAAAAAAGAAAAATTCTTCTCAATTTATAGATATTAAATTTTTAAGAGATCAAATTTTTTATTTAACATTTAAAAAGCCTTGAATTTATTCACATTTTTAAAATAGTAAATTTTCAAAATTTTCATAATAAGAAGTCATGGTTGATATGTTCATTATAAATTTGTAGTTTTTTTAATAAACTTTAAAATTTGAAATAATTTTTTTAGTTGAAAATAAATAATTAATCAAAATAAACACTTTATTTAAATCAAACTTTATATATTAACTAAGTAAAAGTGGATTATTATTGTTCTTTCCAAAATTAAATTTATAAATTAAGGAATATTAGAAGGTAGATTACTAGGATTATTTTGATATTGATTTAAAAAATATATTTAAATTAATATATTTAAATTTATTATTTTTAATGAAATTTCTAAATATTTTGAACAGATGTAAAATTTCATAAAATATATTTTTTTAATTTTGATAATAAAGAGTTTATTAGTCTATTTTTTTATTTAATAAGTAAAAGTATTTTAATAATAATTATCTAATTTGATATTTCTTTATAGATGAATGTATTAATATTTAATAATTTTAATAATTTTAAAGTAAAAGTTAAAGTAAATAATTTATTTTCATTTATTTAAAAAAAAATTACACAAATAAAACAGTATATGTTAAATATATCTATGCAAAATCCCCTAAAAAATATTAATTTAGAGATATTTAATTTATTTTATTTAATCTATGGAAATATCAATGTGGAATGTTTCTCCACATAAAAATGAAGTAAATCTAAAATAAAATAGTGTAAATAATAATATAAATATTTTAAATTATTTTATTGACTTAACATTATTTTATTTTACCTTACAATTATTTAAGAATTAGAAGAGTTATGATTGTTATTTTTTATTTAAAAATATATTATTTTATTTTAGAACTATTTATGAATTATTTTATTTTATTTAAGTTGTTTACATTATTGCTATTTTTATTTACTTAATATTTTTCTATGTATTTTAACTTTTTATGTATGAAACAACAATATAGAATTTTTTATGTACATACCAAGAAGATGAGACCCCTTACTAAGTTTAATTAAATCAATATCTCTCATATCTTTTAAATAGATGTATTGAAGATATCTATTCTACTCTAGGTGTTTTCATTATAAAAATTGATTTTTTTTTTTATATAATTTTTAATTTTACTTTTAGAAAAGTCACTATTCTTTATTTTCATAATTATTTTATTATATCTTTACTTTAAAAAAATATAATATATAATATATCTATAATAGTAATATTTCATATAAATAATCCATTCAATATAAAACAAAAAAACAATTCTTATTTTAAAATATTTGAAAATGTCATAAAAATAACTCTATAACTTGCTTAACTACTATATCAACCTGCCATAGATTTTTTGAAAGATGTTTATTTTTAAAACTTATTTTATTTTATTTTTTATTCATATATATATATATATATAATTTTATTTATGTGAACTTTATTTACATTAGGGGAGAGGGCCCAATAGTCATGCAGGGTCAAATAGTCGTGCATTCAATTGTGATTATAATACCCAATAGTTGTTTATATAATGTCTAGTAGTTGTGATTTGACTACCCATAATGAAACAAAATGTATGCTTTTGATCTAAAAAGCAACCAATCATGTGATACCACATCAGCGCTCAACTACCCATGATGTAATGCACGAGTATTGGTCTCACAATTTTTTGGGGCTTTTTTGGACACCTTGACAAAAAAACATGCTGATGTGGCATCATATTTGATGAAGTGGCCCTGAAACCTTAGTTATAAGTAGAGAACTTGCCAAATAAGCTGCTGTAAAAAATTGGGAGTGATTTGAAATTTCGACGTAGCGCGCAGTTAGGGTGCATGACTACTAGGCCCTCTCCCCTAATTTTAGAAAATTATGTGGATTTAATTTTTTAAATTTAAAATATTTATTTTAAAATATATCAACTATATTTTTATGTACAGGATAACATTCTTCCCTTCAATACCACTGTATAAGACTTCTGAACATAACGAAGAAAACAACATTTGTAATAAATGTCCATTCAGGGATGAGATGATTTCTTCACAAAATGAAAGAATTTACAGAGCTAAAAGCTTAATCACAACTAAATCTATCAAAGAGTCACCAATACTTTGCCGTGATAAATTCAATCCAAGCATTTAGCAGTCATGTCTGTATCTTTACAAAGTATGAACTTAAATTCATTGACAATAACGGAAAGGGAAGCTAAAAGAAGCGATCTAAATTTATCGGAGAAAACATTTCACGGAAAATTTACAGACCTAAATCAAAGATCTGAGTATATATTTAGAGTGAAGATCCGATACAAAACAAAACTGCCAAAGATTTCCGAATTGCTCGAATGTATGTGATGATCCATCACAAGCCCGATCTCAGTCAGCCATTTCGATACCTGTGAAAGTCTCCCTGTAAATGCTTGTTCAGGAGCGCAGCTTCCATGGAATTATATTGCAGGCCATATTAGCCTTGGCAGCTGCTTATACAGAAAAAACTGTTATTGTCGGCAACTTCGGCCCATTGTAATGATAGCATTACAAACTTCAAGCGGCGAATACAAAGGGTTTCATAATATTTTCTCATGCTCTGCTTATTATTTTAATATTTTTATTAGGTATCTTAAATATGCCCAGTATATTCTATGGAGAAGCATGCTTTTTATGTGCGGTATAATGGAATATGCTTAGAATAGGGTTCCATAGCCCGACGAAGCTGCCGACCCCACTAGACCCTAGGATGATGAATGGTTTATTAAGGATGACGAATGTTCCAATTAATTTTTTTATTGTAATGCATTTTAGTCCTCTCAATATGCCATTGTTCACGAGAAAAACTAGTTTTGCATTCATTTTTAGCTATAATTTTGGGGTTCAATTCTCCTTCCTTTCTTTTTTTTCATATAAGTTGGGAGAAGCTAATCTCACGACAAAATGCACTTCTCTATGGCATGATAACATAAGACCCCATTCTTCTTACGACGGTATAATTGCGAGATAAGATTGGCAGATGGATGTTGACTGACGTTTAAGCGTGTGTCGTTTGTAGTGTCATCACCTATTCCGTCAACAAAAAAATGTGGTAGCATTGGCAAGTTTTAAAAATCCTAATTTGGAATGGACAAAAATCCCAAAATGTTGTCATTTTCAACATTTGCATTTTGGAGGTTGTTGGCGAGCTTGGAAGAGAGATGCAGGCATTCAGAGGCCGAAGCAGAGCGGCCACTCTCCTTGCCAAAACACATTTGATAGGCATGGCTAGCTAACTAGTAAGTATGTATATTTTCCAGAAATATATGCCATTTTTTCCATTTTTCCTAGGAACTACGAAGAATTGAATGACTATTCATTGTGAAGATGGGTTTACATTGATGGATTTCCAAGGGTTTTGTTTGCGAAAAGGGGTTTTCAATTGAAATGTAGATTTTTTTATGTGCTTTTGTGTTGAGGGCTTTTTAATTTTTCCATTTTAATGTTCTCACAACACAACTTTTTGAGGAAGCCGAATGAAATAACTGACAATTCATTGATGAAATATGAGTGACACATATTCTCTGCAATTGAAATATTAAATATGAGTGACACATATTCTCTGCAATTGAAATATTAGTGGAATAATGTTTAGAGAAACCAAAAACCATGTAGAATATATAACGAGGTTTGAAAATGCAACATGGGTTCTACAATTAAATGATATATTTTTAAAACCACATAAAGCCCATAACATCACCATTTTTGACGTTTTTATTTTAAAGGTTGTTGGCAAGCTCAGAAGGGAGTTGTAGGGGTTCAGAGGCCGAAGCAGAGCGGCCATTTTCCCTACCAAAATGCATCTTACAAGCGCGGGAAGCTAGCTAGTAGGTATGCATATCTACCGAAAATATATGTCATTTTTTTCATTATGCTTAGGGACTGTGAAGAATTGAATGGCTATTCATTGTGAATATGGGTTTTTATTGATGGGTTTCCAAGGGTTTTCATTTGGCTTCAATGTGTATAGGGTTTACAACATTGTGTGGGTCAGAGGTTTCATATTTATCATGTACTCACCTCCCACTGTGTTTTCCAACCTGCAATCATACTGTGCATGTATATTTGGATCATATGAAGAAATTGAAACACAATTTTTACTCAGCATAAGACTATAAATTTTGAAGGTGTCTTTTATTACATTTTTACTGTCTAAATAACAAAATCTATTCAAGACATTCATACTATTTTGTATAAGTCTAGGTTGGAAAACACTGGGTGTTATAAACCTGCAACCCACATACTATTCTAAAACCCTTTACAAGTAACAACCCAATTGGTTAGTCACCCCTCACTTCAATTTGGTATGTTGTGTGATTGTCTTGCGAACCTTTTGTGAATTTATAATGCCCAAAATTTTAACCAAAATATAGTTAAAGACAAAACAAAAATTCTAAATTTCGATTACACTTGACTAACTCACACAATTTGTTTCCAAAGCACACAATTGATAAAAAAATAACATTTGACCAAATCTAGATTATAATATTTAGTTAAGTAACTAAATTACTTAGGCAATCCTAGTAGGGTTTCAAGTGGAGGCATGGAATTCACATCATCGAGATAGACATAATTTTTCCTACAAACACATTCATAATCAGAAGGCACAATCAAGTCACAAACAATGCAAATACAATGTATCAACATTAACTCAAATTAATAAAAAAAGAACAAGCCTAGAGGCTAGACCTAATTCCTCAAGGGCTCATCTCTGATGGCCTTGTCGACGTATATATTTTGCAGAGGAACCATAGTTTGACAACTTGAGTTTTTTCCAACTCATTTGACTGACCAACCAAGGGTATATCCACTAAGTTTCAAATGATGATTCCACCTCAATCACACTCATACCCCAGTAACACTAATGTATGCTAAACTCAATTCTTTACTCAAATGCAGTCTATGCCTCTATACTATGAATTATAAAACTTAGAGAGTGGGTATGCAACCCTTTCTAGGGTCCATTTCCCCAAACAGTTCCACAACTAGCTGCTACCCACTTAGGTGAAGCTAGGGATTAGGAAACCTGATTAGGGATAGATTAGTGAACTATGGAGCATAGACATAATTACTTATTTTGGCACAAACAATACCACTAGATAACATACCCATAACCAAATCCTTAGTATTGCTAAAACAACACAAGAAAAAAATTACCCCAAAGGCTTTAGGTGTAAAATAACTAGAATGAACTAAATTATACTTCCATTAATTATGATTAGTCAATCAACTGAATGTTCTTTCATCACTCTTAAAATATGAATATTACTCTTAGTTTTTCACACTATTCCTTTTGCATCATGTAAACATAACTAAAATATAAAGGTTGTAACACATAATCAAAGTTCCTTAAGTAGGAATACTCAGTCAACCCTAACACCACAATCACCCCATAACTAAGGTATATCCTCTTAGTAATCTTCTTACAACTCACTAGTCTACAATTATTCAATGTATAAATGAATATGTATATATACAGAAATTTTTCAACTACCATTTTACAATCCTCGATAATAGGACAATATGCTATTCCAAAACTAACAAGGTCCACTAACAAATCCATTATAGATAGAAGCATAGTTCTTGAATATTCAATTATTACAAGGAACAAAAGACAATATAAAATCTTATTATCTCATCAAGGAAAATTTGGAATAAAATAACACATTCTATTCACACAAAATCTCCCAAGCTTTCAAATAACTTATCTAAAGTTAATTAGGTTATACCTCATGACTCATAACTTACATAGGACATATCATTCCCATGTAGACTGGGCACATAAATGATGGCATCGTGACTCAAGAGATATCATAAAACCAATCTATCTAGGATGAAATAGTACAAGCAATTTTAATCAATATATGCTTGTTCACATCAAACTAAAGACCCAACAAACACAACTGTTATGGAATGACAAGATCAATGAAAGCGATCTAAACAATATTCCTAACTTCATAACCTCTTTTTGTGAATCTATGTTGCACCACTAAGGTAGATGAAACACATCCCTAGAAAGTAAATAAAGAACTTTTTAGAATTAAAGAAAAATACAACCAATTCAAATACAAAAATTCTCCTAAATGCATGGCATAATTAAGCCTCTACTCTCGAGTTGATTCTCTTATATTTATATGTATTTCAACACAAACCAAGACATTTTCCTCAATATAGTCAAGCCCTAAATATTTTACAATAAAAAGGCATATTTCAATCATCATTGATCATATCTCTAACTTTAGGTTTTCAAATTGATAATATAACATGTTTGTGCATCATTGTAGTGTCAATAAAGCTCCATTAATTGATAAGTGGATTCCACTACTATTGACTATTTTAGAATCCATGGTTTCAAAGAAAATAAATTGAATAATATACAATTAAATTAATATCACTTATTAATTATAAGAAAAATACCTAGAATATAAACAATTAATTGAGAATGTTCCCTTACCTAAATCAATATTTAGTACGCGAAAATGATAATCTTAACTACACATTGATGACATCCAACTATTGTTAATGATTATCCAATCACTATACTAGTACCAATCTGTCCTTTTTTAATATTAACATTTAATTTTCAATATAAAAAGTATAGTTAATATTAATTTATGTCCCTCTATCATAATTATTTGTCACCACTACCATCATTAATACACCTATAAATATGATTATTAATGTTATTGCTACTACTAATACTATACTTCTTATTACTATTCTGGAGTATATGGAGTATATCACCTTGGACGGGAGATTCACCAGAGTTTATGGTCATCATTTTGTCATTCTTAACCATTTTCGCCATAAGGTACAGATTTCTCTGCCTCACTATTTGTTCTATTCGTTGAGTAATAGTCTTAAGGACCATAAGAAAAATCCCAGGAGATACCCTATTCTTCATCCTGGTCTTATTAGGTTAATATATGAACACTATCAAAGCATGTCGGCTTTATCCAAACTTGTTGCCTCCACGGCGTCTGAGGACTATGATACGGATAGTAGGGGTTCAGAGAATCAGCCTTACCAGGGGAGAACTGTTGAAGTCCACCCATCCTCTAAGCTGTCTGGTAAGAAAACCCCAGCTTGCTAAAGTTAACCCTGAGACCTACCCTGACTGCCCTGTCCCCTTAAAGAATCTCACTCTCAAGGGCTCCCCTACCAACAAGTTGGTCTCCTACTCTACAGACTCTTTGGAGGATAAAGCTGAGAACCCTGAAGTTAGCAGAAATTTTGTGCCCTCCCCTCCTGCCTCTTTCAGAGCTGATGGCACCAAATTTCCTAGCTCCCCCAACCCGGATGATGTTAACCTCATCTTAGACTGGGTTCAGTCTAGCAATATTCTTGCCTCTGCAAGAAATGGCATTGGTGACATTTTTCAGGGTTTTGAAATGGTCCTATCAAGAAATTAATAATCTTAATCAAAGAAATATGGCTCTGTATAGCAAGTTGGAAGAGCTGGAACTGAAGTTGGTCGCTCTCAACAATGAAGAAGGAAAACAGAAAAAAAACAGTACTGGAACGGGAGAAGGTGATATTGAGGATAAGTACAAGACTCTGGAAGTTGAAATTGTCAAAATAAAAAATAACATGAAAACTATTGTGGACCAAAACCATAAAATGGCTAGGCACAATGCCATCATCATCAATGCTATGTCTGAAAAGTTGGAAAAGACGCAACAGGGCTCATTGGTCGTTGACCTAGAAGAGGACAAGGATAAAAGCAAGAACGATGACCAAGGTATTTCAAAAAGGACTCGTGCCAACCTTAAAAGGAAAGCACCCCCTACTACCCAGATGGTTCAGATTTTAAAGAGGGGGGTACAGGATATGAAAGATTTGGAAGCAAAGACTGTGGATTTATTAAAGGCCCAAACTTAACTGTTGCTGGTGTTTTGTCTAGTTTTTTGGTTTTCTAGCCCTCGCTGGCCTTTTTGGTGGCTGTGGACTTGTCTTGTTGTTTTTTTTACAGCCTTTCTTCTTTTGGTATTTTTACTAATCTTACCTTTTGTTTGTAAACTTTGTGGTTTCGGGTCCCTGTAAAACCAGTTTTTTCCTCTTTCAAAAATGATACTACTCTTAAAGACTTATGTGACAATGATCAATATTCACATTACTTATAAGAACAATATTATAGAAGGAATGTAATATGCATTATTTTTCTTTATTTCTTTGGAATAATAATGTGGTCAAATATAAGACATTGAATATGGGGTTATGTGCTATTGTTTCCTTTAAGGTTAAATATCTTGATATTCATGATGATTTACAACTCAACTAGATAATCATAGAGTGATTATAAGACCAAATAGATGAATTCAAGATAATATCATAAATTGACACTACACTGATTTTATTCCTTTGATTCATTTATTATTAATGTCATTCTTATAAAGGAAAATATATACATGGATTCCATGGATAGTGATACATAATGAGTATTGAAGAAGAAACTCCTGACTTTATATTGTTATTCATAGATTAAAATGACCTACCACACAAGGAATATCTTCCGTGATTTTTGCTACACCTACTAGTGAGGATTAATTTCATAATATTAATGTTATTTATATTTATACGAATTCCCACCTTAATTCTTTAATAATATCCTCCATATATATACAACCATAAAAAATGTTCCAAGTATATACTTGTTATCGATTTCTTTAATGACAAGGATTTAGTGGTTTAATTGTTAGATTCCTAAATGACCAAGAGAGACCATCTATTACACTCTAAATTTCCCATGGGCAATATATTTAGGTTGTGTTAGTTTCAAGATAG
>VDFB02000003.1:105607334-105672952 GCA_007258455.2 Sequoia sempervirens
TTTGAAAAGATGTGCAATGTCTATGTAATCCAGATTATGAATATAAACTACAAAAATCTATTTTTTACTAAGATACCAGTTCAGTTTTGGGTTTAGGATCAGGTTCGAGAACCCGATTCACCATTCAGGAAATTTTTTTTTGGGGTTGGGTTTGTTTTGGGTTTGGTCATACAAAAACATATAAAAATCATAAATATATACATATTTCTTGGTATAATCCAAGTTGAATACACCACCATATTAATAGTCAAATACCATAGCAAAATACACCACCACTTTCATAGTGAAATATTAAAATATTAGTGATCTACTCGAATGTCATGATACAAAATTATAAATTAAAGTTCAAACATAAAAATTTCAAGTGTTTACAATCAGCCATTATTGATCATTGATCAATTTGAAAAGTGTGAACATTTTTCTGTGTGGAAGGAAAACAAGAAAACAGTGTTACATAAATATTTACATTGTGAAAGAGCCAAAACCTTTTTCTTGCAGATCGTAGAAGAATCTCAGTGATTTTTTGGGTGTCCTTGCCTTGGAACGGAACTATCCTGAGCCATGAATGATTGACCAAGAATTGTGAGAAATAAATAAGATAAATCACATGCAACTTGTTGCAATTTCTTTCCTTGGGAAAAAGGGTAAAATTTGCTTTTCAGGGAGAATCTCCTTTAGAGTTTGAACGCATTGATAATTTTCAAGATAGACTTAGCCAAATATGTCATCTAGGTTTGAAGTTTTTAGGTAAAATGTTTGCTTCTTAAAATTTTGTTCAAAATTCAGGATGCAGGCTCTCCTCCCTTAGGGAAGAGAAGGCCTATCAACCCTAACACTCTTATGCAACACTTCTTAAGTTCTTGTTGATGGAGTATTAGATGCAAAGTTTCAAAATAGGCATGGTTATATAAATTCTCATCTCACGACTATCATTGCATCAAATTAAGAATTTTCAATCCTTTATGGTCTAGACAAGAGAAGTATGGAGTAGTGTTCCAATGCTAAAGTCTTATTGTGAGATCTCTTTGCTATGAGTGGTTTTAAAAATGAGAATCATCTTGCACCAAATGAGGAAATATTCACAATATGTGCTAGGAAGGAATAAGTCCATAAGATCTAGGTCATGCAGGCGAGAATTGCAAAGGTGGCACATTTGACTTCCAAACATAGAAATTTTCACACTTTTTGATGTTCACACATAAGTCAAAAAATATATGTGTGTAAGTTGTAAAGTATACACTTGAATACACGTAACTCATATCTATTGAACCATGAATTTATAATTTGCAAATATGGACACCATCGATAAAAAGATTTGTATTAAGCAAATAGCCATGTATGCATACATCAATGTATGTCGATATAAGTATAAAATATAGTTACAAAATAGCCATATAGGCTTATGAGAATGCCATATAGGCATTCAATGCCAAATATATCCAATACAAAAATGTACAAAATTTCCATGTAGGCATACAACAAAGGGCTCTGTGCATTCAAAATTCATTTCTCTCAATACTTCTAGTTCAAATGAATTTTTCTTTTCCTTTCTTTGAAGATCAATGGCGATAAAGTCGTCACCGTTTCTGCTATGCTCGAGGAGTGCTCCAGCTAGCCTCCTAGTGTTCTTCTAGTGAAGTTCCAGCTGATACAATAAAATTAAAGGCATTAATATATAGAAATTACATTATAAAATTAATATATTTAACAAAATAATCACTTACCACGGCCATCTCCACGATCACTCTCCTCGATGGAAATATTTGCACACGGTCTTAGGCATGTAAACCTTGTAAACCATCAAATAGAAATTAAACTATGAATCAATAGTGGTTTAATTTTTCACTAACTAACATCTATAATAATGAATGTAAATTGAAATTTAGTAATTTTCCTCATACCTCCCCTGTCAAGGCCATTGAGGATTGTATAGCGGATGAAAGATTAATATCCATTGCCCTAAAGTAACATTTTGGTGGTGTTTTACGTCACCAACATCTGAAAATAAAACAATAAATTATTCAATCACAAAAATGTTATAATAGTAGTCCATGCTTGATGACTTATAATGTATTAGAGATCTAATGAACACAAAATTTTGAGTTAAAGTATTAAATAAGATATATTTCCTGATTTGTGGTTATCCGGTTGAAGTAATTCTTTGATTTTGAATGATCTGTGTAATGCAACGTAAGGTCAACAATATGAATATAAACTACACAAATCTATTAAACTTAGAATTCATTACTTAAGTTCTCTTTAAATTCTATATTACCTATGTGAACATTTGATCAAATCTACTGGCACTCGAAGGTGTTTCCTTGAAACCTCCAACAACACCCTGTTCAACATCCAAAATCACATATTAAAATACCATTCGTAAAACAATGCTATTAACACATGTAATAAATTTATAATTGTTTACTAACTTTACATACCCCACTGATAGGTGTAATGCAAAATAGTAGGTGGATGACTGGTGTGTCAGTCTCTACTAATGACCTTGCGAATTTTATTAAAATAATAAAACTAAATTAGTTAATCTTGCATTTCACAATCAATTTAATAAATTAAATTCAATGAACATGCTGAATTTTACACAGTGTGTCAACCTGTATGTACAAAATGTCGGTAGATCTCTCCATCCTCATAGATGCATATGGATCAGGCTGCGTAGTAGCATATGGATCTTACGTAGCACCCTCTTGAGTGCTGGTAGGGTCATACGAACAAGTCGCCCCGCAAGATTGACATACATGGGTTCGAAGGCCACCACCTAAAGACTCCCCTGGATGTCACTGTACAATAGGGCTAGTGTGATGGATGACACTTCGGGTCAAAGTTTTGATCGCTTGCAATGTCTCTATATCGGCACTCTCCTTCGCAACGACAGACATCACAATCTTCTCACAAAGAAGCCTAGCGAGAGGTCATCTCTTGTGGGTGGCACCAATGAATAGGAAACCTCTTTGCATTGGGGGTAAGATTTTTGATTTGTTTTTTAGAGATTAGGTGAATAGAGAGCACAAATCACCTTTAGTAATTTTTAAATCTTTTACTTGTTTATATGATAATTTGTCTGCATAATATGCCCTAGCTATCTGCCTCCTATCTTGCCATCCAGATATTTTTTGGGTGATTGCATCTACATTTTTTAACATGTCTTTCAATGAATTTGCTAGAAGCATTCTTTCTATGGTTGAAGCATTTGGATCACTCAACCTACTGATAAGATCCTCAAGTTGTTTTCTATTGTTCTCAATTTCACTCCTCAAATTTTCTTGAGTGCTAGGAGGGAATTGAGAGAATGGTGGGGGAGGTTGATTTTGTTGTTGAGGTTGATTTTGTAGAGGATTTTGCTTGTTGATGATTTACCTCCTCTTCTTGTTGAGGATTTGCAGGATTTCCTACAAATTAAAAAAAAAACAATCAAATCTAGCCTAAAACAAACAAAATCAATTTCAAACTAACAAATTCAAAACAAATAGTAAACAATACTTACCTCCTACATCTCTTCGTCATCGTGGCACCATATTTGCAGAAAAAATCCAACTGTTCTTGATGAAATTTGCAGAAGTCCTTCCTCCTAGAACGCGAGCGTGAAAATGAGGATTTTTGGCCGTGGGTAGAGCTGAGAAACAATGAAAAGCAAATGATACACATTTCACTTTTTTTTTCTTTTAAAAGCACATAACGCGCTCGCGTTATAACGCGAGCGCGTTATGTGTTTCCCCATTTTTTTCCCATTTGGCCACAAAAGTGCAACCAACTTCATACACCCGCCCTCTTTTAACTTAGAATCTACTTAAATTAGCTTAGCAATTGCACATTTAGATCATTTTTAGCATAAAATCATGTTAACTTAGCTTGCATCATGTTTAATTTAGCATAAATCATGTTTTCATCCACATGTCACAACAGTTTCATCATTCCTCTTCAATAGAAGTGATTGGAACAAGCTCACTGATCATAGGATTGGGAAAGGGTTGTTCCACATTAACACGACACCAATTCCAAAATGGGATAAGTTTCAAATGAGTTAGAATAGACATTTAAATTCTTTCATAGTTCATAACGTTTAGTTTCAATAAATGTTTAGCTTAACTTTCGATTTGATTGATCATGTTTAGATTGAGTATTAGTGGCTTTGTTATGCTTCGATTCATCATGGATCAAGCGCAATTGGCCCACACTAATAATCCTCGATCAAAACCAATATCACATAAATTTATGGGAACTTAATACCATTTTTTCTTCTCAAGAAATTGCACACTTTCCGAAATTAAGGGTCCACACCTCTCTCAACCCCAACATATAGGTGACTAGATTAACTCCAAAATTTGAAATATATGCACCCAACATGACAACCCTTACCAAAACACAAATACAATAAAAAACCCAAAAATATCACAAGGAAAAACACATACAAAAACTAGCCAATATTAAACACTAATAACAACAATAAAATTTTCATTTACATAATCTACAAGAGAGTATGGACCCTACCTCTCAAAGATTCAAATGAATGGTGAGAGATATTTATTAAAAAAATCTCCAAGATATCCTTTCTCATTCTCTCCCAAGCTCCCAAAATTCTCCCCCAAAAAATAATCCTCTTCTTTCACAATGCAAGAAGAAAGAAATTTCCCAAAGACCAACTCCCACAAACACTTCAAGAGTTTTACAGATAGAATACCAAGATGGATGTATGAACCTAGGTAAGAGATATGTGATGACTTAAAGTCAAGCTTGCTTCATAGCCAAGTTAAATTCTTCATATGAACTTTAGGAGGGACAAAGCTTATCCAAATCCCCAAAAAGAGGTCCCAACATGAACCCGTCACATATGAATTGACCCTAGGGAATTTTTCACTTAAATAATAAATAAAAAGCACTAAATAACATTTTAAAAAATCCTTCTAAGTTCATGTCTAATATTTGATGCATAAGAAGATTCACACCCCAATATCCTAGCATAACAACCTTGCATAAATATTAAATACTTGTCTTCATTCGCTATGTCCTATAAATATTAGTTACTATCAATGCATAATAATAACTTAAGTAATATATTGTTTATTTAAATTCACCTAAATATCTATTCAAATCAAATATGTCATAGTCATTTTGTTATATATTTGTATTGTCAAATAAAACTACTTTAAGAATACAACTATCAATTGCTATCTTGTCAAATTGATTGGACCATCACTACTCTTAGTTTTCCTACAAATCAAAGAACAAAATGTGATGTCAGCATTTGGCAGAAACTTCACAGCAACATGACCTTGTTTTTCTTAAATGCAAAAAAAAAGTTATGTAGAGAGTTAACAAGTTCAAGTTGAAGGAAAAAAATGTATTCTCAATTTAAGCAAGAAATTGCTTTCTTTCACTAAAAATTTCCATTCAAAAGATTGTGTTTTATTAACTTTCTTATTTTAATATTTTGTTTCATTTTTTACAAATGACGTGTAGTAGTTGTGAGACATATTTTGAGCAAAGTAGAGAATACAAAATTTTGTAAGGTCAACTTTGTGCAAGTAGCCTCCTTCCAAAATGTGTTTCTTGATACTATTTGACTAATTGTTGAAGTTGTGTTATTTTTCAAACTTTTTCCATTTTATCTATATATGGAGTGTAATGTAGATTTGGTTTTTAGTTCAATTACCATTAATTTTTTTGCATTAATATTTTTCAACAACTTGTTGACATCAAAATTGGTAAAATATGTTTAACTTTAGTAAAGGGGAAACTACCAAAAGACTCAAATGATGTGGTTGATTGATGAATTGGTACTACTATGATATCTATTTCTCAGAAATCACATCATTGATTCCTAACCTTGTTATTTGTTTGATATTAAGGATAATTTTAAGAACCCCCCTGCAAAGGTGTAAAATCATGGTGAATCTTGTATACTTCTCGATAAAAATATTAATTTTATTGGTGAATTTTTTCATTTTTCAGGAAAAAAATAATCTCAATTGGAAAATATTTTGTAATTGCTAGAAGTCTATGGAAAATCCTAGCAAATTGTAATTTTTTTAAAACCAATAAAATATTTTCATTGGTGATTAAAACCTATTTTCAAACCAATTAATATTTCCATTAACAAATTAAACATGTTTTCAAACCAACAAGATATTTCTACTGGTGAATTAAAGTTGTGCTCAAACAGATAAAATATTTTTGTTGGAGATTCAAAAATGTTTTCAAACCAAAATAATTATTTTCATTGGAGAATTAAACCTTTTTTCAAATGAATAAAAAAAACCATTGGTGAATCAAACATAATCTCAAACCAATAAAAAAAATCATTGGTGAAATAAACTAGTATGCCATTAGCGACGCCTTTGTAGGGCATCGCCATATAGCAACGCTAGATCATCATTTCAAATAGTGACACCTATTAAATGCACCAACTCTGATTAAACAAATGGCAACACTAATACTATATAGAGGTATCGAAGATTTGAAAACAACGACGCCCGACCAAATTGTGATGCTATTTTGCTCACTGTTCTTTCTACACAATGACACCCTAGTTCACTAGAGTGACACCCAACCAAATTGTGATGCTATCGATATCTCTATTATTTTTGTAGAGTGACACCCTTATTCACCAGAGTGATGCTATCACAAATAGCGACACCCAATTTGGGTAAGAATTTTAACGATCATTTTTTTAGCATTCTCTTCTTAAGATTTTATGATTATAACAAGCATTTGACACTTTGGGGCAATTATAACCCAATTTCTTATGCATTTTACTTTCTTCTTTAGGACCTCACTAAATTTCATTTTGGTTTTAAAAAGAACACTCAAATGGGAATAAAATTGAGCCCTTGTCTCATCATTGTCTCTTGGGTTTTAAAATTGAACATGGAAACTTAACATTTCATTTGGTGCATAAAATGAATTCATCTTAGCTTTAGTCGGTAAAATGAATCAGTGTCTACTTTGTTGTGACACACTTGTAGTGTGTATCCAATCCCCTTGCGCTTTGAGTGATCTTGGGTGAAGAGAAACACTCCAAGTGTACTTCGTTGTTTGTGTGCACTTATAGTACTTATCCAATCCCCTTGCACTTCATGTGATCTTGGGTGAAGAGAAACACTTAAGTACACTTATGCTTTGTGTCACCCTTAAGAGAGGACTTACTATGAGATACGCCCCACAACGGGAAACTCATAGGCAAGTACTCACAAGCACATTTACCGATGGACTATATTAAAGGTTGGGAAATCATGAGAAAGTACCTTCTATCATAGATTGTATAATGTACTACACCCAATACCATTCCTTAAGTGGAATGAGAATGGTAGTAAGAGCCTTAAATGGAAAAGCGGGCATGTATACGATTCGTTGTTTTGGGTTTGTTACTAAGACAAACTGTTTTAATTGCTAAAAATCCTTAATACTTGTTGGTGCAAAAATGGTTGTTTTTAAGTCACTCCACATCTATACTATTTATTTTTGAAATAGAAAAATCCTTAAGATCTTAGGATCTTCAATATTTTGAGATTTGGTGGTCCCGAGAAGTGTGTGTTGTGGAGGGGAGCCAGTGTCGCCAAATCTCTAACTGTTCACAAAATCTTAGTGTTTGGAGAAATTTGAGTGGGGACTCAACAAGTATGGCCATTTCAACCTAGGATTGCAAATAATTGTGAGTTAGTTTAATACATTGCTTGGTTCCAAAATGTTACAAAATAAACATTCACTATCTCCTTCAAAATTTCAAACACTTTGGCTTAAATATGGATACCTTTTGAAATAGCCTTGATATTATTGCTTGTCCTGAGGGTTTCTATCCAAGTAGAGATTTCTAAATATCTTGACTTGTATCTCAATCCATATTTTCCAAAGACAACATAGGCAATTATGGCTTCAACCTCATGATTCTTACAAAATGGACATTGTGAGAGTTATGATGTTTTTGACATAAACATTTAGTTTGAAAACATAATCAAGATTTAAGTGTTTATGGTAAAATAAATTCACTTAAGCAAGATAAATTGATAATTGAACCACATGACTATTTGGAGACCAATTGCTCCCGTTGAACATCCTGATCTTACAAGTTCTATCATTCAACCAAACTTTGAACTCATTAATGGAGAACAAACCAATCTCATTAGTGGTTTGATAAGCTTCACTTTTGAAACAAAAGAAACACCTACCCGGTGGAGAAACACAACAACAATCTTAGATGAAGAAGAGGAACAAGCTGATGTTGAGGCTGGAAGGCCCGCATTACCACCACCCACTTGGCAATAAATATCTTCCTT
The DNA here is from genome assembly GCA_007258455.2 of Sequoia sempervirens. Lineage (NCBI taxonomy): Eukaryota > Viridiplantae > Streptophyta > Pinopsida > Cupressales > Cupressaceae > Sequoia > Sequoia sempervirens. Next base: position 105,615,623 of record VDFB02000003.1, read on the forward strand.
TCTTCCATAAACTTGAACTTTTCCTAAATGATCTCACACAAAGTCAGGATCCCTAAAGTAAGGTCTATAGGTCGTCATTTCAAACTTAGGCATCTTAGTCCAAAAGCTCTCAAGAAACACCTTTTGGCACTTCACAAAACTAGAACTAGGTTGGTATGCAACTTCTACAAACATGCTTCAAGGAACAATCCAAACTTGTATTCCTTCTATTACTGTCAAAATCCTAGATTCTTTTCCAACGTTTTTAATATCTCACATAATCTTTAGGAGTTGAAAGCTTTATAGGTATAGCATGTTTCTCACTACCTCTGAATGATCTATCACACAATCAAAATCCGTAGGGAAAGATCTACATGCCACCATTATAGACATAGGTATCATAATTCAAAGTTTGGTAGGAAGTGGGCCTTAATACTTTATCATGATCGTAACCTCTTGTTAAGAAACTATTGTGCTCGAGCTAGGAGGAATGAACCAAATCTACATACCCACATCCATAGTCTTTAGGATTTGAAAACTTTAGAGGTCTAGCATCATTCTCACTCCCTTGGTCTTGGAAAACAAAGGTTCATTCTAAGTCAGCATTGGGTCAAACACTTCATTCACCCCTCCATCAAATTTCATCCTTCACTTCACCTATCTTTGCAAAAAAATTGAATACACCAACATCTTTTGACTTAAAACATTAATCAACCCAAAAACCCTAACTTGGCTATTTTGTATGTGAAATGAATCATTTTCCATTCATTTAGGCAAGTTAGATATCAATCTTAAAATAGTCTATCTTGAAGGTCATGAGTCTACCCTAAATATTTACAAGTTCATCAACATCCTTTATCCCAACCTCAAAACATCAAACTCAAGTCAAAAGTATTGTCTTAAAACATTTGCAAAGATCACTCTCCACTTCACTCATCTTTTCATCCCCCCACTATCATCATTGCTCCAAAAATACTTAGAGCATCCCTTTTACCTAATTTGAGTCAACTAGATAGTTCAAACATTACAAATCACAACACAACTCTCCTAAAGGTGACATAAAATTTATGGTAAAGATGAGATCACAACACACGAGAATCATGGAGAAAACCAAAGTCACATTTACCTCAAGTGATCCAAATCCTTTAGAATTTGATCTAAGAAGTCAAGTTACCCCATCACAACAACTATCATCTTCGTCAAGACCATATGAGATAGAGGACATCACGAACAATCCCTTTGAACTTACTAGGGAGGAAATCATGGAATGTCAAGCCTTTGAAAATGTAGCTCCTATTTCCCCATAATTTGTTGCATAAAATTTGACACACGACTTCAAAACTCCATCACTAGGGCTAACTCAAACATCCATTCTCAGTCTTGCAACTAGCCTTTCCAAGTACTTTGGTCTAACTCTTCTATTTGAAAGCAACACACTTGTGGGTACCCTCGATACCAATCCTCCATCCCAAAAAACCACATGGACACCTACCTTTGGTGCTCCTCCCATTCCCGAAGATCCCAAACAACCATATAAACCTCTAGAACTTCATTATTCCACCACGACCTCCACATATTGAGGACACCCCTCTTCATCCATACCCATGAATACCACAAGTGTTCCCACCATCACACAAAGTAGTATAGACCAAATATCTCAAAAAAACACATAGGGACATGTCAATACTATACCACAGAGTCAACCCTTAATGCAAATAGGGGCATCTTTATCCAATCCTCCCATTGGTTCATTTGTACTATTAGTTTCACAAAACACATCCACCCCATCCATTATCAACTCATCTCAGAACAATCCCTTGGTCATGAATCCTACCAACCTAGGTAATACCTTGTTTACATCTCTTGCACAAGGGAATCCTCAAGACATGGGACAAGGAAACCTTTTTAATCAATGGACTCAAGGTCCTAGTGTGTCATTTCCATCACACAATCTAATGGCATCATCTTCATCTTTTCCCACAGTCCCCTTTACTATGCAAAATCAAACAAGATCTCAAACATACATTCCTCCACCTCAATCCACTATCTTACAAGGAATATTGAACCAAGGGAACCCCCAACCTCTCATCACCAATTGCCCACTCAAAACATCAACACCCACAATCCTCCACTGATGTATCAACAACCACCTGATTCCAAATTGCAAGTGCATTCCTTAGCCTTACAACAAGCACAACAATCCCTAGTAGCACAAAAATAGTAGCAACAATAGCAAGCAGCCCTAGCAACACAACAACAACAACAACAAGTGGCCCTAGTAGCACAACAACAATAAGCTTCCCTAGAAGCACAACAACAACAACAACAAGCATCTTTAACACAACAAGATCAATCCCATCAAGCAACCTTAGTAGCACAAAAACAACAGGCCCAACAACAAGTCCTAGTGGCACAAGCTCAACAACAAGCCTTACTAGCTCAACAATATGCCCAACAACAATAACAACAAGGTTCCTATTATAATCCTCAATCACACATCATCAATCCAAATGTGTTAGGACCATATACATCAATACCCCAATCACCCTCTCAGAATCTCATGCCACCATACAACCCATACAATACCTTATCATATCAAAACACATCTATCATCCCACCATATATTCCTCCACCAAACCCACAAGATGATCTAGCATCACAATTTAAGGCGCTATCCCAAGAAATGTAGGATCTTTGCATGGGAAAGACTAAGAAGCCCCATATACAAAACCTATGTCCCTATCCATTTGATTGAAACATAGCAATGGTACCATTTCCTCCCAAATTTGAAATCCCCAAATTCAATAAATATAAAGGGAGAGGAAGTCCTATGCATGGAGGTAGCTTACAAAGATTCATATTTAATGTGCCTCTTCCCTCGAAGTTTAACAGGTCCTTCCATGGATTGGTTTTGTCATCTGCCTCCTAATATCAAAACCTTTCAAGAAATTACTGATAAATTCATCGATCACTTATCTTTCAATCTTGACATGGATGTTTGTCTAGAGGAATTGTACACTCTCAGAAAAAACAAAGGGGAAGCTTTCACTAATTTCATGCAATGGTGGAGACAAAGAGCTAGTAATAGCAAGTGGCCTCTTCCCAATGAACAACAAGTGGGAATCATCATAGCAAATCTAGATCCATATTTATCCTTCCACTTGAAAATGTAGTGCATCACATCTTATGCCGAGCTTGTTGTAAAGGGTTCAGATATTACACTTACTAATTATAATCCTCAATTTCCAAAATAATTTAATAGAACCAAATATTTATATAATGGGGGAATAAAGAGGAATAATTTAATAATTTTTAATCACTTAATCAGATGGAATAACATCCATATCAATGAATCAAAGTATATCAGCAAAATCTCAAATAAGCCATTTATTAGTATAAATGAGAATCATCTTTATTCAAAGTAAATAACTTACAAGTACATAATAACTGACCAACCAAAGGATATTTACACAAGAAAGGCTTGCTCATTCATGTGTCAACCACCTAGACCTACAAGAAAATGTTAGTGAATAGGGGTTTTCCTTGGTAAAACCCCATTTTGGTAATCAAACCTTGAAATAAACTGGAATAAGATACATGAATGAATAATGATCACATTATGATGTTGCAACTCTCTGAAACTCTAGCATTAAGCTCTTGCTTGATTGTGATAGATCTTGACTTGAATGCTGCTTGAATCATGAAATCTTCATCAGATATGTTAGCTCAAATACAGTAGGTAGCCATTAAAATGTGTACATACATATCAAAATGCTCACAAAATTTGCACAAAAAATTACAACATTCTTGACATTTTTGCTCATACATATAGTCCTAAAGACTTCATGTTAAATTACTGTCGATGTTGCTAAGACCATCTTTTCATAAAACATCAAGTAATCTTTGTAGGTACTAATTTGCTATCAAGATAACATGACTACTTGTATGAAATCATCCAACAATCTTTTCACAAGAACATATCAAGAAATAAAGTGGATCAATGAAGAACATGCAAGTACTTGCATGATAAATAAATAAGGTATAGCTCATGTATGTATGTATATTCATATATATGGGTAAATATGAATATACATTCGTAAGTAAGGTAATTCCATACCACATTTCCTCCTATCCAAATATCATGAGGAGATGTGTTCAAGGGTTTTATGAGAAAGCATTACCTTTCTTACATGGAAAACATAATCAAATTCCATTAAACAAGCATTCTATCTTTATAATGAATCTCCTTAGTCATCAAAATAAGCAACCAACATTATATACATGAATGAGGGTTCTTAATGCATGAGTATAAATAATCCTCCTGATTTAACTTTAAATGACATAAAATTTAAAATGAGTTAAGATTTATTAGCCCTAAGGCTCTTATCAAGTTTGTATCTCTACCATCTTTTCAGTCTCCAACTTGAGACGTTCCAAATTAACCTATCCTGATAAACCATTGTTTTTCATTTAGAATTACCATCTTGATTCTAAACACTATTCACTCTACAAGATGTCCAAAAGGTGTAATCATCTACTATGCTTGTCGTTTAAATATTCAAGACTTCCATATTATCATTCGCATCTTCATGAATCATATATTTTGTTGAACATGTTCATGTCACATAAGTGAAGAGAGTGATTAAAGCATACACATTAATTATTTCTGCAAGAATAAGGAAGCATATTTCTAGACTTAAATGGAATATTTATCAATTCTCATTATATGAGGATTAATACGTTCTCACTAAAAATCCTTGGTGGCTATGGTTCTAAAGCAAGTGATGAATTTAGATACAGAGTAATATAGATGAGTATGAAACTATTCTTAGAAGATCATGTTGTATTAAGCAATTGTGATCTATGATTGGGGGCATAAAATAATCATGTTCACAAATAATTATTCACATATATAAATATATGCATATATACATAATCAAAAAATAAAAATATGGTTTCAAAAAGTATATCATCAAAATATTATACTAGAGATTCAGAGAACCATACATATATGTTTACATTTATTCTAGAATTTACATATATATATCCTTATATATATATATGTGTGTGTGTGTATGTCTGTATGTATGTATATATATACCTACACACATAGCGTTATCGACAAGTAGAATATGTATATATCAAAATAATTTCAAAGTTTCATGATAAGCAAGTAAGCCTCAAAGAAGGATTAATGACACCCCATGAGGAGGCGCAGTTAGGAAAGCCCCAAACCATCATGAATTAGACATAACAACATGAAATTCCACAAATAACAAGTTTCTTATAACCAAACCCTAGCCTCAAGAACCAACTAAGAAATAATTAAAATGAATGCAACATACATAGACAGTTACTAAATTAATCATAACTAAATATTCACGAACTGGGTATGGCTAAGTTTTTGATATGCACCTTCTATAAAAATTTCAGAGAAACCCAAATTTGAAAACACAAGTTATTAAAGCTGCAACAGAATAGTTTTTATTTTACGACAGTTTTATTGCTGTCACAACCTTTTAAAAAATCCCATTTCAAGGAACATGAAACTAGCAACTTCATACAATTTCCATAATTTAAAACACAAAATCCAATTGATCTAAACAAACATAAATCTAATACCTACAATCTCTTTTACATTTCCCAAAATAGAAATTACAAAGGGTACAAACCCTATCTAAAATGCAACAAAAAATCAGAAAGAAAAAAAAGAAATTATAAAACACAAAACACATCAAACACTTGATACATACACAGAATTCAATCACAATAAATTTATTCATTGTGCAACATCTTGATGACAAAGGGTATTAAACCCTACCTTGGTCCAACACAAAATGGTAGCAAGAAGAGAAATTTGAAAAACAATACTTGCAACCAAGCTACAACAACAATCTCCAGCCAATTCACCAATTCCTAATACTTAATAGCAAAAAAAAAATCTAGAATTTTCTTTTAAAAGATCTTCTTCTTCTTTTTGTTTCTCCTTCCTCTCTTCCTTACCTTCTTGGCTCTTGATTTTCTCTATGTTCTCCAAAACCCTCTTCCTAACATCTATTTATTATTATTATTTTATAGAGAGAACAAGAAATGGAGAAAGATAAAAAAATAATGAATCTCCAGAATGAATCCTCTTGTTCAGAAAATAAGAGTTTTTATAAACATTTATTACTTTCTTCCTCTCTTTTCCATCTTTATTTTTCTTTTTCTTTTTCTATCTTTTAATGTTTCTTGTCTTATCAATTTGTTTTTGATAATATTTCAAATTTTTTTCAAGTTTAATTTCAAATTTATCTAGTAAATCTAATTCTTAAAAGAAAAAAAGATTTATTGCTATGCAACATATTTATCTTTAATTTTCAAAATAAATCATTATAAATTAAAAAAAACAATTTTTTTTTTATTTTCATGCACTTTTAATTTCTATTAAGTATTTATAACCCAAATATTTTTCTATTTCTTAGATTTTTTCTTTTATTTTTGTTTTTGGTTTATCCTTTTGTTTTATTTTCCAAATCTTGCTTTCTTTCTATTATTTATCTCCACTGTTATGAGAAAGAATAAATATTCTAATTTTCTTTCATGCATAGATTTTTCTTAACTTACATAATTTTAACAATTTATCTTACCACACACAAAATTATATAAATAATAAATAAATATAATTTATTTCCTTCACATACTATTTTAATAAAACCAATATATAAATAAATTAAATCTATTTTTATTCCAATAAGAGTATATTAATATCTAGCTAACAATTTAATTAAATGGCAACTATAAAGAATAAAGGTGATTTATTTTCTACCAAAGATGAGAAGCAATTTATCAACATAATTTATTTATGCAAAGAAATTGCAATTATAATGCCAACTAGGTTCCTGTGTGTGCAGATTATTTTCACCACAAATCACCCCAGTCCTATCACACATATGAGTCAAAGTTCGGTCAATGATCATTAAAAGAATAATATTGAATTATAAATTAATTACTGAAAATAAGGGTCGTGACATCCTTCCCCCTTAAAGAATCATCATCTCGATGATCAACTTAACTAAAGATAAAAATTTCATACCTCTTTAATTTTGTTTTACCTTAATGTCAAAATCAGCCCACCTGACAAATATATCGTTTACTTCAAGAACCTATCTGTTCATAACAACAAAAATTCTTGTCGCTAGCATTCATACACTTGCACACCTTGATAGCATATCATGGCTTCATCAAATTCACTCTATTTACTTTAAATAGTAAAAGCATGGAACTAATTCATTTGTTTCATAAAATCTTCTATATCTTATGCAAATCTTTTTCATATTCCAAGATATTTACCAATAGAAAGAAAACAATTATGATCATTTTTTCAACATGCATACTCGCATGAGACACCAAAATAATTGTTTTTATGATGATAAACATGCATCCCATACTACTTGTTATCATCATTAGCAAAAGAAAAGTCTCAACAGTTTGCAAATGTCAAACCAGTTACAACAAGATCTTCATCTTGGACAACAATATAAAAGAGAAGAAGAGCAACAAGTTAGAAAACGTCATCACCATAATTAGAAACATCACTTGTTATCATCATTAGCAAAAGAAAAGTCTCAACAGTTTGCAAATGTCAAACCAGTTACAACAAGATCTTCATCTTGGACAACAATATAAAAGAGAAGAAGAGCAACAAGTTAGAAAAGGTCATCACCATAATTAGAAACATCAAAGATAAGAAGATAACTTACTAATGCAAAAAGTTCAAGTTTATTACCAAATGTCAGGAAGATCATCAAGAGCTCAATACTAATTCAACCAGTTACTAAATTTCACAACAGAAAGTAAATCTCAATCTATAACAAAGATATCCATGAATGTATAATATGTATAATCCTTTACTATTTTACAGATGCAACAAGAGGGCATCAAAGAGAAGTGTATTACATCAATTGACTAAACAAGTCATACAATGATCCATGCAATGATACATATCCAGTTTCTAAATTACATAAAAGAAATAAAACATTTAATCAATTTTCAGCTGCCATATTCCAGTGGTCTTCCACAAGCTGAAGGTCAAGAGCATGGTTAAGGTGCTTTTCCCACCCAACCATGAGGCATAACACTTCCCCGAGATTCTTCCTAACTCAAAGAACACTCGATCCTGCATGAGGCACCTAGAAACCAATAATAATAGGGAAGAAGGGAAACTCTCGACGCATTCTTGATGCCTTATATGCATTCTTATACTAGAATGAACATATTTCTCACATACAAGATGTGGCAAAGAAACATATATATATATATATATATATATATATATATATATATATATATATATATATATATATATATATATATATATATATATATATATATATATATATATATATATATATATATATATATATATATATATATATATATATATATATATATATATATACAAAAATCTAGGCATTTCTTATCCATCTATTTTAATGGTACAACTCACTTTGGCCAAAGCATAAATATAAAAATTGGTTGATCTTGAAAAAGAAGATCACCTTCTCTGTTAGCCCACATTCGACATCCTGTCCTGGAAGGCAAGTGTAAAGCTTATCACACGCAACACATCCAATAAGAATAATCTATATCAATTTGCATAAAAATAAGGACTAGATGATATGATAGTGCATAACATGCACAAGTGCACATAGAATGAATAATTATCCAATAAGAATGCATGAACCCTTGGTGCATAACTCACACAGGGTATGAATACATAATTTACTTATAGTGTCTCATTCGCACAAATATGGAATATGCCTTGCATACAATGAGCATTACTTGTTCAAATTTACGTACAATAAATATAGTAAGTGCATCTCTCGCACAAAATGTGAAATATGCATAAATTGTGGTAGGATAATTTTGGTGATCATTACTTGATCCAATAACACAATAAGTATACAAAGTGTATCTCACACACAAATTAAGAATGTAATCATTACTCAAGTGCTTTTTTTCGCACAAAGGAATCAATAACTTACTTTAGTATAAGTATAGTGAACATTTCTCGTTCAAATATAAATATAATAAATATGATAAGTGCATTTAAGGCAATAATTTTTCTATAATATAAATACAATCACTCATATAGATGCATCATTTGCACAAGGCATGAGAAGTGCATTATTGCACATGTGCATTTCTTTGCACAAGAAAAGTATCATTCTCATATAGTACATATGTATAAGTACTTTCACTAATAACAATCAAGCATACATAATTCATCACATCAATCATTCCTACCTTGTTTGTAAGATAAATCAAGAAAATTTATCTGATCATCGTTATTAATGAAGGCCCTTAAGGCATGTCAACTTTGCATTCTTCAAAGATCTATGGATTCTTCTTTACTCAACAATCAACTTGTCTAAAACCCCACTATTGTTACAAACATTATTGTCTTTAAAAAATCCATCTTAGGTTTCCTACCTTCGAGAAGGCTCAACCAATACTTACTCATTATTATCCACTTTATTTACTTTATAGATGATTTTCCTTCTTCCTTTTATCAAAATTCCATCTTTTCTCCTTTCCTTGTATCTTTCAACTCATTTATCCTTTATGTCATTAGAGAGATCTCTCTTCACAATATACTTCTCTTATTGATTCACTTTTATTGCCACATCATCATTCATGTGTTGTCACCATATACTATCCATCTTGGCTTACTTCAATTAGTCACCATTACTTTTACTAGCAAGTCTTATGAAAATGTAATTAAGGCAAAGGGGTCTCACACCTCTAGAGTTATTGAATGATCGGACTACGTCTAAAATTCTAATTGGTTCCAATCAACCATCAAAGAATCACCAATTCATCAAAAGAATCTTGATACCAAATATCCCATAACCCACAGGTCTTAGGAACAAAACCGCTATGATACCAAATGTAAAGGGTTCGGATATCACACTTACTAATTATAATCCTTAATTTCCAAAATAATTTAATAGAACCAAATAATTATATAATGGGGGAATAAAGAGGAATAATTAAATAAATTTCAATCACTTAATCAGATGGAATAACATGCATATTAATGAATCAAGGTATATCAACAAAATCTTAGATAAGCCATTTATCAGTATAAATGAGAATCATCTTTATTCAAAGTAAATAACTTACAGGTACAACATAACTGACCAACCTAAGGATGTTTACACAAGAAAGACTTGCTCATCCATGTGTCAACCACCTAGACCTACAAGAAAATGTTAGTGAATAGGGGTTTGCCTTGGTCAAACCCCATTTTGGTAATCAAACCTTAAAATAAAATGGAATAAGATACATGAATGAATAATGATCACATTATGATGTTGCAACTCTCTGAAACTCTAGCATTAAGCTCTTGCTTGATTGTGATAGATCTTGACTTGAATGCTACTTGAATCATGAAATTTTCATTAGATATGTTAGCTCAAATATAGTAGGTAGCCATTAAAATGTGTACATACATATCAAAATGCTCACAATATTTGCACAAAAAATAATGGAATTTTTGACATTTGTGTTCATACATATAGTCATAAAGACTTCATGTTAAATTACTGTCGATGTTGCTAAGACCATCTTTTCATAAAACATCAAGTAATCTTTGAAGGTACTAATTTTCTATTAAGATAACATGACTACTTGCATGAAATCATCCAACAATATTTTCACAAGAACATATCAAGAAATGAAGTGGATCAATGAAGAACATGCAAGTACTAGCATGATAGATAAATAAGGTATAGCTCATGTATGTATGTATATTCATATATATGGGTAAATATGAATATACATTCGTAAGTAAAGTAATTCCATACCACATTTCCTCCTATCCAAATATCATGAGGAGATGTGTTCAAGGGTTTTATGAGCAAGCATTACTTCTCTTACATGGAAAACATAATCAAATTCCATTAAACAAGCATTCTATCTTTATAATGAATCTCTTTAGTCATCAAAATAAGCAACCAACATTATATACATGAATGAGAGTTCTTAATGCATGAGTATAAACAATCCTCTTGATTTGACTTTAAATGACATAAAATTTAAAAGGAGTTGAGATTTATTAGCCCTAAGGCTCTTATCAAGTTTGTATTTCTACCATTTTCTCAGTCTCCAACTTGAGACGTTCCAAATTAACCTATCTTGATAGACCATTTTCCTTCATCTAGAATTACCATCTTGATTCTGAACACTATTCACTCTACGAGATGTCCAAAAGGTGTAATCATCTACTATGTTTGTCATTTAAATATTCAAGACTTCCATATTATTATTCACATCTTCATGAATCATATATTTTGTTGAACATGTTCATGCCACATAAGTGAAGAGTGATTGAAACATACACATTCATTATTTCTCCAAGAATAGGGAAACATATTTCTAGACTTAAATGGAATATTTCTCAATTCTCATTATATGAGGATTAATACGTTCTCACTAAAAGTCCTTAGTGGCTATGGTTCTAAAGCAAGTGATGAATTTAGATATAGAGTAATATAGATGAGTATGACACTATTCTTGGAAGATCATATTGTATTAGGCAATTGTGATCTATGATTGGGGACATGAAATAATCATGTTCACAAATAATTATTCACATATATAAATATATGTATATATACATAATCAGAAAATAAAAATATGGTTTCAGAAAGTATATCATCAAAATATTATACTAGAGATTCAGAGAACCATACATATATGTTTACATTTATTCTGACATTTACATATATATATATATATATATATATATATATATATATATATATATATATATATATATATATATATATATATATATATATATATATATATATATATATATATATATATATATATATATATATATATATATATATATATATATATTCTTATATATGTGTGTGTGTATCCATACACAACTTTATTGACAAGTAGAACAGACATATATCAAAGTAATTTCAAAGTCTCATGATAGGCAAGTAAGCCTCAAAGAAGGATTAACGACACCCCATGAGGAGGCATGCTTAGGGAAGCCCAAAACCATCATGAATCAGACATAACAAAATGAAATTCCACAAATAATAGGTTTTTTAAAACCAAACCCTAGCCTTAGAAACCAACTGAGAAATAATTAGAATGAATGCAACAAAGATAGATAGTCACTAAATTAATCATAACTAAATATTTACGAACTGGGTATGGCTTATTTTTTGATATATTTTAAAAGAATTGGTGATGCACCTTCTATAAAAAATTTAGAGAAACCTAAATCTGAAAAAGAAAGTTATTAAAGATTCAACAAACTAGTTTTTTTCTTACGACAGTTTTATTGTTGTCATAACCTTTTTAAAAATCTCATTTCAAGGAATATGGAACTAGCAACCCCATACAATTTCCATAATTTCAAACATAAAATCCAATTTATTTAAAAAAACATAAATATAATACCTACAATCTCTTTTACATTTCCCAAAACAAAAATTACAAAGGGTACAAACGTTACCTAAAATCCAACGAAAAATCGAAAAGAAAAAGAAGAAATTCCAAAACAAAAAACACATAAAATACTTGATACATACATAGAATTAAATCACATTAAATCTATTCATTGTACAATATCAATGACAAAGGGTATTAAACCCTACCTTGGTTCAATGCAAGAACGGTAGCAAAAAGAGAAATTTGAAGAACAATACTTGCAGTCAAGCTATAGCAACAATCTCCAGCCAATTCACCAATTTCCAACACTTAATAGCTAAAAAAAAATTGGAATTTGCTTTCCATAGATCTTCTTCTTCTTGTTTCTCCTTCCTCTTCTTTTTCCTTCCTCTCTTCCTTACCGTCACGGCTCTTGATTTTCTCTATGTTCTCCAAAACCCTCTTCCCGACATCTATATATTATTATTATTATTTACAGAGAATAATAAATGGAGAAAGATAAAAAAATAATGAATCTCTAGAATGAATCCTCTTGTTCAGAAAATAAGACTTTTTATAAACATTTATTACTATCTTCCTCTCTTTTCCATCTTTATTTTGCTTTTTTTTTTTCCATCTTTTAATGTTTCCCATCTTATCAATTTGTTTTCGATAATCTTTCCATTTTTTTCAAGTTTAATTTCAAGTTTATCTAGCAAATCTAATTTTTAAAAGAAAACAAGATTTATTGCTATGCAACACAATTATCTTTAATTTTCAAAATAAATCATTATAAATAAAATAAAACAATTCTTTTATTTTCATGCACTTTTAATTTCTATTAAGTATTTATTTAACCCAAATATTTTTCTATTTCTTAGATTTTTGTTTTTATTTTTGTTTTTGGTTTATCCTTTTGTTTTATTTTCCAAATCTTGCTTTCTTTCTATTATTTATCTCCATTGTTATAAAAAAGAATAAATATTCTAATTTCCTTTCATGCATAGATTTTTATTAACTAACATAATTTTAACAATTTATCTTACCACACACAAAATTATCTAAATAATAAATAAATATAATTTATTTCCTTCACATATTATTTTAATAAAACCAATATATAAATAAATCAAATCTATTTTTATTCCAATAAGAGCATATTAATATTTAGCTAGCAATTTAATTAAATGGCAACTATAAAGCATAAAGGTGATTTATTTTCTACCAAAGATGAGAAGCAATTTATTGACATAATTTATTTATGCAAAGAAAATTGCAACTATAATGCCAACTAGGTTCCTGCATGTGCAGATTCCTTTCACCACAAATCATCTTAGTCCTGTCACACACATGAGTCAAAGTTTGGTCAATGATCATTAAAAGAGAAATATTGAATTATAAATTAATTACTAAAAATAAGGGTCATGACACTTGTCCCTAGAGACCTTAACATTGAGAGAGTTCTAATCTCATAGGGAAACACTCAAGCTTACAAAGACAACCACCCATCCACTAGTTCTAACAATAACCCTTGTGTTTGGGCCAATAACAAGAATGTCACAAATGTTGGTGTGGTAGATGCTAAGGTGGTCCTATGTGCCCCTAGGCCAGTGGTAGATGCTAAGGTGGTCCTATGTTCCCCTAGGCCAAACAACACTCAAGTTGCTCACATTCAACCAATGGTTCAACAAACAATGCCCCCATAGAACAATCAGATCAATAACACCAAAATGAAAAGGTGAACCCCTAACAAGAACAACTATCCTAAACACAAGTACACACAATTATCAAAACCTATCGAGACAATCATGAAGAATTGGTAGATTCAAACCTGATAATGCTTCTCAACTTTGAAAACTACCACGAACCACAAGAGAAACCCTCTTGGTACAACGAGAATGACCTTTGTGACTTTCACAAAATCAAGGACATAAAACTGCAAACTGCATGAGACTCAAGAATATTATCCAAGACCTCATAGAAAATGACACCATATATGTTGAGGTACCAGCTAGGAATCAGAATCTTAAGATATACAAGAAACCTATGCCAGATCATACCAAAGCAAACAACAACAGAAAAGCTAAGGATTACACAAATGTGTAGCATACCTTTTTTAACGTTGTTGGTTCTTGTGATAGCATCATCATTGTCATCACCATCAAAGGGCATAGTGTAGAGTGTGGAGTCACCACACGATGTGGAAAAATCACCATCCAAGGAGTCCCATCTCAATCTAGGGCACAACCTACTTTTCCAACATCGAATCCTAGAAAATACAATCTCCTAGATCAACTTAAGAAGACCCCTGCACATACATCAATCTTAGAACTATTGAGACTATCCCCCACACATAGGGAAATCTTGGAGAAAGCTTTATCAGAGTCCTCTGCTCCTAAGGATATTGATACTGATTAGTTTCAAGCTATGATAGGCCATATCACTAATCACCTTCTCACTTTCTCAGAGCAAGACCTACTATCACAACCATCTCATAACCATGTTTTACACCTTGAGGTTATTATTCATAAGAACAAGGTCAAATGATTCTTAGTAGATGGAGGTGTTGGGTTGAACATTTGCACCCTTTAGCTAATCAAAAATCTAGGCTATTTAGAAGACACTATTAAGAAGACAAAGAGTACCACCATCAGGGCATATGATGACCAAGAGCGGGTATCACAAGGTATCATTGCACTACCCATCCAAGTGGGCCCTCTCATCATAGAAACTACATTTCAAGTGTTGGACCTTGATCTTCCCTATAACATACTATATGGTCGACCCTGGATCCATGCTCTAAAAGTTGTAGCCTCGACTTATCATTAATGTGTGAAGTTTCCTTTTGAGAGCAGAGAGATTACTATCCATGGGGATCCTGAGCCTTTTTAATATTGAAAAAATATTGAAGCAAAGTTCTATAAAATCCCCCAAATACCCAAGAATGACAAAGGGCCTACACCTTCTACCTCATTTATTGACCCATCATCCCTTGTATCTACTTCTAAAACAAAGGCACCCATTGTGTAGAACATACCTGATATCAAAGTAGTAATTCAAGATGATGGTTGTGGGAACTACAAGCTAATGAAGAACACCTTTGTCTTAGGAGAGCTCCCTATTTCTCCTCAATCTCATGGGAAATTTACATCTGACAACAAAGAGCTTGAAACTATCAAGATGGCAACTACTACCTTCACCAAGTGGGGGGATTTGAATCAAGAAGATGTCAATGAGGACGATGTATGTAAACTCTTCTATCAAAACAAACAACATGTCCCCGCTCTTCCTATGGAATATAATAACAAAGGATTTCAACTCATGAAGGGAATGGGATATAACAAGAATGAGAAGCTAGGACAAAATGATAATGGTTTACTAGAACCCATCATTCCTGAGAAATGACTAAAGAATCTCGACCTAGGTTGTACTACTAGCAAGGTAACCCTTATTGGAAAAGGTACTTCTGCTAAATGAGCTAAGGCTTCCTCTTGGTTACCTACATCACGTTATACAACCTTAAATGACTTCCCCCTTGATGTTGCTAACCTTTTTGAAAATAACACCCTATTCATGATATCCATTACATCCTTTGCTCCAACCAATCAACTAACTGAAATACGCCTAGTCTCCCACAACTCATTGGCATGGACCAACAAGGACCACCAATTCTTGATTTATTCGAAAACGATGAAGCAATCTCAGAATTCATGTGACTTTGTGACAACTTACCTTCGATAGATCACAAGGTAGGTTTTGAAATAGAGCTAGATACAAAAGCGTACTATGGGGAGACGATTGAATCCTTCAATCACAAAATTGAAAAAATGCAACTAACATGCAGGTCTTTAAGTGAGAACCACACTGTGGCACTTTCTGATCCTAAAATAGTAAAAAATAAAGGATGCATCCAACGGTGAAAACCTCTCTGAGGCACCCAAGGATGAGGAATTCAATCTCCCCCTTAGTGAAATGCATCTAGAGAAGTCAACAGTACTAGTAGAAAATGCCACACCAGTCAATGTGGGTACCGAAGAAGCACCTAAGATCACTTTCTATGTTGAATCCTTGTTGGATGAAGAATAGAATAACCTGGCAACATTCCTAAAAGAGCACAAAGCTAACTTTGCATGGTCATACATAGATATGTCAGGGCTCGATCCAAAAGTAATTATGCATCATCTCATAGTCTATCCTAAATCCAAGCCAGTCAAGCAAAAATTAAGGAAGATGCACCCTCAAATAGCACTCTTGGTCAAACTTGAGTTACAAAAGCTTCTTGACATTGGATTTATTTGACCGATAGATTATCCTAAGTAGGTTTCAAACCTGGTACCAGTCTCAAAATCCACTCGAGGCATCATAATATGCACTAATTTCAGAGACTTAAATAAGGTGTGTCTAAAGGATGATTTCCCCCTTCCTAATATTGACCTCATTTTAGACTTAATAGCTGGGCATGAAATGTTGTCACTCATGGATGGCTTTTTAGGCTACAATCAAATCATAATTATCGAGGATCAACACAAAACTGTGTTCACTTGTCCATGGGGAACCTATTGCTGGAACGTGATGTTGTTTGGGCTAAAGAATGCAAGAGAAACCTATCAAAGAGAAATGACACTCATCTTTCATGACATGATCCACAAAATAGTTGAAGATTATGTAGACAGTATTTTGGAAAAATCAAAGAAAAGAAGTGAGCATATAAAAGTCTTAGGACCCATCTTTGGCAGGCTAGAAGAATACAAAGTAAGGCTAAATCTAAAAAAGTGTGTCTTTGGGGTCACATCAGGAAAACTCCTTGGTTATATCGTCTCACAAAGAGGGATAGAAATTGATCTAGCAAAGGTAAAAGCCATCCTAGACATGGAACCACCACAAAGTTACAAGGAAGATTGTAGTCCATCAGGAGGTTCATAGTGCAACTATCAGATAAAATCTACCTCTTTTCACATCTTCTCCATAAAGGAATAACTTACAAATGGGATGAGAAATGTGATAAAGCTTTCCAGCAAATCAAATATTATCTACTAACACCTCTGGTACTCATGCCACCAATACTGAACAAACCATTGATCTTATATATCTTAGTAACATCAGTGGCACTAGGAACTCTACTAGCACAACATGATGAAAACAGAAAAGAAAGAGCTATCTACTACATTAGTAGGACTTTGGTGGGCTATGAAATGAACTATTCACCCATCGAGAAAGCATACCTAGTAGTAGTTTTTGCTTCACAAAAGTTTGGGTACTACATATTGTCATATCAAATCAAACTTATTGCCAAGATCGACCCACTTAGATACCTGTTATCCAAAGCAACTCTCACAGGGCGAATGGCCAAATGGGTGATGATATTAATAGAGTTTGACATAGATTATGTAGAATGCAAGGCAATCAAAGGATAAGTGATCGCAAACCAACTAGCAGAATCACCTATCTATGCTGAGAAACTCTAACATCTGGGTTCCTTGATGAATCAGTTTTCCTTATCAATCTCATAGCTTAGTGGAATATGTACTTTGATGTATCGTTCACCCCAACATGGATCAAGAGCAGGTATTCTTTTCATCACCCCTCAAGGTGATTTCATTCCAAATTCATACTAGCTATCATTTCCTTGTACTAACAACATTGTTGAGTACGAAGCCCTAATCATAGGTCTCAAGATAGCAGTTCAATGGAAAATACAAGAGATGAAAGTCTATGGAGACTCACAGCTGGTTATCAACCAAGTCAATGACGATTATCAAACTAAGGAGGATAGGCTCACTCCTTACAAGAAGATGGTGGAGAATATCAAGGACCTTTTCATTGACATAACTTTTGAGAAGATTACTCACATGAACAATAGAGCAGCAGACACGGTGGCAATAATTGGATCATTGTTAGACATGTCGAACAATGTCCTACAGTGTGAATTCTTGGTAGAACAACTTCTTGTACCTTCAAAATTCCTAAATCTATATTTGTGTGTGTCATTGTTGATCCTGGGTCCCCATGGTATCATCACATATTTACCTACCTTAGTATAGGAATCCTTCCATCCAATATCCTGATTTGTGATCCTAGGTGATACCCTTTACCACTGAAGTATCAGAAGGTGACCACATGATTATTGTTGTTGTTTATGTGGATGACATCATTTTTGGAGGTAAAAATGCCAAAATGTGCAAAACATTTTCTACGCATATGCAAGATGAATTTGAGATGTCAATGTTAGGGGATTTGTCATTTTCCTTGGTTTACAAATTGTACAAAATGAGAATGGGATATTTATATCTCAAACCAAATATACTAAGGAAATTCTTAAGAAATTTTCTATGGAGGATAGTAGACTAGTCAGTACCCCCATGATAATTGGTTGTAAGTTGAGTAAATCATATGAATCACCAGATGAAAATCACACTATGTATAGGTCAATGATTGGGAGTTTACTGTACTTAACTACATCAAGACCAGACATAATGTAAACAGTGTGTATGGTAGCAAGATTTTAGGCTGCACCAAAAGAATTATATGGCAACATAGTGAAAAGAATTTTCTGATATATCAAAAGCACTATTGATTATGGGATATGATATTCCAAGAGCAAGGATTTTTCTTTGATAGCATACACAGATGTTGATTGGGAAGGAAGTGTAGATGATAGGAAAAAAACCAGTGGTGGAGCATTATTTTTGGGAAATAAATTGGTTTCCTGGATGAGCAAAAAGAAAGAATCAATCACTCTATCCAAAACAAAAGTAGAATATGTAGCAACAACAACATGTTGTACTCAAGTCCTATGGATTAAGCAAACACTTAAGGACATCAAGGTAGAGTACAAAGAACCTATCTCAATTCTTTGTGACAATTCAAGTGTCATAAACATATCAAAGAATCCAATGACGCACTCTAGAAAAAAGCACATATCCATTAAGTGTCACTTCATTAGAGAGAATGTTGTAAAAAAAGAGGTCGGCATGGAATATGTTCCCACCAAAGAACAAGTGGCTGAAATTTTCACCAAGCCTCTTCCTACAGAACAATTTGAATATATGAGGTAGAAGTTGGGAGTCATTGCTCCCACAACATATCACTAAATATTAGTGATAGGGTATGAATCCAGGGGGAGCTTACTTGGTACTTTATTTATCTCTGGTAATGGAGAATGAGATCAAGTCAGGTAAACTTGTTATATAAATTTCTAACAACTTGATGGTTGCATAGTCAAGGATTCCCACTTTCTCTTTGAACTACTTGTCAAAGGGGGAGTATCTTGTCAGGGGGAGTCTTCCCTTTGCAATTGATGTCAAAAGGGGAGAAATGTGAGCAAATGCTCAACATAGGAGCAAGGAGAATTATGTGCAAAATGTAGATGAGAAGAGATGCATGTAAAAGGGGGAGTGAATTTCTTAAATGGTTCAATTGGTACACAACTTTAAGGTTTGTTACAATTAGTATTAGACCATTTAGTTAATTGGTATGAGCATTTAATTTTTCCATCAATGACAAAGGGGGATATTGTTACTATATTATTGTCATTGATGTCAAAAGGGGATAAGAGATGAGATGGAATTGATCCTGTGTGAAGGGTGCATTGGCATTGATGTCAAAATGTTGTCATTTGTCTAAGGAGAGATATGGTGTGTTGTGGATCTAGTTCTAGAATATGGAATGTAAGTTGCAAAAGTTTCTCAAGATGTTGCATTTTTGTTGTTGGATTGGACAACTAAGAGGGGGAGAGTGAATCAGTTGTCACCAAATTTAAACCCTTAAATAATTTACCAGAACAAGATCTGATGTTGCTTAAATGATTAAACATTAAGTACAAATGAAAAAACTCAAGAATATCACATAAACACATCAACACCATATTTACATGGAAAACCCAATGAAGGAAAAACCACGATGAGGATTAACTCACACTATAAAGAATATCAAAACTGATTACAAAAAGGATCACTACCAAAAACAAGGCTCACTACCTAAAATAAGGACTCTCTGTCTAGAATAAGGACTCACTCTCTAGAATAAGGACTCACTTTCCAACAAGGCTACAACCTGAAGATACAAATGATGGCTGACTTCCAAAGTATAGAAGTTATGGCTCACTACCAAAAGTATGAACTAATGGAATACACCTTCCTTGTGCAGAATTCAATTCTAAATGAAGCACTATATTAGTAGTACTATTTCTCCCAACAAATGCTCAATAATTTTGTTTTAGTCTTTTATTGATTAATCATTTAGGCTTGCACCATGCACATACACTCGCCTTACTCATACATACACACAATATTATCTTCACTTCCCCTTGTTCTCTTCTACTCATTATGCAAAACATCTCATATATATATATAAGTATATCTTATTCATCAATTAGGTCGGCCCCATATAATTTAAACATTTAATCCATGTACTGAATTATACCATGTCAGCTAACATCCATAAAACATAACTAGTTTCCATAATGTATTGTATACGCTTAGTTGGCCAATATCTCGAATATAGTTTTCATAGTTAAGATATCAGTGTCATAGCTTGTCTTGTGGTAGAAACTAGACCCAAAAACCAACACACTGGATCATAGATAAAGAACATCTTTGATAGGGAATAGCTTTCGGTAAACATATTATACATTCAATATTTTGTTGACATCAATGACAACCTATTGACATTAATGACAACCATTTGATGCAATCCAATTTCCAACAATCTCTGCCTTTGTCATTGATGGCAACACAAGATGTGAAAAGCCAACAACAAAATCCTTTGTAGTTCTCCCCTTTGATGAGCTGTAATGATTTTCATTCTTTTCTCATGTTCTCTCTCCCCCTTTGACATAAAGGGTAAAGAAAGAAGATTTATCTCCCCCTTACTCCAAATTTTTCTACACAAAAACAATCTTCAAAAAATGATATAAAAAATGGTTCTTTACCTCAATCCATCTTCTCCTAAAATATCTCCTTTTATTTTTCTTTTAATTTCGGAAGAAACGTCTTCCAAGAATCTAGTGCCAATTTGATGTTTAAACAAATATTGTTGTTCATTACTATCGAATCAATTGTTTTTAGAAGAGTATCTGGGATAGTGATATTTTTTTCATTCTTCTCAGCTTCCACTAGGAGACCAATTTTTTTTTCCAATCTCAATTCAATTAATTCTTTGACTTTCCATAATGCTTTCACAATATTATCCCTTTGTACTAGAATGCCTGCAAGTTCAAACTATAAGGAAATGATCCTTTTCTTCTACGCTCCATCGCTGTCATTAAGGTTATTATATATGATTTTCCAATAGAATCCAGCTCAAGCTTAATAGCATCGATTTTTCCTCTGTAGGTTCTGATAGCAGTAGGACACCAAAGACAATACCTATACACACTATTTACGCTTTTGATGCAAGTGGGTAGGTGCATGAAGATGGGTAGCCAATTTGTGGCCACTTTTTGAAGATTTTTTTTGAAAAATCATAACGTGAGTGCATTATAACACGCTCACATTATAGCGTGCTCACGTTATGGCTTGGTGTGTCGAGCCTGAGGCTCGGCCACAATAATCCCATAATGTGAGCACATTATAACGCACTTGCGTTATGACCTATTAAAACCAAAAAAAAGGAAAACAAATTCATATTTACTTGTGAATGTGTTTTATTTGTTTCCCGCGACCAAAACCCCATTATTTTGCGCTCACATTCTAGGAGGAGCTATTTTGCAAATTTCTTCATCAACGGTTGTTGTTTCATTGCTAGGATGCCGCCACATCGATGAGGAGGTATGAGAGGTAAGGATTTCTTTCTTTTTGTTTTGAATTTGTTAGTTTGAGGTTGAATTTGTTAGTCTTAGGTTGTATTGGATTTCTTTTTTTTTGAGTTTGTAGGAGATGCAAATCAACTTGCAAACCTTCAAAATCCTCAACAAGTAGAGCAAAAAAATCCTCAACAACAAAATCAACCACAACAACAACCTCCTCCACCAATCCTTCAACACCCTCTTGGCACTTAACAAAATTCAATGAGTGAAATTGAGAGCAATAAAAAACAAATTGAGGATTTAATTAGGAGGTTGAGCGATCAAAACGGTTCAACCATGGAAAGAATGACCCTGGCAACTTCATTGAAAGAAATGTTAAAAAAGTAGATTTAATTAGCAAACAAATTGTATGGAAAGATAGGAGGCAGGCGACTAGGGCTTATTACGCGGATAAATTATCATATAAAGATGTCAATGATTTAAAAATTACAAAAGCTAATTTTTGCTCATTATTCACTGACCCACGCACAAATAAAAATCTTACCCTCAATGCGAAGAGGTTTCCTATTCATTGGTGCCACCACCAACATATTAGGAACTTTTTTTATGATAGGTGGTACATGGTTTTTGATTACCCATCGTACAACAATTGTGAAGTTTCATAGTATTTCCTTAGGAAACTATACTATGAGTTCATATTGAACAAAATCCCAAATTATTTTGATATGAGGGACTTCTAGGGGAGAGGTGGGGGGTTGGCTTAGGATAGACTCGGTGCATAGTCGGATCCTACGTGGCAACGAAGATGACCTCTTGCTAGGCTACCTCAAGAGCACATCGTTATCCCTTTTGTCATGAAGGAGAGTGTCAACGTAGAGACATTGCAAGCGATCAACTCTTTGACCCAAAGTGTCATCCAGCATGCTAGCCCTTTTCTACAACGCTATCTAGGGGAGTCTTTGAGTGGTGGCCTTCGAACCCATTTGTGTCAATCTTGTGGGGTGACTTTTTCACATGACATCATCAACACTCAGGAGGTTGCTACACAAGATCCATCTACAGCTATGTAGATGGAGAGGGTAGCTAACATTTTGCATGAGGCATATGACATTGATACTCAGGTAAAAGTTAGCATGTTCATTGAATTTAATTTATTAAATTTTGATTTTGAAATGCAAGATTAACTAATTTAGTTTTATGATTTTAATAAACTTGTAGGGTCACAATTTTGAGACTAGATACAACTACCCTACACCTACTTATTTCTATAGTACACCTGTCAATGGGGTATGTAACTAGTAAACAATTATAAATTTATTACATGTTAATAGCGTTGTTTATGAATGGTGTTTTAATATGTGATTTTGGATGTTGAATAGGCTAATATTGGAGGTTTCAAGGGAACACCTCCTAGTGCCAATGGATTTACTCAAACCTACACGCAGGTAATAGAATAAAGAGTTTAACTAATGAATTGTACTTAATAGATTTGTGTAGTTTATATTCATATTGTTGATTAGGTTGCATTGCAAATCATTCAAACTCAAAGCATTACTTCACATTCCATAACTAATAACTAGATGTTGATAGATGACAAAATTTCAACTACAATATAGTTGTTTAGAAATTCAACATAAGCAGTGATGCAATTACTTCACATAGCATAAGTAATAAGTCTAGGAGTAGCTTCCAATTGCATTTTCTTGTCATGGCATTCCATGAGACCACTTTTTACTGCTCGACATCTTTTCAAATAGTTCACTGCCTTGTCTATGCTATGGATGCTTGGAATGAATATATGAAAGAATAATAGTAAGCAATAACATAGACAAGGCAATGATTTTTGAAAAATGCCTCAAAGAAATGTGGTCTCATGGTGATAGACCCAATTTCTTTGAGGAAATTTTTTAAACAGCTCACCACCTTTTCTATGCTACCACATTTTCCATACATGTCTACCAAAGCATTTTATCAAATAGTTCATTTCCTCACTGCTATGGCTAAAAGCTTAAAAAAGGTGTTTTCCAACAAACTATGGATGCTTGGAAAAAATCTATCAAAGCATAATAGTAAGCAATGACATAGACAAGGAAGTTAGTAGTTTGAAAAAATGCCTCAAAGAAATGTGGTATCATGGTGATGGAATGGCTTTCCATCACCATGAGACCACATTTCTTTGAGGCATTTCTTCAAACAACTCACCACCTTTTCTATGATACCACATTTTCTATACATGCGTACCAAATCATTTTATCAAACTACTCACTTCCTTGTTGCTATGGCTAAAGTCCTAAAATAGGTGTTTTCCAACAAACTATGGATGCTTGGAAAATTTTCTATCAAAGCATAATAGTAAACAATAATACCATAGAGAAGGAAATGAACTATCTAAAAAAATGCTTGAAAGAAATGTGGTCTTATGGTGATGGAATGCCATGACGTGCATTTGTTTGTAATGGCATTCCATCACCATGAGACCCCATTTCTTTGAGGCATTTTTTCAAACAATTCACTTCCTTCTCTATGCCACCACAATTATCATACATGTCTACAAAAGCATTTTATCAAATGATTCACCAGATTGCTGCTATGGGTAAAATCCTAAAAACACGTGCTTTCGAACAAGATATGGATAGGGAAAATAGTAAGCATGATAGTTAGAAATATATAGTTTAATAAGTACTCAAAATTTTATTCATTATCTCATACATTATAATTCATGATGTGGATCGCTATTGTAGTTTTTGTGATTGAATAATTTGTTGTTTTATTTTTAAATGTTGCAAGCAAAAACACCTCTAACTGTGATGAGGGAAATGGAGATCGGTGTTTCATCTACTATAGAATCCTCGATGGCACTGACAGGGGAGGTATGAGGAAAATTACTAAATTTCAATTTACATTTGATGTTATAGATGTTAGTTAGTGAAAAATAAAACCATTATTGATTCGTAGTTTAATTTCTATTTGGATGGTTTATACAGGGTTCAACACGCCTTAGCATGGGTGTATGAATATTTCCCTCATGGAGAGTGAGATCATTAGATGGCGGTAAGTGATTATTTTTTAAAATATATCATTTTTTATAATGTAATTTCTATATATTAATATCTTTACTTCTTATTGTAACAGTTAAAACTTCACCAAGAACTAAACACTAGGAGGAGCAGTAGGAGCACTCCTTGAGCGCAACATAAATGAGTGATAGACATATCACTATCCAATCGACAAGCAAAGGGAAAGAATTTATTTTGAGAGCATGGAGAGCAATGACTTTTGATTCTAGAGCTCTTTGTTGTATGCCTACATGGCAGTTTTGTACATATTTTGTATTGGATATATTTGACATTGTATGCCTATATGGCATTCTCGTAAGCCTATATGGCTATTGTGTACCTATATTTTATACTTATATTGACATGTATTGATGTATGCCTACATGGCTATTTGGTTAATACAAATATTTTTTATCGATGGTGTTCATATTTGCATTATAAATTCATGGTTCAATAGATATGAGTTACATGTATTCAAGTGTGTACTTTACAACTTACGTATATACTTTGTGAATTTCGTGTGTTCCAATGTATACTTTGTGACTTACGTGTTTTCATGCATATACCTCGTATTCGTGCATATACTTTGTATTAATTTGTGTATACTATGTATTCATGTGTATACTTCAAGGCTTACATGTTTTTGAGTACTTGTGCTTCCCTTATTCACATGTACATGCTTGACTTATTCAAGTGTATACTTATTAATTGGTTAGCCCTAGCATTGATCATTGTTGTTCTTCATGGTTTGTCTTGAATATTAATTGATTGATGCTAAACAACTTTATCTAAAAGCAAAAAACAAGTTTTCAATTGGTATTCCATGAAATGATTCATAAAAATATTCCAATATATTTAATCCTTTGATTGGAACAACTTAATTAAGCAAATGATACATAATCTTCGCAACACTTGCAAAACATAATATTCATAATAGATGAAGTAGTTAACTTCTTGACACATTATCATACAAACATTTATCTTGAATAGTCTTTAAACATTTTCACAGCATAATCCTAATAGTGCAAAATGAATTGTTATGTTCTTGATCCGTCACCATATAAACACGTCGAAAGATTTATATGTCAGCTTTTTGCAATATTATTTCTTGTATAGGAAATGGACTCGAGAGAAAGCAAGTTATAATTTATAATACAAATAAGAAATGGACTCAACGGTGGAAACATTATTTATCACACCTGTATACACATAAAAATGGTCATGTCTATAATCTTGGCAATTAATTAAATATTTATTATTTAGTTAATTTATCTAAAAGTCTGCTACATATGATTAAATTTAATTAATTTAATTATACTGTTCATTCATCTTATTCTTCTTCCGTAATTAAATAAATTTACTTTATTTAATTATTTTCATACGTCCACTTAATTAATTAAATAAATACATATTATTTATTTAAATTAATTATCATTGTTTGAATTTAAATTAAATCTTTTGATTTAATTAAGTTTAAATATTGCCCTTTCTTCTATTTTAAATTCTTCTTCTAATTAATTAAATATTTCATTTAATTAATTTCATAAAAGTGATTTAATTAAATAAACCTTATTTAATTAAAGGATCTTATGCTTTCTTTCTAAATCACAACTAGATATTTTATTTAATTGTGAAATCTTTTGTTTTCTTCTTATATCATAATTAAATATTTTATTTAAATATGAGATCTTCTGCTTTTTTTTCAAAAATCCTGATTAAAGCTTTCTTCTTATCACAAACTTTCTTCTGCTTTAAAAGCTTAATTAAATATTTCATTTAATTAAGAAAAAGCTGAATTTCATCCACAAATAAATAATTGAATTTTTAATTCATTATTTATTTGCTTTTAAATCTTTCTTTTATTCTTTTAAAGAAAGATGATTTCTTATCTTCTTATCTTCTTCTCTTTCATAAAAATAGAAAAATCTTGTTTTCAGGTTTTCTTCTATTTTCTCTTCAGTTTCATCCTTCTTCAGCCATTTGATCTGCCAGGAATTATCACAACCGTCAATCAAGACAGCCAATTAGAATCATTCAAAAAACTCTATAAATACCTGTGTGAATCTAAGCATTGGTAATAGGCAATTAATTAGAGTATATGCATTTAATTCATTTAGTATTCTCATATCATAGCATCATGTTTACTTCAATCATCTTAGTCTTATTTCATATCATAGCTTAATCTTGCATCATGCATCATATCAAAATCTCGTTCTTTAGGAAGACAGTTTGTTGAGCCTAGCACATAAATTTGAGAGCAAAAGTTGGAATCAACAAAAACACTGAAGATAGAGGACAATAGGACGACAATCGAAGTAGAATGTTGAGTTTGCATTTACTTACCTTTTATTTTTTGTTTTGCTATAATGTCTTATTGGTGTGCTTGAATAGTATTTATTTTATTTCCATTTATTATGCTTATTTTCGATCACACATTTTTGGCGCCCACCGTGGGGCCTATGCCCCCATTTTAGACTTCTTTCTTGCAGGTTTTCTTGCAGGTTTTTCTTGCAAGTTTTCTGACATTCGGCAGTGCATTTTTTTTCTAATTTTTTTGTATCTATTAGTTCCTGTTTTGCACTTTGACTTTTCAGCTTTTCCTTTTTTCGCATCTTTTTCTACATCTTAGGGTTATAATTGCATCATCCTGTCGTCATTTTCCTAGAGTGATAAAGCGTCTTACCATGGATTGATCATTGAACATATTCCTTTTTCGCAAAGTTGTGTCAATAAACGGGGGAAAAACTCAACTGCGGGCATTTAATTTTCAAGGCATACTCAAACAACTGAGCAATGAATCTGATCATACGAACAAACAACCAACTCACATAAAACCTTATCCGATCATCGAGCCTTATCATGAAACACTTTTCAGCAGATACCATATCACTGTCTATTGGATGATCCAAAAATCTGAATAATGTATGAAATAACAGTATTACATTTTGAACAAAGGTTGTTTGATTTTCGATATCATTACTCTGGAGCACACTCGATGATGTACTGAACTAGAGTGGCAAGGAACGAGAATGATTTTTCTTTATCTGTTGTCTTGAGGTTAACGATCAATTTGATGCAAATATGTCACAGGACATGACTACCAAAGCAATATCATCAATGACAGTTCCACATTTGCATCAGAAGGGTGGTTAATTTTTGTCTGTTTATGCAAGAAATGCTCAAGTCATCTCGGTTCAATTATACCTCGATGGTTGTGTTCACTTGCTATATCAAAAATCATGAAAGTTGTACTCAGGTCATCATTGGCGCTAATTTCCCCTCTGATGCTTGTACATACTTCCAACATTTTAAAATGCTCTATGTTGATTCAAGAATGCTTATAACAGGCTCAAAAAATTGGTTAGTTTCATTTAGTTGCATATTTGTTAGATCATTGTATATATCTACATATTGGATTCACATCAGTGTTCTGAAAGGCTGAATAAAAACATTAACGGTTGTCATGTAGTTTTGAACTCTTTGAGGAGGACATTTGGACATTTGTTTCATTCATCATTTTCCATCATATCATTATCATCATTCATATCATTCATTCATTATAATTTTCTTATATCCTTATCATTATAATTATTATCATTATCATTATCATTTCTTTCTCATTTTTCATTATCATTATCATCATTATCGTTATTATTTCTTTCTCATTTTCTATCATTTTTCATTATCATTATCATCATTATCGTTATTATTTCTTTCTCATTTTCTATCATTTTTCATTCATTATCATTATCATTATCATTTCTTTCTCATTTTCTATCATTTTTCATTATCATTATCATCATTATCATTATCATTTCTTTCTCATTTTCTATCATTTTTCATTATCATTATCATCATTATCATTATCATTTCTTTCTATTTTCATTATTTTTTATTATCATTATCATCATTATCATTATCATTTCTTTCTCATTTTCTATCATCTTTCATTCATTATCATTATCGTTATCATTTCTATTTCATTTTCTATCATTTTTCATTATCATTATCATCATTATCATTATTATTTCTATTTTATTAGATCCTTATCCTTTATCATTTCTTTCATAACATTATCATTTCTTATTTATTGTTTCTTAAATACTATTATCATTACCTTTTCTCTCATATCTTTATCGTTCATCATCCCATTATCATTTTATCATTTATCATTTGCTATTATTTATCATCATCATCTCATATCATTTCATTACCATTGCACTCATTCGTTTCACATCATTGCATTCCACATCATAATTATCCTATTATCATCACATTGTCATTTTCATTTCATAAACATTACCAAACATATCATTTATCTTTTCATCATTATCATTATCAGTATCATATTCATTATCTACCATTTTCATATCATATTTTCACAATACATTTCATACACATACTATTCATTTCTGCATTTGCAACAAAATCCATAAATCAACAACTCATATCTACATTTATCACAATCATTACATCTACATCCTAGTTCATCCATTTGCATCATATCATTAGATCATCCTGCATCATAAGATTAGTCCGCAAAAACAATAAAAACATATAAAAAAAAAAACATCTCATATCATACATGCATAAACAGTAACATCCATATCATATCAAAAATGCACAAACATATCATCATCAAAAACATCGCCGCTGCATCTCATCGCTCATCAAAATAATTTACAAATGTCCAATGTCCAAATGAAACTAAAACGTTCAAAACATAATACATGAGATATGATCAAAACTCAATATACATGCCTTGAATATGTGCAAAATATGACAGTCCCAAACACTAGCTGGTAGATGCCCCTGAAGGAGTTGGTCCGGAAGGAGGCGACCTACCACTACCCCCTGCATCAGGATCCCGTCGAGGTCCTGTAACCTCTCTGCCATGTGTCGATGTCCATGATCGGGTCCTCATCCTGCTATGTGATCGTGGATAAGGCTCTCGACGCTCGGGAGGACACAACTCCTCATATCAGACTCTGTAGTACTCGGCCTCTCTGGCTGCCTCAAATCCCTCTGCAATGGCCTCCCATAATGAGGTACTCTCTACGGTACCCATGAGTCTCTACGCCACACCCTCGGCCTCTAGTGTCCGTCGTCTAAGTGCATCCCTCTCCGCTATCAACTGTGTCACCTAGGAATCTGGGGCAGGCACCTGAGCCTGTACCTGTGTCTGTGCCTGAGCCTGTATCTGTGTCTGAGCCTGTGAAAGCTGTGCTTGCAACTGCGCTATCACACTCTGAGCCTGAGCTAGTTGTACCTGTAGCTATGCCTGCTGTCCCTGAAAAGTCTGAACTTGCGCCTGCAATGTAGCCATTTGTGCCTGCTAGGATGAGGATGACACCCTAATCACTATCCGCGGTCTGCCACTAGATCTGGCTCGCTGAACAATCTGTGCTCTACCTAGACTATCCAATCTTTGCTGCCTCTCCTCTCCACCATCATCTCCCCTATCATCTCCATCATCTGAGCTGTCCTCGCCTCCATCTCCACTCTCCTCTCCTCCATCTCTGCTCTCCTCACCCTCCTCTTCATCTCCCTCCTCCTCCTCTCCTCCGCCCATCGCCTGCTCTCCGTCGGCCACATCCTCCTGTCGCCCTGCCCCTGGTTGTGGTAGTACCCCAATCGCCTGTGGCTCATCTAGCACTGTAAATCGTGGAAATGGATGCATATGGAAATACTGTGCATAGTCATCTGTCATCCCTGCATCTTGCACCTCTGGTCGGTCTGTCCATACCTCTGGCTATAAGGTAGAATACTCTGTGTATGCTACCTGGTAACGAATGCATGGCCCCCATCCTGGATCACCCTTGCGCCGCCCATAATGAGCAACGCCCTGGGGCATCCCCTGTGTAAATCCAAACTGTCTCAGGACCTGTAATGCTAGAAATCTCTCAATAATAAAGGGGGTCTGCCCTATCAAATATCGTGGTCTGCAGACAAATGACATCTCCAAGTGATTAGTCGCCCATTCCTCGCAATCTGTGTACGGTCTCCATATCACTGCATCAATATCATCCAATACCCGTCGCCAATAGTCTACAATCTGCTATCAACTGTAACTCTGCTGGTGTAAGATCTCCTATCCGCTCCCAACATAGTGGGAATCGCTCTCTAATCTAGAGGCTTTTGAAAGCCTCCTATTTTGTTTGATCATCACAAAGGACACATCCATTAGACTCATATCATGTGATCTATCTATCCAACAAATTCAATCAATGACCCATATCAACACAATCACCCAATCCTATCACTACCTCATATCAAGTATATCAGATCAATCTACTCTATCATCATTTACTATTTATTTTTCTTTTCAGGAAAGCAAATTTATCGACACACAAATCATTTCCTATTTGTATTTCAGTCATGAATGCAAATTTGTACCCTCATTTTACTATTTGGTTTCTATCGCAGAAAGTAAATTTATCAAACATCTACTCTTTGTTTTTAATCACGGGAAGCAAAGTTATCAATCACAAATCAATCAATCAATCAGTTTACTCTTTATTGTTGGTCACAAAGTTATCAGCTATCTACTCTTCAGAAAAAATCAGAAAAAAGATGCGCTGCCGAATGCTGGGTAGTTGTCCATCAAAAGCTGGGCAAGGTAGAGTATTGGCAACGGGTATTGGATGATATTGATGCAGTGATATGGAGACCATACACAGATTGCGAGGCATGGGCGACTGATCACTTGGAGATGTCATTTGTCTGTAGACCATGATATCTGATAGGGTAGACCCCCTTTATTATTGAGAGATTTCTGGCATTACGGGTCCTGAGACAGTTTGGATTTACACAGGGGATGCCCCAGGGCGTTACTCATTATGGGCGACGCAAGGGTGATCCATGATGGGGGCCATGCATTCGTTCTAGGTAGCATACACAGAGTATTCTACCTTACAGTCAGAGGTATGGACAGACCGACTAGAGGTGCAGGATGCAGGGATGACAGATGACTATGCACAGTATTTCCATACGCATCCATTTCCATGATTTACAGTGCTAGATGAGCCACGGGCGATTGGGGTACCGCCACAGCCAGGGGCAGGGCGACAGGAGGATGTGGCCGGTGGAGAGCAGGCGATGGGCGAAGGAGAGGAGGAGGGAGATGAGGAGGAGGGTGAGGAGAGCGGAGATGGAGATGAGGACAGCTCAGATGATAAAGATGATAGGGGAGATGATGGTGGAGAGGAGAGGCAGCAGAGATTGGATAGTCTGGGCAGAGCACAGATTGTTCAGCGAGCCGGATCCGGTGGCAGACCACAGACAGTGATTAGGGTGTTGTCCTCATCCCAGCAGGAACAGATGGTTGGATTGCAGGCGCAGGTTCAGACTTTTCAGGGACAGCAGGTACAACTACAGAGCCAACTAGCTCAGGCTCAGACACAGGTACAGGCTCAGGCACAGACACAGGTACAGGCTCAGGCGCCTGCCCCAGATTCCCAGGTGACAGTTGATAGTGGAGAGGGATGCACTTAGATGACAGACACTGGAGGTCAAGGGTGTGGCATAGAGACTCATGGCTACCGTAGAGAGTACATCATTACGGGAGGCCATTGCAGAGGGATTTGAGGCAGCCAGAGAGGCCGAGTACTACAGAGTCCGATATGAGGAGTTGTGTCCTCCCGAGCGTCGAGAGCCTTATCCACGATCACATAGCAGGATGAGGACCCGATCATGGACATCGACACATGGCAGAGAGGTTACAGGACCTCGACGGGATCCTGATGCAGGGGGTAGTGGTAGGTCGCCTCCTTCCGGACCAACTCCTTTAGGGGCATCTACCAGCTAGTGTTTGGGACTGTCATATTTTGCACATATTCAAGGCATGTATATTGAGTTTTGATCATATCTCATGTATTATGTTTTGAACGTTTTAGTTTCATTTGGACATTGGACATTTGTAAATTATTTTGATGAGCGATGAGATGCAGCGGCGATGTTTTTGATGATGATATGTTTGTGCATTTTTGATATGATATGGATGTTACTGTTTATGCATGTATGATATGAGATGTTTTTTTTTTTATATGTTTTTATTGTTTTTGCGGACTAATCTTATGATGCAGGATGATCTAATGATATGATGCAAATGGATGAACTAGGATGTAGATGTAATGATTGTGATAAATGTAGATATGAGTTGTTGATTTATGGATTTTGTTGCAAATGCATAAATGAATAGTATGTGTATGAAATGTATTGTGAAAATATGATATGAAAATGGTAGATAATGAATATGATACTGATAATGATAATGATGAAAAGATAAATGATATGTTTGGTAATGTTTATGAAATGAAAATGACAATGCGATGATAATAGGATAATTATGATGTGGAATGCAATGATGTGAAACGAATGAGTGCAATGGTAATGAAATGATATGAGATGATGATGATAAATAATAGCAAATGATAAATGATAAAATGATAATGGGATGATGAACGATAAAGATATGAGAGAAAAGGTAATGATAATAGTATTTAAGAAACAATAAATAAGAAATGATAATGTTATGAAAGAAATGATAAAGGATAAGGATCTAATAAAATAGAAATAATAATGATAATGATGATAATGATAATGAAAAATGATAGAAAATGAAATAGAAATGATAACGATAATGATAATGAATGAAAGATGATAGAAAATGAGAAAGAAATGATAATGATAATGATGATAATGATAATGAAAAATGATAATGAAAAATGATAGAAAAATGAGAAAGAAATGATAATGATAATGATGATAATGATAATGATGATAATGATAATGGAAAATGATAGAAAATGAGAAAGAAATGATAATGATAATGATGATAATGATAATGAAAAATGATAATGAAAAATGATAGAAAAATGAGAAAGAAATGATAATTATAATTATAATGAATGAAAAATGATAGAAAATGAGAAAGAAATAATAACGATAATGATGATAATGATAATGATAAGGATATAAGAAAATTATAATGAATGAATGATATGAATTATGATAATGATATGATGGAAAATGATGAATGAAACAAATGTCCAAATGTCCTCCTCAAAGAGTTCAAAACTACATGACAACCGTTAATGTTTTTATTCAGCCTTTCAGAACACTGATGTGAATCCAATATGCAGATATATACAATGATCTAACAAATATGCAACTAAATGAAACTAACCAATTTGTTGAGCCTGTTATAAGCATTCTTGAATCATCATAGAGCATTTTAAAATGTTGGAAGTATGTACAAGCATCAGAGGGGAAATTAGCGCCAATGATGACCTGAGTACAACTTTCATGATTTTTGATATAGCAAGCGAACACAAGCATCGAGGTATAATTGAACCAAGATGATCTGAGCATTTCTTGCATAAACAGACAAAGATTAACCACCCTTCCCATGCAAATGTGGAACTGTCATCGATGATATTGCTTTGGTAGTCATGTCATGTGACATATTTGCATCAAATTGATCGTTAACCTCAAGACAGCAGACAAAAAAATCATTCTCATTCCTTGCCACTCTAGTTCAGTACATCATCGAGTGTGCTCCAGAGTAATGATATCGAAAATCAAACAACCTTTGTTCAAAATGTAATAATGTTATTTCATACATTATTCAGATTTTTGGATCATCCAATAGACAGTGATATGGTATCTGCTAAAAAGTGTTTCATGATAAGGCTCGATGATCGGATAAGGTTTTATGTGAGTTGGTTGTTTGTTCGTATGATCGGATTCATTGCTCGGCTGTTTGAGTATGCCTTGAAAATTAAATGCCCCCAGTTGAGTTTTTGCCCTGTTTATTGACACAACTTTGTGAAAAAGGAATATGTTCAATGATCAAGCCATGGTAAGACGCTTTATCACTCTAGGCAAATGACGGCAGGATGATGCAATTATAACCCTAAGATGCAGAAAAAGATGCGAAAAAAGTAAAAACTGAAAAGTCAAAGTGCAAAATAGGAACTAAAAGATGGAGAGGTACAGATAGTGTCTGTTTGCCAGATTTTCACTATCTGTATTTATTGCATTTTTCTAAATTCTTTTTGATTTTTTTGTATTTTCTCTGTCAATAAACTGCTTGTTTGCTAGGTTTTCACCCTATGACACATTTTTTAATTTTATTTTTATTTGTTTCTTCGAGGACTTTTTCTAATTTTTTGTATTGCTTGGACTTTTTGATTTTTTTTTGTATTGTTCAGACTTTTGATTTTTTTGTATTTCTTGGATCGCTTCTGATTTTTGTATTTCTTCAGGACTGTTTCTGATTTTTTTGTATTGCTTCAGGACTTTTTCTGGTTTTTTTGTATTTCTTCAGGACTGTTTCTGATTTTTTTGTATTTCTTCAGGACTGTTTCTAATTTTTTTTGTATTTCTTCAGAACTATTTCTGATTTTTTTGTATTTCTTCAGGACTTTTTCTGGATGATGATAGCTGACTTAAACATAATACTTCTTAAGATGCATGCTGTTGATGGGTTCGTCAAACAGGTCCCCTTCTGGCGTCGATAACTTGTATGCTCCTGAACCGTAGACTGCGATAACCACATAAGGACCTAGCCAATTTGGTTCAAACTTTCCTTTCTTTTCTCTGTCTTGCTGATTTCATGGATTTTCTTTCAGAACTAGATCACCCACCTAAAAGGTACGTGGCTTTACTTTGTGATTATAGCTGTGAGACATCATCTGTTGGTATGCCTTCAAATGGTCAACTGCTCTCTGTCTCTTTTCATCTAAAAGTTCTAACTCTTGTAGTCGGGAAACTCTGTATTCATCATTTGTTATGAGACCTTTCAGTGATACTCTTAGTGATGGTATTTCAACCTCTAAAGGCAATATGGCTTCTGCTCCATAGACAAGGGCAAAAGGTGTTGCTCCCGTTGGTGTTCAGACACTAGTTCTGTATGCCCACAAGGCGGGATTGAGTTGAACATGCCAATCTTTCCCTGAATCATTGACGATCTTCTTCAAAATCTTTAGTATAGTCTTGTTTGAGGCCTCTGCTTGGCCATTCCCTTGTGGATAGTATGGCGTTGAATATCTGTGCTAAATATGGAATCTCTCACAAAGTTCATCAACATCCTGATTCTTGAAAGGTCGACCATTATCTGTAATAATGGCATTAGGAATACCATACCGACAAATAATGTAGTTGAGTATGAAGGATGAAATTTTTTTTCTGATGACTTTAGAGAGAGGTACCACCTCAATCCACTTAGTGAAATATTATGTCTCCGTGATGAGAACTTATGCCCATTTGAAGATGAAGGATGAATTTTGCCTACTAGATCTAACCCCCATTGAGAAAATGGCCAGGTTGGTGTGAACGAGTGAAGTTCTTGTGTAGGAGCATGAATAAGATTCCCATGGATCTAACATTTTGAGCATGTTTTAACAAAAGTGAATGATTCCCTCTCCATTGTAGGCCAGTAATAACCCATTCTAATCAATTTCTTGGATAAAGTTAGTCCACTCGAATGATTACCACAAATGCCCCCATGAATTTCTTGTAAAGCTTTGTTGGATTCGTCATGTTCAATACATCGAAGTAAAGTACCATCAAGACCACGGCGATAAAGGGTATCAGCGATAAGGGTATAGCGAGAGGATTGTTGAATAAAGTTATGTTTTTGGTTATGGGATAAGTCAGGTGGTACAATGTCGTCTTTTAGGTAGGCATAAATCTTACCATACCAGGGTGAATTAGATCCTACCAAGTGGCAGATAACTTGGCTTTCGGGTGTGTTATAAGCAGGTGTAAATAATTGTTCCACCAGAAATTCATAGCGAGTCTATTTTTCTGGGAGTTGTACCAATGATGCGATCGTAGCCATAGCGTCAGCTGCTTTGTTATCAAGCCTTGGAATTTGTGTGAACTGAATGTCTACAAAGTACTTCTTGAAGTCATCGACCATCTTCTTGTATGGCAACAATTTGTCATCTTTAGTCTGATAATCATCATTGATTTGGTTAATGACTAACTGTGAGTCACCATAAACTTGTAGCTCGGTAATCCTCCATTCCAAGGCTATCTTTAATCCAGTGATTAGTGCTTCATATTCGGCTATGTTATTGGTGCATGTAAACATTAGCCTATATGACCGAGGAATGGTATGTCCTTGAGGGGTGACAAAGAGAATGCCTGCCCCTGATCCATGTTGAGTAAAGGAACCATCAAAGTATAAGGACCATAGTTGCTTGAATTCTGCAGTGAAAACATCAGCATCTGGAAATTCAATGTGCAAAGGGTGCTCTACTTGTAGGGGAGCGTCTGCTAGTTGATCAGTAATAACTTGTCCCTTGATTGCTTTGCGATCAACGTAGTGGATGTCAAACTCACTCAAAATCATGACCCATTTTGCTAACCTTCCTGTTAGTGATGCTTTACTTAGTAGATACTTGAGTGGATCAATTTTTGAAATAAGATTGATCGTATGAGTTAGCATGTAATGTCAAAATTTCTGTGAAGCAAAGACTACTGCTAAACAAGCCTTCTCAATGAAAGTATAGTTAAGTTCATGACTTGTTAGTGTTCTACTAATGTAATAGATTGCACGTTCTTTCCCTTCACAATCTTCTTGTGCTAATAATGCCCCCAAGGATGTCTCAGTTGCGGCAATATACAGGATCAATGGTTCGTCTGGATTTGGTGGTACTAGAACTGGTGGGTTCATCAGGTATTGCTTGATTTGTTGAAATGCCATTTCACACTTGTCATCCCATCTAAAAGGAACATTCTTATGCAGGAGATGTGTGAACGGTAGACTTTTGTCGGCCAATTGCACAATGAATCTTCTTATGGACTGAAGTCGCCCTTGTAATGATCTTAATTGACTGATGTTCTTTGGGGGAGGCATATCCATGATTGCCTGAACTTTAGCAGGATCTACTTCAATTCCCTTTTCTGAAACGATATATCCTAAAAGTTTTCCAGATGTGACCCCAAAAACACATTTCTTAGGATTTAGGCGAACTTTGAATTTTTCCAATCTGGTAAATATTTTAGATAGTATTTCCAGATGTCCTTCTCTGGTGTATGATTTTGCCAATATGTCATCCACATAATCTTCCATGAATGTGTGCATCATGTCATGAAAGATCGTAGTCATAGCTCTTTGATAAGTAGCCCCAACATTCTTTAGACCGAAAGGCATGACATTCCAACAGTACGTTCCCCATGGACAAGTGAAAGTTGTTTTCTCTTGGTCTTCTGGTGCAATCTTGATTTGGTTGTAACCAGAGAAACCATCCATTAATGAATACATGGCATGGCCAGCTATTAAATCAACTATAGTGTGGATGCTTGGAAGCGGAAAGTCATCCTTAGGGCAAGCCTTGTTAAGATCTCTGAAATCAGTGTACACACTAATGCATTTATCTGGCTTTGCTACTGGGACAATATTGGAGATCCATTCTACATAGGCAATTGGTCTTATAAATCCTACATCTAGGAGTTTCTTGAGTTCTTCTTTAACTAGTAATGCAATGTGAGGATGCATCTTTCTGAGTTTTTGTTTCACTGGTTTAGCTCCTGGTTTGATAGACAAATGATGCATTATGAGATCGGGATCAAGACCTGCCATGTCTGCATAAGACCAAGCAAAATTGACTTGATTTTCTTTGAAAAAGTTCATGAAACCTGGGATTTCATTATCTGTCATTGATTCAGCTATCTGTAGAATCCTTGGATTATCTGTAGTTTCAATATTGATTTCTTTTGTAGGCTCGATCAAAATGGGCGACCGCTCATGATAGTGTTCCGGGAGAGTGTCAAATTTCCCATCAGCTGGTGCCTTGAAAAGGTGTTCACCATCTGATATGCTCTTTATTTTATCTTTTGGTTGATCTAGTACTGCCAAATTCTAGTTTTCATCACTAGATTGTTCTTTTTTATTTTCATTTTTGCAGCTAGGAGACTTGACACTCTCCTGATTAAAGACTTTATACCAAAAATTGCTAGTGGAACAATCATTTACATCATCTGTGGAAAGGAAGTTTATGATAGCTTCATCATTGGGAAAAATAGGTATATTGATAGGTTCAGTTAGATCTCAATCAATGAGATCTGGATGGATTAAAGGTAACAAGTCATTTGGTCGTGTGAAATCGGCGATGGTTAGGGTCAAAACAGAGTTATCGGTAGGATTCGAGGTATGAGGTAGATCAATGATGGTACTATTCTCCTGATAGTCTTGTTCGTTAAAATCCGACTCAGTATCACTAGACTCATAGTTGCTTTGTAGTTCAGATTCTTGTGGTTGGGACCCTGAACCTTCTCCTTTGATAAAAGTGGGTGTATACTTGTGTATCACATCTACCTCTTTGTCTCCCCAAAATTCATCATCATGGATGGTATCCCATTCATATTCAGCAGAATCTGTATCAGAGTTATTTTCTATGAAATTAAGGATTGATGCCAAACATGCCTCCTTTTTATCAGAACCTTCTTGTAGTGTAAAAACATTACCCTATGATTGGTTGGATGGGGTAGCATCATAGCCTAGTCCAGTTTTATCATATGCAACAAGCCCTGGAAGATGGATAGGCTCAACTACGCCTTCTTTTCTTTTTCCAATAGGACCCTTGTCATATCCCATCTTTTGCATGATGGAATACCCTTTCCCATATATGTCAGTTGGTAAGGTGATATTTAGAATTGTTTCATCTTCATCCTTATAAAGCCAATTCAGAATTGTTGTATCCTCAGGATCTCCCATGGGGAATTTTTCTTTGATAAATTGCCCATTGAACTTGGTAGTTGGCTCTGTTTGTATTTGTGTTGATGTCGATGCTACTGATATCTGTTGTTGTGTAATAGAAGGTTGTCCATGTGATCGAGGGGATGTAGGTAGATTAGCAAGACAGAGAGAATATTCTCCAACTCCACTTTCCTTGAACTGTAGTTTCTTGTCAAAGCTTTTGGCTAATTGACTAATTTGTGTATCATTCTTAGGAGAAGTGTTAGAAAGCGCTTCTCGATTGTTTGGAACCAAAGTATCCTGACTAGCTTTGACATTGGCACAAGTTTGGATGTTTGAATTATCAGCTAATATAGTGATTTCCTGTCCATCATATGGAAACTTAAGACATTGATGGTATGTGGACGGAACAGCTTGCATTTCATGGATCCAAGGACGACCCAACAAGATGTTATATGCAATATCCCGGTCTAAAACTTGATAAAAGGTATTTTTGATAACCGGTCCCACTCTGATTGGTAGCATGATTAGACCTTTAGATGTTCTTTCCTCATCATCATAGGCTTTTATAGTAATCTTCCTTCTAGGATCAATGGAGTCCTCCGAAAATCCTAAATCTTGAACCACCTTCAAGGTACATATATTCAAACCAGCCCTTCCATCTATTAGGACACGTTTAACACAGAACTTATGGATCATGACCTCTAAGTATAATGACGAATTGTGGGGATGAGTCATGGAAACATCATCTTTGTCTGAAAATGAAAGACATGTAGGTGAGGACAAATGTCCTACCATGGCTTGAAATTGGTTCACATCCAAATCCATGGATACAGTTGTTTCAGAAAGGGCCTTCTCTAAGATTTCTTTATGTGCCGGGGAAATCTTCAGAAGTTCTAAAATGGAAATTTGAGCCGAAGTTTTTCGAAGTTGGTTAACTAAGTCATATTGATGTTGAGGGAAGGGCTCAGTAGATTTCGAAGAGGCACCCTTCAAGACAACTTTAGCTTGTGCTCTCATTGTGACATTAACTTGTCCATTGTCTATTTTCTCATTGATTTTTATAACGTTGACTCGCTCATCGTCCGTATAAAGTTGACGGATTATAGTATCATTGATTTGATTGAAATTTTTGTCAGAAGACTCTCCCTTTTGATAATTTGGCAAAGGGTTGCGAAATGCTTGGTGATCTTCATTGGATTTTTGTTGTGCTTCTATTGTGATAGTTCCATTGTCAATTAGGTCTTGAATAGCATGCTTCAAAGCTTGACAGTTGTTTGTACAATGACCTCTACACCTATGATAGTCACAATAATAAGCTTCATTCCATGATGGAGGTTTTACACTAGGTTCATAGTTGCGTTGAGGTGGTAAAGTAAGGACATTTTTTTCCATAACCTCTTTGAAATTAGATTCCAAGGATTGTCCTAGTGGAGTGAAAGTTCTTCTACTAGAGAAGAATGAAAAGCGTTGTGGGTTCGTGTTTGAGGTATTCCCTAAGGTGTTGTTGTTTCCACGGTAATTTTGATTGTTGACAGTCTCCTGATTGTTGTTCTTTGGAGGGGGAAGATTGTTTCCTTGATTCGTGACAGAATTGACATTGTTGTAATTATTGTTACGAGGAGTATTTGGAGTATGCAGAACAAACGGCTTAGTCGAGACATGATTTGCATCTACAACACCATCGTTTACAATGTTTTTGTTGTGAGTCCAAAATTTAGACTTGTCTTGATTGTTATAATGGTTAGATGAGCTAGGATTGTCTTTGTCAAGTTTTATTGTCCCTCTTTTGATCAAAGCACCTTCAATGGTGATGGCATCCTCAATCAATTTCTCAAAGGAAGGTGGACAATGTAGATTTAAGCGATAGCTCATTTCTGAATTTAGGCTATTGATGAAAGTAACCATTTTTTCCTTTTCAGGAACATGACGTGGATACCTAGCGAACATTCTTCTCCATATTTGAAGAAAGGTAGTGAAAGGTTCACCAGGTTTTTGTGCAACTTTGCAAAGATCAATCATGGTGATTTGGTGTTGGATGTTGTAGGCGTATTGTGTTATGAACAAATTGATCAATTCCTCAAATGTTTGAATAGGAGGTGTGATTTTCGATAGCCATTCCATAGAGTTACTTCCAAGACTTGTAGGGAACAAACACAGCAAGTAAGTCTCTTCATGTGCAAATTCTAAAGTCATGTTTCAGAAGTCTCTCATGTGATCAATTGGATCCAATTTCCCATTATAACGATCAAATTTGGGAATTTCACAATGTTTAGGAAATGGAATCATATTGAGACTTCTATCAAAAGGATAAGGACATATGTCATCAAGAGTTTATTTCTTTGATTTGTCCTTGGAGTGCCTTAAATTGTTGAGTAAGAACAGTAAGATCGGATGGGGATGTTTCTTCTTCTTTGCTCTTTAATTTCTCAGTGTCAAAATCCTTAGGTAGTTTAGCTCCTTGATCAGCTAGGAAGAGAAAATACTTTTCTTTGTCACATTGCAGGATCTTTTCTATGGCTTTAAGAAACTTGGGGTCTTGTTCAGCCTCTCTAATGTGAAGTTCTTCCTCTTGCTCATCATCACTATCGACAGGAGTTTTGTTCATGTCTTTGTACTCTTGAAATGGGTTTATTTCTCTATCAGCCATATTGTCGTCACTGAAAAGAGGATTACGATACACACTAAAATGAGGATTGCCACGTTCACCTTCTTCTTGAATGTTATGGGTAGGACTTTCTCGTTGAGACTCTTCTCCTAGTTTGTTGTATTGGGATCTTGTAAAAACAGGCATATGAAAGAAATCCTATGATATGATATGATCAAAGGTCACTGAAGGATTTGACTAGGATGCATTGAATATTCAATCGAAGGTTGTGGTATATTCTCAAACTCAATAGGTTGATTAAGATTGTGACGTTGAGATAGCGCTAATCTTTGATAATAAGCTTGAGTAGCTAAAGGTTCTACAGTGAAATTATCGGTGAATCCTCTGACGTAGTCTTGGTATCTATGGAGAAACTTGCGATAATGAAGCAAGACGTGTCGACTCTTATACAAAAATTCTCTTCGGTCCAAAGTTTCCTTGTAACTTAAATTCATTTTGGGTTTCTTGATCCTATTGAAGACTGATTTCTTGACAAACTTGGTTGATTTCCACTTCCTCAACATGGGAGAGAAATGTCAAAAATTTGGGTCTGTGTAAAATTTTGACAGAAACCTAAAAGCACTATTATGTTCCCTAAATGTGCTGCAGAAAGAGGTATATGCATTGGAGAAAGAGTCAAATGCATTGTAGAATACCTTGAATGCGCAGAATAGACCTTAGATGCGCTAAACCAAGAAGTAGATGCGCTAAAACAGTCTCTAAATGCACTAAAAAATGACTCAGATGCTTTGAACCAGGCAGTGGATGCGCCAGAACAGATTGTATATGCGCTATAGTTTTGCCTAGATGCGCTAAAACAGTTTTCCAAAGATAGTTTTCGACCCGTTTTGAAAATTTTCAGCTGAAGTTTTTCATGTTCGTTTTGGATGATCCTTTATCTGAATTAATGTTCTTGAAAAACACAACAAACAGTCTGATTTAAGTTGATCGTAACCAAGCACAAAATAAGACAAGCACAACTTAAGTTAGGCCAGGACAATATCCGCTAGATTCCACATGGGTTTCCCCAACCGTATATCAGAGCGTGTGAATTCAGAAGCTTGGCTGCACGGGCTCCCCCTTACAGTGCACTCTCTTCTCAGGCCAACCAAGCTTCCAACCCCCATGAAACTCCCATGGCAGATTGATCACCTCTACTAAAGAGTGCGAAAGTGTGGAAGGCTTCACACCGACCGGTGTTGGACTAGCAGATAGAAGATTTTTGGCTTTCTAAACAATGGTATTTAGTTTGGGACCCCCATTCGAG
The DNA here is from genome assembly GCA_007258455.2 of Sequoia sempervirens. Classification (NCBI taxonomy): domain Eukaryota; kingdom Viridiplantae; phylum Streptophyta; class Pinopsida; order Cupressales; family Cupressaceae; genus Sequoia; species Sequoia sempervirens. The sequence goes on from VDFB02000003.1 coordinate 105,659,468, forward strand.
TGGCCATACATGGGGCAAGAGATTAATCACCATTAAGGTGGCACTCCAGCCTGAAGAGGTTAAGCTCAATAGGGTTTAAGGGAGTACAACTCCGTCCGTATGACACATCCGCACAAGCAACCTTAGGTTTTCCCTTAAGGTTTACATTTATATACCAGTCGGGGGTAGCTTGGCCTTAGCTCCATTACCGATTTGAGTCGTGTTGAGGTGATGAAATCCCTAGGCAGGCCCAATTTCTAGAGTCAATAACCATTTCTCTTACACCCAGGATCGCACAAGTGTGCAAGGGGAGAGGATACCTCGATTATCAAGTCAAGGTTACACAGGGAAAAGTGGGTCTGGCTTTCTGACCACCTAGTTTGCACAGGGTGAGAGCATAGTCACCTACCACTTTCAAGCACAGTCAAAAAGAGTAGACAGATTCATTTTAGGTGCACCAAAATAAAAAATGATTTAATCTAAGCGAAGATTTTGCTTCACAACAGACATGGGGTTCATTTTAACTGCATGATAAAGATGTGGTGGCTACCCTAGATTGATTCATTTTAAAACCAGCAAGAAAAGGAAAAGAAATTATGTCTGCGAAAGGCGTCAGACTCAGAATCTCTGTTACAACCCAGATGCGCAACTCTGTTACCTATATGCGCAAAAACAGAACCCAGATGCGCAATAACATAACTCAAATGCGCAACAGAACCAATATGCACAAGAATAGAATACAGATGCGCAAGAACAGATCCAATATGCGCAAAAATAGACACTATATGTGCTATTTAAACTCCTATGTGCTCTTCAAAAATCCCCATATGCGCCATTCTGTTTCTGAAATGTTGTTCAGAAATTCCCATATGTGCCGAAATAGTCCTCATATGCGCTAAAATACCTACAAAACGGAAAATTTTTGAATCTTCCAGATGCGCTGCCGAATGTCAGAAAACCTACAAGAAAAACCTGCAAGAAAACCTGCAAGAAAGAAGTCTAAAATGGGGGCATAGGCCCCACGGGGGGCGCCAAAAATGTGTGATCGAAAATAAGCATAATAAATGGAAATAAAATAAATACTATTCAAGCACACCAATAAGACATTATATCAAAACAAAAAATAAAAGGTAAGTAAATGCAAACTCAATATTCTGCTTCGATTGTCGTCCTATTGTCCTCTATCTTCAGTGTTTTTGTTGATTCCAACTTTTGCTCTCAGATTTATGTGCTAGGCTCAACAAACTGTCTTCCTAAAGAACGAGATTTTGATATGATGCATGATGCAAGATTAAGCTATGATATGAAATAAGACTAAGATGATTGAAGTAAACATGATGCTATGATATGAGAATACTAAATGAATTAAATGCATATACTCTAATTAATTGCCTATTACCAATGCTTAGATTCACACAGGTATTTATAGAGTTTTTCGAATGATTCTGATTGGCTGTCTTGATTGACGGTTGTGATAATTCCTGGCAGATCAAATGGCTGAAGAAGGATGAAACTGAAGAGAAAATAGAAGAAAACCTGAAAACAAGATTTTTCTATTTTTATGAAAGAGAAGAAGATAAGAAGATAAGAAATCATCTTTCTTTAAAAGAATAAAAGAAAGATTTAAAAGCAGATAAATAATGAATTAAAAATTCAATTATTTATTTGTGGATGAAATTCAGCTTTTTCTTAATTAAATGAAATATTTAATTAAGCTTTTAAAGCAGAAGAAATTTTGTGATAAGAAGAAAGCTTTAATCAGGATTTTTGAAAAAAAAGCAGATCTCATATTTAAATAAAATATTTAATTATGATATGAGAAGAAAACAGAAGATTTTACAATTAAATAAAATATCTAGTTGTGATTTAGAAAGAAAACATAAGATCCTTTAATTAAATAAGGTTTATTTAATTAAATCACTTTTATGAAATTAATTAAATGAAATATTTAATTAATTAGAAGAAGAATTTAAAATAGAAGAAAGGGCAATATTTAAACTTAATTAAATCAAAAGATTTAATTTAAATTCAAACAATGATAATTAATTTAAATAAATAATATGTTTTTATTTAATTAATTAAGTGGATGTATGAAAATAATTAAATAAAGTAAATTTATTTAATTATGGAAGAAGAATAAGATGAATGAACAGTATAATTAAATTAATTAAATTTAATCATATGTAGCAGACTTTTAGATAAATTAACTAAATAATAAATATTTAATTAATTGCCAGGATTATAGACATGACCATTTTTATGTGTATACAACACCAAATAATAAATGTACCTGAGAGCATCACTTGTTTCTCTTAGACTCCAATTTTCAAGCATAGAAAATCATTTCAAATAAAAATGACAAAATGCTTCACAACCAAAGTTGTTAATTGAGGAAAAATAAAATTTTTCAAAGTTCCACTATTGTACGCATTTAAAATTGGTTGTATATTGTTCTAAGGGCAAGGACAATAATTGAAAAAAAAATTGTGCTTGCTAGACTTGAGGATGATTGATGCAATGGCAGGGAGGCCTTCAATCCACTTTCACCATACAAAGAACTTCCAACCACTTTTCTTCCCCCAAATCAATATCTTGGCTTGTTTTCAGTTTTTCACCTAGTCTCTCTAGTAGGTCAGTAGACCTACCTTTTCTTGACATAACTTTCAAATTTTCTAAACAATCTCTCCAACCCTCATTCTTTTTAGACACTCTTTAACACATACTTTCACATGGCTCAAAATTCCATGAGACTCTTTTGAAATAAAACCCTCAACCTAGTGCTTCAATGTTGTCCTAGAACCCCAAATAGGTCTATTTAACAAACCAACAACCTCTCAATCAATGATATCAACTTTCCACAATCCATGATATTGTTCAGTATTGTTTCTAGATTTGATTGTGTTGTAAATTTTTGCATCAACATTTCGGATCACACTTCGTGATCCATCATCGGGATGGTAGAGAGCAAGGAGAGAAAAAATCTTCTCAATTACTCTTCCAATTGTAAAACACCATTGGAAAGCATTTACCAGTCTACAAATCCACAAAATTCACAATTTTTAGGGCATGATTGGCCCTCTAACCCCACTATCCTCTAAACCTTCACTTTTCTCAAATTTCACTAGGTTTTATTGAAAACCCCATATACATACCTCATACAACCTTAAAACCTCTTCCAACACTCTTAATTCTACCTACACAAACTTAATTGACCACCAAATTATGTTGCCTCTGACTTTACCCACTTTTACTCCCTCAAACCTCTCTTTTTCATTCAAAACCCCTCTTTTCCCAACTAGGGCATCATGCCATAACATAATTTTGACCTCCCTTATCCTAGTAGACCTTTTGAATACATCAAACTCCATAACCTCACCCTATTTCCAACCTATTCTAACTTATTCTCAAGCAATTTCTTCTTTTCACCTCGTCTAGCCTTGCTTTTAAGGCCTAAATTCTAAATTTTCAATAGGGGAAACATTAGTAATTTCTTCCAATTCCTTTACCAATTCTATTTTCTTATTCCTACTCCCTATCATACTTACATAATTGACTCGAATGACCCCACACTAACTCAAAACTACAAGAAAGATTACAAAATGACATATCATGGCCTTATTTGACATTATCATGACTAAAACCACTTAACTAGACCTTCTTCATCAAATGGAGGAACAAGGTGCTCTGCACCAATGATCATACATTTTTTGTGTGGAAAACTCAGACTTCTCAACCATCATGTGTATGTTTTTCTTTTTGATTGTTTTGCATGCCATCATAAGAGATCAAGCCATTTGAGCATAGCTCAGAGAAATTCCATGTGTTTAGGTGTGAAAGAGGACTATGCCTAGCGTAAACCTACCTATCAGGATGCGTTGGAGTAGTTTGTTTGGTCACATGAATTTCAAAAAAAAAATTGCACCACTTTGCAACTTTACATTGCTTGCATTTGACACTTTTTCCATCAAGTAAAAACTGGACACCACAGGAAAACGACTCCAAAATAACAAAAACCAAGAGAGGTTATTGTAGAGGGGACCAACGCGATCTCGTAGACTTAGATAGAGAGTTTGTAAGCATCATGGTTTCCAAGTAATAGCCCGTCAAATTTTTCTTCCCTTTTGCACTATGGACCCTTAAGGGATCGAGCAGGTTGAATGTAGCTCGGAGTGATTCCGTGTGTTTGGGTGTGAAAGAATACCATTCCTAGCATAAACGTACCCATCCAGATGCATTCAAACAATCTGTTTGGTCACACGAATTGCAGAATGAAAGTTGCACCACTTTGCAACTTTCAACTACTTGCATTTGACAACCTTTTCCCCAAGTGAAGAGTTTCCACCACTGGAAAATTCCCTTAAGATAGTGAAAACTGAGAGAGGTTATTATAGAGGGTCACAATGTAATCCTATAGGATTAGACAAGAAGTTTCTAAGCATCACAGTATCTGAGTAATAGCATGCTAAAGTTTGCAACCATTTTGCACTTTGGACTCTTAAGGGATTGATCAGGTTGAACGTAGCTTCGAGTGATTCTACATGTTTAGCTATGAAAAAGGACCATGCCTAGCATAAACATGCCTATTTAGATGAGTTGGAATAGTTTGTTTGGTCACACAAGTTGCAGAACGAAAGTTGCACCACTTTGTAACTTTACATTGCTTGCATTTGACACTTTTTCCATCAAGTGAAAATTTTCCACCACGAGAAAAGCACTCTGAGATAACAAAAAATAAGAGAGGTTATTGTAGAGGGGCCCAACATGATACCATAGGATTAGACGAAAATTTTCTAAGCATCATGGTATCTGAGTAACAACATGTTGAAGTTTGCAGCCATTTTGCACTTTGGACTCTTAAGGGATCAATCTGGTTGAACATAGCTCAGAGCGATTATATTTGTTTGGGTGCAAAAGATGACTATGTATAACATAAACATACCTATTCAAATGTTTTAGAATAGTCCGTTTGGTCACACGATTTGTAGAATGAAAGTTGCACCACTTTGCAACTTTCAACTACTTGCATTTGTCAACTTTTTCCCCAAGTGAAAATTCACCACCACGGAAAAATATCTCTGAGATAGCAAAAACCAAGAGAGGTTATTGTAGAGGGGCCCAACATGTTCCCATAGGATTAGACAAGACATTTCTAACCATCATGGTATCTAAGTAACAACATGCTAAAGTTTGCACTATTTTTCACTTTGGACTCTTAAGGGATCGATCTAGTTGAACATAGTTTGGAGCGATTTCGTGTGTTTTGGTGCAAAAGAGGACCATTCCTAGTGTAAACATATCTATTTGGACAGATTGGTATAGTCTGTTTGGTCACATGAGTTGCAGAACAAAAGTTGCACCACTTTGCAACTTTAAATTACTTGCATTTGATAACTTTTTGCTCAAATGAAAATTTGCCACCATGGGAAAATGCCTTCAAGATAGCATAAACCGAGAGAGGTTATTATATAGGGGCCCAACACAATCCCATAAAATTAGACAAGAATTTTCTAAGTGTCAAGATATCCGATTAACAACATGTTGAAGTTTGCACCATTTTGCACTTTGGACTCTTAAGGGATCGATCTAGTTGAACGTAGCTCAGAGCGATTCTATGTTTTTGGATGCGAAAGAGGACCATGCCTAGCATAAAATTACCTATTCAAATGCATTGGAATAGTCTATTTGGTCACACGAGTTGTAGAACAAAATTTGTACCACTTTGCAACTTTCAACTACTTGCATTTGACAACTTTTTCCCCAAATGAAAATTTTCCACCACGGGAAAATGCCTCCGAGATAGCAAAAATCAAGAGAGATTTTTGTAGATGGCCCAACATAACTACATAGGATCAGACGGAAATTTTCTAAGCATTGCGGTATCTGAGTAACAACATGGTGAAGTTTGCAGCCATTTTGCACTTTGGACTCTTAAGGGATCGATCCGATTGAACATAGCTCAGAGTGATTTCACATTTTTTGGTGCAAAAGATAACCAATCCTAGTGTAAATATACCTATTCAAATTCGTTGGAATAGTCCATTTGGTCACACGAGTTGTAGAACAAAATTTGCACCACTTTGCAACTTTCAACTACTTGTATTAGATAACTTTTTCCCCAAGTGAAAAATTTTCACCATGAGAAAATGCCTCTGAGATAGCGAAAAATGAGAGGTTACTGTAGAGGGTCCCAACATGATCCCATAGAATTAGATGAGAAGTTTCTAAATGTCACAATATCTGAGTAACAACATGCTGAAGTTTGCACTATTTTACACTTTGGACTCTTAAGGGATCGATTCGGTTGAACGTAGCTCAGAGAAATTCCGTGTGTTTGGGTGTAAAAGAGGACCATGCCTAGCATAAGAATACCTATTCAAACATCTTGGAACAATCTGTTTGGTCACATGAGTTGCAAAATGAAAGTGGCACCACTTTGCAACTTTGAACCGCTTGTATTTGACACTTTTTCCATCAAGTGAAAACTAGACACTAAGGGAAATCCACTCTAAGATAACAAAAACTGAGAGAGGTTATTGTAGAGGGGCCCAACATGATTTCAGAGACTCAGATAGATATTTCATAAGAACCACGGTTCCAAAGAAATACCTCATCAAAGATTGTTGCCCTTTTGCAATTTGGACCCTTAAGGGATCGAGCCGGTTGAACATAGTTCAGAGCCATTCTGCATGTTTGGGTGTGAAAGAGGACCATTCCTAGCATAAATGTACCATGTGCTTAGAAAAAGATAAATAAAATTCATTGTTTCCTTGCAATTTTTTGTATTTTTACCAGAAATCTGATGTTTCCTTGAACTCTATAGTTCCGTATAGGGTGATTATGCTCTCTTTTGGATGGAATTCGGTGGGCAGAAAACTTAACTCCATTTTAGTTTTAGTTTGGTTGGATTTCAAGTGATTTTGTGCATTTTAGAAGCCAAATCCTAAGGGTTGGTCTGTATACCCTGTTTTAAGGGTTTTGAGTGCATTAAAATGTCATATTAAGCCTTCCACTCACTGTATGCTTTTGTAATTCTATGGAAAGGCTTAGTTAGGGTTAGAAAGTATGTGTGCATTTTTTTTTGTGCAAGGGAGGCGAATAGAGGGTTTTTAGGTGATGCCCTAGATATCAAATAGTGCATTTCTTAGTGGAAAATGGTGGTTTAGTGCTAGGGTTTGAAGAAATCTTTGGGGGCAGCAATATCTCTTGAACTTTTAAGCTTGTGGAGACCTTTTTGAAGTTGTTTCAGACTTTGGTTGGCTGTGGGAAGGTTTGGAGTATGGGTTTTCAATAAACCCTTTCCTAACTTGTGAAAGAAGAGGGTTTTGGGGTTTGTTATGTTAGAGGGCTTATCATGCCCTAAAAGTGGAGGAATTGGTGAATTGGCAGACTAGTTAATGTTGCACAATGGTGGTTTGCATGTGATAGGAAGAATAAAGGGGGGTTGCTTTGTTAATTTGGCCTAATTGGCCTTGTGCACAACATAGTTTGCTTGTTTTGTGATTCTTTTTCAATCTCTTTGTGTTTCCACAGACGCAATACATATTTAGAAACCCATTTTGATCTACTAATGCATAATAAAAGCTTTGAAAGGTTATTTTGGAAATTTTCAAAGAACAATAAATTGTCAACTAGAAAGTGCCTCAAATTAGGTCAATTTTTTTAAGCAACTATCAAGAAATCAACTCCAAACCATAAAATAACCTTGGGCAGCAATGTATCAAGTCTCAAAACCTTCAAATCTTTCAGTTTAATAGTTTCAATATAACATCAAACAACAAAACCCTCATCAAATGCCCTTGTAGGCTCAAGAAAACTGAGGTTTATTAAAAGACCACTTACCAAAACTCATACAAACTTGTAAATGCCTTATACATGTTGGAATATGTCTGCATATAGTAATCAAACTACCATCAAACCTCTGCAACTATCATTTCTCCAAACCCTAGTCTATAGGCACCATTTCTTGTGTGAAAACTTAGAAATTTATCTGGAGCAGCAACAAAACTTCACATTCATGTCTTCCCCTCAATCTATGCACATATTCAAATTGAAAAAAACCTAATTGCAATCCATTCCACTTACCTACTTAACCCTACATCGATGGAATGACAATCTTATCACTTAATGGACTCTCAGAACCCTTATTGAGGGTTACAAACCAGTTATGATAAAAATGTTCTTATTTCCTCAAATCTTACTTAAAAGACTTCAAAATACTTTCAAAAGTAACTTAACTACTTGATCTAAAGAAAACTAATCAACAATCAAACTATAAGGTTTTGTACAATCCGCACAAGCTTGAAACAAAAAAGGAAAAGTGTTGCAAATATAGAAAACAAGGTCCTTTATTTACTAATTTCTTCAAGAATACAAGTTCTACTCTTTTCCACACCCTTACAATGCTTTATATGGATATTCCAATCAGTTATGATTGTTTCCCCCACATCTTCCACCGACTAATTACCCTTTCTAACAAGAGGAATCTTCATCTTCTATAATTTTGCAATTGTGCAACTAATGCAAGTTTTGAATTTTTACACCAAATGACAACTTTTGTGCAATATCACTTCTCTAATCACCTAATGAACTATTTGAGACTTTGAATACATTACATATGACCTTCACATGATCTTTTTCACATTGTTTATATTTGAAAATTCAAATTTTTCAAATTTTCCTATTGAAGGCATTTAGAGAACAAGGTGCTCCTACACCAAACATGAACTCCAAAATTTCAATATTTGAGTAAATCTCATTATAAGTAAATCTCATTACAGTGCCTTAGGTACTCCACTCTCACAAATATTTTACAATGAAACTCATACATTTGAGATTCTCTTATAATCTCTACATCATAGGTGCTCATTATGAGGTTAACTTCAAATGAGTAACTTGAGATTCCCTCGCTAAGCTTCACATGCTCTTTTATAATGGCTTCAAATCAGAATTGAGATTTGTCAAGATCATCAAAATAAGGATGTTGCATTGTTTTTTTGGCTGATATTCTCTTCAATGGCTCATAAATCAACATTTTTTGCAATGAGAGACCAATCATTTTTTAGTAGTTTACTTACAAATACGCAAAGTAAAAGAAGAAAAAGAAAGAGCATCCAAAATGGAAATGAAATGAAAATAGATGGAAGACACTTACAGATAGGCATGCTATTCTCTCAACTTAGTCACTCCTGGTCATACATCATCACTAGGAGTTCAAAGCTACCTATTGCACACAACACCTCTCATGAATATAATAACTTGAAATTGGAGATGCTCTTATAATGTCTACATCATAGGTGTTCATGATAAGGTTAAATTAAAATGAATAACTTGAAATTCCCTCACCAAGCTTCACACACACTTTTGTAATGGCTTAAAATCATAATTGAGATTTGTCAAGATCATTAAAATAAGGATGTTGCATTGCTTTTATGGCTGAGATTCTCTTGGATGGCTCATAAATCTACATTTTCTGAAAAGGAACACCAATCAATTTTTAGTAGGTTACTTACAAATAGGAAAAGTAAAAGAAGATGATAGTGTTGGCATCAAAAAAATTAATGTGCATACAAGTATAAATTAATAAGAACCGATGTGCATACTTACAAATTAATCCAACAAACCATCCACGTCTTCTCTGCTCTTTATTGTGTCAAGTATTGCCTCATGGTCAGACTCACGGATGTTCCACAAGGTCTTGTTCAAAGGTCTACCCCTATATTTGGTAAAAATAAACTAGATGCTACAAAAATGTTCGAGTAATGAAGAATCTTATGATGCATGTCAAAGTCCTTAAACAACCAATGTTTAACACTCTTATGTGGGTACCTTCTAAGCCAGGTTCCAGTAACAACAACTAAGCCTATAGGGTATTTGATGTTTTCTCCATCTATAACTAGGGCCTCCAATTTCTTTTTGGCCTCAACACGACACAAGTAATAGTCTGCTCCCTCTTCATTGTCTTCATCTATAATAACTGCATAAACATGCCCTACATTGATATTTGCAGCAAATCTCTTGAAATTAGTTAACATTACAAATACACTACAAAGTAAGATAACAATATGGAATTTAAAAATTGAGCAAGCATATATATTACCTGGTTGAACTAGATTTGATATGTGGTCAAAGTCGACCGATGATTCCATTTGTGTTAGTTCCAATGTCGTCGGAGGGTGATACATGTGAAGTGGGCTAAGATAAATTTTCAACCATTTGTCAACCCACTCCCTTGACTCACAATCATTTTAGGCTTGCATTGTACATGAAGAACAAAAGCACGTCATCTTCCATGTATCGATACTCCATGAACCTGCATTTGAGCTAAGGAAAGAGTGTAGCTCACTCAATCTTGTTAGTGTACAACAATCCTCATATGGTGCAATGTTAGTATCATCCATCAACCAAAAAAACCTATGAGCTAAAGACGTACCTTCATTACCTAGACCCATCGAAGCATTACACCACTCAACGATTGATCTTGCATCTGCCAACTTTGCACTATCTTTATACTTTAACTCTTCTCATGCTAATGCTCTTTTCATGCATGCTCCTACACCATCATGCTCCCCCTTTCCATGCCCAGCCTCACAAAAGTTCCAAATATGTTGTACACCTGTAATGATATGCATCCTACTCAACGAATAGAACATGCACGAGTTCTTGAAGTATGTTGCATAGTTATCTGACCATATTAAATGTCGACTGTATGCTATGCCCCTCTGAGCCAAATCACTGTAGAACATCTGGAAGCAACCTTGCATGAAATATGGAGAATGTGTGTGATCATCACTAATATAAAAATGATACTCCCTCAATACCTTCCTTTGGTCCTTTGTACTATCATATGTATGAATGAATGCTATGTGCACAAATATCGAAACCTGTGTGGAGTTGTAATACTACTACACCTCACACTATGGCTATAGAGTGTAGTTCTCTGCAAAGTCAACCATGGATACTATGCTGCCAACTGGAAAGGTGTCCTTTCATAACTTCAATTGTGTCTCCATCCATCAGGCTCTATGGGTATGCCTTGCATACTCATACACTATATTGTCACAAAACATGGACATAAACTAATACATTGGAATCTTTTGAATAACCAAATCACACTTTTTTTCTTGAGACCCATCTTTTGTAGCATATGCCACTATTTTATACTTCCCGAACTCTACTAGTTTTTGTCCCACCTCATCTGTGCTTTCCCTATGTTGACATACTGGCATACGTTGCAAGCCACCGCAAAGCTTGCATGAACCATCCAAGCATGTTGTCCTATAGAATATTTGGCCATCCTCTATTTCACATAAATTTTTTTATAAGAACTCTCTTGAATATTTTGGTGGGGCTTCTATGCCACAATCTTGCAAAACATCGTTAGTATGAAAATATAAACATATAGAATGATAAACATCATAATTGTTAAAGAATTCAATATGTAGTCTATAGCAATAAGTCATGTGTGTGTGTGATTTATCTTGACATAAAAAGGTTTAAGCATTTCAAAAAATCTTTGACAAATACTAATTTGAGGATAATCCTTTTGAAATTTATGAAAAAATTGGGTTTGAATCATATCCAAAAAATGTTTTGGATGTGACTCATGGTTCTGACTATTGATTATCCTTCTTACCACATCCCTTTGATTTGTAGATGGCCTTGTGTTATTCTTCCAATACTCTTCAATTAGTGTTCTCAATTCTTCAACAACTTTTTTATCTTTTTGTGGTAGTCTCCCTGAGAATGCCCATAATTCATTTGAATTGGTGCTCTTAATTCTTTGCCACCTTTGAATGGCTTTTGATAAAGCTTTTCTACTAATTCTCAATTGTTCACTCATCTTTCTAATGAGACGAGCTCTCTTTTTTTGACTTCTTACCAAAGTCGATGTAATAACACATCGAGTGACATTACTATCCTTTGAGCATGAGGTCTTACCCACACTCTCATATGCATCCATTACATTCTTCACAATAGTGTTTTCACTCGATGCATTTGATGTTCTCAACCCAAGAGTCTTGATCATGATGTTTCTATACATTATACCCCACATCATTTCAACAAATAGTTGACATCTTGTGGTCTCATTTAGCCTTTTAAAGAATGATTTCCAAATCTTATCAGCATATCTTCTACAAGTGTGTGCTAGAATCTTACCTTCCATGTGCTACAAAATATCCTCATCAATATTAATCAAATACTTTGGCTTTCTATGCAAAATTCTAGGTGGTGTTCTCCTAGGTACACACATCTCAACATTAGGAATTTCATCAATATTTAATTGAGGTGGGCTAGATTGCATACCTTCGATCGAGGGTGGAGTAGAAGACATGCCTTGAGCTTCATGTGGGGATGATGGCATACCTTCTTCATCAAATACAAGTGATGATGTACTATGAACTTGAGATGTGTTGGATGGTGTCCAACCATATTCACTTGCGATAGATGGTGTCCCTCCATATTCACTTGCGGTAGCTGGTGTCCCTCCATATTCGCTTGTGCTTAATGGTGTCCCTTCGTATTCACTTGTTGTAGAGGGTGTGTCTCCAAGTACAGTATTTGAATCTTTCTTACCATGATGCTTTTTCATTCGTGCCCTTTGTGTTGCCAAATCCTGTTCTCTTTTTTATGGTTGAGGTTCCTCTTCAGCTGGCTTGTTTTCATCAATAGTACCCAATTTCTTCTTTTCATGATATGTTGCCACCCATTCTCTCTCCTTTGCTTTGAAGGTTTCATACTCTTCATATGTTATTTTATTCCTTCTTCATTTCTTCGGCATGGCAGATAATTTTACTTGTAGCATGGTAATGAGACGAATATTAGTTCCTAAAATATTTATCCATTCAAATAAATGAAATATATGTCATTTAAGGCTTCATAAAAAATACTTACAATCATCCTATACAATAGTATTTATAGAATAGACAAAGGTGGTGCAGGGGCATGCCATGATTACAAGATAGGCTCAAAATGGAAGCATGGACAAGGCATGTGAATTCAAATTCCTTGGCAAGCTAGCTCACTTACTAGCCTACCAATGTGGTAGGGTTGAGAAGGTACATCATCGTGAGACCCAATTTCTATGAGGCATACATTATGGTTAGGTGTCCACATGGTCCTGAAGGGAGAGGAAGTAATTTGTTTGAAATTGGGTGATGCTCTAGGGTAGAATTACATTGTTTTCCTTGTGTAAATGGGGTGTTAAAGAATGGTTTTGATGAAATGTTGAAGGAACCTTCCATGTAATGGTTTTTTGATTTTTTGCAAGGTATTTTTGAAGTGTTGTTGGTATTGGTGAGGCCTGGTAAGCCTAGTTGTCAAGACTTTCAATAAACCCTAGGTTATTTGCAAGAAAGTTGAGGGTTTGGTGGTACAATGTTTTAGATGTCAAGGTTTTGAGAAATAATGGTGGATTTTTTTTTTGTAACACAATTAGCGACTGTTAGTTGAGATTTGGTGAAAACAAAGTGTTTTGGAGGTACCTCCTTTGTAAAAGAGGGCTATTTG
>VDFB02000003.1:105677873-105730365 GCA_007258455.2 Sequoia sempervirens
CACATTATGTCTTGCTAGACATGCTCCCTACAAATTAAAAAAAACATGTCAAAACTAAGATATAACATGAGTGTATTATAATGTGCTCACATTATAACACACACGTGTTATATATTGATTTGGGAATCCCCAAGCCTCGGGTTTGGTATTTTCCTTGGAATACCATCCCAAAGGCTTGGAGGGAATTCCCAATGACTAGAATTTTTTTGCAAATTCTACAATATTTCACATAATGCGGTTCATGCTCCACCGTCAAGATTACCCGTGGTTCCAATATCAAACAAATCAAACATGTCACGGGTAATGTTAGGTTCTCTGCCAAAGCTATCCAGCGATGTAATTTTTTTCACTTCGGCAATGTTAAGCCTTCATCCTTCTTTTTGTTTGTATGTTATTTTTTGGAAAAAGTGTTTGGTGTTATAAATTAACCGTTCATCAAAATTTCAAATAAATTAAATTTTTAGAAACTAGACTCCATTCTACAATTTTTATTTTTAAATTCAATTAGTTTCCAAAAATTTTAGGGGTAGCATGGCCAAAATTCTATTTTTCAGGAAGTATCCACTTTGAAAATTAGTAAAAAATATAATATTCATTAAAAAATTATCAGAAAAATTGTACATCATCTACATACTGTTAGCTAACTTCTAATCATAGTGATTTTAAAAATACTAAAAAAAATTCATCGTACTAGGGTCGTACAAGAGTTGCTATGTAATGTTTTTTTGACAAAAACAACACCAATTTGTGTACATCCCTCATTTGAACCCCTTAATCTCAACCATTTTCAAAATAAGTTAGAAGTTTAGAAAGTAGACTCAGAGCACTTTGATCCTTCTTTTTGTTCCATCTCAAAATTTTGAGTGTAACTATCCTAAATTTCATGTCCAAGGTCAGTATTTCCTGATTTCAAAAAAAAAGTGGCCACTTAAGCCCCCTTTTTGGGAACCATCTTGGTGCACTTACCCAAGTATTCAATTTATTTATGCACTTAGTCAATCTCTTATGTGCATTTCCACATATTTCTTCCATAGCCAATTGAATCTCATCTTTTTCTTCTATTTCCCTAGGTGACAGTACCTTTATTCTATCTTCTATCTACTCAATCAATACTTCCAGTAAAATGTTTTTCAATTCGCTTAGATCAATATCATTATGAATTATGCAAACAACCAAGGTGTCTATGATCTCATCCTATTCATATGTTGGTCATGACAACCAAACATCTCCAATCTTCTTCCGTCCATTAGATTGCTCATGAATCTTGAACACCTTCTCTTTAGTAAAAATTTCTTCATCATCATCTATAGATGCCAAATCAAATTCCTTTGTAATCTTTACTTCCTTTTCTTATTTCTTCTCTTCTATCTTTAGGTTCTTTATTTCCAGAGGAGAACTTGAAATTATTCTTCTTGCTTTCCTCTTTTTGAAGGAGGATCCTGCCTCAGACATCCCAACCGGACTGGAAACCATACTAGAACTCCATGCATTTTTTTTTTTGCAAAGTATTCTTTACAAATATTTTCCTTCTCTACTAAACATTCTAGGTACCGACAGACCTACTTCTGAACTAGTACGATTGACATCCACACAACACTCTCTTCCAATGGTAATGAATCTAGAAAATACATCATCAAACATATAACCAATGATCCAAAATGAAAAGGGTAATTTTCATTCTTTTTCATAGTAATTTTCTCCATTAATTGATTCCTCAATAACTTACACAAGTTGAAATCCTCATTCTTTTCAACCATTTGATGTGCAATGTAAACAACAATTGTCGAAGTAGAACCTTCCCTATTTATGAAATAAATCTTATATGAAATGTCATATGTCACATACCTTATCACAAGGTAAAAAATAGTATGAATCAAAAGTTCCCTTTGATCTCCTGTCACTCTAGTTAGGGCTTCGACCTCTTTTTTCTTCATTGACTTCTTCACTAGAATGGGTACATCATTACATAATCTTATAATTGCTGCAATTGCTTCTTTTGTAATCCCATAGGGTTTTTTGAAGATCATCTTATCACCTTGAATTCTCCTTCGAATAAGCCAAACAACATATGTATCCAAAAATTATGTAAATTCACTCCAAATTTCTAAACCCTTGTGCCCTAGAATCTTGACCTTTTGTATTTTCTCAACTGAAAGCGAACATTCAAAATTTTGAATCTTTTCATCATTAAATTCATGAATTTATAACTTAATTTCTACAATTTGTCACTGAACAAATCAAATACTACCATTTCCTTTGACTCCATTGTTTCAGCTTTGTTCTCTGTAATTTTTCTTGCCAACAACCCTAACTCCTTATCTCTCATTTGCACTTTACTCCTAAGCTCGTTCAATTCGCAATGTGAAAAATGACCACTCAACTTCCTTATTTAACTTGTCACTTTTAGGGTTTCATCATAGAAAGGTAATTTATTGATTATGACATCATCATCGATACTTTACTTTGTCAGTATCTTCCCTTCAACTGAAGCTTCCAAACCAAATTTTTGGATGATAAAGCCTCTATACCAAAATCTAGTACAACAGACTCATTTCCACAATCTTCCTTTTCCTCCAAGTCATGGTGCTTTTCTTGAATTCATTTGATTTTTCTCTAATTTTGCATTTATTTCTTCTCCACTCTTAAGTTGCCAACTCCTTTATGAGATACACTGTAAACCAAGAAGAGCTCCACAATTTTCTTGATTTGCTTCTTTTCTGCCATAATTTTCTCCAATGCCTTCAAAATAGATATTCACATCACATATCCTTCTGTCATCACATGAAACCTTATATATTGGTGGTTTGTTAGATTTTTCTGTGATTGCTCCCCCTAAAACCACCACTTGATTCAATTTTTGGAAGAGGTATCTACATTGGATGTAGATATAGGGTTATTTGATTCATCCTTATTCTAAGGTTCTTCCTTCTTTCTCCAATTTTTTGACATCTCCCTCCTTACTTCTTCTGGATCTACCTTGTTCATAGGATTGATATTCTGTTCAACTTTGCTCCTACAAAATTATGAGATATTTCAAATGAATTTTCATTTATCCTTGACTTGCACGGATTAGCCTTGTGTCTAAAGATATTGCATGTGTAACAATAGCCTTGAAAAGATTGAATTCTTCTACTTATATTAAATATGTTCATCATCATTTGGCTTCTACATTTGGTAGTTCTATTTCCAAATTTGTTGCAAACATAACATTTTCTAGCAAAGAATCCAACATTTTGACTCATTCTATTTTGGTTCATCCTACTACATTTTGTTGCCTTATGTCCAAATTTATCGCATGAGAAACATAAACCATTAAAAGATGGGTACCTTTGGGTATTAGGCTATCGGATGAGAATCCTTCTAGTATTGTTCCTTCGATTCTTGTTTTGATAAGTATTACCTTGAAATTTCATTTGATTGTCCACTGGTTTAGTCTTTGAACTTTATCCTTCTTCAAGTCCTAGACCACCTTTATCCTTTGTACGTTTCTAAGATGAAATTAACTCATCAAGCATTGTAGAACTTGTATTGAACCTTTCTTCATGAGATTTTGCTTTTTCCAGATCGACTCTTAGGGTTACTACTTTTTGTTCCAACATATCACATTTTTGTCTCTTCTAATTGATAATATCTTTCAAGCATCCTTCCTCTATCTTGCTTTGTTCAATTGCCAATTTCAGATTCTCTTCCATCTTTTTACTTCCTTCAAGTTTCATTCTTAGATTCTCAACAATCTCCTTTGCTTCCTTTAGTTCTTGGTTAACTTCTTTATGTTTCAACTTGAACTTATAGATCTGATTCCTTAGTTTTTGAATGCATTCATCTGCTTGCTTGACATTTTCTTTCATATCTTCATTTTCAGATTCTGAAGTCTCTATTCTTAATTCTTCATCCAAGTCAAATCCCTTCACCATTTTTTTCAACCTACCAAGATCTCCTTTGAGCTGTTAAACTCATTCCAAAGGACTATGCTCTAATACCAATTGTTGGACTAGACATCTGAGATGGGGAGTGAATTAGTTGTCACCAAATTTAAACCCTTAAATCATTTACCAGAACAAGATCTTGATACTACTTAAATGATTAAACATTAAGTACAAATGCAAAAAATGAAAACTGTCACATAAACACATCAATACCAGATTTATGTGGAAAACCCAATGAGGGAAAAACCATAATGAGGATTAAATCACACTATAGAGAATATAAAAAACAATTACAAAAAGTCTCACTACCAGAAACAAGGCTCACTACCTGAAATAAGGACTCACTATCCAGAATAAGGACTCACTATCTGGAATAAGGACTCACTGTCCAACAGGGCTACAACCTAGAGATACAAATGATAGCTGACTACCAAAGGATAGAATTTATGACTGACTGCCAAAAGTATGAACTGATGGAATACACCTTGTGTAGAATTCAATTCCAAATGAAGCATTGTATTAGTAGTACTGTTTCTCCCAACAAACACTCAAAATTTTTGTTCTGGTCTTCTATTGATTAATCATTTAGGCTCCCACCATGCACATACACTCACCTTACTCATACATACACACTATTATCTTTTCTTCCCATTTCTCTCTTCTACTCATTCCTCAAAACATCTCATATATATAAGTATATCTTATTCATCAATTAGGTCGGCCCCATATAATTTAAACATTTAATCCATGTAGTGCATTATACCAAGTCGACTAACATCCATAAAACATAACTAGTCTCCATAATATATTGTATACACTGAGTCATCCAATATCTTGAATATAGTTGTCATAGTTAAGATATCAGTGTCATAACTTGTCTTGCAGTAGAAATCGGACCCAAAAACCAACACACATGATCACAGATAGAGAACATCGTTGATGGGGAATAACTTTCGGTAAACATCTCGTACATTCGATATTGTGTTGACACAAATGACAACCTATTGACATTAATGACAACCATTTGATGCAATCCAATTTCCAACATTTTTCATGCAACTTTCCATGGTGTTGCAGTGAATTCTTCCAGTATCCAAAAGTAAATTCAAAGGCCAGATTTGACATGGGTTTTCTAAGAGCTTCTTAGAGAAGTGCAATGTAGGTCAAGAGAATGTATAATGCACCCAAAAATGAATTATATTTCCTCTCATTGAGAATTAGGGTTTACTAGTTAAACCCTAGGGTTGCAGTCATGGTGCCTTAATATATTTTCTACTCTATCATTTACTGCATGTTGGAGGTTATAGGTCACATAAATCATAAACTTATGTCATTAAAATCATGTTGTGACCCACCCCTTTACCTAGTCTTCTAGTTGGTTTCGCGTATGCATTCTTTGATAATATTGGACGGTGCACACTCATTAACTTCATATCCAACAGATGTTGCTAAGGTCCCATGCATCATGGAAAGTTATTTGAAGTTGGATTATATTTTAACAATGTATGATGGAGTTTGATCAACGACTGTGATCAAGAAGATTTGATGGTGCCTGCTAGTCCATGAAACCTATGGCAGGACCCTATCTATACCTCATGGGAGAGAAGGGAATGATGGAGATCAAATGGCATTTTGATCGAATGGGGGATAATGCATTTGGTGGGTCCAACAGACACGTGGGGACATATCACTTGGTTACTTCACCTAATTGTTGTGAAGTTAAGTGATGGGATGATTCTCACGATAAGCGATGAACATAAGAAGGAAGCAGAAGGTGACATCAAAGGTGAATAGGTGGTAGTAGCCCATTGGCCCACTAGGATTCTATGGGTTTGTGTCTTTTACTAGTGGTATAGTGGGGGATGTTGTAGATTGGATGGTGGTTGATCCAATGGTGATCACCTTGTCCGTTCAAATTGATGAAGAAGAAATAAAGGCATGTGTAATAATGGCGCATGATGTATGATCGACAACGCAGATTTAAAGAATGATAAGTTTGAAAATGATCGTTGAATGTATTCAAATTGTGATAATGACATATGAATTCATTTGAGTTATAATGATACCCAATGAATGACGATCAATGATACAGATGTGAAAGATGAATGATCTAATAGTCATCGTCGAGGTTATTCACATCACGTGATTGAATGATGGTGACTCAAAGGTTGGAGTGATATGAGGTGGACAAGATAAATGATGGAGATTTAAAGAATGTTTATTTTGTGGTTAGGTCTTAAATATGAATGATTGTATTGGAGTCACAAGATTGTGGTGCGAATACTAATGACCGACGACCTAGATTTAAATATGAAGAACTACAATGGTCAGGTCCATGTGAACAAGGTTTCAAGCTAGAAACCTACTCTGCTCAAAGTTAATTGGCTCAACAACACCAACAACCAATATGATTGCAAATTTGATGTAGAAATTGGTGGCATAAATTGTGATGAAGATTGGGGTCAAAATCAAATCAAATAAATAGAGAACAAATTAAATGCATAACCGATCCTAGGGTTTGACAGAGAGACAATGAGGGAAAATTCTCTGTAACAAAATTAAATGTTGTGTGGTTCAATGCAGATGTATTACAGTGAAGAAGATATCCTAGAACCCTAAAAGAATATTTAAACATGGTAGAGAATCCTGAGGAAATCACCTATGGTCAGCAATTATACAAAATAAATGATCAAAACATTGATCTATGTGTAGAAACTATGTGAGTAGAGTAGAATATATAGTGCATAGTGTAGAAGGTATTATGGGCTCTTGAGGCAGATAAAGAATACACTGAAAAGAAAAGAGAGAGCTTCAGAAGGTGTATGAGGGTATACTGAGGTAGACAGAGAATGCACTAAGAGAAAAGGAGAAGAACTAAGTAGAACAGAGGAGTGCAAAGCATAGAAGAGAGTTGCTATGACATCAACATAAATTTGAGCAGTTGTAGAGTAAGTTGTAACATTGATTTGTGTTCTTGATGAACATATTTTAATAATCCTTAATGGTGTAAATTTGATTGGTTGGTGCCATCAGGTAACTAATTTGGTGCTCAGAATAGGGGATTGGTGTCACCTTAGGGTTGGTGCCCTTAAAAAGTTGTAATAGAAGGTTTCTTTATGAGGCTAGATTAGGAAAATAGCTCCTAGCAGCATTTTCTCACCGTGGTTTTTCCCATCTTGGGATTTCCACATATATCTTGTGTTATGATTTGTTATATTGTGTGCTTGTTTAAATTTGTGTATTTCTTGTTTCAATCTGCACACTAAGTTTTTAAGAAGTTAGTCTACTCTAAAAGGTTAAAGGGTTAAAATTTTAATATCTACCGATTCACCCCCTTCTTAGTAGATTGTTGTGTTTCAACACATCAAAGATCAAATGGAATCTATTGAATCACAAATTGCTTAGGCATCTGGTTCATATGATTTGATGAATGATGTAGATGGAGCTACAAGGGAAAATATTTAAAATATGCTTGGTCAAATCTTCTTAGTACAAGAATAAAATGAGAAGATAATAGTGCAATATGGGAAGCTTGGAGATATGGTAAGTGCAAGGCTTACCCCTTTAACTAAATTTTTAGCTATTGTGGAGAAAATTGTGCAAAAGAATCCAGTGCCTAGTTCTCTAGAAGGATAAGACCTCCATATTCAATTTGAAAACAATTTAATATGCTTTCCTTTGCTAGAAAGGATTGGAAGGTTGCAAAGAAAGACTAGGAAGCACACCTTGCAAAGTTGAAGGAGTATTATAAGGGTATTTGACCCTCTTCTAAGTTAAGTTGTACATTTTTTCCTTGTATATGTAATTCTTTTATTTCAATGCACACATGTGGAAGTATTTGATGGTGTTGCAATACAAGTTTTGTCATTTTTGTTATAGATAATATTAAAATGGGGATTAAAGTTGTTAGGGGGAGCCACTTTGATGTAAATGTTTCAATAAGGGGGAGATTATTGGAAATAAGTCTCTTTTAGGTATCCTTTTCCCTTGATGTCAAAGGGGGAGAATGTTTTGGAGAGTGTGTTTTCATCAATGATAAAGGGGGAGATTTTTGGAAACATGAGAATGTTGATATATGGTGTTGTCATTGATGGCAACCCATTGCAGAAATACAAAAGTATTGGTCCAGTGAAGACCAAGTGTACTGAACAATTGGCTAAGTCCCAAAGTGCATATTCAATGTTCAAAGGAACAATTTTGTGGTCCGCATTACTCGGCCATGAAGAATATTGTCATGTGGTTTTGAGGTGTTCATGGTACGTGTTGGGTGTGTCTAGATCCAAATTTTTCAGTTCTTGATCTCTTTCACAATTGAAGATATTAGTGACAAAGTATCAGGCTTAGTAATGGAAAAGTGACTGGTACAAAGTGCATGAATGGCATGCTCTGCATTCCATTGTGGATGAGTATTATTTTGTGGTTTTAAGGAAGTGTTGGAAGGTTTCATATGTGTGTTCACTCCAAGTGGCAACTGATTTGGTGGTTTGCATGTCGAGTTGTGAATGAACAATTGGTTCATTCAGTTGTTGCTTCACAAATGGTGTTGACCTAAAAGTTTTGGGGTCATGCGCAGTTGAGATGTGTATAGAGAAAAATAAAGGTAGTGATTATAGGTCATGCCAACCTATTTTGATGTGATACACATTTTGGTTCTTTTTGCAAGGTGTTTGTGATGGAGTTTTGGGTTGACAAGTCATGGTGTTACATGGTTCATGCAATTAGGTCAACCTAATTGATGTTTTGGTTGGTTGTGTATTTATACAAGGTTAATTCATTATGTGATGTATATGTAGAAGGAATGTGAGATGTGAATAAGTGTAGTGGATGCAATTAAGTGTGTGTGTGTGTGATCAGATGTAGAGTGAAGTGCAAAGTGCGATAGTGGTGAAGTATGAAGTGTGTTAAGTAAGTTTTCTGCACTTAATTAGAACTGTACTTTCAACATGTTGCAAATGCATTATTAGGAGTTCATCTTTGGAAGTGATCCACCCCTCCTTCTGTCTCTTTCTATTCTGCGTAGTGAGCCTTTGGTAGTGAGCCATTCTCTTTAGACAGTGAGTTCACCATTCTGTAAAACCATTGTAACCGATTATAGTATATTGTGAGCTAATACTCACCATGGTTTTTTCTCTTTCAAGGGTTTTCCATGTAAATCTAGTGTTCTTGTGCTATATATTGTGATTCATTCTTTAATTGTTTCTTTCCATTATTGCAAGTTTAATGTGATGCTTTGAATAGATGTTTAAGTTAATGAAGTTAGTGAATTTCAATGAATACTAATTCACCCCCTCTTAATATTTTGTGTGTTCAACAATAAGAACAATCATACAAAAAATTCAAAAGATAGTCTTCAAGAATTATGCCAATTCAATAACACCCTACAAAGAAGCTATGAATAGTTTGGTGCAAATACTATGTGACAATCTTTCAAGCCAAAGATGGTGCTGAATAAAATAGTTGAGACCCTTATCACATGCCATAAAGAAACCTTTTCTTTTTCAAAAATCTTGAGAAGACATGTCCTATTATCATGCAAAGGGTATTCAAGGAAGTTTGGTAGTATTTGGGGCATTAATGAGCATTTTGAGCTTTCTAAGGGAAATTTGAGAGCATCTAGGGGCAGTTCAAACACCTTCCAAAGATCTAGGATCCTTATCACTAGTTGGAGCACATTTCAAGGAGTTGAAGAGACCAATTCAAGAGAGAAACTTCTTGAGTGTACAAAGTAGGTTTCCCTATTTTCAAGCCTTGTAACTTAGTCAAAATTAGTTCCTATATGCTCTCCTTTTCTTGGGATGAAATATATGACCCATAGGCTAGCTTTTTTACTTAGTTATTTCTTGTTTTTGAGTTGTAGGAACAAAAAAGTAGAGCATTATGACTCAAAAAATTAATTTCCACCCATTTTGAGATATGTATTGTAACATATGAAGGTTCTTTCCAGCAAATAATAAGCATTGTAACTCATTTTCTAGCTCCTTCTAAATGTTTTCCTAGATATCAAATCTATTCATGAAATACTTATGCAAGAGAAATGTGAAATTTTGGGTTGTATATGTTGTAGTTTAAGTTGTTGATCATTTTGTGTTATTTTAAACAAGTGCAAGTCAAAATTCATTCGGTGCATCATCTTAGTAGTCTTAGGTCTCAATTTGTGTTTAATTTCACTATTTTTTATACAAGTAGTAGTAGCATAGGTTAGATTAGGTGAAGTCCCAAGTAACCAACCCTCTTTGGAGGTTGATCTCCATCATCTGAGCCCACATTTAGGGAGATCATCCCATGTTTCACAAGGTGGTTGAGTGATTTTATCAACTCAGCAAGGGTACACACTTTTAGTGACAACATTACTCATTTTTAAAATGGGTACTTGTAATGAAAATAAAATAAGTACCCATTTTTTATATATGTTATTTTTCTACCTATTGTCCCTTAGGATTACACCCTAGCTAAGTATGAAACTTAGCCATCCTATGAAACATGGAATCAACCTCAAGTTGTGGGTTACCTATAACGAGGATGAATCTCCAGAGTGGGTTGGTTCCCTTGATGGATCACCTAAAACTACTACAAAAATGAAGGAAAATGGATAGAAGGATGTTTGAAATGAAAATCCTAAAACTAAGGAGGTGACACAGTAGAAATTAGAAGTTCTACTTGCTGCTCCAACCCATAATCAGAATCAATCAAAGACCTTTGATCTCACAACTTAGTTTTAAACATGTAATATGTAAGTGTTTCATATGAAGGTTTTGATTCAAGTTTTCTTGAAGGAAAAATAGGGGTTTTCACAACTATAACCTATTGAAACTATTCAACACAACATATAACTCGCATTGAACATGAAACCATTGCTTCAAATTTTCATAAATGAGACATAAAAATGATTCATAAATGAAATCATAGTTCAAAATCAAATCATTCATTGCGAAGAGATACAAAAGAACAAGAGAAGGAAATTTGTTACCATTTTTATTGATCTAAAAGGAATTTTGTTGTTACAATGAATTTCTTTGAAAAGAGTTACAAGACAAGATTTTTATTAAGAAAAAAAGAAGCAAGAACTAGAAAAACAAAGGTCTAAGAGATTCCTTTATAAAGAAGACCTCTCAAATCAAACCTTTCCATTAAAATGGGCTGCTAATTACTAATGAACTATTGTAAATTCCCAAAATGTAGCCTTAATGATGACTGGGAACTCTCAAAACATATCTTTGATGGAGATAAAAAGGTGGGGTTCCAATCTAGGTGCCCTCCTTTGTTGCTAGAGAAGACTGACTTGTTTCCAATTTGCATTCTAAATTTTTCTCTTGCTAAAAATCACTGACAAAATCCCTAAAAATTAGGTCATTTCCTTAGTGCTTTTGATTTGGAAAGATTGGCTCTAGCATGAAATTCAAAATTTTCATCCAACCTATGAAAAATACCTCTAAATCAAGCAATCAAATGCTTGAATAACTCCTCAAAGAGCACAAAATCTGCATCTTTGTATAGGCTGTAATGACATCATGAACACAACTCTTTTGTATCTAATAATTGTCCTTTGAAATATGAAGGATTGCATTGTATCATGTGATGGCTTACATATTTTGCAACCTTGTGTCTCAATTACATTAAAAGGATAGTCATCTTTGTTTTCAACATGTCTTTGACCAAAATAAAATGATAGAAGGAAATTGATAGGATGAGTGAATTATTGATGTCATCAATTTCCTTCTATCAACTTATTTTAGTCAATATTGATTTGATTTCCCAGTATGATAACTTTTCTATCTTTGGCAGCCACACTGATTATCCTCTCATGTCATTGTGCTTTGTTATTGAATATCTTGAAAGGACTGCCACAATGCTCACTCATTTTCTCAATCAACTTTATTCATTCACATGATCACCATAGAACTTTGTCCCTTGATAGAAATAATCCCTTGGTGCTCATGACAGTGAACTGCCCATTAACTCCTTATCTGTAATTAAAGAGCTACAAATAATATGCACTTTACTCTCAACTACAAGTTTTATCTTGATCTAACAAAATTATGTGGTTATGAATCTTAACCGTTGAAATTGCAATAAAAAGAGTTCACTAATACTTTATCCAGATTCAAGAGGCATAAACTAATTACTTAATTATCGTAAATAGGAAACCCAAAGAATAAAAATACTAAAAGAATTATAAGAAAAAGAGAAGAATAGAGAGATCACACTTGATAACGGAGTTTTCTCAATTTGAGCTATGTCTCCAAGTTCGCTTCTCAATGTTGGATTACTTTATTGATATCACCAAGCAAGAGCCTTCTTATAATATCAAGCTTCCAAAAACCGGCATAAAACTCCTCAGAATCTCTCACTCTCAATTTTACAATTTTTGGTGTGCAAAACACACTATAAATTCTCCTCCAAACACTCTCCAAAGTTTTCTTACAAAGACATAAAAATTCCCTCAAACACCTAAATTCAATTTCAAAAGGCCTATCACCCCTTTTTATACATAAAATAAGCCTAAAAATGCTTAACCACCATAATAAATAAAATAACAAATACCCCTTGTTTACAAAAAAATCCATTTACTTCTAACCCCTTTAAGGAAAATTTAAACAATCTCCCCTATTTACAAAAAAAAACAATAACAACCATTTTTAATTTGTTTATAATGCCCTTGTCATTTCTCCATTTACGAGCTATATTGGTTTGGGTATTTGTTTTTATTAGATTATTGTCTTTTATTTAATAACCATTAAAGGTTATTTAGGTTATAAATTTTTATGAGATTTTGTTTTAATCCCACCAAATCCACTTGCGATCCCACAAAATCCACTTGGGATCCCACAAAATTTGATCCCACCAAATGGATTTTGTGAGACAAAATAAGCCTCCACAACTTTATTTTCTCAAAAATAAAGCATGGTACGTGAATTTTTTTCCACATCACCCGCACCGGCCACATCATCATCTAGTCAACTACCACGTTAGCATCCAGTCAACTGCCACGTCAGCATCTAGTCAACCTTCAACTTTGACTTATGATATCTTCTGCGTACGAGCTCAAATTTTGACAAAATGAATGTCATTAGAAAGGTTTCGATGAGCTCTTTGCTTTGATACTGATTTTGATGAATTCTGAGATGATCATTTTTTTGCCTTTTTTTGGGCCCCTAGTTCGCTAGTTTGACCAATCTTTGATCGAAAATGATTTCTACATGCAACCTCCTTTTGATGCGGTTCAAGTTGTGTTAGGATTGTGTTTGTGAGCTCTATGCAATGAGGCTGGTGTTGGCACTCTCAAATTTTCGCAAATTTGAAGTGCCCATTTCAAAATTTTGCCTCTGCACTTTCACAAGTGCACCTGATGAACCTACCTGAATGACCTACTTTGGAGGGTCATATTTTGAAGCTCATTGATTTCTAAGAAAAACCCATTTGCAAGCTCACTCATGTGTCCTATGTGAGTATACATGTCAATTTTTGGCTTTCCATGATGAGTTTTGTCAGTGTTTCGAAAAGTGAAGCTGGAGGGTTTGTCACCTTTCTGCTGTTTGCTAACCTTCAATTCTACAAAGTAGCCCCCATTTGAGCTTGCATTTTGCAACTAGTTGACTGTGATGTCAGAACGAATGTTTTTCTACATTCTCTATACCAAGATGAGCTCCCATGTTAGTTTTTAGAGGTTTATGAGCTGATTTTCTATTTTTAGCATGTCAAAACCAAATTCAATTTCTCCTGTTTTGCAGTTACATTCCTGACAGCATCTCAAGGTGGTCAACGTTGACACCTCATAACTTTTGATGGGATATGTTTCAAGAAAAACCCTCTTGCACATGTGCTCAGTGTACCAAAGT
The DNA here is from genome assembly GCA_007258455.2 of Sequoia sempervirens. Classification (NCBI taxonomy): domain Eukaryota; kingdom Viridiplantae; phylum Streptophyta; class Pinopsida; order Cupressales; family Cupressaceae; genus Sequoia; species Sequoia sempervirens. The sequence goes on from VDFB02000003.1 coordinate 105,691,636, forward strand.
GATCTACTGTGTCCATTGGCAGCTCACTAGGAGCTGATTTGATATTTTTGCAACGAGGTGATTTCATCAGTTTCAATTGGTTCAAAACAGCTATTTATTGCAAAAAGTTTTAGTAAGAAACTTTGACAGCGAATAAATTTTTCCCCGTGATTGATTTCTCTGATCCATCTTTTGTATTACATTCTTGGGTCCGATGTCTACAAGCCTGCAAGTTTTTATAGCTTCACGAGGTCATTTGCCTAGTTTTCAGAGGCGATTCTAGAGCTAATTTAGCCAGTTTTCACCATTTTCCAAAAGTACCAGAAAGCAAATTTTAGTGAAAAATCATCTCATATTTTCACTTCTAATGCATTCGAAATCAATGACAAATGAAATTGAGCCTGAAAGTTGTTTGAAAACAAATTTTTTTTACTCGGACCCACATGGGGCCCGACATGCTTTATATCATTGTGAGATCATTTTCTTTCAAGATTTAAAGCTCAAAGTGAGATCCACTTTTAAATGTGGAATTTGAAAATCACACCATCAAAGGGATAAGGATATTAAACATTGGATAGCATAGAAGGTCAAATGCTTACATCAAGTAACAAGGTGAATCACTATTCACTTGTATGATAGCCTCTATTGTTGAAGATATCCATCAAAACATGAAGGATGGGGGAGATGATGTTTTAATTGTGAATGCTCTGATTTAATATGCTAGTGACTTGTGGAAGCATTATTGAAGAGTAATGTTTTTGGCTCTCCCATATCATATCCAGTTCAAGCATATGGTGATACAGAGTAGTGGCATGGCTTTGAGATAGCTATTGAAGTTGCAAAGAAACTAAATTAGATGCAGAGTATCCTTAGATGAACATTTCACTTGGAGTTTAGATTTGGTTCACAACTTTTCAAATGAATGTAAAGGGACATAGCTCACATGCGCCATAGAGGAATCTGGTGCATGGCAAAAACCTTGTTAAGGCTAACAAACCATGAGAGTATGCTTTGCTGTAGGGGAAGCTATAATGCCTAGCTGGGAAGTTTACATTGGTAATGAAAGTGAATTAAAAGTGTCTGAAGACCAAACCTCGTAGCAATCGACCCAAATATCTTATGAGCATGTGACTTGCAAACCAAGAGACACTTATGTTGTTGACTACTTATGTGGCCACCATTGTGCAAGATGCAAGGGCAGTTTATATTTGCAAATCAAACACAGTAATGTCTGGATTAAATGAGCTCTGATTTGGCATGCCATAGCCTTGGGGAAGACACAACATGAATTTAATGAAAAAAATTTAGAGAATTTCTAGAGAATGTAGGCCGTACCATGAGCTGTAGGATAAACATAAAGTGTTTATTGAAAAGCCTCCTTAATGCTATTAAAGAAAGCATGCCTTGCAATGTATCTGTTGAAAATATTTCAAAAACATTCAAGAGGTAGCCATGCACCAAGAAAAGGAGCTCTTAGTGGACTATTCAAATGTTGGAATGGGTTTACAATTGCGCCTGATAAGGAAAAAGAATGGAACGCTAATATTATAGAATAAATAAAATAAAATTTGTTGAAGTGCCTTTTGAAACTTTCAAGCAGGTACAAAGGCAGCCATGAGAGAATATGTGTGCTGCAGCAGGAAAAATCAAACACAGGGGACACCATGGAATGCCAACTCTGGGTGAATGGCTTAAGTCAATGCAAAATGGTTACTGAGGAGCCTTTGAAATTTTTAAGCAAATGTCTATTTGCATAGCATGACAGGGCCAATACACAAATGCATTTGTTTGAAGACACTTCAAGAAATAAATACATTCCAAAACCCACGTTGGTTGAAGGGAATGTAGCTTCAAATGTGATAATATGGAAAGCCCTCAACAAATCAGAGGAAACACCCATGCACATACTACAAAATTCCTTGTTGAAAGTTTTAAAAGACTTTCAAATAGACGAGAAGGGGCGCCGCCATGAACAAGCAAGAAATTGCAGAGCTCGAGCAAATGGAGAAAGAGACTAGGGAAAAAGCTAGAAACAGGGGAAATAGGAATCAACAACCAAGATTGATGGATAAACGCAGCTGCATCTCAACCCTCCCCCACCATATCACAATGAAAACTTGCGCACTCTTTAATCATGGCGAGATTGTGGGTTGCTGCCATGTGGCAAGTGTGGGGGCCAGTTGAATTTCATAAGCATGGGTATATCTCCAAAATACCTGATGAGAATTTTAAAGGCTCATATTTCGAAAGAAAAACTTTTAAAATAAAAGGAAAAAGTATTTAAAATGCCCGATGAGAATTTTAATGGAATATGTCGAGAGGTGAAAGAGGGGCCCATGAAATTAAAAGCAAATGCTCGATAATTTTATTTTTAATGTGCCTCATCTTTTTTAAAAATGATGCATTTTGAGGAGTGAGGTGGGCCAAGGGCATTTAAAGGCAAATATATCAGACAGGGTAATGTGCCTTGCCCATGAGGAGTTAAAATGCAAACATTGGTAAATGGAAAATTTTATCTAATAAAGATAAAATAATGCATGTGAAAGTGAATGTGCATGAGAATTTTTTATAGCGTGAATGAATATTTATTGTGTTGAATTTTTTATTGGTTCAAACATAATATAATTGCACAGGGAATAAAATAAGGTCAAAGCTCAAATATTAAAGTAATACAATTATAGCAAGTGAATTAAATATTCACTATGATAAAGTGAATATGCAAAATTATGAAGTGCAGCAACAAAAAATAAAGGGTTGAAATAGAGGATTTTCACGGGCAAGGTTGTTTTCCAGCAGTTGAGTGAATTTGGAGATTCTCCACATGGGCATTTTTTTTGTTGAAGAACAACTAATAGCAAAGGCAGTTTGAGAGGAAAATTCAGTTTGTTATAGATAGATGAGAGATGCTTTGAGCAACTTGTTGATCGATGGTGGATTGAGTTTCTGGATGGCATCTATGGATCAAATTGATCTTAGGGCTATTTTTGTTTCTCTTTTATTCTCTTCTTCTCTCAATTGTAAAGAAAAAGAAGGCTAGGATTCCAATTTTTGAAAGATCTGCAAGTCAGGCAGAAGCTCTGGGTAGAATTGTATAGCTGGCAGAAATGTAATTGAGTCATTAAATCTGAAAGTGTCTATTCTAAATTGTGCTCTCATGTTTATATTTTAGTTGATAATTGTCTCCATTTCTGAGATATATTACTCTTTTGGATTCAATAATAAAATTATGCTAGTCTTTTCATGCACATTTGCTGTAGTAGAGTGATATATGTTGTTGCCTTCTATTCTGGGAATAATGTAATTGCTTTAATGAAGCACAAGTTGCATTTATTATTGCCTTTTGTTCAAAGGATAGTGTAATTGCTTCAGCACATGTGACAGGAGTACTATGTTTCAGGTGGATTTATAAGAAGAGTTATCAGATAAAACTCCAGTGGTCTAGTTGTCATAATGTGATAACATTTGCAAGGATCTTCATAACATTTTCAACACAGTAGGATGAATGATGGTTATATGACTCCATAGCCCATTTTATAGCACTGGTCAAGTGTTATACTTCTGTTGTTTTTAGCTGGGTCCCAAATCTTCAAAATTAAAAATCATTTCAAATTTGAATGTTGAGTTGTATATTTACCTTGTTCTCCATGCTAATTCCTGAAGTTCACTCAATATCTTGCCAATAGAGAGTGATATTTTATGTTTTCAGCGTAATTCTATGAGAACATCATTTTTTAAGCAATATTTTGTTATGTATGTGTTTTAATTTGTTGATATTGCTAAAGGGATCACCCTCTTGGGTCTTGTAGAGCCCGAAGTGTAGGAGGCTTTTAAAGTCCTCGTCAGTTGGTCCAGGTCCTTCAAGCTGCCCTTGATTGGAATTGGCAATTCCATAGGTAGATTAGAAGATCAACCTGGTTACAGTAAAAATAAACCAATTGGTTTCATGAGGTTCTGAGAATGTGAAATTTTCAAGTTTCCTAGATCCACCTGGATCATTCCTCCCCATTGAGAATCTTTTGGACCACCAAAATTTTGTTTTTACATATAATTGAAGTGAGGGTAATTTTTCCTCACTTGTCCAGTATCATCTATCCTTCCTTTTTGGAACCTGTACATCTGACTCATCATAACAACAATCAAAACTGCACTGATATTGTTAAGTACATTAGCCATATACACATCCAAATTCAATGTTGCCGCTACCAACCATACACTACTAAAAAGTAGAAGGCTGAATAACAAAACTAAATTTGTAGACGAGAAAAAGAATGTACCAACATTTCAATTGTCACGTTGTCACAAAAGATTTATCAGTCTTAATTGGATGAGAATGCACAATGTATTCAATTCCTTCCTTAAACAAGTGATACTGATTATGTTCCCTGTAGAAGATTGCTTTTCTATCATATAAGTATGGGCTACCCAACACAATCCCATAGATATCAAGTGGAACCACATCAAATTCAACCTCATCTGAAAACTTAGATGTTATTGCAAATCTTAAATTGCATTGCTTAGTTACTCGTAATTTGTTATCATTGCACACCCAACCTAATGGATAAGTTTTCTTATGTGGCTTTATTTTCAATCCCAACTGTTCAACAAATTCTTTTGAAATTAGATTAACTTGGGACCCACTATCTATCAATGTATTGATCTTAGTGTTCTTAGAAATCACCCTTATATGAAACAATTCACATCTTTTGCTATCTTCAAGAACATGACTTTTAGAAGTAGAAGCACATGAAACATCAGTGGTAGAATCATTACCAACAAAATATTTACCTTTCAAACCCACAACTGTTATCTTTGTTTCCTCATCAGAATCTAATCCAAGATCCTGAATGACAGCTGTGGCCTTTTTCTTTCCTTTACGATCCTTAAACCACTTTGGTTTCAATTTTGGATGCAATTTCCAACACTTCGCATCTTCATGCCCTTTTTTCTGACAATGTGAACAAGTAGGCTTTTCACCTTCCTCTTTCTTCACAGTAGATGCTTTCCTCTCCTTACCCTTCTTATTTCCTTCAGTTGGAGGAACAAATTCCTTCTTCAAACTGAAACTTATGTTCCTTTCACCCACTTCAATATGGGTCACTTGTACACACACTTCATCAAAGTTAAATGGAATAAACATCGGGATTGTATGTTTCAAATGTGAATGAAAACCACCTATATGCTTTAATAAAGTTTCTTGTGTATAAAGAGGAATGCCAAGAGTAAGTGCTTTCTTACTAAACACCTAAGTATACTCTTGCACTCTTTGTCCTTTACCTTTTCTTAGATTTTGCCAGTCCATAATAGCTTGTTGCATATAACTCAAAGGATAAAACTATTTCTTTAAAGTAGAAGTAAATTCATACCAAGATGAAATGATTTTATGTGTAGCAAGATCATCTTGAATCTTACTCTCCCACCAAACCAATGCAGTGCCTCCCATTCTAAGAGTAGCTAGCTGGATTTTGGAAGAATCATCCAATATCTGTTGAACCCTGCAATACACTTCGATCTACTTAAGCCAATTATCTAGTTTTTCTACATCCAATTCACCATTATATATAGGAAACTCAAATCTAACATCCATTTTTAACAAAGGTGTTTGCACAGGTTGTTTCTTTTTAGAAGAGTTAGACGAAGAAGAAGAAGATGAGGAAGATGGGGATGGAGGTTCAAGAGGGTCACTACCACCTCCTACTCCTTTACCTTTGTCTTCTTTCAATGAGGATTCAACTTCCTCCTTCTTCCTAGCCTTGCCTTCCTTTCTCTTCTTTTGTTCTTGACTCTCTTGGAAAATAACTTCCACCATTGATTTCATCTCAAGAAAAGCTTTCTGGAAATCTTTCTCATCAAGCTCTGTAGCACTTTGTTCAGGTGCCATTTCTAATCATAGAAATTTTCTTCATTTTTTGATCTTAGGATTAAATTCTTCAAGTCCACCTTCTCCTTGTTTCAATTTCAACCTAGTTAACATTCACCACTTGTAATTTTCATGTTAAGCTGCTTTGATACCAACTTGATCTATAATTAAAGAGCTACCAATAATTTGCACTTTACTCTCAACTACAAATTTTATCCCGATCCAACAAAATTATGTGGTTATGAATCTTAACTATTGAAATTACAATAAAAAGAGTTATTGGTAAGTGATTTCTGGATTTGATTGTGTGCAAATTTTTTGCATCAATGTTTCAGATCACTCCGTGATCTATCATCAAGATGAGAGCTAAGAGCAACAAGAGAAATAGAGTATGATCTGAAATGTTGATGCAAAAAAATCGCACACAATCGAATCCATAAATCACTTACCAATAACTCTTTTTATTGTAGTTTCTCAGCTCTCATCTTAATGATGGATCACGGAGTGTTATTTGAAACGTTGATGCAAAAAATTCGCACACAATTGAATCCAGAAATTACTTACCAATAACATTATGGATTGTGGAAACTTGATATCACTAATAAAAAGAGTTCACTAATACTTTATCCCAATTCAAGAGGCATAAACTAATTACTTAATTATCGTAAATAGAAAACTCAAAGAATCAAAATACTGAAAGAATTATAAGAAAAAGAGAAGAATAGAGAGATCATACTTGATAACAGAGTTTTCTCAATTTGAGCTACGTCTTTGGGTATGCTTCTCAATGTTGGAATTCTTTATTGATATCGCCAAGCAAGAGCCTTCTTAAAATATGAAGCTTCCAAAAACCCGCATAAAACTCCTCAAAATCCCTCTCTCAATTTTACAATTTTTGGTGTGCAAAACACCCTATAAATTTTCCTTCAAACACTCTCCAAATCTTTCTTACAAAGACATAAAAATTCCCTCAAACACCTGAATTCAATTTCAAAAGGCCTATCACCCCTTTTTATACATAAAACAAGCCTAAAAGGCTTAACTAGTCACCATAATAAATAAAATAACAAATACCCCTCGTTTATAGAAAAAATCCATTTACTTCTAACCCCTTTAAGGAAAATTTAAACAATCTCCCTTATTTACAAAAAAAACAATAACAACCATTTTTAATTTGTTTATAATTCCCTTGTCATTTCTCCATTTACGGACTATATTGGTTTGGGTATTTGTTTTTATTAGATTATTGTCTTTTATTTAATAACCATTAAAGGTTATTTAGTTATAAATTTTTATGAGATTTTGTTTTAATCCCACCAAATCCACTTGAGATCCCACAAAATCTTATCCCACCAAATCCACTTGGGATCCCACAAAATCTGATCCCACCAAATGGATTTTGTGAGATAAAATAAGCCTCCACAACTTTATTTTCTCAAAAATAAAGCATGGCACGCAAATTTTTGCCACATCACCTACACCAGCCACATCATCATCTAGTCAACTACCACGTTAGCATCCAGTCAATTGCCATGTCAGTATCTAGTCAACCTTCAACTTTGACTTGTGATATCTTCTACGTATGAGCTCAAATTTTGATGAAACAAACGTCGTTGGAAATGTCTCAATGAGCTCTTCACTTTGATGTTGATTTTGATGAATTTTGAGATTATCATTTTTTTTTGCTTTTTTTGGCCCCCTAGTTCGCTAGTTTGACCAATCTTTCATCAAAAATAAATTCTGCATATGACCTCCTTTTGATGTTGTTCAAGTTGCATCGAGATCATGTTTGTGAGATTTATGCGATGAGGTTGGTTTCATGAGGTTCTGAGACTGTGAAATTTTCAAGTTTCTTGGATCCACCTGGATCAACTCCTTTCACAAGTTGTTGCATTGTCTATCATTATCATTTGGATGACCATATAAGAAGTGCAAGTATGGTGTATTAAGTACTTACTACCCCCTTAGAAACCTTTCTCTATCATTTGACAAATAGTCAGTGTGACTTGAAACCCTAAGGACTGACATATGCATTATGTTGCCATCATGCATACATTGAAGGAGTTTCCTTAAATAACATATCACAATGTTTCCTCCTCTTTTCCATTGAAGGATTTTCATCTCATGATCTCATGGTGACTACAAAAAACACAATGATAAATCACTATCCTAAAGCAATCTAGACCATGGTCATTTGCTTGCATTTTGGATCTTTATGTGAATTCCATGTCAAGATTTGGTATTTTTATCACCTTGCTAATCATAAATCTCAGGTCATAGACCTTGTTGTCCATTTCTTATTCCAATGACTTAAATCCCCAATGCCTCATTGAAATTAGGTTTCCCATTAGCTCATTCATGATGGACTGTCAATATTAGGCCTTTTTGCTCTTTCAAAACTCAATGCTAGAGTAATTCTTTCTCATGATTCTCACTACCTTTATCCATATTGCATCATGTATGCTCAGTAATCTTTTGACACTGCATCTCCAAGCAAGGTTACTGCCTCTTTATGCATAGAGATCATGGCTTTGGGACAACCATCAACACTCTATGTTGCATCTAAAATCATGTAGAATGTCATGCTCTGTTACTCATAACTACATTATATTGCACAAAAGTCTACAACTGAATCATACTTAGGGTTCTCAATACATCCATTTGTAAAACTAATCATTTTCATCTTGGGATTATCACTTTGGAGACTATATAATCATACTCATATGATTAAAGACTGAATGGTAAGTGAATCTCTATTACATGGACCCCTACATAGGATACATATGCTACAAAGGATTTGAATAGAGTTTGAAACTGCCTTTGCAAAATCTACCATTCCTTCTCCTCATGGAAATGATGGTAGTGATGAAGCAAATTCTCTCCATCTCTTGTCTAAGGTGGTTGTTCCTTTTCAGTTTTGGAATGTACAATGCACTTAGACTTCTTTGATATTCACTATCCTTTATTTTAAATAAATCCTTATCTTCAAATTACTCATTGTGCCTGAGTGATTGCTCATAGATCCTTTTGATATATTCATGCACAATACTATCTCTTGCAAAGGTATTGTGAAGACTACATTTATCACCATTAATAACATAAAAAGATGACTATTTTCTCTATTCATGTTGTCAATCTTAGAATTTATCAAACTTGTGTTTGGCATTACTATCTCCTTCATCATGAATATCACTATCATCATTCTAGCTATCATCCTCTTTTCTTTGTTGCATAGTCCACATTGCATTCACCTCTTTCACTATTGCTTTCAAACCCTTGGCACTATGATCTCAATCTCAATGAATCTCGAATTCTATCTTGATTGTTCTATTTTTTGTCTTTCAAGACTTTGACTACTCATACATATCTAATAATATTGTGATATGCTTCCCTTCAAAGGCCTAGGTTTTCAGAACTTAATGATTTACAAGCTCATGACTCAATGGTTTTATTCTCATGGGTTAAAAATTTTCATAGCTCCTTCATGATTATTCCTACATGATCTTGTAAGACAAAAGGATCTAAAAGGCATCCATTAACATTCACCATGCATTCTCAATACATATGAAACAAAACCTAACCTGTGCTTGGAAAAGAAGAAGCTTCCAAACATAAAGTAACCCTCACGCTAGAATGAAAGGGGGAAGAAACATCCATTTTTCATTCCAAACACAAAGATGATGCAAGAAAATTCCTCAAGAAGGAAAATGTATGAAGGAAAAGGCCAAAGAATGTAGCCAACCTAGAAATGAAAGATAAATTTGAATGAAAATGTTGACAGAGGGTTGTTTCCACATAACGACCAAATGATACTTAGGTAACACACCAAAAAACTAAAACATGCCCCTCCAATAAAGTGATCAACATTGATCATGGTGGCCATTAAGGGATTGTGTATGTAGAAAACTAGGGTTTCCTCTTTGAAAAATTGCAACTTCCTTCATTAACTCATTCCCTTTCCTTCCTTTTTTTTCCCAAAAATCAAAGTTGAAACTTTATCTCTTTGTTAAACTTACCCATGGATTTTCATGAGAATAGGCCTTTGAAATAATTAAAATTCTTTCTTCAAATTTTTGACATAAAATAAAGGCCCCCTTTGATATTTACAATAAAAAATATAATACCAAAACCCCTCTTTTAATACCTAGGATAGACTTAATATAAGGAACTTTATTACAAAAACACATTCCACTAAACCTAGAGGTTTTGACAAATGATTGAACCTAAGGGACCACTGTAATCATTGTAAAAGGGTAGACTACATGAAACTTTGGAATAATAAAAAGGACCTTTAAATTCAAATGAGGCTTGAACCTGATTTGGATAACATTTTTGGCAAGATCTCAAGGGTGTTTTCTTGCTAAACAAGAATGACCAATAGACTATTTTACATACATTGGACATAAGAGTCTCATGAGGACTAATAGAAACCTAGGATATACTTATAACCATACTGTTAATAGAATAAATAACAAACAAAACTCAAAACAAGATAGCAGACCTGTGTACTAGCACTTAGGGAAAAGGAAAAAACTGAACTAGGACATGTGCAAAGCACTTGGAGGAATGTAAAAGATCATAACATTTGTGTAACAACACCTTATTTGAAATTAAAACCTATTCTAATATGATACAAAGCGGTTCATAAATACCTCAATGGTAGAGCTTGAGGTGAATCCAATTGACTGGGATTGGTAGCTCCTCTCTATCAAGCTTGGAAAACTGAAAAGTATTATTCATTTTGTTGAAAACCTAGAATACTGGGAGGGGGGTGAATCAATATTCTCTCAAACCATTCAAATATTAAACATCCAATCACTAATGCATATTCAACTATAGTAAGGAAAGAAAGCATGAAAACATCCACACCATCACATAACACATGAACACTAGGATTTTTACATGGAAAACCTAAAATGGGAAAAACCACGGTGAGGGTTAGCTCATAATATATTATAACTGGTTATAGTATATTACAAAAATTATCACTCCAAATGGAATCACTGTCCACAGAGAAAAAGATAGAAGAGAGATGGTGACTTACAACCTATTTTTGAACTGTTACAATTTCATATTATGTATGCATTAATTACAGTTCCATTGAAGCACAATAACAATATTTATCTAATTCTAATTTAACACTCTGCTTCACTCTTCATTCACACAATTCTGATCTTCAACTTAGCATTCACAACTTAACTTCGCATTTATTTGCTCAAATTCACATCACATATAATACATTTCACATATATTATCTCAAAACACCAAAAAAAGCTAGCATAATATCCACATCAAGTATAACATCATTTAGGTCACCTAATTAGATGTAACAATTAAAATAAAACTTGTCGACTCCAAAAATTATCATCCATAAAATGAGCCTCAATTCAAATCTCAAAACACCTTAAGATAGGTTGACATGGACCTATAATAGATCCCAAATAAGATAGAAATGCATATTTATCCAAAAACTCATTCATAGAGAAGTGCACATTCTTCTAGACACAAACACACTATACAAAAAAAAGACTATGAATTGTCAGGCCAAAATCTATTACTCATATCTCTCAAACTACATATCCAAACAAGATGAAACCTTGGATTTAGGTGCATCTAACATCCAAAAAAATTATGTTTTTGATTGAGTAAGCAAGGAAAGGGCCCTGACCTGTACAAATTAGTACAAGTAAAGAACAACCAGACAAAGCACCATCTTGAGGAAGCAGTCTTGAAAGACTCTTCCCCTACCCAACAATCAAAAAATATCCAATACCTTCTAGATCAAACATTATAGCCCTATCAGAAAACAAAAATATTCAACCAGTTTTTCTTAAAATCCCACCAGTAGATCAGGTTATAACTGAGTAACCTTAACATAGTTTCCATGCAAAAACTAAAACTATTAACAAAAATACATCTTAATATATGATAGTCTAGGCACCATCGGTCAACAATAGTATTAAAACCACCAAGAGAATCACAAAAAATCATAACAACAAGAGACAAAAAAGAAAAACATAGACCAAGGATTAGGCATCCTCGATCAAAATCCAAACTTTCAATAGGTCTTTGATAGTGTCTTCAACCTTCTCTTTAGGCTCCATCTTTCTGGTTAAGTCATCTTCACCCTTGATCGCCTTTCTCCTCTACTACTTCTTGATTTTTCCTTGACTTGAAACTGTAGCCATAACAACCTTTTTCATAACAACATCCACCACAGTGCACAAACTCTTCATAGCTTTTTCAAGAGCCTAGAATCTGCTATCCTTATCAGCCACTTGCATCATCTTGTCCATCAATACCAACCTCTCCTGGACCCTTCTAAATCTATCAGTGTCAAAATGCACTACCAAAAAAATTATATTAAAAGCGTAGAGTGATATCTTTATTTGCAAAGTGGTGCTAACCCAAAAACTAAAACACTATTACACTAAACTGATAGATTTGACACTTTGTCAAATTTCTATGCAACTAAACTTTCCAGACCAAACCATTATACAATCATTTCTTCCTTAACATCTCCAAAACCTATTAGGATTAATCAAAATAGTCTACAACAATGTTGAAATCAATTAAAAAATTGTACCATGCTATTATATACCTTTCATGCTTATGTTGCCAAGCAGCATCATCAATGACAAACTTCACCAATCTCTCCAAACTTCCAACACATTTTACATACTGTGATCACATAAGGAACACTCCACATGGGATCCAATTTGGAGTGCTTTCCATGCTTAATTTTCAACTCATCCCACTTGAAAACTAGATCACCTTCCTTAAAGAGTCTAGGGGTTGCCTTCTTATCAAAAGTTCTTTTCATCTAAGTATGATGAATTTCTAGATTTTTCAATACTTTTCTTCTTGTTTCTACCAATTTCATTAGCTCAGCAAGCTTGACTTCCATGGGTCTTCTTCCATCATTCCCAGCTCTTTGATTAAACTCAATGTTGGTAACTCAATAAAAATAGGAAACTTTGCTTCTTTACCATAAACAAGAACATAAGGTGAGTGGCCTGTGGATCTTTTAGGATTTATCCTATCAGCACATAAAGCTAGATTTAGCTTGTCATGCCAAGTCCTTTGATTGTCTTCAATTTTCCTCTTGATGATCCTACTCAGATTTTTGTTAGTAGAATCAACTTGTCTATTACCTTATGGATAATAAATGGATGAAGTATTCAAGTATATGTCATTTTTAAGATCCCAATCAATCACTTTCAAACCTACAAAAGCCAAAGCATTATCTGAAACAATTGAATCAAGAACTCCAAACTTTGCAACTAAGTCTTGGTAAAGTTTAGGATAGCGCTCTTATTTTCTTCTTTCAATGCTACACCCTCTATCCATTTGGTGAAATAATCAGTTGCAATCAATATCCACTTGCATCCTAAATTAGAAGGTGGGTTAATGACTCTAATAAATTCAAGTCCCCACTTCTTGAAGAGTTGCTCAACTTGTATAGGATGCAATGGTAGAGGTTCTAATCTTTTTTTCCTACAAATAAAGAACACTTCCTAAACCTCCTCACCCATGCAAATGCATCTTTACATAAATCAGGCCAAAAATAGCTAGATCTCATAATCTTAAGAGTTGTTGTCCTAGGTGCAAAATGACCACTAGATGGTCCATCATGAAATTCTTCAAGAATCCTATCAATCTGATTTGATTCTACACACTTCAACAATACCCCATAAAAATATTTTCTAAACAAAATACCATTTATGATAACATAAGGAATGGCTTGAAGCCTAAAATACCTTCGTTTTGCATTGTTCAGAACCTTAGGAAACTCACCAATTTGAAGGTAATGCATCATTTCTTGTATCTAACTTGGAGGGTATGCTACAATAGTTTTCTCATCATTGAGCACTAGGAAAAATTGATTTTCAGCTTCATTGTTGCTTTCCAAGTCACTAGCCAGTTGTTCACACAATCATTTACCTCTTATCAACTTTGTGACCAAGATTTATACATCATGATCCATCACTCTTGTTATACAACTGTGATCAACGAATTAGTATGGGCTGACTACACTTGATCCATGAGGATACAAAGTGTAATTATGCCACTAAATGTCAATCCCAATAAGATCAATCAACAAAACTAAACTAGGAATCCATTAAAACTTAACATATTAAACTACAAAAGCTTTAGAAATACCTATTATAATCCATTGAAACTTATCCTATTAGGGGAGTGGTGTCGCATTGATGTGGAATGGCGACCCTTTCCCAATCATGTGGATAAATGAGCCTATTCTGATCAATTCTATTGAAGAGAATCGACGAAAATGATGATATATGTGTGATGAAACATGATTTAAAGCTAAACGAACATGATGCAAGTTATTTTAACATGATTTATGCTAAGATGATCAAGATGTGTGAATGCACAACTAATCTAAATGGATTTTAAGCTAAAAGATTGAAACCCTAATTAACAAATAAGCTAGAAATGTATGCATCTATGTTACCATGGAAGCCATTAATGGAAGATAAGCTAATATGCAAGTAAATAAAGCTAAAATGATGTAAAATGTAAGTACAAGTGAGATTGATTTTAATAGCATAAGTTTTATGCTAAAAGATGGATTCATTTGTCTCCAAATAGTGACCTATTTATAGGAGGACAAATGAGAAATGAAGGGTTGAGATCAAAAAGGTTAATCAATGGTCAAGGATGGAGGAAGTTGGAGGCATGGATCACGGATTCTCATCAAGGGATGAGAATCAATGATGAGATTTAATCAAGGGTTCACCTTTATCCAAACAAACACACTTTTAGCTTGCACAAGAAGTCATAAGTTAACTTGCACAAGATGTCAAGTAAGTTTGTTATAGAAAATGAATATTCCCCTTTTTCAAATGAGTGAAGAAAAAGAACATTATTTGGAATATTCTGATGGGTGAGGGAAATAGATATTAAGCAATTAAAACAAAATTTTAATGTGCAAAAGGGGAAGGAACATTCCATGGGAATATTCCTTTTTGGAGGAATGTGCAAAGGAGGAATATTCCCTTGCAGGTGGGAGGAATTAGATTAATTAGTAATTGATAATTAAAAAAACATTTAATTATGCAATTAAGGGGAATTAGATGATATTCATTAAATAAAGTGACTTAATGAAAGGGGGGGAAGTGAGTGATATCTAATTAAGTAACTTAGGGTTATTTAATTAAATAAGAAGACTTCGAGACTTAAATTAAATACTTAGATTTATTCACTTTAATAGGAAAAAATGTTAGCATGAAAGGGGGTGAATTAACCTGATTAGATTAATTAGATTAATAGATGAAAATGATGCAATAAATTAAATAGCTAGGAAAATTTAATCAATTAAACGAAAAGAGGATGGGTTTCAAGACAAAATGATGTTAGTTAGCCAATGTGATCCATTGAGACATTTTTAAATGTCTACAACACCCAACTCTTTTATCATTTAGATCTTTGTTCAACTAAAACTCCTTAACATTTGGATGAGCAACCAAAAAATGTATCTTGTTATTTGAAAGCATATATCCAAATTTCTTGAGACTTCTAACCATAGCTAAAACATGATTTTCAACAAATGAATACCTTTTCTTGTAATCTTCCAAACCTTGGACAAAGAATGCTATTGGTTTCTCTAAACCCTCTTCATTTTGTTGGACCAGCATGGTTGAGATTGTATCAATGCTACCAAAAGCATACAATATAAAGTCCTTAGCATAATCTATATTTATGAGTGTTGGAGCTGCTGCTATGGATTCTTTGGTCTCCTAAAAACTGCTTTTACCTTCCTTATTCCAACTAAAACTAATATTTTTCTTGAGCATAGAAGTTAGAGGCTTCAAAAGAATTGCAATATTAGGAATAAATCTCCTTACAAAGTTGATCCTTCCTAGAAAACTTTTAAGAGATTTCCTATGAGCTAGTAATGGAAAAAACAAAATTGCACTTACTCTCCCAGGATCTATTGTAATGCCATGTTTTAAAACTATATGACCAAGAATTTTACCTTCATGAACAACAAAGATGCACTTCTTTGGATTTAATGAAACACCATACTCCCAACATCTTTCAAAAATCAGCTTTAAATGCATGAAATGATCATTAGCATTTAGAAAAAAAATAGTAATATTATCAAGATATACCAATATAGACTTTCTCATAAGACCTTTGAAAGCCATATCCATGCCCCTTTGGAAAGTTTCCCCTGCATTAGACAATCCAAATGGCATATTTATGTATGCCATGGTTCCCCACTTTGTTGTGAACGTTTTTTTGAACTAATCTTCCTTGACCAAAATCTGGTTATAACTTAAAAATAGTAATGAGAATCTTTTAGAACCTAAAACAAGTTGCAATATTTGTTCCATTGAAGGCAGCGAGTAATGATCTTTAAGAGATGCCCTATTTAGGTCCCTAAAGTCAACACATAATCTGATTTTACCATTTTTCTTTCTCACAGGGACCAAATTAGACAACTAAGATGTGTGTTTGATTGGTAAAATGATATTACTTTGAATCATCTTATTTAGGTCAACCTTCATTAGGTGTTCTAATTTAGGATTCAAAGGTATTTTCCTTTGTTTCACTGGTTTTGCATCAGGTTGCAACTCTATGGTATGCTGGGATAACTCAAGATTAAAACCCTTCAAATCACTATATTCCCAAGAAAAAACATCCTCAAATTCTTGACAAAGCAAAACAAAAGCATGTTTTTCCTCTTTAGTGCATATCTTGCCAAGTTTCAAAAGCTTACCTTTAAATATTTCAATAGGTTCATAATGTTCTTCTTTGAATAACATGCTAGTTTTGTCCTTTCTTACCTGATCATTTGAGTTGAATATGGATTCAAGAGTCACGAATACCTTTGGCAACTTGTTTGAATTTAGCTGAAGAATCTGATCTCCATATTGTTGTTTCAACTTTTGCTTATTTGAAGCTAAAAACTCAATCTCTTCAATCAAGAAATTTGCAATCTGTTCATCACTGTCAAACACTTTCCAATGTATGTTATTAAATGGAACTAAGGGTCTAAGTAATTTAACATAGTGTTGTACCTTAACATTTGTTACCTTTTCTGGAATGTCAAATTGAGCTACCATTGCAGCCAATTTATCAACCTATTTATTCTAATTTCTTGGAATAAATAGCAAGTTAAAGGCATTAAACTCTTGAATAATGTCCTAAACTCTTTGTTTACACAACTTCAACAACTCATTTTTGGTGGAATTAATGTTCCTCACCTAATTCACCACAATCTCATTATCTCCAAACACCTGCAAGAATTTGATATTCTTCTTTCTTGCCCACTATAAACCATGACCAAGTGCTTCATACTTTGTTGTATTGTTATAACAACTAAAAGAAAAATGAAAAGAAGAGTAGTAATTCTCACCTCCAAGAGAAACTAACATAGCACCTCCACTAACACTAACTTTACTCCTTGAACCATCAAAGTAAAGTTTCCAAAACTCACTAGAATACTTCCTTAATAGTTGTTTGTCATCTTTTATCAGGTTTGGAATAGCCACACCTTGTTCATGAAACATGTAGATACCCAACCCAAATTGCTCTATATGTTTATAAGGATATTCCTCATGATTTTTAGGTTCCCATTCATCTAAAATCAAATCATGAATTTCATCGATAGGAGTGTTAGGATTTGCAAGAGGCTGCTCTTCTTGATCATGGAAGGATAAATTTGTGTTTATAGCACTGAGGACATATGGTTCTATATGATCTTTGGCTAATGCTTTAGCTTTTTATGGTGACTCTGGTGCCATATCTTGTTCTAAATAACAAGTGTGACCAATTAGATGACAAGTACCCCCCAATTTTGTAGTGAAGTCTCTAGAAAGGCATAGAGCAAAGTGATCTAGAAGATCTATGATATAGATATCTTGATGAATAGAAAAATTTGGGAAAGCATGCAATGTTTGAACCAAACCCTTGATTACCCCAACTGTATTGATTGATAACCCATCTAGCTGGATAATTCCTCTAGAAAGAAGCTCATAGGTGAAACCCAACTTGCCTACTATTGACTTTTGCATGATAGAGCTGCTAGCTCCTAAATCTATCATGAAATTATGGACTAAGTGGTTACCAATAATCAAAGTGACATAAAATGGGGAGGATTGGTCTCCTTATTTTTCTACTCATTACTATCTTCAAGGTTATATGCAAAGGAAACCTTGTATTGGTCTTTAGGAGGCTCATTGGATAATGAAAGGTTAGATAGAGCATTTTGTAACAAATCCGTTTGCCTAGGAAGAGCTAAGGAATCCCACATTGAAACACTAATGTTAGATTTCTTCATATTCTCTAGTATATTGAAAGAATTTGAGTTCACCTTTTATTGTCCTTTTGGAACAACAAGATCACCTTGTGTTTGCAATGGTTATAACTAAGTCTTAGGGTGATCCTTGCTCGCTACAACCTGACTTCTTGGAAAATTTTGAATGGTTTATGAAGGTCGAGGTCCATTATTGACTTTCTGGCTTGTAGAAGCCTAATTTTTATCTTTATCAGCTTGTTGTCCTACATATATAGCCCTCTTTTTGGACCTTGTTTTGGCTGCTATAAAAGTATAAGACTGATTTGGACCTTGTGGATGATTAAATCTACAAAATTCCTCTCCTTTCCAATTCATCAAGAAAACACCCTAATTTCTCTACTCTGGATGAGGACCTTGTTGATCATTAACTTCTTGCATTGTATTTTGTGAGGCAACAACATTATTATGAACCATCAAGGCTTGATTCAACATACCATTTGAGCAAGTTGATTAGTTATGAGGTTTTTTGCATGGAAAGCACCAATCATAATTGTGTGCCATATTTTTTCATAGGAACTAACTCCCTAGAAGAGCTAGCTACATTTGGGTTGTAGGGCTAAAAAGGCCTTGTATTGAAATTCCTTTTTTGAGCATGAGGGTCAACTTGATTGGGAGGCCTATTTGGCTAATATGGAGCTTGATATGGTCTAAAATTTTGGTCTTGTTTCCTTTTTATGTTGACTATTTTATTAGTATGGGTCTTTAATACACCCATAATCTCTTGGAACTCTTTGGATTGAGTTGGGACAATAGTTATAGTTGGGTTTTTGCATTGGAGTAGGTGGTTGTATTTCAGGAAAGATTGGCATTGGAGGCCTAGGAGCTATCTTACTAGCTTGAATAATGTAATTTTCTACCCTTATAGAAATGCCAAAGGCTGCTGGTAATGTATATCCACCCATAGACTACATCATCATTGAAATATGACTATTAAGAGACTTAATATAATACATAACATCATAATCATTGGAAGGCCTTACCATGGCTAGAATCCTATTCCAAGTCTTTTGGAAACAAAAATTAAAGTCCATGATGTGTTCATGTGGAGCTCTTTTTATGATAGTCAACCACTCTACCAAGGAGAGATGGTCATATTTGTCTTCAAATTTCCTATTCAAAGCATCACCCAATTGATCCCATGTATAAATGGAGTTAAAAACCAAGCCTCTTAACCATTGAAGAGCTATACCTTTGAAGGATGTAGCCAAATGTCTCACTGCAACATTCTCATATGTGATATTATGAACTAGACATAATGTTGCAACATCTCTGATGTGTTCTACAACACTAGTTTAATATTCTCCAGTGAAATAAAGCAAGCTATTGAGAGCTAATACTATAATATCATCGTGTTGTACAAGATTTAATGGGCTTCTAGCATTAAAAGGCACAAAAGAAAAAGGTATATTCCATTTAGTCATGCTACTACTGAAAACAATGTTTGATCTTGATGGAACTAGGCTACTTGAATCTAATTTTGTAGCTCTGAAGCTAGGAGGAGTAGATTTTGTCCTTTTAGATGAGATAGGACTCCTTCCTTTTGCTCTACCCTTCTTTTAGGTGTTGAAAGTTGTAAGTATTCAAAGGGGGTTGAACTTCTCCTAGTCTGAACCCTTCTCATATGTTATCTACACTAGATCTATTGAAAACCAAGAGCATGGAGTCATGAGGTATGAAATTTTGTAACCTCAAAAGGTTGTAATCGCTACTGATCATACCGAACAACAATAATGAAAATGAAACTCTTATGAATTAAAAACCATTCATATTCCCACCGAGCATTTCCAAAAATTGTTGTCACTTAGGATTTCACCCTAGCTAAGTATGAAACTTATCCATTCTTTGAAACATGGAATTACCCTCAAGCTGTGGGTTGCCTATAATGAGGATGAATCTCTAGTGTTGGTTGGTTCCCCTAATGGATCACCTAAAACTATTAAAAATATTAAGAAAAGGGATAGAAGGATGCTTGAAATGAAAATCCTAAAAATAAGGAGGTGATGCACCAGAAATTAGAAGCTCTACTCGTAGCTCCAACTCACAATCAACATCAATAAAAGAACTTTGATCTCACAACTCAATTTTAAACATGCAATACATAAGTGTTTTATATGAAGGTTTTTATTCAATGTCTACTTGAAGGAAAAACAAGATTTTTCACAATTACAACCTATTGAAACTATTCAATGCATTATATAACCTACATTGAACACAAAAATCTTGCTTCAAATTTGCATAAATGAGACATAAAAAGGATACATAAATGAAATCATAGTTCAACATCAAATCTTTCATTGCAAAGAGAGATAAAAGAACTAGAGAAGGAACTCTACTACCATTTTTATTGATCTGAAAGGAATTTTGCTATTACAATAAATTTCTCTGAAAAGATTTACAAGACAAGTTTTTTGATAGGAAAAATGAAGAAAGAACTAAAAAAAAAAAAGGTATAAGAGATACCTTTTTAAATAAGACCTCTCAAATCAGAACTTTCCATGAAAAGGGGTTTTTAATTATTGATGAACTGCTGTAAATTCCCAAAAATTAGCCTTGATGATGACTAAAAACTCTAAAAATAGATCTTTGATGGAGAGAAAAAGGTGGGATTCCAATCTAGGCACTCTCCTTTGTTGCTGGAGAAGACTGAAACATTTCCAATTTTCATTTTGAATTTTTCCCTTGCTAAAAATCATTGACAAAATCCCTAAAATCTAGGCCATTTGGTCAATGCTTCTAATTGGAAAGATTGGCTCTAGCATGAAATTTAGTTTTTTCATCTAACCTCTAATAATCTCCTCTAAATTAGGAAATCAAATCCTTGAATAACTCCTCAAAGATCATAAAATCTACACCTTTGTATAGCCTGCAATGACATCATGAACATAGCTCTTTTGCATCTAATAATTGTCCTTTGAAATGTGAAGTAATGTATTGTATCATGTGATGACTCTACATATTTTAGAACCTTGTGTCTCAATTGCATTGAAAGGATAGTCATATTTTTTTTCAACATGTCTTTAACCAAAATAAAATGATAGAAGGAAATTGATAGGATGAGTGAGTTATTGATGCCATTAATTTCCTTCTATCATCTTATTTTTTCCAATCATTCTTTTATTGCCTTGTATGATAAATTTTATATCTTTGAAACTCATATTGGTTATCCTTTCATGGCATTGTGCTCTATTATTGAAGACCTCCAAAGGACTACCACAATGCTCACTCATATTCTCAATCACCCTTATTCATTCACATGATCACCATAGAACTTTATCCCTTGACAAAATTGATCCCTTGGTGCTCATGACAATGAACTTCCCATTAACTCCTTTCATAGGTTGTTGCATTATCTATCACTATCATTTGGATAACCATACATGAGGTGCAAGTATGGTGTATTAAGTACTTAATTCCCCCTTAGAAACCTTTCTCTATCATTTGAAAAATAGTTAGTGTGACTTGAAAACCTAAGGAATGTCATATGCATTATGCTTCCATGATGCATACATTGAAGGAGTTTCCTTAGAGAACATATCATAATGTTTCCTCCTCTTTGCCATTGTAGGATTTTCATCTCATGATCTCATGGTGACTGCAAAAAAACATAGTGATAAATCATTGTCCTAAAGCACTCTTGGTCATGGTCATTTGTTTTCCTTTTGGATCTTTAGGTGATTTCCCTATGAAACTTTGGTATTGTTATCATCTTGCTAATCATAAATCTCAAGGCATAGACCTTGTTGTCCATTTCTTATTCCAATGACTTAACTCCCCAGTGCCTCATTGCTAGTAGGTTCTCCATTAGCTTCTTCATGATGACTATCAACATTAGGCCTTTTGTCTCTTTCAAAACTCAATTCCAAAGTAATTCTTTCACATGATGCTCACTCCATTTATCCATATTGAATTATGCATATTCATTAATCTTTTGACACTACAACTCCAAGCAAGGTTACTGCCTCTTTATACATAGAGATCATGGTGTTGGGACAACCATCAATACTCTATGTTGCATCTAAAATCATGTAGAAGACCATGATCTATTACTCATGATTGCATTATGTTGCACAAAATTCTACAAAGTGAATCATACTTTGGGTTCTCAATACATCCATTTACAAAACTAATCATTTTCATCTTGGGTTGGCACTTTGGAGACTATATTATCATACTCATATGATTAAGGACTAAATAGCAAGTGAATCTTAGTTACATGGACCCCTACATAGGCTACATATGCTACAAAGGTTTTGCATAGATTTTGAAACTTCCTTTTCAAACCTGTTGCTCCTCCTCATGGAAATGATGGTAGTGAAAGCAACTATTCTCCATTTCTTGTCTAAGGTGGTTGTTCCTTTTAGGTTTTTTACTATCTCATGCACTTAGACCTCTTTGATGTTCATTATCCTTTATTTGAAATAAGATCCTTGTCTTCAAACTACTCATTGTGCATGAATGATTTCTCATAGATCCTCTTGATATATTCATGCACACGACTATCTCTTGCAAAGGAATTATGAAGAATACATTTGTCACCATTAATAGCATAAAAATTTAACTATTTTATCTATTCATGTTGTCAATCTTAGAAGTTATCAAAAATTGTGTTTGAAATTATAGTCTCCTTCATCATGAATATCATTATCATCATTCTAGCTATCATCCTCTTTTCTTTGTTGCATAGTCCACATTGCATTCACCTTTTTCATTGTTGATTTCAGACCCTTGCCACTATGATATAATATCAATGAATCTTGAATGCTATCTTGACTATTTTGTTTTTTGTCTTTGAATACTTTTACTACTCATACATATCTAATAAGGTTGTTATATACTTCCCTTGAAAGGCCTAGGGTTTCAGAACTTAATGATTTACAGGGTCACTACTCAATGGTTTGATTCTCATGGGTTGAAAATTTTGATAGCTCCTTCATGATTATTCTTGTATGATCTTGTAAGACAAAAGGATCTAAAAGGAAGCCATTAACATTGACCATTCTTTCTAGATACATATGAAACAAAACCTAACTTGTGCTTGGGAAAGAAGAAGCTTCCAAATAAAAAAAAACCTTCACATTGGAATGAAAGGAGAAAGAAATATCTATTTGTCTTTCCTAACACAAAGATGATGCAAGAGCATTCCTCAAGAAGGCTAATGTATAAGGAAAATTGCAAAGAATGTAGCCAACCTGGAAATGAAGTAAAATTTTGAATGAAAATGCTAACAAGGTTTTTTTTCTTCATCATGACCAAATGATGCTTAGGTAACACGAAAAAAAACCAAAAAATGCCCCTCCAATGAAGTGAACACTGATCATGGGGACCATCAAGGGATTTTGTATGCAAAAAACTAGGGTTTCCTATTTAAAAAATTGTAGCTTCCTTCATGAATTCATGCTCTTTCCTTCCTTTTACCCAAAAATAAAGTCAACAACTTACATGCAAGGAAATTCATGTAGGTTTCCCTCTCAAAACCAAAAATCAAAGTTAAAACTTTATCTCTTTGTTAAACTTGCCCCTAGATTTTCATGAGGATAGGCCTTTGAAAGAATTAAATTGCTTTTGTTAATGTTTTGACATAAAATAAAGTCCCCCTTTGACATTTACAATGAAAAATATAGGACCAAAACCCCTCTTTTAATACCAAGGATAGACTTAATATAAGAAAACTTTTTGCAAAAACACATCCCACCAAACCTAGAGGTTTTGACAAATGATTGAACCTGAGGAACCATTGAAATCATTATAAAAGGGTAAACTACATGAAACTTTGGAATAATAAAAAGGACCTTTAAATACAAATGAGGCTTGAACCTGATTTCGATAATAGTTGGATCTAGTTAAAGCCTATGATAGAGTGAATTGGAGTTTCTTGCTCAAAGAGTTGTCTAGCATTGGCTTTTGTGTCAAATTTTTGTAGCTTATTGATCAGCTGGTACCAACTCCTTATTTTTCAATGCTGGTTAATGGATCTCCCTCTCCTTTCTTTAGTAGATCAAGGGGCCTTCACTAGGGATTCTAATTTCTCATTTACTTTTTATTCTAATGGATAAAGTTTTAGGAAGGGGCATTTAGAAAGTAATGTTGGACAGATATTTGAGAGATCTCAAGCCTTCTTCTCTTTGTCGATCTATTTCTCATCTACAATTTGTTGATGATACAATCATCATGGGGGAAGATTATATCAAAGAAGTTAAGGTGATTAAAGCAATTTTGAGGGTTATGAAAAAATTTCTAAGCAAATGATAAGTCTTCCAAAGAGCATGATATTCTTTCTTAACACCCTTGCTTAGATTCAAAATAATCTTGTGGTATTTTTGAAATGTAATAAATGGGAAATATCCTTGCCTCCTATTTGGGACTTCCACCATCCATTTCTAAGATTTTCGAGTCCTTTTGTCTCGGGTTGCTAGATAGATTTAATAAAAAATTGGTAGTTTGGAAAGGGACCCTTCTTAGTCAAGCTAGAAAATTGCAACTTATTCTAGATGCTTTGTAGAATTTACCTATCTATGCCATGAGCTTATTCAAAGTCCCAGTGAAATTTGAGGAAAATTTTGAACAGATTATGAAATGCTTCCTCTAGGTTGGTTTTGAAGATAAAAATAGAATTTATTTAATGGCTTGGGATCATGTTTGCAAGCCAAAGAAGTGGGGAGGATTAGGTATCAGGAGAATTAGAAATATTAATATGGCTCTTTTATCTAGAAATATATGGCATCTCTTGTTTGAAGATACTAGTTGGGCTTCCATGTTGAACAATAAATACTTGACAGAGTTCAAAAATTCCTAGGATATTCTAAAGGCTGATAATTTTCCAAATGGGTCTTACTTTTGGAAGAACATTATTTTGGGTAGGAAGGTTATTAAGGATGACACTAGATGGATTCTTGGAGATGGTAGTAAAATTATTTTTTGGTAGGATATTTGGTGTGACAAAGTGTTGCTTATGTATCAGCAATGGGCTTTGCCCCTTAAAGAATCTTGCTTAAGGATCTTTGGATGCTAGGTGGCTGACTATATCTAGGATGGTAAATGGGAAAATTTACAAACTATTGAACCATCCTTCACTATCCTTTAGGTTGACCTTTCTCAGATCCATATCCCCTCTTATCCTAAGATTGATAAGATTATTTGGTATCCAAACTCTAATGGGTTGTTTTCTGTAGCTTCAGATTTTGGAAGGTTGTTAGATAATCCTACCTCATTTCCCTTTTGGAGTGGTTTGATGAATAAATTTTAACTCCCAAGATCAATATATGGTTTTGTCTTCTTGTTAAGAATAAGGTATTGACTATAGATAACCTTTGTAGAAGGGGGTTTACTCTCCCTAATAGATGCAGCTTATGTTGAAGATGCTTTCCATATCTTCCTTGAATGCAAATTTTTTGGCTATGTGTGGGGAAGATTCCTTTCCCTTTGGAATCTTGATTGGTTGTTGCCTAATAATTTTAAGGATTTCATGGATCAGTGAGTGTGTCCTTCCTCTAATCCTTTCCTTGTGTTGCTTTGATATTTGATGGCTCATCATATAGCTTGGGCACTTTGTAAAGAGAGGAATGATTGGGTTTTTAGAGATGTGAAGCTTAAGGAGCAGGCTATTTTCCATAAAATCCAAAGGGCTATTAAAGAGAATATTTGGAGCATGTTTCTTGACATATTTTTAGATGGTCAAAAAATAAATATACAAAAGTATGATTCTATGGTTGTTAATTGGAAATTTTTTCCTGATATTTCCTTTCCTCTTAAATATTTAAAGAGGCCTAGAGATAATGTCAAGTGGCCGAGAAGACCACTAGAAGGGTGGATTAAAATTAATTTTGATGGGGTGGCAAAGGGGAATCCTGGGCCAATTGGTTGTGGGGGGGGGGTGTTGAGGGGTGAATATGGTAGGATTTTATCAACAGTGGCACTCCCTTTCAGAATCCAAACTGATCACCTTGCAAAGGTAAAAGAAAATTTTAATACCATTAAACTGGTAGTTACTAGAGGTTGTAAAAAAGTCTAGATTGAGGGGCATTCCCTTAACATCATTAGATGTTTGCAAAATATAAGTAAACCTAGTTGGACTATTGAATCTATTATCCATGACTCACTTGGCATGATTCACATGTTTGAGGATGTCAGAATCTCTCACATTTTTAGGGAAGGTAACTCATTGATAGGTTTTTCTGCTAGTGATCATGTTAAACTCATATCTACTGAATTATGGGTTGGGTACATGTTATTACCTTCCAAAGCTATCTCCATATTGATAAATGATGATAAGCATAGATTATGAGAGGAGATGTGATGGGATTTTAATGATTATTCATTGGTTCACATGTTTTATGGGAGTTTTGAGCCCATTTCCATTGTTTATCTTTTGAAAGTGAGAATTTTATGAAACTTGCAATGGAGGGAGCATTATATGGAATGGGAGGTGATCACAGTAGGGTTGAGCCACTATCTTGCAATGGTTTCAAAAGGAAGCACAATGTTTGGAAGATTCTATAAGAGGGGGGCCTCACACCATATATGGAGTGACTCCATGGCTTTGATCATGAAATATCAAAGCGTTTTGTAAAAGATTGGAGAAATAGGACCCTCAATGTACATGTTGTGGAATTCTCAATTACTGAGGAGTTTATCACCCATATTTTTGGATTACAACTACAAGGTCATAAATCATTCAAGGAATGGAAAGTGAATGAGGAAGTAGTGAATCATTTTTTTAATGGGAACAAGAGTCCCTAGAATATTAGGTGAAGGTTCATGTAAAAACCCTAAGTTGGTTGGCTTGTATGAGGACTTGATTTTGTTAATCATGGAGCATGCCAAGGCTAACACACTGGTTAAGCCTTTGAAAGGAAAAGGCTTTGGTAATAAGAAACAAAACCCTAAATTTGTGTAGTATTTTTCTTTAAGTTCTAAAACTTCAAATGATGATGAAGATGATGAGTCGCACATGGATTTTGTGGATGGGGCTAATTTGATAGATGTTCTTTCTTCCTCACCCTCAGATTCTAGTCTGCAAAAGAAGAGGAAGGTGAATGTTAAGAAAACCCAACCCAAAAGGAAATCCAAAAAATCTAGCTCCTAGTCAAAAAGATCCCAAACGGGTGATGAGGAGGTGGGTGGTCATGAGAAAAGGAAGAACAATTGACATGTGAAATTCATTGGGACTGGTGTTAATAAAGGAAAAGAGAAGGCGACTAAGGAGGTTGTGACTATGAAAGGTCGTAATAAAGTATTAGTTAATTCTCCTATTCATCAACTCTTTGAATGTTTTTCCTATCTTCATGTAGAAAGGGATGAAATCTATGATGTTTTAGGGCTAACTAGGGAAAGGGTAACTTGTAATTTAAGATTAACTAAAAGGTTCCTTCTAGAACTCAGTAAAATCAATCTCAAAGTTTGAGGACTATAGGAGAAGGTTACTAGTGAGGAGAGTGGGAAATATTCCTTGTACCTAAAGGAGTTAAGCTAATACATCAATCAACAAACCCAAAAGGGACTATGATGACCACATACAAGGCTTGGAAAAGAAGATGCAAGAGATAAGCTCTAATATTGAGAAGCTTCTAAAAATCAAACACTGTTATATAAAGAATATGTGGAGACCCTTAAATTTCTCATGGAAAAGTTAAAAGAGCTAAAGGAAGAGAAAATGAATGTTGGGATTCTTGGGAGCAACAATTTGAAGGAGTGGCCTACCAAAGAGAAAGGGAAAAAAATATGATGGAAAGAGAGAAGTGTAATGCCCAAAAACTTCTATGAAATTGCAATTAAGGAAAGACCAAAAATTTCAAATTTCAACCATGAACACTAGCATAATTCACAAAAGACTTCTTCACATGCATTCACTTCATGAAATCATAACATCATTTGACCAATCAATTGTAAGAACTTGGTTAGATAAACAATTGTTGTTGGAACCCACATCACTGAGATAGACCTAATTAGTTCAATTATCTAATTAATAATCTAAAACATAATTCAAATCACATGTTAAATAAAATATATATATATATCAATAGTAATCTCTAAGTAATAATAAGAGGACAAGACCTAGGGGACAAACCTATTCCTCGAGGGCTCATCTTTAATGGCCTTTCCTACATATTACATAGAGGCTTCATAGTTAGACAACTTGAGTTCACCCAAGTCATATTTGATTGACCAACAATCACACATTTCACCTAGGTTTAAATTACCACTAACTCACAATAGTAGTAAATACAATGAATGATCAACAATGGTTAATCTATAAGGGATTATTTTACTATAAGGAGTAATGGTTACAATCTTGATTACAATGCCCCTCAAGTTCCATTTGACAAAATAGATAACCAAGAATGATCTAGGATGAAGGTAACCATATCATATCTTGAATAGATGATTATAATTGAAGTTGTGGTTTTCATCCAAACCATACAAAGGTCACCATATAAAATTATTAAGATTATGGGGTGAAAGGTTAATAAGAAAATTCACATATCGAATCTTTCTAGGCAATTAAACAATCATATACTTGGTTGACTAACACAAGGGGTATAACCCTTAGGTTCAAAGATAACTCTACCTTAGTCACTCTCATAACCTAATAACACTAACATACGCTAAACTCATATCTCTACTCCAATTCATCATATGCCTCTATTCTTTTATTTATAAACTAAATGAGTGGGTACACAACCCTTTCTAGGGTCCTTTTCCCCAAACAATTTCACAGTCGACTACCACCCACTTAGGTGAAGTCGGGGATCAAAAAACTCATTAAGGATATCATAACAACATAAGGGTATAGAATTGATCCCTAATAATTTGAAAAAACTCAATCATGCATAATATGAGCTGAATTTGTGTATTACCATAAGAATTTATTATAGGGATCTTGGCAATAATATCTTAAACTTTTATGGAGGAGCATCCTTGGTTGTAAAACAATCTTCTATCAACCAAAAACAACTCTTTTTCTTGCATTACATTTAGTAGTAGTTTCACTAGTTCATTTTGTAGGTTATCGTACCTTTGTTTTGTAGCTCACAAAGTAGGATATAACATCTACACATTGACATCTACTACATATCCAAATTTTAGATCATTTTCATTCACCTACCAAAATTTATCAATCTCATAATTTCACTATGTTACTAGCCAGACCATTTGGGGGATGACCTAGTCCAGATCGTGTGGGGATTAATTGAAAATCATAAAAGCATCTTGGGTTCATGGGGACCTATCTTGAAGATTCACAAGTTAATTCATCACGCGTGGATTTAATTATTCTTATCTTGAGGTCGACATTCATATTAGAACACTCATGAGATTATCAACCCTTATGGCTGATGCAGATCTATTTTGGAGCTTGAGAAGCATATTTATAAGTATTTTAATCATTTGTAGTTATAAGTTAGTAATCATTTAGCAGTTTTAGATTTGGATCAATACATTTTCGCAATAACCCTTCAAGGCATGCAATAAGGCCTGTTGGCCAGTCGTATGTTGTAAGCCTTGAAGGTGAGGCTTTTGAGCCTTGGATATTTTCCATTATGGCCAATGTTACATGTAAGCATTCTATGTTAATGAAGATTCATGTTTTCATATCTATTTTATGTGTTATTTCCGTTGTGTTGACTCATTGTTGCATGGTCCAGACTATTCCTTCTAGAACCCTCCTATCATGACTAGACTAAGTGGTATCAGAGCAAGATTCAATTCTTGAAGGCATTCCTTGAGGTGAATAGATAACCGACCTAAGGAAGACTACATTTATTTTCAACTGATCATTGATTGTGAGGAAACTGAAACCCTTATAGCTAGATCTCCTAATTGAGATAGTTGCACTAGATTTGAGGGGAGAGATGCCTCCAAGGAGAATGCCTGCTATGGTGAATGTTGTCGAAAGAATGGATGAAATGTTGGAGATGATGCGTGAAATGAAAGTTAGGCTAGATGTTGTTGAAGATGATCGAAGGCAAGGCCTAAAGCCTAGGAATAATGATGAAAGTGATGATGAGGCAGAATATGCAAATCAAATTACAGAAATCCTAGATGATGAAGAAGAAGAATTAGATCAAGTAAGGACGTTGAAGGCAATTTAAAAAATTAGCAAGCGACCTAGAGTTGAAATTGAAAATTATGTGGGAAATTTGAATCCTAGGGAATTTATTGATTGGATAAATGAGATGGAAGAATACTTTGAGTATGAATAATTGAAGATCTAGAAAGAGTCATATTTGTGAAAACAAAGTTGAAAGGTCATGTTACATTATGGTGGAAAGAAGTTCAATTGGATCAGAACAGAAGAGGAAAAGAAAGAATCATCAAATGGGATAGAATGGTGAAAAAATTGAAGAATCAATTCATACCAGCTGATTATGAACTAGAATTGTTGAAAATATTACACAACTCGAGAAAAAAAGTAAGATTTGTGAAGGAGTATACTAAATAATTCTACAAGATGATAATCAGAACCGGTCATAGTGAAGCAAGTAAGGAGAAGGTTGCCAAATATATCAATGGACTAAGGACAAATATTCAAGAAGAACTAAGCCTAGTCAAGATGACATCTGTTGAAGAAGCATATAAGTTTGCATTGAAAGTAGAAGAGAAACTGAACAAGAAGTTTGAACAAAGACAAAAAAGTGCAAAAGGAAGATTTTAGAAGAATGGAAACTAGTCTAGAGAAAGGAGACCCTATACAGAATAGAACAAAGATACAAAACCCTACTGGAGTGAAGAAAAGGATGCTAATTCATACCACTGAGAAAAGGAAGATAGAAGTTTCTACCCCAGTAACAAAGGAGGTCATAATTCTTACCATAACAAAAGATGTTAGAGGAATGAAGGGAGATCTGAGAGAAGGCCATTCAAAGGAACTTGTTTCAAGTGTGGAGGTGAAGGACATAGAGAATTTGAGTGTCATAAAAGAGGTATTGAAAAGAAACATAAGCATACCAAAATAGAAGCATATGTGGAGGAAGAACATGTTGGATCCCCTAAATCATGTGGAAAACCAGAGAAAGGTGTATAATTGGTAATGATGAGATTTGATGCATGAGGAAGTAATTGAAGAACCATCGTAGAGGAAAAGTATATTTAGAACCAAATGTAAGTCCAATGGAAAGATATGTAAAGTTATTATTGATACTGGTACTACTAATAATCTAGTTTTAGAGGATATGGTAAGAAAGTTGATTTTGAAGAGATTGAAACATCCAAACCCTTATTGGATAGCATGGATTCAGGATGATCATAAGATATTGGTGAATGAACAACGTTTGGTGACATTTAATATTGGATCATATAGGGATGAGGTATTGTGTGATATTATCCCGATGGATGCATGCCATTTACTATTAGGGAGACCATGGCAATATGATAAGAAAGAAATTCATGATGGAAGAAGGAATACTTATATTGTGACATAAAATGGAAAGAGAATCAAGTTGATACCTTGGGAGGAAGAGGAGAAGAATAATTTTTTTGGCACTTCCAGACTATGTTTGGTAGATGGAAGGAAATTTCTTGATGGATTGAGGCATGAGAACATGTGTTTTGCATTGATTCCAAAGAAAAGCAATGGTTTGGAGATAGAAAATCCCACCGAAGAAAGTGAAGAAGTTGTGGAGTTGTTGACTGAGTATAAAGACATCATTTTAGACAATGTACCAGATAGTTTACCAGAGGTCAGGGGTATCGGTCACTAGATAGATATAATATCGAGAGTGAATTTTCCAAATAAAGTAGCTCATAGAATGACACTGGCATATAATGCAAAGTTGAACAGGCAGAAAAAACATTTGTTGAGGAAAGGATTGATCATAGAAAGCTTGAGCTTGTGTGTGGTACTTGTTGTGCTTATACCAAAGAAGGATGGAGAGTGGAGAATGTGTAAAGATTCAAGAGAAATCAATAAGATCACTATTAGGTATAGATTCCCATTGCCAAGTATGGATGACATCATGGACTATTTGAGTGGAGAAAAATATTTTGCAAAGATTGACCTAAAGAGTGGATATCATCATATCAGGACCAGAGAAGGAGATGAATGGAAGACTACATTTAAGAAAAATGAAGGATTGTATGAGTGTTTAGTGATTCCTTTTGGATTGACCAACACACTGAGTAATTTCATGAGATTGTTGAATGGGGTATTGAATAAATTCTTGGGTAAGTTTATCATTGTTTACTTGGATGGTATTCTAATTTTCAGTAAGCCTAGAGAGGAACATTTGTGGCACATCTGATAAGTATTATAGAGGTTGAGAGAAGAGAAGTTGATGATTAATATCAAGAAGTGTAGCTTCATGAAGATAGAGTTGGTATATCTTGGACTTTTTATTTCTGCTAAAGGATTGAAGATGGATCCAGAGAAAGTGAAAACAATTTTAGATTGGATTACACCAGTAAATATTGGAGAAGTAAGATCATTTCATGGATTAGCAAGTTTCTACTATAAGTCTCAGTAGTGTTTGTAACCCCATGATAGAGACAATGAGAGGAGATAAAAAGGATTTTAGGTGGACAACCAGAGAACAAAAGACTTTTGAGTTGTTGAAGGAAAAGGTGACATAGCAGCTAGTGTTAGCATTACCGAATTTTGACAAAGTATTTCAAGTGGATTGTGATGCAAGTGGGAATGCAATTGGAGCAATGTTGAGTCAAGAAGGAAGACATGTATCTTACTTTAGTGAGAAATTGAATGATGCTAGAAGAAGATACTTAGCTTATGATCAAGAAGTCTATGCCATAATTCAAGCTTTGAAGAAGTGTAGACATTACTTGTTGCCTAAGGAGTTTGTGTTGTATACTAATCATCAAGCTTTGTAGTATTTGAATAGTCAAGGGAAGCTAAGTCAGAGACATATGAGATGGGTTTAATTCTCATAGAGTTATACATTTGTGTTGAAGCATAGGAGTGGAAAGTCAAACAAAGTTGTATATGCATTGAGTAGAAGAAGGAATTTGCTGACAAAGATGAGAGTGGAAGTACTGGGATTTAAAGAATTGAAACATATGTTTGAAGGTGATGTAGATTTTGGTGAAGCTTGGAAAGCATGAAAAGAACCAGTAGTGACAGATTGGAGCTAATGGTTGGATTATTTCATCGAATAAGATATGTTACTCAAAGGAAATCGGTTGTGTATATCGAGGAGTTCAATAAGGGAGAATTTGGTCAAGGAGAAGCATAGTGGAGGTTTAGTAGGACATTTCAGAGTGGATAAGACAACAACTTTGGTGAGTGAACCTTATTTTTGGCTGTAGATATACAAGGATGTAAGGAAGTATGTTCAAAATTGTATAATTTGTCAAGTTGCAAAGGGGAGTAGTTAAAATATGGATTATATAAACCATTGATAGTATTGGAGATGCCTTGGGAAGATATAAGCATGGATTTCATTTTGGGATTTCCAAGAACACATAGCGGATATGATTCTATTATGGTTGTAGTGGAATGATTTTCTAACATGGCACATTTTATTCCTTGTAAGAAGACTAATGATGCTATGCATGTTGCTGATTTATTGTTTAAAGAGATTGTGAGATTGCATGGATTACCTAAGAGTATTGTTTTAGACTGAGATACCAAATTCATTGGATACTTTTGGAGGAAACAATGGAAGAAGATGAAGATAGATTTGAAGTTTAGTTCAACATATCACCCATAGACAGATGGAAAGACAAAGGTAGTGAATAGAAGTTTGGGTAACCTATTGAGATGTCTGATTGGAGATAAGGTAGAAAGTTGGAATATAGTTTTACCACTGGTAGAGTTTTCATACAATAATTCAATGAACCAGAGTACAAGGAAGACACCATTTCAAATTGTTACCATAGGAAGTCCTAGGGGTGTTGCAGAATTAGGAGACATCAACATGGAGGGAAAGAGGAGAGTAGAAGAAGAAGATTTTGCAAGTTTCATGGAGATATTGCATAATTAGGTCCGGAAGCATTTAGAAGACATGAACAATAAGTATAAGGAGAAGGTAGATAAACACCAGAGACCTAAGGAATTTTTTGTTGGAGATGAAGTAATGGTATATTAGAGGAAGGAGAGATTCCCAGTTGGCACATACAACAAGTTGAAGATGAGGAATTTTGGACCATGTAAGATTCTAAGGAAGTTTGATTCTGAAAACACATATGAAGTGGAGTTATCAAAGACATTGGGTATATCACCTATTTCAATGTTGCAAAAATATTTGAGTTTCACAAAGGAGAATCAAGTGGAAATAGTGATGAAATGGAATTGAAGTAGTGGTTACCACATGAGGAACTGAAGGAGATTGAACTAATTTTGGATATCAGAACTAGAAGAAGCACTAGGAACAAGCAGTACAAAGAATATCTTGTAAAATGGAAAGGAAAAATAATAGAATATGCATCATGGATTTATCAGGTTGAGGTGGACTGTCTTGGTTTTCCTCTTAGCCTTGAAAAATGAGAACCTCACTTTTCTTCCAACCCTAGGTTTTTTATGTAGGAGCATCCTTGGTTGTAAAGCAATCCTATATCAACCAAAGATAGTTCTTTCCTTGCATTGCATTTAGTAGCGGTTTCATAGTTCGTTTCAAATGTTACCACACCTTTGTTTCTTAGCTCACAGAGCAAGATATAGCATCTACACATTGGCATCTACTATGTATATACAAATTTTAGATCACTTACATTCGCTTACTAGAAGTTATTGCTCTCAAATTTTCATTATGTTACCAACTAGAGCTTTTGGGGAACGACCTGGTCTAGATTTCTTAGTGTGGACCTATTCCAAATCATGCAGTGCTTAATTGAACATCATACAAGCATATTAGGTTTGTGGGGACCTATCTTGAAGATTCACAAGTTAATTCATCACGTGTGGAGTTAATTCTTCTTATCTTGAGGCCAACATTCATATTGGAGCATTCATCAGATTATCAACCCTTATGGCTAATGTGAATCTATTTTGGAGCTTGAGAAGCATACTTATAAGCATTTTAATCATTTTTATTTATCAGTTAGTAATCATTCAGTAGTTTTAGATTCATATCAATACATTTTTGCGATAACCCTTTGGGGGCATGTAATAAGGCCTGTTGGCTAGTCGTATGTTGTGATCCTTTAAGGCGAGGCCTATGAGCCCTGGATATTCACCCTTGTCGCCAATGTTACATGTAAGTATTCTATATTAATGAATATTCATGTTTGCATATCTATTTTCTATGTTATTTTTGCTTTGTTGACTCATTTCTACATGGTCCAAACTGTTCCTTCTGGAACCCTCCTATCGTGACTGCACCAAACTTCCCTTATTGGAATTTTGTTGATCAATAAGTGGTGGAAAGATATTCGAGCATCTTGCAATATTATTCCCTTGCTAAATTTGAATATATTGAGTATCGAGGTTAGGAAAATTTTACTACTGGATTTATAATCTCATACTACTTTCTTTTTAAGGATCTTGTTCCGTCCTACGAATCCTTTCAAGATATGCACAAATTTTATAAAGATAATTAATTCATAAATAAAGCCCATCATGTATATATGAAAATTTAATTTTTGGACATAATATCTATTTCTCTTCAAGGCAACAGTCCTAGTTAAGCAAAATGCTCAAATACCATCTCTAATCATGAGATTAGTAACAATAATGATATAACTCAAAAGAATAAAAATTGCTCTCCACCTGACCATATTGGCATCATGAAGTCTCATGAGCTCTATCCAAACCCCTGAGAAAGAAATATTTTAGCCCCATGATGATGAAATGGTGTCTTTGATTCAAATAATATAAAATGGTGTTTCAAGACAAGATTTATCTAAGTAACTGTCAAACAATTCCATGAGTGTGATACTTAAGTTTTGTTGAACAGAGCATTCCAACACCCATTATTCTTACTAGTTATTATGTATCCAAACTTGTATATAATTTGTTGTTACTAGAATTTGAAGACCAAGAAGGACATAGAGACCTAATATCTATTCATTTAGGGATAACATTAAAATTTCCATACAATGGCTTATGAACAAGGGTTTCACTTGAGACCAATGGAATGGTCGATGGAAGCCAAAATTCTAAACATAGTCCCTAACATTCATTGATATGATCTGGGTATAAAAATAAACTCCCAAAAATTACCCCCACTAAAACAATACATTGAAAACACAACCAAGGTCCCCAATGCACACGATAGGGTTGAACATGCAAACACATCTATTTGTATAAAATACTAGGTGGGTATGTTTAAAAATAGCTAAAGATAGACTCCCATACTTACATAAATATTCTCCAAGGGCTTAAGATGGGGTCTTGAACCTTTGCTTCTACCCCACAAATCCTTTGTCCACCATGAAACCCCATAAAGGACTCTATTCATACAATAAATCTAAAATGGTAATGTGATTTTATGCCTTCCAATTTCCACCACTTGGATAACAAGTGCCATCCTCCCCTTGCCTTCTCTATTTCCTTTAGCTTCATTCTCTCCCATTTTCCCCTCGAAGCTCCTATCCTCCTTCATGCCCTAGCCAAAGAACAACATTCCTCTTTTCTTTGTTGACAAGATACCTCCTCTCAAGTTGTGCACCCCTGACCAAATTCATTGCACCTACCATTTCTAGCCTATCACAATCTAGGGTTTGTTTTACATTAAATTCCATCCCTCATTTTCTTGATCTCTTTCAACTTACATAGCTGACCTGAATGCATTCTTGGTGGCATCCATTTCCTTCATTTGTTTGCTAGAATGTTTTCTAGAGCTAACATATCATAATCTAGCCTTTGCATGCCATCAATCTTGAAATTCACGCCATGATCCAATGCATCTCCATTACCTATCTTTCTTTAAGACATTACCGTCCAATTTGACCTACTTTAGTTTTGGTCATAGATCTTTATTGATTCACAACAATGATGTGAATTAGGTGAAGCAATCAATTTTTTCCATGTGTCACTATCCCGCATACCTGCATTAGTCAACCCAAGTCAATACAAGTATTCACAGAATGGAGACATTACTCCATCATCCATGCTTGTCAGGGGTCGAGTGTTAATAATCACCCTTACCTCATGATTGAAATTCTTTGAAGGCCTCAAGAAACAAGACCAAACCATGATATCCAATCCTCTTTATACCTGTCGAGGTTCGATGATCGAAATTACCCTATGTTACCATTTTCCTTCTTGTGCACCATCACACACTAATGCACTAAGCTCTGAAACATCGAAGCATGAATCTCCAAATAGTTCTTTAAGTTGTTAGAGGTTAGGGATCACTAGTATATCTTACCCCATTCTTGAAGTGCATAATAGAGCTTAACAAGCAAGTCCAAACACTTAAGTCTGAAGCTCTTTACACCTATTGGGGTTCAACCATTTACCTTCCTTCACCCTATCGCAAGCTAACACATTGACCTCCAAAATATTTAAGCACAAAACACCAAATTTGCACTAAGCTATCAGATTTCAAGGTTTGCCATTTCACCTTACTGCTTACCATCCTTTTGGTAAGATATAAGCCTTCCTACCGAATTGTGATACCTAAAAATTTCTTTCACAAGCCTTAACCCTTTCAGGTGTCATCCTTTGGGATTTTCTCTTACCGATTACCTTCCTTTTGGTAAGGCATAAGCCAACCTTCCAATGTTTGACACTCGACTCCTTCTCAAATTTAGTACGTTCAAACTTTCTTTTCCTTTGTGTAATTGATACAAGGTATGGCTGAAGTTCAAAGTTTGAAACCTTTCAGAATTTACTCATACTTACATTTAATGAGGCATTTAGTATAAGTAATGTCAAAGCCTAAAGTCCTCCCATACTACTGGATTGACATCTGTATGTATCTTGTCCAGTTTGACCTGTCCATCCTCCAACACTGACCGAATGAAATGATATCTCAACTATATGTGTTTTGTTTTAGAATGCAAAGAATAATTCTTTGCAAGATGTATAGCACTCTGACTGTCTGTAAACAAGTAATTTCCAGCTTGTTGTTTTCCCAACTCCTCCATGAAAAATTGCAGCCATATCATCTCCTTTGCTGCCTCTGTTGCAACAACATACTCTGCCTCTGTGGTGGATAAAGCAACCACCTTCTGCAAGTGAGAAATCCAACTCACTATTGTCCCACCAACTATAAATACATAACCTATGGTACTCCGCCTGGTATCTATATCCCCTGCTAAATCTGAGTCAACATAGCCTTTTAAATCAGTATTAGAGCCCCCAAAACATAAACAATTATTGGATGTACCTCTCAAATACCGAGAATCCATTTTACCGCATTCCAATGCTCAACTCCTGATGACTCAAATACCTGCTAACAACTCCTACAACATGTGCAATATCCGGTCTCGTGCATACCATGGCATACATCAAACTACCTACAGCTGAAGCATATGGTACCTTGGACATTTTTTCTTCCTCCTCTTGTGTCTTTGAACACATATCCTTAGTCAATTTAACATGACTAGGCAAAGGTGTGCTGACAGCTTTTGCATTCTCCATATGAAATCTCTGCAACACCTTTTCAACATAATTAGCCTGAGATAAAAACAATTTTCTCTTTTCCCTATCTCTACAAATTTTCATACCAAGGAT
>VDFB02000003.1:105732803-105859035 GCA_007258455.2 Sequoia sempervirens
CTTCTCTCCTTTGTTCTACTTCGCTTCAGATTCAAACACTACCGATGTGGATACCACCTAAGCTTTTTCCTATGAATTTCGGCCAATAATTAACAACATCATCAAACTTCAATGTATTCTGTTCAGAAATGTAATTGCTAATAGCATACAAGTTATTCCAGCCTTTCAAAAGTAAAGAACATCAATCAAAAGAGCTTCAACTTCTTCATCAAAGTTTACTTTACAGAAGTTCCACTACTAGTGACTCGTAGATTAAACTCATTTAAATGATCAGTAACTGACCCACCTTCTACCATTTTCATATTAAATAAACGCTTCATAAGAAATAC
Source organism: Sequoia sempervirens (assembly GCA_007258455.2). Taxonomy (NCBI): domain Eukaryota; kingdom Viridiplantae; phylum Streptophyta; class Pinopsida; order Cupressales; family Cupressaceae; genus Sequoia; species Sequoia sempervirens. Next base: position 105,733,133 of record VDFB02000003.1, read on the forward strand.
CTTATTCGAAGCGGAAGGCTTTTCATATAACTTTGCCAGGGTTTCCATCAACTCTTGAGTTGTCTTTGTTGTAATATTGAATGCCACTGATTGTGCTAGGCACAAACGAATACTGCCAAGAGCCTTTCTATCAAAGATCTCCCAGTCCTCATCTGACATTGTTGCGGGTTTCTTGGTTTTCCCTTCCAATGGCCGCCATAAATCCTTCTGATATAGATAGTCCTCCATCTGCATCTTCCATAACTGATAGTTTTTCCCATTAAACTTCTCAACCTTCTTACCCTCATCTGCCATTGCTCCCACTCAACCGTGAGATCTTTCCTACAGACGATAATCGAAACACAACCTGCTCTAATACCACTTGTTAGGGTTAGAGATGGCGGATATCTAACAATTAAATGTAGATTTAATTAATAAACAGGGAAACTAAAACACACACAGAATAAATCATAACATAGATAATTTAATGTGGTTCACCCAATCCGGGCTACATCCACCAATCCGCAGCCATCCAATACTTTTATTATCCAGTGTACAACCTATTACAATCTTGTGAATAATTGTTTTTTTCATCATACATTAATACCCATCTGAACCCCTTTTTAACAAGCTTAGAAGCTTCCAGATTTAGGGTTCTACAAAATCATATTTTTCCTTTTTCATTGATTTTTCCCTTTTTCGGTGATCAGTATACCATGGGCTATATAGTATAGCATGATCAGTCACCACATGCCAACAATCTCCCACTTGGAGACTGATCAGGCTCCATACCATCAGAGTTCCGTAGGAAAAGGAGTCAGGTCCACCAAGGATCTTATGGAATAGTGGGGAACAAAATATATTGAGGCTCTGGACTTAGGAGAAATTAAAGTCTCTCTATTTATATCAAGCAAAAAAAGAGAAGGTTATCATAACCTTGTCAAGGATTGACAAAAGTTCCCTAACTTGGAAAAAACTTTGAAATGACTTGAATTAACCAAAGCATTTAAAGGTTATAGTGATGATTTTAGGAACTCACACACTTTGGGACTTCAAAAAGATGAACCTCAGACTATAAGTTATAATATGGTGGGAAAAGGAAAGGTTATGAAAACCTAGGCGACGACCGATGGAGGTTTCATAACCTTTACAAAATACCAAAACTCTTTGTCCTTATTGTATTTATCAGCAGAAAGAGATGTTCTTATAACCTTGTTGATGACCAATGGAGGTTTCATAACCTTTATAAAATATCAAAATAAATTAACTTCAACTTGGTTGGAACATATAAAATTAGGACATCTTGGGACATCGACAGGCCTTATGAATGCACCAAAGACTAACTTTAGAAGAAAAATCATGATATGATAGATGGGAGCAAGGTTATGGAAACTTAGGTGGGGACTGAGAGTTATGAGATCCACCAAAAGTTCCAACAACTTTCAGGCTTAGCACATTCTTTTTAGCATTTCTTTGAGGCATGTGATATAGTCATAGAGTAAGCTGCAAGCCCTAAGTCCAAAGCACAATCAAACTTAGTTGAAAAAGATTAACTCCTTCCTTCTCAAGCAAGTGATAAGAGGTAAGCCCAAGGAGCAATGCCCAAAATGTTGAAACTTTTCAAGGATTGATGTAATGACACCCTAAGTCCCATGAATCCTTCTCCCTAACATCCTTATGAATCCATTTTGAGGTCTCAAACAACAACTCCTTATTTGATATCACTCATATCTCATTTTGACCTTAAAGAGGTGCCCCTTTTGACCTCAATCAAACTCATTGCCACAATCTCCCCTTTGACATCCATAAGATGCCCTTTTGACATCAATGACAATCATATTGCCAATAGATTAACCTAATTATAGCTAGGTCCAACCATCCCTATTAGATTAACTCTCCATTAACACCTCCCAATTACAAGTAAAGGTACGATGTTCTAAGCTAAGTGTAGATCATAATTACATGATAGGTCACAACACAATAGAAATATAGAGTCTAAACTCGTCATCTTTCCTTATTTACTGTTTATCTTAATTTCTCTAAGTTAAGCAGTATTATAGGGATCAAATCTGCACCTGCTATTTTTACTAAAACCTCTAAGGCTCCTTTAGTGACTTTAGTCATAATACTTGATATGAGGAACCTCAAGTGAATACTATAGGAGGCATTCACAATCAACATGAGTCAAATGATAAGAAAGGACTGCTACAACATGTGGGCCTTAGTAACACATTATATCATGAAAAATAATAGTATCTATTAATGGAGATTTAATCATTTACTTTAACAAAAGCATTCACATAAGAATTTAACTAATCTACTCTTAGAATCAAATGACTAAAAGTATAGTGGCACTCAAACACATTTGGATCTTGCATCATCTAAATGATGCACTCTAAATGTACATAGAAAAGTAACATAAGTTTAGAATAAAAGGGGTTGTAACTTTGATATAAAGGGAGGGGTCTTACAAGAAGGTTCCAAGTGCTAGGACCCGAGAGATCAGGAAAAAGTATTTTGATGAAGAGAAGAATGAGCTACTATCCATGGTCAATATTCATTACAACTAGGAATTGGAGGTGGAAAACACCTTGAAGAACATGAAATAGTTATTTTTATTTAGTGCTTTAATTTTGTTATGAGTTGTTGTTGGTTTGTTGTTACTTGGTTGTTGTATGACTATGTTTTATTTTGAGTTAGTAGCATTTTTATGTGAAGGGTTTTGGGTTCCTTAAAAACTTGTTTATCCTATTAATAAAAATATTTTTTGTGTAAAACTAACCAACTTCAAATGCTATTGTTGATTATGCTAACAAGTCTTGGAACACCAATCTCGCATAGATAAATTGGAATAAGTTATTTAAATAGAATTGGGATGGGGTCTTGGAACCAAAGAAAGCATGCTTTAGATGAATGCTTCTCTTAAAAAAATTTCCTTAGTCTTCTTATGATGCAAATACAAACTTGTGTGAGTTATGTAGAAAGACTAAAAATATTGATCATATATTTTTGAATGTTTCTTTTCTAAAGAGATTCAGCTAATGTTTTGTGTTGAATTATGTGAATGGGGTAACATAAGGTAGATTAAAAAGCATGAAATTATTGCTATTAAAATTGAAGGGATGCATAATTTTTCTAATTTATTTTGGATTATTTTATCTATTGAAATTTTTTGGATGATATGGAAGGCTAGGAATGTGGAAAAACTTCAAGGCAGGGTGAGAGTACTTATTGAGTCAAATATATGACTCATTTTTCATAATATTTTTGTGTAGGTTATAATGAAATTGGAGGTTTCCAAAGATAAATTTAAAAAGATGACTAGGGGAAAAAGAGTGGAGATAAAGAAAGATGAAGTCAAGTATATAAGATAGTAGCAGTGCAACACAAATTCCAATCTAAGCTTCATGAAGGATTGCATGGAGTTTCAAAAGAATTATAATAGAAGATTCAAAGTAGTGACAACTAAAAAGGACAAAGGACCCAAATTCCATGAGAATCAAGATGAAGAAGGAACTGTTGAAGTGGTCAAATCTAACTCAAAAATGTCCAAAATAGACCCCCCCTTGGGATGCTATGATATTGATAGATGTAGTGAGAGCCATAATTTATAGTAGTTTTACATAATTATTGTTTCTCCTTTTTGATCATTTTGTAATATAAATTAATGTTGTATATAGATGTCTAATGTAAATCAGATGCATATATAAGACTTGAATTACTAGGATGGATAATTAGACATAGACCTAATATAAAAATGTAAATATTTGTTCTGATATTTATAAACTATGTTTAATATAAAAAATGATAGGGATAATGGATTTAATATCACATATAAGTTCTTTAGTAAATTTTCAAGAATATGAGGGTAATTGTATATTTTACTCATACAAATTTCATCATTACATGCAAAACACAACCCTCACTTCTTGACATGCAAGAATATATGTAAATCCCCTTGTTTACACCCCAGAAATAAACAACAATAATCCTTTATCTATATACCAAGTATACACAACTATTTATATTTCTTTTTAAAAAAATGCTCACTAAATTAAAAATATTAATAAAATTCGCTTTTATTCCAAATCTGATATGCACTAGATATCTAAAATCCTTTCTCCTTCCACAAAAAGGTTCAAAAAATTTATCACAATCCATCCAAGCTCAAATCTATTAAAATTTTATATATGCAAGCCATGGTTTGAATAAAACTGTACTCTCTTTCCTTTCAAAACTTACATAAAATAGAAGAATATGATTAAATATCCAAAAAAGATGTCTCTTTTCTCTTATTCACATTTGCAACAATTTAGAGCTAAAATTTAAATGACCTTCTAACACACTATTTATAAATTCATTTTTCCTTTTTCAAAAAGTCACAATTCCCTAGAAAATTTATATAAGCACAACCTACTTTATTTTTTAATAATAATATAAGAATAATATTTTAAAGACCTTTAAATTCGCTAATTCAATTCCAAACACCCCATTAATATTTCATTTGCATTTTATCATTTCACTAGGCTATAAGATCATTCTCATGCATAGAAAATTAATGCAAATGCAAAATTAACAAGTGACGCAAGCGTCGAGTTCTTGCCGAGAGGTAAAAAGCATCTAGCTATGAGTTAGAAAAAGTAATTAGATAGGAGATAGGAATATAAATGTATTAAATATAGCTAGGAAAGTTTGAAGTAATTTGCAATGGTGCATTAATGCGTGGAATGTTTAGGGTCCATGGGCAACGTGGTCCATAGAGACATGTGAACAGTTAACATGTGTTGATGGATGCATGCAAAATTGCATTTATGGGTACCATGTATACGTGGACTTTTTTATAAAATATAGCTAGGAAAGTTTGAAGTAATTTGCAATGGTGCATTAATGCGTGGAATTTTTAGGGTCCATGGGCAACGTGGTCCATAGAGACATGTGAACAGTTAACATGTGTTGATGGATGCATGAAAAATTGCATTTATGGGTACCATGTATACGTGGACTTTTTTATAGATATACCAATGAATACTTGTATTTTTATGTGTGTATGTATACATTTGTGACAAGAAACATTCTTTATGATCTTAATTAGGAAGCAAAAATGTATTATTATTTTGTTTAAATTATTAAATGCAAATAATCTAAAACGTTTGTAACAATGCTTGAGCCATCTATGTATACATGTATGCATGTATGCATGTATCCACATGCACATAATGCATAGAAGAGTGAAAAGCATCCTCGACATCTGAACGAGTCTCAAAGCACGATGAGACTCAACTTGCATTTGCAGTATTAAATGAAAGAAAATAGGAGAAATAAACTACTTATGACCAATGCACAGTTTTTAAATTTTTTTTTTAATAAACCTTTTGCTCCATAAATTCATTAGTCATTTCAATTCAAACAAAGTTTTGATGTAGGAATATTTCTAAAGCATTAGATATCATTTGCAAAAATTTACAAAAACATGTGCGCAGGCACTAAAAAAAAATGCATTCTTTACATGACCCATATTTATATGCATGGCGAAACAAAGTTTACCATATCTCTTTTTTTGCTTCTATGTCTATTTGTAAATAAAATTATGTTTAGTGTAATGTTCTAAAACACATGTTACGTTAATTAATACAACTGAGTTATTTTAGTTTATCATATCACAATATGCAAGTGCTAGTAGAAACACTAGTGTTAGGTGGAACATTGATAGGGGTAGCTCATTTGAGTGTAAACTTTTCTAAGATTAATCAATCTTTTTTTTAATGTAGTATGAAGGTTACTTCTATATAAAGCTATTGATTTTATTATAAATAAGACTTTAATCTTGTTTATGTAATACGAAAACATATTTTTGTGTATAGAACAATGTAATTATATTACAATAAATTCTTAGATGAATCACTAGAAAGCTATTGATTTTATTATAAATAAGATTTTAATCTTGTTTATGTAATACAAATAAATATTTGTGTATATATATTAAACAAAAAGTAATTTGCAAAGATATAATAAAGAAACTTATTACCTAAGATAGAATGTAGCTAGACTAAAATAATTCACATGTTTATAGCACTTTGCATTCAAAATAAAATGTAATAATTTGACTTATTAAAATGTAATAAGTGAAATAAATATTACAATAAATTCTTAGATGAAATAGTACTAAGGTATTGATTTTATTATAAATAAGATTTTAATCTTGTTTATGTAATATGAATAAATATTTTTGTGTATATATTTTAAACAAAAAATAATTTGGAAAGATATAAAGAACCTTATTACGTAAGATAAAATGTAGCTACAGTAAAATAATTCACATGTTTATAGCACTTTGCATGCAAATTATTGAGAGAGAAACATTTGTAACAATGCTTGAGGCATCTATGTATACATGTATGCATGTATACATGTATCGACGTGCACATAATGCATAGAAGAGTGAAAAGCATCCTTGGCATCTGAACGAGTCTGAAAGCATGATGAGACTCAACTTGCATTTGCAGTATTAAATGAAAGAAAACAGGAGAAATAAACTAGTTATTACGAATGCATATATCGAAGGAAAGCATAAAAATATGGATCCATGTAAACATTTATGCATGCATGGATGTGTACATGTGTCCATGTAATTTGGTATGTAAACAAGAATCTATATATGCCTGCGTGCATAAAGTTAGAAATGTCAGAAACAATTTGCATTTTAAACATATTAAAAAAAACATTTATGATTGAAACAAAACAATAATACATTAGTGTTTTTTGAAGAAGTGTATAAAGTATATCTAATGATGCATTTGAATGCATGGATACATGTAAATATTTGTGAAATCTGATTATACATTTTAGCCTTCGGGGAATTGTCATACATGCTTTTAGGGATTTGTAATAAACAAGATTTAGAAAAGACGTTTTGAAAAGAACTCTTGAATACAACTCTATGTTAACAATGAGACTCAATTGGCATTTGCAGTATTAAAAGAAAGAAAACAGGGAAAATTAACTATTTATTAGCAATGCATATATCGAAGGAATGCATAAATATATGGATCAATGTAAACATTTATGCATGCATCGATGTGTACATGTGCCCATGTAATTTGGTATGTAAACAAGGATCTATATATGCCTGTGTGCATAAAGTTAGAAATGCCAAAAACAATTTGCATTTGAAAGATATACAAAAAACATTTATGATTGAAACAAAAGAATAATACATGTATACGCATAAAAATGGTCATGTCTATAATCCTGACAATTAATTAAATATCTATTATTTAATTAATTTATCTAAAAGTCCTCTACATATGATTAAATTTCATTAATTTAATTATATTGTTCATTCATCTTATTCTTCTTTCATAATTAAATAAATTTATTTTATTTAATTATTTTCATATGTCCACTTAATTAATTAAATAAATGCATTTTATTTATTTAAATTAATTATCATTGTTTGAATTTAAATTAAATCTTTTGATTTAATTAAGTTTAAATATCTCTCTTTCTTCTATTTTAAATTCTTCTTCTAAATAATTAAATGTTTCATTTAATTAATTTCATAAATGTGATTTAATTAAATAAACCTTATTTAATTAAAGATCTTATACTTTCTTTCTAAATCACAACTAGATATTTTATTTAATTGTGAAATCTTTTGTTTTCTTCTCATATCATAATTAAATATTTTATTTAAATATGATATCTTCTGCTTTCTTCAAAAATCCTAATTAAAACTTTCTTCTTATCACAAACTTTCTTCTGCTTTCTTTAAAAGCTTAATTAAATATTTCATTTAATTAAGAAAAAGTTGAATATCATCCACAAATAAATAATTGAATTTTTAATTCATTATTTATCAGCTTTTAAATCTTTCTTTTATCCTTTAAAAAAAAGATGATTTCTTATCTTCTTATCTTTTTCTCTTTCATAAAAATAGAAAAATCTTGTTTTCAAGTTTTCTTCTATTTTCTCTTCAGTTTCATCCATCTTCAGCCATTCGATCTGCCAGGAATTATCACAATCATCAATCAAGATAGCCAATCAGAATCCTTCAAAAAACTCTATAAATACCTGTGTGAATCTAAGCATTGGGGACGAGTGATTAATTAGATCTCATGCATTTAATTCATTTAGCATTCTAGCATCATAGCATCATGTTTACTTCAATCATATTAGTCCAATTTCATATCATGACTTAATCTTGCATCATGCATCATATTTAAATCTCATTCTTTAGGAGGACATTTTGTTGAGCCTAGCACATAAATCTGAGAGCAAAAGATGGAATCAACAAAAACACTGAAGATAGAGGACAATAGGACGACAATCGAAACAGAATATTGAGTTTGCATCTCCTTGTCTTTTATTTTCTGTTTTGAATACAATGTCTTATTGGTGTGCTTGAATAGTATTTATTTCATTTCATTACACATATATTTTCAATCACACATTTTTGGCACCCACCGTGGGGCCTATGCCCCTATTTTAGACTTTTTTCTTGCAGGTTTTCTAACATTCTGCAGTGCATATGGGAGATTCAAAAATTTTCTGTTTTGCAGGTACTTTAGGCAATATGAAGATTGTTTCAGCGCATATGGGAATTTCTAACGTGCATCTAGGGAACAGAATGGTGCTTCTGGTTACATTCATATAGATTTAAGTCTACTTTCATTTTAGTTTTGCGCATTTAGGAGTTTAATTAGCGCATATAGGACATCATTTAGCGCATTTAAATCTATTTCAAAAAAGTAAAAAAAAACTGCATTTTAGTTTAGCGCATATAGTGTATGTTCTTGCGTATCTGGGTTCTGTTCTTGCTCATCTAGGTTATTTTCTTGCACATATGAGTTATTTTTCTGCGCATATACTGTCTGTTTCGGCTCATCTGGGTTGTAACAAAGATTCTGAGTATGACGCCTTCCACAGACATAATTTTTTTCTTTTCCTTGCTGGTTTTAAAATGAATCAATCTAGGGTAGCCACCACATCTTTATCATGTAGTTAAAACGAACCCCATGCCTATTGTGAAGCAAAATATTCACTTAGATTAAATCATTTTTGACTTTGGTGCATCTAAAATGAATCTGTCTACTCTTTTTTATTGTGCTTGAAAGTGGTAGGTGACTATGCTCTCACCTTGTGCAAAATAGGTGATCAAAAAGCCAGACCCACTTTTCCCTGTGTAACCTTGACTTCATAATCAAAGTATCCTCTCCCCTTGCACACTTGTGCGATCCTGGGTGTAAGAGAAACAATTATTGACTCTAGAAATTGGGTCTGCCTAGGGATTTCATCACCTCAACGCGAATCAAACTAGCAACGGAGCTAAGGCCAAGCTACCCCTGACTGTTATATAAATGTAAACCTTAAGGGAAAACCTAAGGTTGCTTGTGTGGATGTGTCATAAGGACTAAGTTGTAATCCCTTAAACCCTGTTGAGCTTAACCTCTTTAGGTTGGAGTGCCACCTTAATGGTGATTAATCTCTTGCCCCATGTATGGCCACTCGAACGGGGGTCCCAAATTAAATACCATTGTTTAGAAATCCAAAAACCTTCTATTTGCTAGTCCAGCACCAGTCAGTGTGAAGCCTTCCACACTTTCGCAGTCTTTAGTAGAGGTGATCAATCTACCATGGGAGTTTCATGGGGGTTGGAAGCTTGGTTGGCCTGAGAAGAGAGTGCACTGTAAGGGGGATCCCGTGCAGCCAAGCTTCTAAATTCACACGCTACTGATATGCGGTTGGGGAAGCCCATGTGGAATCTAGCAGATATTGTCTTGGCCTAACTTAAGTTGTGTTTGTCTTATTCTATGCTTGGTTACGTTCAACTTAAATAAGAATGTTTGTTGTGTTTTCAAGAACATTAATTCAGATAAAAGATCATTCGAAATGAATATGAAAAACTTCAGCTAAAAATTTTCAAAACTGGTCAAAAATTGTCCTTGAAAAACTGTTTTAGCACATCTAGGAAAAACTGTAGTGCATCTAAAATCTGTTCTGGCGCATTTAGGGACTGTTTTAGCGCATATACTTATTGGTTTAGCGCATCTAAGGTCTGTTTCTGCGCATTTGAGGTATTCTGCAGCACATTTAACTTTTTCTCCAGTGCATATACCTTTTTTTGCAGCGCATTTAGGGAACAAAATAGTGCTTTGGTTGTTGTCAAATTTTATACAGACCCGAATTTCTGATATTTCTCTTCCATGTTGAGGAAGTGGAAATCAACCAAGTTCGTCAAGAAATCAGTTTTCAATAGGATCAAGAAACCCAAAACAAACCTAAGTTACAAGGAAACTTTGGACCAAAGAGAATTTTTGTATAAGAGTCGACACGTCTTGCTTCATTATCGCAAATTTCTCCATAGATACCAAGACTACGTCAGAGGATTCACTAACGAGTACGCTTTAGAGCCTTTGAATACTCAAGCCTATTATCAAAGATTAGCTTTATCTTAGCATCACAATCTTAATCAACCTCTTGAGTTTGGGAATATACCATCACCTTCAATTGGATATTCGACACATCCTAGTCAAATCCTTCAGTGACCTTCATTAGGCTTACAAATCTTTTTTTTGAAAACAGGGATCGAAACTTTAGGAGTGCACCTCACAAGCAAAATTTTGGATTATTGATTCAACTTCCCCAAACAAGATTCTGATATCCTTCATCATTGGAAGCCACAAATCTAGAATTAGGAACATCTTTGATCGTATCATAGTTTTTTTTTATCAAAATCAAGATATCCTCATTTTTGCAAAATCATATGCCTGTTTTTACAAGATCTCAATACAACAAACTAGGAGAAGAATCTCAATGAGAAGGTCATACCCATAACATTCAAGAAGAAGGTGAACGTGATAATCCTCATTATAGTGTGAGTCAAAATCCCCTTTTCAGTGGTGACAATATGGCTAATAGAGAAATAAATCCATTTCATAAGTACAAAGCCATGAACAAAACTCTTGTAGATAGTGATGATGATCCAGAGGAAGAACTTCACATTAGAGAGGCTGAACAAGACCCCAAGTTTCTTAAAGCCATAGAAAAGATCCTGCAACATGACAAAGAAAAGTATTTTCTCTTTCTAGCTGATCAAGGAGCTAAACTGCCTTAGGATTTTGATACTGAAAAATTAAAGAGCAAAGAAGAAGAAACACCCCCATCCGATCTTACTGTTCTCACTCAACAATTTAAGGCACTCCAAGGACAAATCAAAGAGTTACAAGGGGGGACCACAACAAAGAAATATACTCTTGATGGCATATGTCCTTATCCTTTTGATAGAAGTCTCAATATGATTCCATTTCCCAAACATTGTGAAATTCCCAAATTTGATCGTTATAATGGGAAATCGGATCCAATTGATCACGTTAGAGACTTCCAAAACATGACTTTAGAATTTGCACATGAAGACACTTACTTGATGCGTTTGTTTCCTAGGAGTCTTGGAAGTCAATCTATGGAATGGCTATCAAAAATTACACCTCCTATCCAGACATTTGAGGAATTGATCAATTTGTTCATAACACAATACTCCTACAACATCCAACACCAAATCACCATGATTGATCTCTGTAAAGTTGCACAAAAACCTGGTGAACCTTTTACTACCTTTCTTCAAAGATGGAGAAGAATGTTCGCTAGGTATCCACGTCCTGTTCCTGAAAAGGAAAAAATGGTTACTTTCATCAACAGCCTAAATTCCGAAATGAGCTATCGCTTAAATCTACATTGTCCACATTCCTTTGAGAAATTGATTGAGGATGCCATAACCATTGAAGGTGCTTTGGTCAAAAGAGGGACAATAAAACTTGACAAGGACAATCCTAGCTCATCTAACCATTATAACAATCAGGACAAGTCTAAATTTTGGACTCGCAACAAAAACATTGTAAACATGGTGTTGTGGATGCAAATCATGTCTCGACTAAGCCGTTTGTTCTGAGTACTCCAAATACTCCTCACAACAATAACTACAACAATGTCAATTCTATCACAAATCAAGGAAACAATCCTCTCTCTCCAAAGAACAACATGAATCAAAATCCTACTCCCAATCAAGGGATTGTCAACAATCAAAATTACCGGGGAAACAACAACAACAAAGGGAATACCTCAAACACGAACCCACAATGCTTTTCATTCTTCTCTAGTAGAAGAATTTTCACTCCACTAAGACAATCCTTGGAATCTACATTTAAAGAGGTTATGGACAAAAATGCTCTTACTTTACCACCTCAACGCAATTATGAACCTAGTGTAAAACCTCCATCATGGAACGAGGCTTATTATTGTGATTATCATAGGTGCAGAGGTCATCGTACAAACAATTGTCAAGCTTTGAAGCATGCTATCCAAGACTTAATTGACAATGGCACTATCACAGTAGAAAGACAACAAAAATCCAATGAAGATCACCAAGCATTTCGCAATCCTTTGCCAAATTATCAAAAGGGAGAATCTTCTAAAAAAAATGTGAATCAAATTGATGACACCGTAATTCGTCACCTCTATATGGACAATGAGCGGATCAACGTTATAAAAATCAATGAGAAGATAGACCATGGGCAAGTTAATGTCACAACAAGAGCGCAAGCTAAAGATGTCTTGAAGGGTGCCTCTTCAAAATCCATTGAGCCCTTCCCTCAACATCAATATGACTTAGTTAACCAACTTCGAAAAACTCCGGCTCAAATTTCCATTTTAGAACTCCTGAAGATTTCCCCAGCACATAAGGAAATCTTAGAGAAGGCCCTTTTTGAAACAACTGTATCCACGGATTTGGATGTGAACCGATTTCAAGCCATGGTAGGACACTTGTCCTCACCCACATGTCTTTCATTTTCTGACAAAGATGATGTTTCCATGACTCATCCCCACAATTCGTCATTATACTTAGAGGTCATGATCCATAAGTTCCGTGTTAAATGTGTCCTAATAGATGGAGGGGATGGTTTGAATATATGTACCTTGAAATTGGTTCAAGCTTTAGGATTTTCTAAAGACTCCATTGATCCTAGAAGGAAGATTACTATTAAAGCCTATGATGATGAGGAAAGAATGTCTAAAGGTCTAATCATGTTACCAATCAGAGTGGGACTTGTTATCAAAAATACCTTTTGTCAAGTATTAGAGCGGGATCTTGCATATAACATCTTGTTGGGTCATCCTTGGATCCATGAAATACAAGCTATTTTGTCCATGTAACATCAATATCTTAAGTTTCCATATGACGGATAGGAAATCACTACATCAGCTAATAATTCAAACATCCAAACTTGTGCCAACATCAAAGCTAGTCAGGATACTTTGGTTCCAAACAATCGAGAAGTGCTTGCTAATACTTCTCCTAAGAATGATACACAAATCATTCAATTAGTTAAAAGCTTTGACAAGAAACTGTAGTTCACGGAAAGTGGAGTTGGGAAATACTCTCTCTGTCTTGCTAATCTACCTACATCACCTCGATCACATGGACAACCTTGTATTACATCACAATAGATATTAGTAGCTTCAACATCAACACAACTACCAACAGAGCCAACTACCAAGTTCAATGGACAATTCATCAAAGAAAAATTCCCCATGGGAGATCCTGAGGATACAACAATTCTGAATTGGTTTTATAAAGATGAAGAGGAAACAGTTCTAAATGTCACCTTACCAACTGACCGATATGGAAAAGGGTATTCCATCATGCAGAAGATGGGCTATGACAATGGCCCTATTGGAAAAAGAAAAGAAGGCGTAGTTGAGCCTATCCATCTTCCAGGGCTTGCTGCATATGGCTCTACTCCATCCAACCAATCACAGGGTAATGTCTTTACATTGCAAGAAGGTTCTGATAAAAAGGAGGCATGTTTGGCATCAATCCTGAATTTCATAGAAAATAACTCTGATATAGATTCTGCTGAATATGAATGGGATACCATCCATAATGATGAATTTTGGAGAGACAAAGAGGTAGATGTGATACACAAGTATACACCAACTTTAATCAAAGGAGAAGGTTCAGGGTCCCAATCACAAGAATCTGAACTACAAAGCAACTATGAGTCTAGTGATACTGAGTCAAATTTTAACGAACAAGACTATCATGAGAATAGTACCATAATTGATCTACCTCATACCTCGGATCCTACCGATAACTCTGTTTTGACTCTAACCATCACTGATTCCACACAACCAAATGACTTGTTACCTTTGATCCATCCTAATCTCATTAACTGGGATCTAACTGAACCTATTGATTTACCTATTTTTCCAAATGACGAAGCTATCATAAACTTCCTTTCTGTAGATGATGCAAATGATTGTTCCACCAGCGATTTTCGGCACAAAGTCTTTAATCAGGAGAGTGTCAAGTCTCCTAGCTACAAAAATGAAAATAAAGAAGAACGATCTAGTGGTGAAAACCAGAATCTGGCAGTACTAGATCAACCAAAAGATAAAATAAAGAGCGTATCAGATGGTGAAAACCTTTTCAAGGCATCAGCTGATGGGACACTTGACACTCTCCTGGAGCACTATCATGAACGATCGCCCATTTTGATCGAGCCTACAAAGGAAATCAATATTGAAACTACAGATAATCCAAGGATTCTACAGGTAGCTGTATCAATGACAGATAATGAAATCCCAGGGTTCATGAACTTTCTCAAAGAAAATCAAGTCAATTTTGCTTGGTCTTATGCAGACATGCCAGGTCTTGATCCTAATCTCATAATGCATCATTTGTCTATCAAACCAAGAGCTAAACCAGTGAAACAAAAACTCAGAAAGATGCATCCTCATGTTGCACTACTAGTTAAAGAAGAACTCAAGAAACTCCTAGATGCAGGCTTTATAAGATCAATTACCTATGCAGAATGGATCTCCAATATTGTCCCAGTAGCAAAGCCAGATAAACGCATTAGAGTGTGCACTGATTTCAGAGATCTTAACAAGGCCTACCCTAAGGATGACTTTCCGCTTCCAAGCATTGACACTATAGTTGATTTAACAGCTGGCCATGCCATGTATTCATTAATGGATGGTTTCTTTGGTTACAACCAAATCAAGATTGCACCAGAAGACCAAGAGAAAACAACTTTCACTTGTTCGTGGGGAACGTACTGTTGGAATGTCATGCCTTTCGGTCTAAAGAATGCTGGGGCTACTTATCAAAGAACTATGACTACGATCTTTCATGACATGATGCACACATTCATGGAAGATTATGTAGATGACATATTGGAAAAATCACACACCAGAGAATGAAACCTAGAAATATTGTCTAAAATATTTAACAGATTGGAAAAATTCAAAGTTCGCCTAAATCCCAAGAAATGTGTTTTCAAGGTCACATCTAGAAATTTTTTAGGATATATTGTTTCAGAAAAGGGAATTGAAGTAGATCCTGCTAAAGTTCAGGCAATCATGGAGATGCCTCCCCCAAAGAACATCAGTCAATTGAGATCATTACAAGGGCGACTTCAGTCCATAAGAAGATTCATTGTGCAATTGGCCGACAAAAGTCTACCGTTCACACATCTCCTACATAAGAATGTTCCTTTTAGATGGGATGACAAATGTGAAATGGCATTTCAACAAATCAAGCAGTACCTGATGAACCCACCAGTTCTAGTACCACCAAATCCAGATAAACCATTGATCGTGTACATAGCCGCAACAAAGACATCCTTGGGTGCATTGCTAGCACAAGAAGACCATACAGGGAAAGAACGAGCAATATATTATATTAGCCGAACATTGACAGGACATGAACTCAACTACACTTTTATTAAGAAGGCTTTCCTAGCAGTAGCCTTTGCTTCACAAAAATTTTGACACTATATGTTAACGCATATGATTAATCTTGTTGCAAAGATTGATCCACTCAAATATCTGTTAAGCAAAGCTACATTGACAGGAAGGTTAGCAAAATGGGTCATGATTCTAAGTGAGTTTGACATCCACTATGTTGATCGCAAAGCAATCAAGGGACAAGTTATTGTTGATCAACTAGCAGATGCTCCACTGCAAGCAGAGCACCCCTTGCGCATTGAATTTCCAGATGCTGATGTTTTCACTACAGAATTCAAGCAACTATGGTCCTTATACTTTGATGGTTCATTTACTCAACATGGATCGGGGGCAGGCATTCTCTTTGTCACCCCTCAAGGACATACTATTCCTCGGTCATATAGGCTAATGTTTCCATGCACCAATAACATAGCTGAATATGAGGCACTAATCATTGGAATAAAGACAACATTAGAATGGAGGATTACCGAGCTACAAGTTTATGGTGACTTACAGTTAGTCATTAACCAAATCAATGATGATTATCAGACTAAAGATGAAAAATTGTTGCCATACAAAAAGATGGTCGATGACTTCAAGAAGTACTTTGTGGACATCTAGTTCACACAAATTCCAAGGCTTGATAACAAAGCAGCTGATGCTATGGCCATGATCGCATCATTGTTACAACTCCCAGAAAAATAGAATCGCTATGAATTTCTGGTGGAACAATCATTTACACCTGCTTATGACACACCCGAAAGCCAAATTATCTGCCGCTTGGTAGGATCTGATTCACCCTGGTATGGTAAGATTTATGCCTACCTAAAAGATGACATTTTACCACCTGACTTATCTCGTAATCAAAAACGTAACTTTATCTAACAATCCTCTCGCTATACCCTTATCGCTGATACCCTTTATCGCCGTGGTCTTGATGGTACTTTACTTCGATGTCTTGAACGTGACGAATCCAACAAAGCTTTACAAGAAGTTTATGGGGGCATTTGTGGTACTCATTCGAGTGGACTAACCTTATCCAAGAAATTGATTAGAATGGGTTACTACTGGCTTGCAATGGAGAGGGAATCATTCACTTATGTTAAAACATGCTCAAAATGTCAGATTCATGGGAATCTTATTCATGCTCCTGCACAAGAACTTCACTCGTTCACACCAACCTGGCCATTTTCTCAATGGGGGTTAGATGTAGTAGGAAAAATTCATCCTTCATCTTCAAATGGGCATAAGTTCATCATCACGGCGACAAAATATTTCACTAAGTGGATTGAGGCGGTACCTCTCTCTAAAGTCACTGGAAAACAAATTTCATCCTTCATACTCAACTACATTATTTGTCGGTATGGTATTCCTAATACCATTATTAGAGATAATGGTCGACCTTTCAAGAATCAGGATGTTGATGAACTTTGTGATAGATTCCATATTCAGCACAGATATTCAACACCTTACTATCCACAAGGGAATGGCCAAGCAGAGGCCTCAAACAAGACTATACTAAAGATTTTGAAGAAGACTGTAAATGATTCAAGGAAAGATTGGCATGTTCAACTCAATCTTGCCTTGTGGGCTTACAGAACTAGTGTCTGAACGCCAATAGGAGCAAAACCCTATGCTCTAGCCTATGGAGCAGAAGCCATATTGCCTTTAGAGGTTGAAATACCATCACTCAGAGTATCACTGAAAGGTCTCATAACAGATGATGAATATAGAGTTTCCTGACTGCAAGAGTTAGAACTCCTAGATGAAAAGAGACAAAGAGCAGTCGACCATTTGAAAGCATACCAACAGATGATGTCTCGCAACTATAATCACAAAGTAAAGCCACACCTTTCAGGTGGGTGATCTAGTTCTGAAAGAAAATCCACGAAATCAGCAAGACAGAGAAAAGAAAGGAAAGTTTGAACCAAATTGGCTAGGCCCTTATGTGGTTATCGAGTCTACGGTTCAGGAGCATACAAATTATCAACGCCAGAAGGGGACCTATTTGATGAACCCATCAACATCATGCACCTGAAGAAATATTATGTCTAAGGAAGCTATCATCATCCGAAAAAGTCCTAAAAAAATTTTCAAAAACAACAATAGAAAAAGTCCTGAAAAAATTCAAAAACAGCAGAAAAGGTCCTAAAAAAATTTCAAAAACAACAGAAAAATCCACGAATTTTTTCAAAATAGTAAGAAAAGTCCTGAAAAATTTCAAAAAGCGAGAAAATGTCCTAAAAAATTCCAAAGCTTGACAAAAAGTCACTGAAAAAATTAAAAAAAAATGTCATAGGGTGAAAACCTGGCAAACAGGCAGTCTATTGACAGAAAAATACAAAAAAATCAAAAAGAAATCAGAAAAATGCAATAAACACAGATAGTGAAAATATGGCAAATATACGCTATCTGTATCTCTCCATCTATTAGTTCCTATTTTGCACTTTGGCTTTTCAGCTTTCTTTTTTTTCACATCTTTTTCCTCATTTAGGGTTATAATTGCATCATCTTGCCGTCATTTGCCTAGAGTGATAAAACATCTTACCATGGCTTGATTATTGTACATATTCCTTTTCGCAAGTTGTGTCGATATACAGGGAAAAATGTCAACTGGGGGCACTTCCTTTTCAGAGCATACTAAAACAGCTGGACAATGTCATAAAATCCGACCATGCGAACAAACAACCAACTTAGGCAAAACCTTATCCGATCATCGAGCCATATCATGAACACTTTTTAGTAGATACCATCTCATTGTCTATTGGATGATCTAAAAATCTGAATAATGTATGAAATAACAGTATTACATTTTTGAACAAAGGTTGTGTGATTTTCGATATCATTACTCTGGAGCACACTCGATGATGTATTGAACTAGAGTGGAAAGGAACGAGAATAATTTTTCTTTGTCTGCTATCTTGAGGTTAACGATCAATTTGATGCAAATATGTCACAGGACATGATTACCAAAGCAATATCATTGATGACATTTCCACATCTGCATTAGAAGGGTGGTTAATCTTTGTCTGTTTATGCAAGAAATGCTCAGGTCATCTCGGTTCAATTATACCTCGATGTTTGTGTTCGCTTGCTATATCAAAAATCATGAAAGTT
This sequence comes from Sequoia sempervirens, assembly GCA_007258455.2. Lineage (NCBI taxonomy): Eukaryota > Viridiplantae > Streptophyta > Pinopsida > Cupressales > Cupressaceae > Sequoia > Sequoia sempervirens. The sequence goes on from VDFB02000003.1 coordinate 105,752,012, forward strand.
GTACTCAGGTCATCATTGGTGCTAATTTCCCCTCTGATGCTTGTGCATACTTCCAACATTTTAAGATGCTCTATGATGATTCAAGAATGCTTATAACAGGCTCAACAAATTGCTTAGTTTCATTTAGTTGCATGTTAGTTAGATCATTTGTATATATCTACATATTGGATTCACATCAGTGTTCTGAAAGGCTGAATGAAAACATTAACGGTTGTCATGTATCTTTGAACTCTTTGAGGACATTTGGACATTTCTCACTTCATATCATTTTTTTTAAATTTTATTATCATTCATATCATTCATTCATTATCATTTCCTTATATCTTTATCATTTATCATTATCATCTTTATTTCATTTTCTATCATAAAATCTTTATCATTATTTCCTAACATTATCATTTCTCATTCATTCATTTCTCACTTCATATTAATTTTTTTCTCATTTATCATTTCATATCATTTTCATACCATCATCATTTTTCAATTACTATTATCATTTCCTTTTCTCTTATATCATTATCGTTCATCATCCCATTATCATTTTATCATTTATCATTTACTATCATTTATCATCATCATCTAGTATCATTCCATTATCATTGCACTCATTTGTTTCATATCATTGCATTCCACATTATAATTATTTCACTTTCATCACATTGCCATTTTCATTACATAAGCATTACCAAATATATCATTTATCTTTTTATCATTATCATTATCAGTATCACATTCATTATCTACCATTTTCATATCATAATTTCATGATGCATTTCATACACATACTATTCACTTCTGCATTTGAAACATCAAAAATCAACATCTCGTATATACATTATCACAATCATTGCATCTACATCCTAGATCATCCATCTGCATCATCTCATTAGATCATCCTGCGTCATAAGATTAGTTTGCAAAAACAATAAAAACATATCAAAATCCACCTCATATCATATGTGAATAAAAGTATAATCCATATCACATCAAGACTGCATAACATATCATCATCAAAATCATTGCCACTGCATATCATCGCTCATCAAAATAAGACAAATGTCCAATGTCTAATGAAACTAAAAAGTTCAAAACATGATACATAAGATATGATCAAAACTCAATATACATGCTCTGGAAAAAATGATAAGCATATGTGCCAAAATATATCTGTCCCAAACACTAGCTGGTAGATGCCCCTGAAGGAGCTAGTCCGAAAGGAGGTAGCCTACCACTACCCCCTGCATCGGGATCCTGTCGAGGCCCTGTAACCTCTCTGCCATGTGTCGATGTCCATGATCGAGTCATCATCCTACTATGTGATCGAGGATAAGGCTCTCGATGCTCAGGAGGAGACAACTCCTCATATCTGACTCTATTGTACTCAACCTCTCTAGCTGCCTCAAATCCCTCTGCAATGGCCTCCCGTAATGATGTACTCTCTATGGTACCCATGAGTCTCTGTGTCACACCCTCGGCCTCCAATGCCCGTCGTCTAAGTGCATCCCTCTCCGCTACCAACTATGTCACCTGGGAATCTGGGGCAGGTGTCTGAGCCTGTGCCTGTACCTGCATCTGAGCCTGTGAAAGCTATGTCTGCAACTGCACTATCACACTCTGAGCCTGAGCTAGCAGGCTCTGTAGTTGTGCCTATTGTCCCTGAAATGTCTAAACCTGAGCTTGTAATGTAGCCATCTGTGCCTGCTGAGATGAGGACGACACCCTAATCACTGTCTGTGGTCTGCCGCCGGATCTGGCTCATCGAATAATCTATGCTCTGCCCAGACTGTCCAAACTCTGCTACCTCTCCTCTCCATCATCATCTCCCCTATCATCTCTGCCATCTGAGCTATCCTCGTCACCATGTCCTCTGCTCTCCTCCACCTCATCTCCCTCCTCCTCCTCCTCCTCTCCTCCACCCATTGCCTGCTCTTCGCCGGCCACATCCCCCTATCTCCCTGCCCCTAGTTGCGGCGCTCCCCCAATGGCCCATGGCTCATCTGGCACTGTAAATCATGGAAATGGATGCGTATGGAAATAATGTGCATAATCATCGGTCGTCCCTACATCCTGCACCTCTGGTCTGTCTGTCCATACCTCTGGCTATAAGGTAGAATACTCTGTGTATGCTACCTGGTATCGGATTCATGGCCCCCATCCTGGATCACCCTTGCACCACCCATAATGAGCAATGCCCTGTGGCATCCCCTGTGTAAATCCAAACTGTCTCAGCACCCGTAATACCAGAAATCTCTCAATAATAAAGGGAGTCTGCCCTATCAGATATCGCGGTCTGCAAACAAACGACATCTCTAAGTGATCAGTCCCCCATGCCTCACAATCCGTGTACGGTCTCCATATCACTGCATCTATATCATCCAATAACCGTCGCCAATACTCTACCTTGCCCAGCTTTTGCTGGACAACTGCACCAAAATATGCATACACATAGGGCCTCCCTACTGGCCTATCTCTCGTGCAAAGTGGTCTCGTGATCGCAATATGCTCCCACGCCCAGATCTGTAGCAGTGTCACCCCACTTGCCAAGCTAGTGGATCCTCTATATACAACCTGATGAAGATCATGATACATATCAACTAATATACAGCTCCCCCAGGCATACCTCTGTGGCTATGTCACCAACCCCTCCAACATCCTACCCCAACCAACTGCAAATCCTTTTGACCGATGGTCCGGTCCAAGGAAGCATCCAATGAATGCAGCCAACACAACAACTAAGGCTGGATATCTACTGAAATCCTCCCAATCTATCTAGTATCCACAAATGCTCGCATCTCCGCATATCTGCTGCAGCGCCTCGGTCCCACCAATCTCCTTGTGGTCATAAACCACAAGAGCACCGACAACTGGAATCCCAAGAATCCTATACACATCCTCAAGCGTCACACTCATCTCACCGGTCGGCAAGTGAAAAGTGTTATACTCTGAGTGCCATCTCTCTGCCAAAGCGGTCAATAGTCCCCTATTGATCCGAATACCTCACGGCATGGTCAACAAAGGTCCCAGTCCACAATCTGCTATCCACTGTAACTCTGCTGGTGTAAGCTATCCTACTCGCTCCCAACATAGTGGGAACCACTCTCTAATCTAGAGGCTTTTGAAAGCCTCCTATTTTCGATCATGACAAGGACACATTAATTAGACTCATATCATGTGATCTATCTATCCAGCAAATTCAATCAATGACCCACAATCAACGAATCATTTCAACGAATCATATCAATGACCCATATCAAGTGTTAAATCAATCTATCTGAATATCCAATCAATCTACTCTATCATCATTTACTATTTGTTTTTCTTTTCAGGAAAGCAAATTTATCAACACACAATTCATTTCCTATTTGTATTTCAGTCATGAATGCAAATTTGTATCCTCATTTTACTATTTGGTTTCTATCACAGAAAGCAAATTTATCAAACATCTACTCTTTCTTTTCAATCGCGAGAAGCAAAGTTATCCAAACACAATCAATCAATCAATCACTGTACTCTTTGTTTTTAACAAAGTTATCAAGCTATCTACTCTTTTTTTTCTATTTTGGAAGCCAAGTTATCAGTTCTTTATCAGATTTTTCTATCATTTTTATCCATGTCAGCATGATGGTACTACAATTCATCTATCTATTGACTAAGGAAGCAATTTAAATCATCATTTTTCATCACACAGGCATTCTGTCAACAATTTCCCATATGCGCTACTCTGTTACCCAGATGCGCTAAACTACAAATGCGCAACAGTTTCGCTCGAATGCACTAAAACTTTTCCCATAAGCACTAAAAATCAAAATGCGCTAATTTATCCCGTGGATGCGCAACTTTAACTCCCAAATGCGCAACTATATCTAATTTGTGGCCCTAGCCCTATATGCGCAATTTTGTGCCCTATATGCGCTACAGGATCTTATAAGCCGATTTGAACCTATATGTGCTACTCTATCTGTCGTAAGCGCTAAAAGATGCATTTTTAACCTGCGCCTATATGCACTACAGAATTTCCTATATGCGCTACCTAACTCTGCGAAAGCACTAAATTTTTTGTCGAATGCACTAAAACGCGACTAAACAACTACAAACCGACCTAAAACATTTGCAAAATCGATTCAAAATGCAAAATTTGAAATCATACAGTTGGAATCACTTATAGGTGGTACATACGTAGCTGGTCTCTGGTATCAGCGCACTCGCTCGAATCTATGCCTATGCAATGGGATATCCATCTCACCAAGTCACTATCAGAGCTCACTTTTCACTGTAGCAGCAGGTTGAAAATGACACTTCATTTTACCCCTTTTCACCTTTTAAGGGTCTATTAGGGTGAGAGTTAGTGGCATTTTTCATTCCTTCAATATTATTTTTCACTGGGCCATCACAAACATCATTCATCGGGAGCTAAATCACTGTTTCCCTATCATTCTTGACATTTTATCTTCAAATAGGCTTCATATCATCTTCCGTGATTTACCTCCCGAGGGGGCATCATCGACATCAAAATCGGAAACATATCAGGGGCAAATTTTTTATTTTTTTTCTTTGAAGCAATGCGTTTCACACATCACTTCAAAGAGGGGCAAAATGTATACGCATAAAAATGGTCATGTCTATAATCCTGGCAATTAATTAAATATCTATTATTTATTAATTTATCTAAGTCATCTACATATGATTAAATTTCATTAATTTAATTATATTGTTCATTCATCTTATTCTTCTTTCATAATTAAATAAATTTATTTTTATTTAATTATTTTCATATCGTCCACTTAATTAATTAAATGCCATTTTATTTATTTAAATTAATTATCATTGTTTGAATTTAAATTAAATCTTTTGATTTAATTAAGTTTAAATATCTCTCTTTCTTCTATTTTAAATTCTTCTTCTAAATAATTAAATGTTTCATTTAATTAATTTCATAAATGTGATTTAATTAAATAAACCTTATTTAATTAAAGATCTTATACTTTCTTTCTAAATCACAACTAGATATTTTATTTAATTGTGAAATCTTCTACGTTTCTTCTCATATCATAATTAAATATTTTATTTAAATATGATATCTTCTGCTTTCTTCAAAAATCCCTAATTAAAGCTTTCTTCTTATCACAAACTTTCTTCTGCTTCCTTAAAAGCTTAATTAAATATTTCATTTAATTAAGAAAAAATTGAATATCATCCACAAATAAATAATTGAATTTTTAATTCATTATTTATCAGCTTTTAAATCTTTCTTTTATCCTTTTAAAGAAAGATGATTTCTTATCTTCTTATCTTTTTCTCTTTCATAAAAATAGAAAAATCTTGTTTTCAAGTTTTTTCTATTTTCTCTTCAGTTTCATCCATCTTCAGCCATTCGATCTGCCAGAATTATCACAACCATCAATCAAGACAGCCAATCAGACCTTTTCGAAAAACTCTATAAATACCTGTGTGAATCTAAGCATTGGGGATGGGTGATTAATTAGAGCTCATGCATTTAATTCATTTAGCATTCTAGCATTATAGCATCATGTTTACTTCAATCATATTAGTCCAATTTCATATCATGACTTAATCTTGCATCATGCATCATATTTAAATCTCGTTCTTTAGGAGGACAGTTTGTTGAGCCTAGCACATAAATCTGAGAGCAAAAGCTGGAATCAACAAAAACACTGAAGATAGAGGACAATAGGACGACAATCGAAATAGAATATTGAGTTTGCATCTCCTTGTCTTTTATTTTCTGTTTTGAATACAATGTCTTATTGGTGTGTTTGAATGGTAGTTATTTCATTTCATTACGCATATATTTTCAATCACACAATACATTATTGTTTTGAACAAGTGTATCACATATCTAATGATGCATTTGAATGCATGGATACATGCTAACAATGAGGCTCAACTTGCATTTGTAGTATTAAATGAAAGAAAACAGGAAAATTAACTATTTATCAGCAATGCATATATCTAAGGAATGCATAAATATATGGATCAATGGAAACATTTATGCATGCATCAATGTGTACATGTGCCTATGCAATTTGGTATGTAAACAAGAATCTATATATGCCTCGTGTGCATAAAGTTAGAAATGTCAAAACAATTTGCATTTGAAAGATATACAAAAAATATTTATGACTTAAACAAAAGAATACATTATTGTTTTTTGAACAATTGTATAAAGGATATCTAAAGATGCATTTGAATGCATGGATACATGTAAATATTTGTTAAATCTGACCATACATTTTAGCCTCCAAGAAACTGTGATATGTGCTCTCAGTTATCTGTAATAAACAAAATTTAGAAAAAACTTTTTGAAAAGAAGTCTTGAATACAACTCTATGTTATGATAGTTATTTTCAAAGCCCTCAGTGTTTAATTGCATAACCTTGATATTTTCTTCATTTTTTTCTTTTGTTTGATGTGAATTTTGTTGTAATGGATGAAGGTATATGTGAGCTATAGATAGATAAAGATATGTAAGGGTAGTAAAGAAGAATGAGCTATGTAAGTGTAAGAAAGAGAAGGAATTGAGAGAATGATGAGGTGCAAGTAAGGTATATGAATGCCTTATGAAAAGTATTTGATATGGGAGGCAAGGATATGTGAGACTAGATATGAGAATGAATGGAATGTAAATGGTATGAATTTATCATTTTTGAGTTGTACACTAAAAATTAAATGCAAGATATAAAAATTTGAATGAGTGAGTTGGATTGAAAGAAAAAAGGAATTCAACACATTGGTGTGATGCAAGGCAAGCATATAAATGGATTTTGAAATGTATTTTATTTGAGAAGAAACGATATGCAAGGGTGGAAATGGAACTGAGTGGATTTGATAGGGTATGAAGTGATCATTTCTTCCAAGAAAGGGTGGAAGAATGTCTATTTTGTTATTGGTTATGCTTTTTAAAATCATCATAGGGATGAGTGTCTCAATACAAACACAGAAGAAAGACTGATATCCCATTTCTCACTCTCCTTCGTACTAAACAAAGTGCCAAGATCCTTGAGCTTCCTCAAAATGCAATAAGAGAAGAATAGATATAAAAATATAATGATATTTAAGGATACAAGAGTCAAAAGAGAAAACAAAGCAAAAGTTGTTATGCATATACTATGAAAATAATAAATACGTGGACTTTTTGATAGATATACCAATGAATACTTGTATTTTTACATGGGTGTATGTATACATTTGCAGTAACAAACGTCCTTTTCAATCTTATTCAGGAAGCAAAAATGTATTACTATTTTGTTTGAATTATTAAATGCAAATAATCTTAAACATTTGTAACAATGCTTGAGCCATCCATGTATACATGTATCCATGTGTACAGAATGCATAGAAGAGTGAAAAGCATCATTGACATTTGAATGAGAGATTTGAATGGAAAACACTAAAATTGATTAGAAATACAAATTTGTCAAAGCATAATGAGACTCAACTTGCATTTGGCAAAGAGTAAAGAAAGAAAATGTGAAAAAAATGAACTATTTATCACCAAATGCATATATCGAAGAATTCATAAATATATGGGATCCATAAACATTTCTATGCATGCATGGATGTATACATGTAGTCCATGTAATTTGGCACATAAACAAGAATCTATAAATGCCCTGCGGTGCATAAAGTTAGAAATGTCGAAACAATTTGCATTTGAAACATATACATTATTGTTTTTGAACAAGTGTATAAAGGATATCTAATGATGCATTTGAATGCATGGATACATGCAAAATATTTGTTAAATCTGATTACACATTTTAGGATTTAAGAAACCGGCCATAATGCTTTGAGGATCTGTAATAAATAAGATTTAGAAAAGACGCTTGAAAAAAAACTCTTGAATACATGTATACGCCTAAAAATGGTCATGATTAGCTTGTTAATTAATTAAATATGATTTATTTAATTAATTCTAAAGTTATCTACATAAATAAATTTAATTATTTATTTATATCAGCCATAGTCCCTTACTATAAAAATAGCTGCATGTGCAGCAGCGCCAACTATGAGAAATCCACCAATCCACATATGGTGCGTGAACAGAGACAGTTGGGTACCATAGTCAGTAGCTAGATATGGATAGGGAGGCATAGAATACATATGGTGAGCTACGATAATAGTCAAAGACCCTAACATAGCTAGGTTCAGAGCTAATTGAGCATGCCATGAAGTAGTTAAGATTTCGTGAAGACCTCTATGCCCTTCTCCTGTAAATGGACCTTTATGAGCTTCCAAAATTTCTTTGAGGTTATGACCAATACTCCAATTGGTCCTATACATATGACCAGCGATTAGAAAAAGAATTGCAATAGCCAAATGGTGGTGTGCAGTATCGGCCAGCCACAAGCATCTTGTCGCCTTTTCAACAATTTGAATTTTTCACCAGGTTTCTTAGCATAATTAATACTTATACATGATTCATCTATTGACAAATCATCAAAGAATCCTTTCAAAAATTTCGACTCTGAGAAGGAATAAGATTCTTTTGTTCGATCTGATTCTTTTTGTTCAATTTCTTCTTGTTGCATTGGATTTCGCTTTTCCAATTTATCCATTGCTCTTTTTATAGCTTGGATTTCTTCTTTATAGCCTTCGATTTCTTTAAGTCTTTTTTTCCTCTCTACAATTATGTATTGTTCTGATTTTGAAGAGAAATCCAATTCTTCTGTTTGAACTAAATTTTTCATCCAATTCTTTCCTCGCTTGAACTAAATTCATTGACATTTTATTTAATTATTGACATTTCCACCTTCCACTTAATTAAATTAAATAATTTTTCATAATTTATTTATATTTGATTATCATATCATTCCAAAGTTTGAATATTTGAATATTTAAATAATGGAATATCTTCTTCATCCCACCTTCTACCTTTCGCTTAATTAAATTAAATAAATTCTCATAATTTATTTATATTTGATTATCATATCATATTCTAAAGTTTGAATATTTTGAATATTTAAATAATGGAATATTCTTTTCATCCTCAAATTAAAATATTAAATATTTAATTTAATATTTTTCATCTCACCCTAATTCATTTCTAAAACATAATTAAATATGATTTATTTAATTATGTGAGTTTCCATTTTCATCTTCACTTCCAAATTAAATAAATATATTTTATTTAATTTCTAACTCACGCTAAACTCACCCTTCCAAATTCTCAACTCATCCTTCGAAATGGAAATTTCGCTTTGAAACTCAATGACAGAAATTGATGGAAAAAGGAAACCTTCCATCCTCTTCTCCACTTTCGAAAATCTGCCACCGTCCGTTCGAATAAGCTTAATTCGGGCCGTTGATCGAATCAGCCAATCGAATCTGTTCGAAAACTCTATAAATTATGGTGCAAATCCAAGCTTTGGTTAGACTACGCATACACACTACGCACGCATTTACACAATCATAATTGCAATCAGCTTATGCATTCACATCATTGTTAGCATCACAACAATCTTCTCATCTTAGCATAGCTTTTGCATTTAGCATAATGTGCATTTGCTTTTTTATCTCATTCTTCATGTTGTCCTTTTGTTGAGCTCGATCTGCTGATCTGAGAGCCATTTGAAACAACAAAACGCTGGAGTTAGAGGAAGATAAGACGATTTCAGGAAACTGTTGTCACGGTTTGCTTATTCTGTTTCTTTTTTAGCTTTTTTGATACAATGTCTTATTAATATGTGTTTGATTTTCATTTAAGTTGATCCAATATTTCACACACACATAAAATGGTGCCCACTGTGGGGCTTGAACCCATGAATCTAACATTGTCTGCAAGTTTATTTTGACAGTTTCGCGTTCTGAAGTAAATTTTCAGAAAAAATTTGACGTTTAGGCGCATTCAAAATTTTCTGCGGTGCATACGGGGTTTTAACTTTTCTGTTTTGCAGGATTTTGGAGCGCATCTAGTGACTGTTTAGGCACATCTAGTATCTGTTTAGGCGCATCTAGTATTTGTTTAGGCGCATCTAGTATCTGTTTAGGCGCATATAGTGACTGTTTAGGCGCATACAGTAAGCTTTCCTTTTTCACATGCAGTAATTGTTTTAAGGGCATATAAATCTTTCTTGCGACGCATATAGCTTCTGTTCTAGCGCATATTGCTTCTGTTCTGGCGCATATAGATTCTGTTTCGACGCATATAGATTCTATTTCGGTGCATATTGCTTCTGTTCTGGTGCATATACCTTCTGTTTTGGCGCATATGGATTGTAACAAAACTACAGAATTCTGAGTCTGACGCCTTCCGCAGATAAAATTCTTTTTCTTTTTTTCTGAATTTTAAAATGAAGCAATCCTAGGGTAGACACATCTGGATAAAATGAAGAAATATAGGATAGTCACCAAACAGTGATCTTTGCAGTTAAAATTGAACAAACTTGTTTTTGGTGAAGCAATATCTTCACTTAGATTAGATCATTGTGATTTGGATTTAAAAAGAACATTTGCTTGCTTTGAATGTGGCAATAGGTCTATGCTCTCCCCTTAGCTGGGTGATCAGAATACCAGACTTTCCTTTAAGTTTCCATGTAATTTTACTGCTTTAATTACATCCTTTAGAGAGCCTACCGTAGTGGAAAAAAGTACTCACCCTACAGGAACGACTCAAGTGGGTTCAAGCCAAATCTAGGCTATTCCGCCCCACTATAAAATTTAAAGAAAATTTGGGGAAACCCTCTTTTTCCAGTAGTGTGCAAGATAACCATCCCCAAAACCTTTGTTCTAAAGGTTAGGAGGTCTCCTGAGGGAGTTTATTATTGCCGCACCGAATAGAAATCCTTACTACGAACCTAGTGTAGTGGCCAGCCGAAGTCAGTTTCTGAACATTCTAATAATCATAGTGCAAGGGGAGGGAAGAATCTGCCCCCAAGACACTCACCATATAACTGCCAAGGACCATTTGCTCAGGAGATCTGGTATCCACTTCCATAACTTTGAGTACACACCTAGAAAAGACAAAAACACGGGCACCCCTTCGGGGGTGACACGGCTATGTGAGTCGACGCAGTTCTAAGATGTGGGCTGTTGATTACTAGAATGACCTACTTGAGCATTAAGAGTGAGTCTGTCTAAATTTTTTTTCATGTGCAAAAACCTATGAAAACATTTGTTGAAAACACTTTCTTGATCAAACACTTCATGTTAGTATAGGGCTTTAAGAAAAATTGTTTTCAAAAATGTTTGTTGTGTCTTCCATCACATTAATTCAGGTAAAGAGATCATCCAAAATGAACATGAAGAACAACAACTGAAATCACTCAAAAAAATTTCATACCATTGATCCAATAACATTCCCAATACTTTTCCCATGCTTAGAGATTGGAGATCAACAAAATTTCCCAAGAAATCAGTGTCTAAAAGGATTAGAAAACCCAAGAAACCATTAGGATACAAGAAAACACTGCAAAAGAGAAAATTCTTGTACAAAAGTCGACAAGTCTTGCTTCACTACCGAGGATTTCTTCACAGATACCAAGACTTTGTTAGAGGATTCACTGATGAGTATGTTGTAGATCCCTTAGATTCTCGAGCTTATTATCAAAGATTAGCTCTATCACAACGGCATAATCATAACTAACCTCTTGAATTTGAAAACATACCACAACCTTCTATAGAATATCCTTCACATTCCAATCAAATCCTTTAGTGATTTTGGAACCTTTCTTCGAAAACAAAGATCAAAACTTTAAGAAGTGCATCTCTCAAATAACTTTCTAATTTTTGGTTCAACTTCCCCAACAGGATTCTGAAATCCTTCATCAATTGGAAGCCACAATCAATAAATTAGGAGCATCCTTGATCATATCATAAGATTTTGCATCTTATCAGATCATCATCATCGCACTTGTCAAAAACTAGGATCTAAGTTTAGAAGAATTTTCAAAATCATATGCCTATCTTCACAAGATCCCAATTCAATAAATTGAAGGACAAAATCCAACAAGAAGGACATACTCAAAACATTCAAGAAGAAGGTGAAAGTAGCAATCCTCTTTACATCATGAATCGTAATCCACTTTTTGGCAAAGATACAGATAACAGAGAAGAAAATTCGTTCCACTACTACAAAGACATGAAAAAAACACAGATAGATAGTGATGAGGAACAAGATGAGGAACATCTTAGAGAGGCTGAGCAAGATCCAAAATTTCACAAAGCCATCGAAAAGATCTTGCAGCGAGATAAGGAAAAATATTTTCACTATCTAGCCGAACAAGGGGCTAAATTGCCTCATGACTTTGATACTGAAAACTTGAAAAATAAACCTGAAGAGACACCCCTTTCTGATCTTAGTGCTTTGACCCAACAAATCAAGGCACTTCAAGGACAAGTTAAATAATTACAAGGGGGAACAACCACAAAGAAATATACCCTGGAGGACATTTGTCCTTATCCTTTCGATAGAAGTCTTAACATGATTCCTTTTCCCAAGCATTGTGAAATGCCAAAATTTGATCGCTATAATGGGAAAATAGATCCAATCGATCATGTTAGAGACTTCAGAAACATGACATTGGAATTCGCTCACGAAGACACTTACTTGATGCAATTGTTTCCAAGGAGCCTTGGGGTACACTCTATGGAATGGCTATCTAAGATTACACCTCCCGTCAGGATATTTGAAGAATTGATCATTCTATTCATATCACAATATACCTACAACATACAACACCATATCACCATGATAGATCTTTGCAAAGTTGCACAAAAACCTGATGAATCTTTCATTACATTTCTTCAGAGATGGAGAAGAATGTTCGCCAGGATTCCACATCCTATTCCTGAAAAGGAAAATATGGTTACCTTCATTAACAGTTTAAATTCAGAAATGAGCTATCATTTGAACTTACATTGTCCTTCTTCTTTTCAGAAAATGATTGAAGATGCCATAACCATTGAAAATGCTTTGGTTAAAAGAGGGATAATAAAACATGACAAAGACAATCCTAGCTCATCCAACCATCACAATAATCAGGACAAGTCCAAATTTTGGACTCGCAACAAAAATATGGTGAATGATGGTGTTGTTGATGTGAATCATGCCTCAACCGAGCCATTTGTCCTCAGTTCTCCAAACATTCGCAACAACAATGTCAACTCGATTGCAAATCATGGAAATAATCCTCCTCCTCCGAGGAACAATATAAATCAACACTCTACTCCCAACCAAGGGACTTCTAACAACCAAGGTTACCGAGGAACCAATAACAATCACAATTCTTTAGGGAACACCTCAAATTCAAATCCCCAGAGATTTTCATTCTTCTCTAGTAGAAGAACTTTCACTCCATTGGGCCAATCTGTAGAATCCGCATTCAAAGAGTTGATGGCCAAAAATGTCATTACTTTGCTGCCTCAACGAAATTATGAACCCAGTATAAAGCCTCCATCATGGAATGAGGCATAACACAGATTATCACCGGTGCAAAGGTCATCGTGACAAATAACCCTGCCTCCTAAAGAATGCCATTCAAGACTTTAATCTAATAAATGACATCATCATAATAGAAGGACATCAACAAACCAACGTTGGTGACTCACCAAGTATTTTGCAACCCTTGTACAATTATCAAAAGGGTGAGTCTTCCTTAAAAGAATGGAACTATATCCATGATGATCGAGAGACCAATCATCTCTACGATGATGAGCGGTGAATACATGAAGCCAACACGAAGGTGGAATATAGAGAAGTCAACTACTGGGGTCAAGAGCATAAGCTAAAGTTATTCCTTTAAAGGTGCCTCTTCAAAATCCACCTAACATCCACCTCAACATCAATATGATTTGGTCAATCAACTTCAGAAAACTCCCGCTCAAATTTCTATTTTGGAACTATTGAAGATTTCCCCAGCCCATAAGGAAATTCTTGAAAAAGCCCTCGTTGAAACCAATGTATCTACTGATTTGGATGTGAATCAATTTCAAGCCATGGTAGGACACTTGTCCTCACCCACTTTCCTTTCATTCTCTGAAAAAGATGATGTTTCCATAACTGATCCCCATAACTCATCATTGTACTTAGGAATTCATCATTCACAAGTTTCGTGATAAGACGAGTTCTAACAGATGGAGGTGCTGGTTTGAACATCCGTACTCATGAAGTTGGTTAAGGCTTTAGGATTTTCTAAGGACTCCATTGATTTCAGAAGAAAGATTACCATAAAATCTTATGATGATGAAGAAAGAGCATCCAAGGGTCTAATCATGCTACCAATCAGAGTGGGCCCTGTTATAAAGAATACTTTTTGTCAAGTACTAGACCGTGATCTTGCATATAACATCTTGTTGGGTCAGTTCTGATCCACATGAAATGCAAGTCAGTCCCATCAAACCTATCATCATTGTCTTAAGTTTCCTTATGATGGATAGGAAATCATGATACTAGCTGATAATTCAAATATTCAAACTTGTGCCAACATAAAGGCCAGTCAAGATACTTTGGTTCCTAATAATCGAGAAGCTCATGCTAGTACCTCTCTAAAGATTGACACACAAATTAGTCAATTGACCAATACTTTTGACAAAAAAATGAAATTCAAGGATCATGGAGTTGGAGAATACTCTCTTTGTCTTGCCAATTTACCTACATCACCTCGATCACATGGACAACCGTTTATCAGGGAACATCAAATATCAGCAGCATCAACATCAAAGAAAACACCAATAGAGCTAATCACAAAATTTAATGGACAATTCATCAAAGAAAAAATTCCCATGGAAAACTCGGTGATACAAAAATTCTAAACTGGCTCTATAAAGATGAAGATGAAACATTCTTTAATGTCAAACTACCCACAGACAAATATGGAAAAGGGTACTCAATCATGCAGAAGATGGGCTATGACAAAGGTCCTATTGGAAAAAGGAAGGAAGGAGTAGTTGAACCCATTCACCTCCGTGAACTTGCTGCAAAAGAGAATTGGATTAGGTTATGATACTCCAAAGAAAGCACATCCAAACAACTACATGACACTGTCTTCGCATTACAAGAAGGCTCAGATTCACGAGAAGCATGTTTGGAAACAGTTCAGAACTTCTTGGATAACAATTCTGACACAGACTCTGCTGAATATGAATGGGACACCATTTATAATGATGAATTCTAGAGGGATAAAGAGGTTGATGTAATACACCAGTACGCCCCAACTCTAATTGAAGGTAAAGGGTCAGGGTCCCAACCACAAGAATCTGAACCACAAATCAACTATGATTCTAGTGATACTGAGTTGGATCTAAAGGATCAAGATTATCATGAGGACAGTATCATCATTGACCCACCTCACACCTCAGATCCTACAGACCACTCTATTATGACCATAACCATAGCTGATTTCACACAACCTGATGACCTGATACCTTTGATTTATCCTAATCTCATTGATTGGGATTCAACTGAACCTATCGATATACCTATGTTTCCAAGTGACAAAGCTATCGTAAACTTCTTTTCTGCAGATGATACAAATGATTGTTCCACCAGTAATTTTTGACATAGAGTTTTTGATCAGGAGAGTGTCAAGTCTCCTAGCTGCAAAAGTAAAAACAAAAAAGAGAGATCTAATGGTGAAAACTAGAATCTGGCAGTATTAGATCAAACAAAAGATAAAATAAAGAGTGTATCAGATGGTGAAAACCTCTTTGAGGCACCAGGCGATGGGAATCTTGACACTCTCCCAGAGCACTACCATGAGCGATCACCTATTCTGATTGAGCCTACAAATGCTGTCAATCTTGAGAATTCTGACAAACCAAGGATCCTACAGTTAGCTGCATCATTGACAGAGAAAGAAATACCAGAGTTCATGGAATTCCTGAAAGCAAATCAAGTAAATTTTGTGTGGTCTTACGCTGGCATGCCTGGTCTTGATCCTGATCTTATCATGCATCACTTGTCTATCAAACTAGGGGCCAAGCCAGTGAAACAAAAAGTCAGAAAAATGCACCCTCATGTTGCATTAATGGTTAAGGAAGAACTGAGAAAACTCCTTGATGTGGGCTTCATAAGACCAATTGACTATGCAGAATGGATTTCCAACATTGTTCCTATATCTAAGCCAGATAAAACTATGAGAATATGCACAGATTTTAGAGATCTTAATAAAGCATGTCCTAAGGATGATTTCCCACTGCCCAACATCGACACTATAGTTGATCTGACAGCTGGCCATGCCATGTATTCATTAATGGATGGTTTTTATGGCTATAACCAAATCAAGATTGCACCTGAAGACCAAGAAAAAATAGCTTTTACATGTCCATGGGGAACCTATTGTTGGAACGTCATACCTTTTGGTTTGAAGAATGTTGGGGCTACTTATCAAAGAGCCATGACTACAATCTTTCATGACATGATGCATATCTTCATGGAAGATTATGTAGATGACATATTGGCAAAATCATACACCAGAGAAGGACATCTTGAAATATTGTCCAATATATTTGCAAGATTAGAGAAATTCAAAGTTTGCCTCAACCCCAAGAAATGTGTTTTTC
Organism: Sequoia sempervirens; assembly: GCA_007258455.2. Lineage (NCBI taxonomy): Eukaryota > Viridiplantae > Streptophyta > Pinopsida > Cupressales > Cupressaceae > Sequoia > Sequoia sempervirens. The sequence continues at coordinate 105,768,530 of VDFB02000003.1, forward strand.
GAGTCAAATCTAGAAAAATATTGGGGTACATTGTTTCAGAAAAAGGAATTTAAGTAGATCCAAAAAAATTATAGGAAATTATGGAAATGCCCCCACTAAAGAACATCAGTCAGTTGAGATCACTATAGGGACGACTGCAGTCTATACGTAGATTCATTGCACAATTGGCCGATAAAAGTTTTCCATTCACACATCTACTGCATAAGAATGTTCCTTTCAAGTGGGATGACAAATGTGAATTGGCATTTCAACAAATCAAACAGTATTTAATGATTCCACCAGTTCTCATACCACCAAATCCAGATAAACCACTAATCTTATACATTGCTGCAACAGAGACATCTCTGGGGGCATTGCTAGCGCAAGAAGACTCTATAGGAAAGGAACGTGCAATCTACTACATCAGTAGAACACTGACAAGTCATGAGCTCAATTACACTTCTATCGAGAAGGCTTGTCTGGCAGTAGTCTTTGCTTCACAAAAATTTTGGCATTACATGCTAACCCATACAATCAATCTGGTTTCAAAGATTGATCCACTCAAGTATTTTTTGAGCAAAGCATCATTAACAGGAAGGTTAGCAAAGTGGGTAATGATTTTGAGTGAGTTTGACATCCATTATGTTGATTGCAAGGCAATCAAAGGATAAGATATCGCTGATCAATTAGCTGAAGCACCACTACAAGCAGATCATCCCCTGCACATTGAATTTCCAGATGCTGATGTCTTTACTACATAATCCAAGCAACCATGGTCTTTATATTTTGATGGTTCTTTCACTCAACATGGATCGGGGTGCATACTTTCATCACTCCTCAAGGACACACCATTCCTTGATCATATAGGTTGATGTTTCCATGCACCAACAACATAGCCGAATATGAAGCATTGATCACTGGACTTAAAATAGCATTCGAATGGAGGATTACGTAATTACAGTGTATGTATGGTGACTCACAACTAGTCATTAATCGCATCAATAATGATCATCGACCAAAGATGACAAACCGCTTCCTTATAAAAGATGGTGGATGACTTCAAGAAATACTTTGTGACATCACCCACACAAATTCCAAGGCTTGATAATAAAGCAGTGATCGCATGGCTAACATCGTGATCATTGTTACAACTCCGAAACTCGTACTGCTATGAATTTCTCATGAACAACTATTTACACCGCTTATGATACTGGAAAGCCAAATCATTTTGCCACTTGGTAGGATCCCGATTCACCTTGGTACGTAAAAATTTATGCCTATCTTAAAGACGAGCATCTTGCCAATCTCGACGATCCCAGAACTAAAAATGCAATTTTATCCACCAATCTGCTCACTACACTCTTATTGCTGACCCTCTTTATCACCGTGGTCTTGATGGTATTTTACTCTGATGTCTTGAACATGAGGAATCTGACAAAGCTTTACAAGAAGTTCATGGTGGCATCCGTGGTACTCATTCGAGTGGACTAACCTTATCCACGAAATTGATTAGAATGGGTTACTACTGGCCTACAATGGAGAGGGAATCATTCAATTTTGTGAAAACATGCTCAAAATGTCAAATTCATGAGAATCTCATTCATGCTCCTGCACAGGAACTTCAACCATTCACGCCAACCTAGCCATTTTCTCAATGGGGGTTAGATCTAGTGGGCAAGATTAATCCTTCTTTCATCGAATCTGCATAAATTCATCATCACAACATGAAAGTATTTTACTAAGTGGATTGAGGTAGTCCTTTCCTTACTGCCATTTAAAATAAATATCAAAGATTCATATCAAATTTATATTATTTGTCGGTATGGCATTCCTAACTCCATTATTACAGATAATAAGACGTCCATTCAAAAATCAGGATGTTGATGAACTTTGTGAGAGATTTCACATTCAACAGAGATATTCAACACCTTATTATCCACAAGGGAATGGCCAAGCAGAGGCCTCAAATTAAACAATATTGAAAATCTTGAAAAGGACAGTGAATGATTCAGGGAAGGATTGACACGTTCAACTCAATCCCACTCTATGGGCCTACAGATTCAGTGTCTGCATGCCAACAGGAGCAATGCCATTTGCTCTTGTTTATAGAGCAGAAGCCATATTACCTTTAGAAGTTGAGATTCCCTCACTCAGGGTATCATTAAAAGGTCTTACAATGGACGATGATTACAGAGTTTCCCGACTCCAAGACCTTGAACTCCTAGATGAGAAGAGATAAAGAGCAGATGATCATTTGAAAGCATATCAACAGATAATGTCTTGTAGCTATAATCACAAAGTAAAGCCACGTACCTTTCAAGTGGGTGATCTTGTTCTGAAAGAGAACCCATGCAATCAGCAAGACAGAGAGAAGAAATGAAAATTTGAGCCAAATTGGCTAGGTCCTTATGTGGTTATCGTAGTCTATGGTTCAGAGCCTAAGCTATCAATGTTAGAAGGGACTCCATTTGATGAACCTATCAACAAGATGCACCTAAAAGTATTATTTCTAAAGCAGCTTATCATCACCTAAAAGTCCCCAAAACAAAAAATCTGAAAAGTCCTAAAAAATACAAAAATCAGAAAAGTCCTAAAAATCCAAAAAAAATCAGAAAAAGTCCTAAAAATGGTTACCCTGGTGAAAACCTGGCAAACAGGCATCTTGGTAGCACAAAAAAAAAAAATAAAAAAAATGTCATAGGTTGAAAACCTGGCAACAGGCAGTCTATTGAAAAAGAGATGCCCATAGGGAAAACCGTAACAGGCATTTATTGACAAGAAAAATGCAATGAAACAACAAATGAAAACTGCAAATAGACGCTATTTGTAGCTCTCCATCTATTAGTTCATATTTTGCACTTAACTTTTCAGTCTTCATTTTCATGCATCTTTTCCCTTATCTTAGGGTCACATCAGCACCATGCTATCATCATTTGCCTCGAGCAATAATGTCTTACCATGCCTTGATTTTTGTACGTATTCATCTCAGCAAGTTGTGTCAATACTGAGGACAAAAGATATTGGGGGCAACCAACTTTCAGGTTTTACCAAAACATTGAGACAATAACATTGAAACCAATCATGTGAACAAAACAACCAAATCAAACTAAAACATCCAATCATTGATCCATATCACAGTAGCTTTCAATTGCATACCTTATCATGACTCATATCTGGATGATCTATAATCTGAATAATGTTTGGAATCACAGTATTTCATTTTTGAATAATGGTTGTTTAATTTTCGATATCATTTCTCTGGAGCACACTCGATGATGTACTGAACTAGAGTGGCAAGGAAAGAGGATGATTTTTCTTTGTCTATTGTCTAGAGGTTAATCATTTATCTGTTGCAAATATGTCGCGAGACATGATGATTGAAAGTTTATCATTGATGACAGTTCCAAATTTGCATCAGATGGTGGTTAGTCTTTGTCTGTTTATGCAAGAAATGCTCAGGTCATCTCGGTTCAATTATACCTAGGTGCTTGTGTTCACTTGCTATATCAAAAATCATGAAAGTTGTACTTAGGTCATCATTGGTGCTAATTTCCCCTCTGATGCTTGTACATACTTCCAACATTTTAAAAGTGCTCTATGATGATTCTAGCAAATATACCAATAAGCTCAACAAAAAGGTCAACTTCATTTAGTTGCATTTCATTTTAGGTCATTGTACATAATTGCATATTGGATTTGCATCAAAAGTTTTTGAAAGGCCAATGGTTGTCATGCTTCTTTGGACTATTTGTGGAGGACAATGTGGACGTTTGGTTCATTACCATTATGATTTATCGCTTCATCATTCATTGGCATTTCATCATTTCATTCATTTTTCTTCATATTAATTTTAGTTTCATTATAATCTCATCATCGCATTACTATTATCATCATTCCATTTTCATTATCATTTTCATTTAATATTTCATTATCTATATCATTTATCATACCATTTCATATCATTTATCATTATCATTATCATTTAACATTCCATTTTATATCATTTAACATTTCATTATCATTATCATTTCATCATCTTCTTATCGCTATCATTATGTATCACATCATTATCATGCATTTCATGGTCATTATCATTTCATTTATCATTATCATTATCATTTAACATTCCATTTTATATCATTTAACATACCATTCCATTTCATTATCATTATCATTTATCATTTATAATTTCATTATCATTTAACATACCATTCCATTTGCATTTCATTTTCATATCACTATCATTTCATTATCATTATAATCCCATTTATTATTCATTTATTCATTCATTCTAATTAAAAATCATTATATTTTCATCACATATCATTTCATCATACATCTCATCACTATCTACTCATCTCAATTTCATATTAGTATTCATATCATTTTTTATCAAATCATATCATTTTATCATACAAAATACATAATGCATATCATGACACAACATTCATTTTTTATCATATTTTATCTGCATTGAAAAATACAAAAAAATAAACATTCCATATATACATTTCCATACATACATTCATCCACCTACATGACATTGTTAGTACACATTATCAAATCATCATCATCATAATAAAATATCATATTGAATCATCATGCATATCATGTTAATCATTAACTCATCCAAATGCATACCAAAATCCATCACACAGAAATAAATGCATATCACATCATCATATCATAAATGCACAAAACATAATCCAAAATAATCTTCGTCGCTGCATATCATCACTCATCAAAAATGATACAAATATCCAGATGTCCAATGAAACTAAAATGTCCAAAGAGAAATACATCAGATAAGATCAAAAATCCGTATACATGCTCCAAAAATGCTACACATGTGCACTCTGTCTGCTAACTGGTTGAGGCCCCTAATGGAGCTGGTCCGGAAGGAGGTGGCCTGCCACTGGTGCCTGTGTCTGGGTCCTGCCGAGGCCCAGTCACTCCCCTACTCTCTATGTGTGTCTGCGATCTACTCCTCGTCCTGCTATGGGACCATGGGTATGGCTCTCTATGATCTGGAGGACACAACTCCTCGTATCTCACTCTGTAGTACTCAGCCTCCCTAGCCATCTCCATGCCCTCTGCAATGGCATCCCGCAATGACGCACTCTCTATAGTGCCTATCAGTCTCTGAGCCATGCCATTAGCCTTTACTGCCCTCCGCCTAAATGCATCTCTCTCTATAATCACTTGAGCTAACTGTGGGCCTGGGGCAGGTTCCTGTGCCTGTGCCTGTGCCTGAGCCTATGCTAGTTGTGCCTGTAGCTGCACAATGAATCCCTATGCCTATCCTAGCTGACTCTACAACTGTCCCTGCTGCCCCTGTAGCATCTACACCTGGGCCTGAAGTGTGGCTATCTGCCCCTGCTGAGAGGAGGATGCCATCCAGATCACTGTCTGTCTCCCAATCCCTGTCCTCAGCCGTCACATGATCTGGACACCCCTTAGAATATCCAGCCTCGACCTCCCCAGCACTTGTCCCTCCTCCCCACCATCATCTCCATCATCATCATCTGAACTCTCCTCATCTCTGCTCTCCACCTCCTCTCCTCCAACTGCTCCCTGCTCACCGCCGGCCACAGCCTCCTGTCTCACTGCCCCTGGCTATGGTGCTACTAGAATAGGTACTGGCTCATCCGGACTAGTAAACCGTGGAAAGGGATGCATGTGAAAATAGGTAGAGAACTCATCAGACATGGCCGCATCAATAATGTCTCGTCTGTCATGCCATGCCTCAGGTGCTAATGTCTGGAACTCTGTATACGCTATCTGATAAGAAATACATGGCCCCCATCCGGCCTCATCTCTGCTCCAAGCGTAGTGTGCAACCCCCTGTGGCATCCCCTACGTGAATCCAAACTGCCTTTGAACCCGCAATGCCAGAAACCTCTCTAGAATGAAGGGAGTCTGCCCTATCAAGAACTGAGGAATGCATACATACGACATCTCTATATCATCTGTAGCCCATGGCTCGCAATCAAGATACGGTTGCCATACAACTATATCCATGTTATCCAGAAGTCACCTCTAGTAATCTACCTTGCCCAGCTTGGGCTGGGTAAGGAACATAGCATACATATATATAAGGCCTACCTGGTGGCCTAACTCTGGGGCATGCCAGTCTCGTCATAGCAAGATGCTCCCATGCCCAGATCTGCAACACTGTCACACCGTAGGACAAACTGGAAGAACCCCTGTACACTACCTGATGCAAATCATGATAAAGATGTGCTAGCATGTAGCTCCCCCATGCATATCTCCGCGGCTGTAGCAGCATCTGCTCCAAAATCCTGCCCCATCCCACTGATAATCCCTTTTTCCGGCAATCTGGACAAAGGAGACCTCCAATAAATGCACCCAAAATTGTCGGCAAGGCTGGATATCCTCGAAAGTCAGCCTATGGTACCCAGTACCTAGCGATCTATGCATCTCCATACACCCTCCTCAAAGCATCCGTACCCCCAAGCTCCTTGTGATCATAATACACAAGGGCTCCAACCACGAGGATACCTAATATCCTGTACACGTCCTCAGGAGTCACCGTCACCTCACCAGTCGACATATGAAAGGTGTTGTGCTCCGAGTGCCATCACTCTGCCAGTGCTGTCAACAATCCTCTATTGACCTGAATCGACGGCATAGCCAATAAGGATCTCAAACCACAAGTATCTATCAAATCTATATCAAAAAGTGTCAACTCGAGAATCATATCCCATCCTGCTGAGTCCCACTCTCTAATTTGGAGGTTTTTGAAAACCTCTTATTTTCATCACAAGGGTAATTCATCAGAATCATACCAATCATTCAATCTCAATCAATCAAAATCAATTAGACTCATATCTATCAGTGACCTATATCAGTGATCTATATCAGTGACATCTATCAGTGACCTATATCAGTGATCTATATCAGTGACCTATATCAATGACCCATATCAATGACTCATATCAATGCATCATATCACTCGACCCATATCACACAATCTATCCTATCAGGAAAACCAATACACAATCTATCTATCTGGATATCATATCAAATCTGTTCTACTATCAATTACTATTTGTTTTCTATCGCATAAAGAAAATTTATTAGAAGTCATATCAATCATCTACTCTTTGTTTCCTACTCTAGGAAGCAAAGTTATCAGTTCAATCTACTCTTTGTTTTCTACTATGGGAAGCAAAGTTATCAGTTCAATCTACTCTTTGTTTTCTACTCTCAGAAGCAAAGTTATCAGACATTTACTCTTTGTTTTCTACTCTATGAAGCAAAGTTATCAATCAATCAATCAGATTATTTTATCATTTCTATCCATATCAGCATGATGACATGACAATTTACCTATCCATTGACTAAGGAAGCAATATTCATCATCATTTTCACATTACTATCATCAAAATATCAATTCTGCCTACTTTTACCATATGCGCCACTCTGTGGACTCTATGCACTCAAACCCATATGCACTGTTCTTTTTACGGGATGTGTTAAATCCCGTATGCGCCATTCTATTTACTGGATGCACTCAAACAGACCCCCTATGCGCATTTTCCCATATGCGCAGCTCTAATCATCCTAAGCGCGACTTTAATCACTGGATGCATGTTTTTATGCTATGCGTCGTTGTTTTCCCTATATGTGCTTTACCCCTAAATTTTCCTACCCTGCCCTATATGCACGTTAGTTTTCACGGGATGCGCTAAACTGGTTTTTTTCTAAATTTTCAAAATTTATCCTATATGCGAGTTTGTTTCTACTCTAAGCGCCACTATTTTTTTCGAAAGTGCGCTAACTATCCTAAATGCGCTAAAACATCATTTTAAAAACCAAAAACTGTGAAAAACTAAAAAATTACGATTCAAATGGAAAAATTTGAAAGCACAGGGGGTTAGATCGACTCACCGGTGGTCCGTACGCTGCTGGCCTCTGATATTGGTGAGATCTCTCGAATCGGTGGTGATGATAAGGGATCTCCATGTCGCGATGTCACTCTCAGAGCTACAGTATTCACTAAAGTCAAAAGTGCAAATGACTTGTATTTTTCACCTTTTTACCTTTTAAAGGTCAAACCACGAGTAAGTTGCACCCTTTTTGACTTTATTTTTCAACATGGGACATTCTTTTCATCATTTATCGCGAGCTAAACCACTCTCTCTCTCATCCGTGATTTACCTCTCGAGGGGGCATCATCAGCAGAAATATCAAAAGCATATTAGGGGCAAAATCTTATTTTTCTTTGAAGCAATGTGTTTTACACATCACTTCAAAGAGGGGCAAAATGTATACATCTAAAAATGTTCATGATTAAGCTTGTTAATTAATTAAATATGATTTATTTAATTAATTCCCCTAAAGTCATCTACATATAAATAAATTTAATTATTTATTTATATCATTCATTTTCTAATTCTTCTACCTTAATTAAATAAATAATTTTATTTAATTATTGACATTTCCACCTTCCACTTAATTAAATTAAATAATTTTTCATAATTTATTTATATTTGATTATCATATCATTCCAAAGTTTGAATATTTGAATATTTAAATAATGGAATATCTTCTTCATCCCACCTTCTACCTTTCGCTTAATTAAATTAAATAAATTCTCATAATTTATTTATATTTGATTATCATATCATATTCTAAAGTTTGAATATTTTGAATATTTAAATAATGGAATATTTTTTTCATCCTCAAATTAAAATATTAAATATTTAATTTAATATTTTCCATCTCACCCTAATTCATTTCTAAAACACAATTAAATATGATTTATTTAATTATGTGAGTTTCCATTTTCATCTTCACTTCCAAATTAAATAAATATATTTTATTTAATTTCTAACTCACGCTAAACTTACCCTTCCAAATTCTCAACTCATCCTTCAAAATGGAAATTTCCCTTCGAAACTCAATGACGGAAATTGACGGAAAAAGGAAACCTTCCATCCTCTTCTCCACTTTCAAAAATTTGCCATTGTTTGTTCGAATAAGCTTAATCCGGGCCGTCGATTGAATCAACCAATTGAATCTATTTGAAAACTCTATAAATTCTGGTGCAAATCCAAGCTTTGGTTAGACTACGCATACACACTATGCACGCATTTACACAATCATAATTGCAATCAGCTTATGCATTCACATAATTTTTAGCATCACAACAATCTTCACATCTTAGCATAGCTTTTGCATTTAGCATAATGTGCATTTGCATTTTTATCTCGTTCTTCATGATGTCCTTTTGTTGAGCTCGATCTGCTGATCTGAGAGCCATTCGAAACAACAAAACGCTGGAGTTAGAGGAAGATAAGACAATTTAAGGAAGCTGATGTCACAGTTTGCTTATTCTATTTCTTTTTCAGCTTTCATGATACAATGTCTTATTAATGTGTTTGATTTTCATTTAAATTGATCCAATATTTCACACACATACAACTCTATGTTATGATTGTTATTTTCGAAGCCCTCGGTGTTTAATTGCATAACCTTGATATTTTCTTCATCTTTTTCTTTGTTTGGTATGGTGTGAATTTTGTTGTGATGGATGAAGGTATATTTGAGGTATAGATAGATAAAGATATGTGAGGGTAAAAAAGAAGAATGAGTTATGCGAGTGCAACAAAGACAGGCAATTGAGAGAATGATGAGATGCAAGTAAGGTGTATGAATAAGTTATGAAAAGTATTTGATATCGGAGGCAAGGATATGCGAGAGTGGATATGAGAATGAATGGAATGTAAATGGTATGAATTTATCATTTTTTAGTTATATGCTTAAAATTAAATGCAAGAAATAAAAATTTGAATGAGTGAGCTGGATTGAATGAAAAAAGGAATGCAACACATTGGTATGATGCAAGGCAAGCATATAAATGGATTTTGAAATGTATTTGATTTGAGAAGAAAGGACGTGCAAGGGTGGAAATGGAAATGAATGGAATCGATAGGGTATGAAGTGATTATTTCTTCCAACAAAGGGTGGAAGAATGTCTAGTTTGTTATTGGTTATGCTTTTTAAAATCATCATAGGGCTAAGTGTGTCAATATAAACACAGAAAAAAGACTCATGTCCCATTTCTCACTCTCCTTCGTACTGAACAAGGTGCTGAGATCCTTGAGCTTCCTCGAAATGCGACAAGAGAAGAATAGATATAAAAATATAATGATATTTAAGGATAGAAGAGTCAAAACAGAAGACAAAGTGGAAGTTGTTATGCATATACTATGAAAACAATAAATATGGAAGATCATGAAACTGAAAAAATGCAAATGCTGATGCGTTAGAGAACAATAAATGCATGGAGAGAGAAATACGTAGAGCTATTCACAGATATATGCATGGATGCATCAACAGACACATGTATACACAGAAAACAGAACTACATGGATAGATGGAGAAATGAATACATGTATACATGGATGCATGCATATTTGCATATAGATACAAATGCATATGTTACATGGAAGGATGTATTCATATACACATGCAAGTATGGATGAAGGCATATATGCATATATGCATGTATGGACAATATGCATGAATGTATGTCAACATATAACTTTTAATTTTGTTATATTGGAAAATTAGCATTTATCTGTTTCTATTTATCAGAATAGCTTTATAAATCATTATTGTTATAGAAAATCAGTGAAATGCGATCGCATAGATTGATTAAATAAATTTAAGCAAAGGCATAGTTTATAAAACTGGCGAGTAGAGGTACGTAATCCATGAGTGCAAATTAAATGCATTGAAATATCAGGAAAATGCGAACACATAGAGAGGTCAAAATAATTGAAGCAAATGCATTAAATGGCATCTGGCTGGTGGGGAAGGCGCTGGAATGGCTTGGTGGCCATGGGTGGCCAGCATACTTTGGCCATTTAATATAGATTTAAGCTAGTTGCAATGCATCGCAGCTGCTTTGTGGACGTTGTATTCTGTTGTACATGCTTGTGTTCTAAGGAAGAGTATTGTATATGCATGCACAAATGCATATGTGCATGTAGTACATGCACACATGCATAGATGGATGCATAGACACATGTATGCAGATAGATAGATATGTTATAGAGAGAGGTGTGCAGATACATGGATGTGTAGAAATATGCATATATGCATCTGCAGATGGGAAGAGACAAAGACAAATACATGGGTGCATGAGTCCATACATGCATATATACATGTATCCATGCAAGATATCGATAGATGCATATATACATGGATGTGTGCATGCAATTCATAGGTGCATATATGCATAAATCGATGTATACATGTAGCCATAGATACATCATACATATATAGACAGATGCATGGAGAGATGGCGAGATATATGCATAAATCGATATATGCATGATTGCATCTATGGATACATAGATACATAATGAAATGAAGAAAAAGACACATTTATATATGCATATACAGAAGCATATAAAATTGAAATATGTTTAGCATATTGTAATCAATGAGTATTTAGACTGAACGCCTTGATAGTGGCATGTTAACTGTGTCATTGTTATCGAGTTTGTAGTGCTCATTTACCCTTGTAATAATGCATATGTAATTAATTAGGTAGTTGCTAATTAGTCTTTAAATACATAACAATTAAAAGAAAGAAATAATGATAACTATCGTTGTGCACATTTCAGCTATTAATCAAAGCCAATTAACAAAGTAGCAATGGAAAAGCATGTGCATGTTAATATGTTAGAGAGAATGTATTTGTGCATAAGTGTATAAGGATGCCATGAGTTGTGATTTCTACTTGCATGTAGTTGTATTAAACAATTAATAGTAAGTATAGAATGACCCCATCAGGTTGGGAACTGAAAGAAATAAAGGAAAGAAACAATTATAACTATCCTTCTGCAGATTTCACTTATTAATCAAAGCCAATTAACAAAGTAGCAGTGGAAAACCATGTACATGTTAATATGTTAGACACTATGTATTTGTGCATAGGTGCATAAGGATGGTATGTATCTTTAGATTTTAGATTGCATAGGTAACATGTGCTTCATAGTCATCTAGTTAGGGTAATATGATCACTTTGTGCATATTGGTATTTAATTCTGGAAATTGATGTTTCAAAAGTTATTTTTTTAATTTGGAAAGTGGTATTTAGTTGTTTTCTTGTTTGTGTTTCAAAGTGAATGCATTAAATGGCCTGTGGATTTATCATGTAATATATATTTAAGTGACTAGAGATGCATTGTGATTACTTTGAGCGTTTCATTTTTGTTATTCTGCAGATCTATGTAGTCACAGGAGATGTTGTTGCTACAAAGTCAAGACCCAAAAATGAGCTACTTGATACATGTATCCATAGATACATGGATGTGGACATCTATCATGGTATCCATTGATGCGTAGATACATGTATCTATGAATAGATGTATCCATAGATACATCGACACATATATGGATAGATGCCTGTATACATATGTACATAGAAGCACAGATACATATATGTGTGGATGCATCTATAGGTAGAAGAATACATAGAAACATAGTTGCATGGATATATAGATAGATGCATAGTTGGATACATAAATGCTTAAATATGCATGTATGGAAATATCCATGGATTGCATATGAAGTTGCATAGATACATATATCCATGGGTACATGTGTACATAGATGCATGTATTGTAGTACACATGGATGCATGTATATGTGTATCTCTGGGCAGGATGCATGGATGCATGTAAATAGAATAATTTTTTCAAATGTCATAGCTATTGTCCTCATAGGCACATATGCAAAAAATGGAAGCATACAAAAGGAAAGTGAACTATTTGACAAAAGTCATGGAATAAATGTGGATCCATGAAATGTGGTTTGAAAGGGATTATGTAAAAACCCTTTTGTCTATTCTGTTGACTGCATGTGAGCCCTGTAAAGACTATATATCTTCAATTGTTGTAGAGTTGTGCCATAGAGAGAGCTTTAGAACCAATGTGTTGTTAACCTGTGCTGTAATGAGAAGTTTGGAACAATGTAAACCTAAATTCTGAAATTGTAGCAAATTTTTCAAGAAAAGAGTACAGGGTGAGTTTCTAGAATGAACCTTTTTCTTTGTTTACAATTGCACATAGAGACATGCATACATACATACATGCACCGACACATCAGGCACAAAGTGATAGTGATAGTCCAACTAAAGCACTATGAAACACAGCTTCATTATGCACTTTAATGGAAAGAAACTGTGGAAAATAACAAATTATCATCTCAAGTAACTCGTTTCTAGGTCTAGACTCTGCAACTATAACATCTCCTGCTCAGTCGCTACAAACTCTTCCTTAGAACACGCGCTTACAGAACACAAAAAGAGCACACACAAAGTAATAGAGATGCATAGCAAGTGGCTTAACTCTATATTAAATGACCAAAGTACCCTAGCCACGCGTGGCCACCAAGCCATTCCAACACCTTCACCTCGAGCCAGATGCCATTTAATGCATTTAATTTGTATTCATGCAGTACGTACGTCTACTCGCCAATTTTATAAACTATGCCTTTGCTTAAATTTATTTAATCAACTTATGCGCTCACATTTTCCTAATATTTTAATGCATTTAATCTGCATTCATGGATTACGTACCTCTAGCCACCAGTTTTAAAACTATGCCTTTGCTTAAATTTATTTAATCAATCTATGCATTCACATTTTCCCAAATTTTCAAAACAAAAATGATTTATAAAGCTACTCAGACGAATAGGAAAATAGATAAATGTTAATTTTCCAATATAAAAAATAGCTCTCCAAATTCAAACTATACAAAAAAATAAGTAATATGTTAAATGCCAAAATGTGATTGCCCAATGCTGCCAGTTAAAAGCATTCCAACCGAATGCATGAGTATTCCTGCCTTGACGCTAGGAACCAATAAAATTCAGACTATACAAAACAGTTTATCCAAGTGAGTGCTATTAGGTTTGTTATATTCAATTTCAAACTCCTTTGACTTTAATGCATTTTCTTTGATGGTAGGATATGGAGATTCTTTTTTTATTGAGAGTTCAAAACAATATGACAAATCTTTTTGATATCCTGTGTTTAGCACATTGCAACAACAAATAGATACAAAGACTGTGCGAGCCTTCTTTTAGAGTTTGGAGCAGAAGTAAACAACATAGGTACCCTTGAATACTTGTTTGTGTTCTCATTCTACAAGAGCATTGTAGAGTTCTCAATGTTGTTTTTAGTTGCTTGTTATTCAGTATGCTGTAAAAGTGGGGTAAAAAAATTGAAAAATCATGATGAATTAGAAAGCTCAACAATCCATTGTTTTTTCTGTTTTCCAAATTCTTGATTGTTTCATTTAACAAAATAAAGTTCTTGACCAGATTCTGCTAAACTAAAACAGATGGAGGAGGAAGTGTGTCTCTGTCGGAAGCAGTTCTTGGGTGATATGAATTGATAGCAAAATTACCAGATACCCTTTTTGCATTACTGTACGTGTATTTTGCAAAAGTAATCTAATAAAAAATCAATGTTCATAAAATCTTTTTCACAGATTATTGGAGTTTAAACTGTTACTTGTTTATGCTACATGTCATTGTATTTCATAGCTTATGTTTCCTATGCATTCCTTGTTTCCAATTCCTAGACCTTGTCTATATTTCCACATTGTGAATATATGTCTACAATAGCATTTTCAACTATTATATCTACCTATAAGCCAATACATAGCTACTGGGGATAAATAAGTGTGGGCAATATTATAGAGACAAACTTATTTCAAGTGCCTTAAATTCATTATCATCTTAGAAATAGGTTTTTACTTTTTTGTGATATCTACCAGTAGCAAGGGAGCAATGAAGGACCTAGCTAACAATTGCATCTTATGTTTTTATTCCCTCTTGTTTGGAGTAAGAATCTCCATTTGTGGTATAATCATATAGTTTGTTTGGCTATAACTTGAAAAACAGGGGCTTGACTACATTGCACAATTATAAATTCGTTTTTAATACATTACAGTTGTACTTGATCTTATTAAGGTGGCAGAACATCGTAAGTAATCCAACAAAAGGATGTGTAATTTTAGTCATTGACCATATGTAGACAAGTTTTGATGGTAAAAAGGTAGACAACAATAATATAGTGTGGAATATAGTGGAGGCTTATGCAAAGATGAAAATAGTCAGCTCTTCCGGCAATTTGTCAAGACTCTCTAAGTTAATACAGTTAGGCTAGGAATATGTGGGGTATACATATGATGATTGAAAAGAAGCTCTATCTGTAGCAATATAAGACAAAGAGAGAAATATTATTTTTTTAATGATTTGTGTATTTTGATTCAAAGTTTTCTAATATACGTGTTATATCAGTCATGCATTTGAAAATAGTGTTACTCCATATACAAATAAATTTAAGCAAAGGCATAGATTTGAAAACTGACAGCTTTTATCAATACAAAGGGGATGTTTATAGTGACAGAGCAAAAGCTTCTGTGCTCATTGAATGAACACCAAGAGACGAGTTACTCAAGGTAGAAAATTGCTACTTTTATTTATTTTTCTTCATTTTATCCCATAAATGCAAGTTGAGTTTCACAATGCATCAAAACACATTTGTGCAAAAAACTCCCAAAATTATAATTGCAATGGATGACAGTGATAGTGTAATGGATACTAATAGTCAAAACATCGAAAAACACTAGCAAGTATTTTTTTAGATTCAATAGAAACAAGTATTAATTGAAAACAAATTAACCTGGCAGACTATTTATCATAGGTTCTTGAATTCCAAATGTACAAGTGTGAGCATGGTTCTCTACAGGCTTTTGCTATGCATTTTAACTATATTGTTGTTTTGCATCGAGCCTAAAGAACCACTGTAAGTATGGTTTCCAAACAGATTTAAATCAATCAATTTAAATCAAGAAAGGTTTCCAATTACACTTAATACTTGAACCATAAAGCATCATTGCTTCAAGCTATAGCAAAAGTGCAGATAGGCACACAAAAGAAAATTCAACTATGACATCATCTCACAAGGATTTTTTTGCTATTACTATGATTAACTATTGAACTCAATTGGCTCATCAGTCAAATAGCTTGATTGATCACTAACCTAACTTGTTTGAAAGCTATCTTGTTAAGATGATTAGTTAATTTCATTAATAAGTAAAAGATATAATTGACTTAATTTGCATGAGTCAAGTGTAAGATTGACTTATTTGTTAATTGACTTTGATTAATGTATCAGAGAGAGATGAGACAAACTAAATTGTCATGAGCGAAATGTGAGATGGACTTATTAGCTGATACGCCACATATACTATGACATTTGAGCTTTCATGAAATAATAGCGAAAGCAATAGAATAAACAGATGGCTTGAACATAGACAAAGGAATACAATTAATATGGACAACTATAGCTTGTTGAATATTTGTAGCACAAGAAACACAAAGGAAGATGTTGGCGAAGGTTTTGCAATTTCGGTTTGCACCTAGCAATTGCATTTGCTTCCTTGTCTATAAAGCCTTTTCAAGAAATTATTTTTTTGCATATGAATGGCCATGATTGGTTTAACTGATTTGGTGAATAAAGATGATTTATAATTAACTATAATTAACTATTCAAGAAAACTGATCTATCAATGAACTAGTTTCATTGATTGGTCAAGTAACTTGATTCACAGTTAACTTGATCAGCTATTTAGTTAATTTGCTTGAAAGTTTGCAAAAATATTTTTCGACAAATAATTCTTTGCATAACTTGCAATCATTACACACCAAGAGCCAACATTTCTTCGAGGAATTCTGTCAAACAGTTTACATGTTTTTCTTGTGCTTCCATATTTTGTATGCATATTCATGACAGCATTTCAAACCATAATATCTGTCAGAAATCCACGTCTTATCATGCTTAGATGAATGTACATATCCTGTTCTAAAGCTCCTATTTTATTAAAAGCAGGAAAAATGGTCAGAAAGATTGTGTATCTGTGAATGTGAATAGGCAAGATTGATTTAACTGATTTGGAGGATAAAGATGACTAATAATTAACTATGACTAACCACTCAACACAATTAATTCATCAACCAATTAGCTTGATTGATCGCTGAATTAACTTGTTTGAAAGCTATCATGTTAAGCCAATTAGCTAATACACCACATATAGTATGACATTTGAGATTCAAATAAGTCTCATGGACGCAAATCTGCTATCATGTTAAAGCCACGTAAACATTGATGTTCCAATTCCATGGGGTCATTCTATTTCCATTTTCCCAAGTTCATTTCATTCCATTATCCAGCACTAATTATTAAATGTTTAAACCAGCTACATGCAAACAGAAATCACAATTCATAGCATCCATATACACCTATGCACAAGTACATGTTATCCAACATATTAACACACACATGGTTTTCTAGTGCTAGTTTGTTAATTGCCTTTGATCAACAGTTCAAATGTACACAAGGATAATTGTAATTATTTCTTTGTTTTAATTATTATGTACTTAAAGACTAATTAGCAGCTACCTAATTATTTAACTATCCTTGTACACATTTGACCCATCAATCATAGTCAATCAATAAATCTGATTCCACCTGTTTTCTAATAGTATTGGCATGCAATTTTCTTGACACCCTTTCACACCTTTTGCTACCACTAAGGCACCCTTTGTGACCCTCCAGCTTTATCACTAAAAGTAACAACACAACCTTCATCATCTAGTTGCCCTGCTGAAATTAAATTTCTGCTTAACTTTGGAACATGCCTTACCTCACGTAGTAGCCAATGATTCCCATTCACAACTTAATCTTGATTCTTCCCTTTCCAACAATCTGACAGGTTCGTTATCTCCTAAATAAACCAGCCCAAAATCCCCTTGGACATAATCAAGAAAATAACTTCTATGGGGGTAGCATGAAATGAAGCCCCTGAATCTAACACCCAAGAATCATCAGCATTATCAAGGGAAAGAATCAAAGCATCCTCATCAGATTTATTACTTACCACATTTGCCTCTTTACTTCCTTCCTTTCTATCTCCTTTATTTTTCCGAGACCAGCAATCTTTCTTCAGATGACCCGGCTTACCACAGTACCAACAATCCCTCTTGTCTCTAGATTGGGACCTTTTGTCCTTTGATTTTCCTCATGACTTCCCACAATTTCCATAATTGTTTCCTCTCTCCTTTGTTCTGCCCCTGCTTTCTGCATTCAAAACACTGCCTGATGTGGATGTTCCACCTGAGCTTTTCCTACAAATTTCCTCGCTCAAAATAACACCAACAACATCATCAAACTTCAATGTATTCAACCAAAACAAAATTGCTAATAGCCATTACCAAGCTATTCCAACTTTCGTGCAAAACAGAATCAAAAGAGCCCTAACTTCTTCATCAAAGTTTACTTTTACGATAATTGACTAGTGACTGTATTAAACTCATTTAAATGATCAGTAACTGACCCACCTTCTACCATTTTCATATTAAATAAACACTTCATAAGAAATACCTTATTCAAAGCGGAAGGCTTTTCATATAACTTTTCCAGGGTTTCCATCAACTCTTGAGTTGTCTTTGTTGTAATATTGAATGCCACTGATTGTGCTAGGCACAAACAAATACTTCCAAGAGCCTTTCTATCCAAGATCTCCCAGTCCTCATCTGACATTGCTGCGGGTTTCTTGGTTTTCCCTTCCAATGGCTACCATAAATCCTTTTGATAGAGATAGTCCTCCATCTGCATCTTCCATAACTGATAGTTCTTCCCATTAAACTTCTCAACCTTCTTACCCTCATCTTCCATTGCCCCCACTCAACCATGAGATCTTTCCTATAGACAATAATCGAAACACAACCCACTCTAATACCACTTGTTAGGGTTAGAGATGGCAGATATCTAACAATTAAATGTAGATTTAATTAATAAACAGAGAAACTAAAACACAGAATAAATCATAACACAGATAATTTAACGTGGTTCACCCAATCCGGGCTACATCCACCAAACCACAGCCATCCAATACTTTTATTATCCAGTGTAAAACCTATTACAATCTTGTGAATAATCGCGTTTTTCATCATACACTAATACCCATCTGAACCCCTTTTTAACAAGCTTAGAAGCTTCCAAATTTAGGGTTCTACAAAATCAGATTTTTCCTTTTTCATTGATTTTTCCCTTTTTCGGTGATCATGGGCTATATAGTATACTATGGGCTATATAGTATAGCATGATCAGTCACCACATACCAACAATCTCCCACTTGGAGACTGATCAGGCTCCATACCAACACAGTTCCGTAGGAAAAGGAGTCAGGTCCACCAAGGATCTTATGGAATAGTGGGGAACAAAATATATTGAGGCTCTGGACTTAGGAGAAATTAAAGTCTCTCTATTTATATCAAGCAAAAAAAGAGAAGGTTATCATAACCTTGTCGAGGATTGACAAAAGTTCCCTAACTTGGAAAAAACTTTGAAATGACTTGAATTAACCAAAGCATTTAAAGGTTATAGTGATGATTTTAGGAACTGACACACTTTGGGACTTTAAAAAGATGAACCTCAGACTATAAGTTATAATACGGTGGGAAAAGGAAAGGTTATGAAAACCTAGGCGACGACCGATGGAGGTTTCATAACCTTTAAAAAATACCAAAACTCTTTGTCCTTATTGTATTTATCAGCAGAAAGAGATGTTATTATAACCTTGTTGATGACCAATGGAGGTTTCATAACCTTTATAAAATATCAAAATAACTTAACTTCAACTTGGTTGGAACATATAAAATTAGGACAACATCTTGGGACATCAACAGGCCTTATGAATGCACCAAAGACTAACTTTAGAAGAAAAATCATGATATGATAGATGGGAACAAGGTTATGGAAACTTAGGTGGGGACTGATAGAGTTATGAGAACCACCAAAAGTTCCAACAACTTTCAGGCTTAGCACATTCTTTCTAGCATTTCTTTGAGGCATGTGATATAGTCATAGAGTAAGTTGCAAGCCCTAAGTCCAAAGCACAATCAAACTTAGTTGAAAAAGATTAACTCTTTCCTTCTCAAGCAAGTGATAAGAGGTAAGCCCAAGGATCGATGCCCAAAATGTTGAAACTTTTCAAGGATTGATGTAATGACACCCTAAGTCCCATGAATCCTTCTCCCTAACATCCTTATGAATCCATTTTGAGGTCTCAAACAACAACTCCTTATTTGATATCACTCATATCTCCTTTTAACCTTAAAGAGGTGCCCCTTTTGACCTCAATCAAACTCATTGCCACAATCTCCCCTTTGACATCCATAAGATGCCCTTTTGACATCAATGACAATCATATTGCCAATAGATTAACCTAATTATAGCTAGGTCCAACCATCCCTATTAGATTAACTCTCCATTAACACCTCCCAATTACAAGTAAAGGTATGATGTTCTAAGCTAAGTGTAGATCATAATTACATGATAGGTCACAACACAATAGAAATATAGAGTCTAAACTCTTCATCTTTCCTTATTTACTTGTTATCTTAATTTCTCTAAGTTAAGCAGTATTATAGGGATCAAATCTGCACCTGCTATTTTTACTAAAACCTCTAAGGCTCCTTTAGTGACTTTAGTCATAATAATTGATATGAGGAACCTCAAGTGAATACTATAGGAGGCATTCACAATCAACATGAGTCAAATGATAAGAAAGGACTGCTACAACACGTGGGCCTTAGTAACACATTATATCATGAAAAATAATAGTATCTATTAATGCAGATTTAATCATTTACTTTAACAAAAGCATTCACATAAGAATTTAACTAATCTACTCTTAGAATCAAATGACTAAAAGTACAGTGGCACTCAAACACATTTGGATCTTGCATCATCTAAATGATGCACTCTAAATGTACATAGAAAAGTAGCATAAGTTTAGAATAAAAGGGGTTGTAACTTTGATATAAAGGGAGGGGTCTTACAAGAAGGTTCCAAGTGCTAGGACCCGAGAGATCAAGAAAAAGTATTTTGATGAAGAGAAGAATGAGCTACTATCCATGGTCAATATTCATTATAATTAGGAATTGGAGGTGGAAAACACCTTGAAGAACATGAAATAGTTGTTTTTATTTAGTTCTCTAATTTTGTTATGAGTTGTTGTTGGTTTGTTGTTACTTGGTTGTTGTATGACTATGTTTTATTTTGAGTTAGTAGCATTTTTATGTGAAAGGTTTCAGGTTCCTTAAAAACTTGTTTATCCTATTAATAAAAATATTTTTTGTGTAAAACTAACCAACTTCAAATGCTATTGTTGATTATGCTAACAAGTCTTGGAACACCAATCTCGCATAGATAAATTGGAATAAGTTATTTAAATAGAATTGGGATGGGGTCTTGGAACCAAAGAAAGCATGCTTTAGATGAATGCTTCTCTTAAAAAAATTTCCTTAGTCTTCTTATGATGCAAATACAAACCTGTGTGAGTTATGTAGAAAGACTAAAAATATTGATCATATATTTTTGAATGTTTCTTTTCTAAAGAGATTCAGCTAATGTTTTGTGTTGAATTATGTGAATGGGGTAACATAAGGTAGATTAAAAAGCATGAAATTATTGCTATTAAAATTGAAGGGATGCATAATTTTTCTAATTTATTTTGGATTATTTTATCTACTGAAATTTTTTGGATGATATGGAAAGCTAGGAATGTGGAAAAATTTCAAGGCAGGGTGAGAGTACTTATTGAGTCAAATATATGACTCATTTTTCATAATATTTTTGTGTAGGTTATAATGAAATTGGAGGTTTCCAAAGATAAATTTTAAAAGATGACTAGGGGAAAAAGAGTGGAGATAAAGAAAGATGAAGTCAAGTATATAAGACAGTAGCACTGCAACACAAATTCCAATCTAAGCTTCATGAGGGATTGCATGGAGTTTCAAAAGAATTATAATAGAAGATTAAAAATAGTGACAACTAAAAAGGACAGAGGACCCAAATTCCATGAGAATCAAGATGAAGAAGGATCTGTTGAAGTGGTCAAATCTAACTCAAAAATGTCCAAAATAGACCCCCCCTTGGGATGCTATGATATTGATAGATGTAGTGAGAGCCATAATTTATAGTAGTTTTACATAATTATTGTTTCTCCTTTTGATCATTTTGTAATATAAATTAATGTTGTATATAGATGTCTAATGTAAATCAGATGTAGATATAAGACTTGAATTACTAGGATGGATAATCAGACATAGACCTAATATAAAAATGTAAATGTTTATTATGATATTTATAAACTATGTTTAATAAAAATGATAGGGATAATGGATTTACTATCACATAAGTTCTTTAGAAAATTTTCAAGAATATGAAGGCAATTGTATATTTTACTCATACAAATTTCATCATTACATGCAAAACACAACCCTCACTTCTTGACATACAAGAATATACGTAAATCCCCTTGTTTACATCCTGAAAATAAACAACAATAATCCTTTATCTATTTACCAAGTATACACAACTATTTATATTTCTTTTTTTAAAAATGCTCACTAAATTAAAAATATTAATAAAATTCCCTTTTATTCCAAATTTGATATGCACTAGATATCTAAAATCCTTTCTCCTTCCACAAAAATGTTGAATAAATTAATCGCCATCCATCCAAGCTCAAATCTATTAAAATTTTATATATGCAAGCCATGGTTTGAATAAAACTATACTCTCTTTCCTTTCAAAACTTACATAAAATAGAAGAATATGATTAAAAATCCAAAAAAGATGTCTCTTTTCTCTTATTCACATTTGCAACAATTTAGAGCTAAAATTTAAATGACCTTCACACACCCTATTTATAAATTCATTTTTCCTTTTTCAAAAAGTCACAATTCCCTAGAAAATTTATATAAGCACAACCTACTTTATTTTTTAATAATAATATAAGAATAATATTTTAAAGACCTTTAAATTTGCTAATTCAATTCCAAATACCCCATTAATATTTCATTTGCATTTCATCATTTCACTAGGCTATAAGATCATTCTCATGCATAGAAAATTAATGCAAATGCAAAATTAATAAAAGCATGTAAGGAACATGAACACATTATTAGTCTTACACAAATGAAGATCAAGGATCATGTGAAAATTAAATAGAATTTCATAGTCTTAGACACATGACATCATATTACCTTGCGTACATAAAAAAATGGCTTACAAAACCAAATATACCATGTGTTTGACTCAAATAAATCATCATTCATTTTTTATTTTTTATAGGTTAGTGTTATCAAAATTTTGGGTGATAAGTCCGAGATTATTTAAATTTATTTATGTCCTATTTCACATGGTTCAATGGCTATGCTATCATCTGATAATCTTAGCATATTCCACCTGGCATAGTGGCCACGTTGTCATTCAAAAGGAATTTTGAGTCCTTCCAACCTAACGTTGATGGATGACTTCAAATGGCTCGAAGAATTTGAGCTTTTTGAAGAGTGAACATGGGTTTGCTCTAGTTTTTTACTTACTCCCAAATAAAATATGCCTAGGGTTCCTTTATGGGATAGATCCATTTAATATACAGAAGAAGGATATATGATATGATAGTGTTTAGTTATGATAGTGATGACTTCTATAAATATTTATAAATTTTGAAAATGTGAAAATATACATGTATAGGGTTAAGCTCGGTTTTAAGAAATTGTACTAAAAATGGCGTTTATAGATGTGGTTTCTAAACTCTTATGATATTAAAGGCATATTAATCCATGCTCTCTTATTGTATGGATTTTTTGCTTTCCTGTGAAAAATGATTTGAGCAAACGAATGATTCTAATTCACCAATTTAATGGTTTAACCCTAATTCCAAAAATTTGAAAGTCCCAATGTGATTTCAGTGTATGCATTATTACAACTACTATTCAGAGTGTTAAATTATGCCCTATTTTGATTACTAGGGTTGCACTCGTTTGTCTTTTAAAATTTGAACTCTTGTTGCTAGACAAGAGCTTTGGTTTTAATTATGAAAATTTGGGTTTCGAATTGCAAAAGGGACATGGTCCCTATGGCCAAATTTATTTATCATTTGGTTTACATTTTACGTGTTTAAGTTATGCCTCCCTGGCGATTATTTACTTGGTTGTTCCCTTAATTGCTCATGATTATTCCACCTTGGATGTTTTTCCTGAGACATCCGCTCCTCCGAGAGTTGGCATAAACACAACCCTTGGCACGTGTGTAATGTTATAGCTTCCAATCCACTTTTTAAATTTGCAAGATGGGTCATTTCTTTACCATTTTTTTCCCTTGTTACAGTTTTGGAAAAAAGCCCAGTTATGGAAACTCCAGTTTCACTTACTTGCAACAAGACTCAAGTAGCATTTCTTGGGCCAATTTCTAACCATTGTTTAAAAGGCTTGTCGTAGAACCCCAACTCCCCAACCCTTAAGGCTGTTAAAATGGTGTTAGGATGGGGGTTTATGACTACCAGTGAGAGATACCGAGTGAATTCAGATATTACTTTGTGTTTGGTAGCTTCCTTGTTGAATCTTCATGCAAGCAAGGAGATTATTTTTCACTTGAACATATATACTTTGAATCTTTTTAGAACCTAAAGTTGTTTTATTTATCTGTATACAATGGTTCATGGAATCTTAAGGCTTCTCTTTTAATAGTTGTGTAGACATGGAAAATACACCGACATACTTGATCCTGATTACTAACACCGTTTCATCCAAAATCATCTTCTTAGCTGAATTATCACTCTTCATCCCTTAATTAAATAAATCATTATTTATCTGATTAAGTCATTCTCTCTCATTAATTAAATAAATCAATGTTATTTAATTAATCCTCTAGTCTCTATTTAATTAAATAATTCATTTGAATTAATTAAATCTCTAATGACATCTTATTAAATTAAATAAATTAAACCTTATTTGATTTAATCTAACATCATCCCTCTTTAATTAAATAAATCAAATCCTTTATTTAATTAAATCTAAATCACTTTCCTCTCATCTTTGATTTAAATCAACCCAAAAATCTAAATCAAATAGTCACATCATCTAATTTCCCTCATTAAATTAATTAAACCCTGATTAATTTAATCCTAATTATCCAATTTCTCTAGATTTTGCCACTTGCACATGAAAATACATTTAATGGATTTATTAAATCCCCATTTTCTTTCAACTTGGCATCTTTAGGGGAATATTCCTCCAAGTGGATTTGTCCTTCCAACAAGACATTCATTCCCTCTTACATGTCCTTGTACATTGAGCCAAGTGGCATTTAATTCATTCTTTTTCCCTCTAACATGTCATTTCATGATTTTCAAATTCTACCTAATTTTATTTATTGTGCACATTCATCAAAATGTGCTCAAGCTTCCTCCATTCACATCTTGACAAGTGGCACTTTCCCATTGGATGTTGAATGATCCCACATTACTTCATTTTTGCTCATTCCTCCATCTTGTCTTTCTATAAATAGAAGGACTTCCTTTGTATTTTGATCATCCACAATTTGAGCAAGTCTACTATACTCAATTTCATCCTCAAGCATATCCATTTTCATCCGATTTATCAAGTTTGTAGCTAGGTTATTGCATATTTCTTCATGGAGCTCAATTGAATCAATCATCAAGTGGATCAATCTTCATCAAATCATCATAAGCTTGCATAAGAGTTGGGAAAGGGCCAATTTCCACATCAAATTGGCACCAACTCCCCCATGGGATTGAGAGTTTGCATCTTAAAATAAGATTTCATTGCTTTCTTGGTTCATTTTCTTTATTTTCTTTCCTATTTGAGCTTTGCAAATGAATTTCATGGGGAATCTTGATTCTCACTTGAATTTGATCTAATATTGTGTTTGTTTCTCATGTTTGTGCAGGTCTAGGATTGGGGTCCTACATTTTGGTGCTAGGAGGGAAAATCTCAAGTTCTAATCACGTTTTTAACAAAATTCTTTGCTTTTCTCTAGTGTTTTGGTGTCTATAGGGAACATTGCTGCTATCAATCTAGTGGCACCATACAACACCGCTATTAGTCCAGTGGCACCATACAGTGATGCTACAAACTCCAAACTTCATCACTGCAACCTTCCCACCCAAAAATTCAAATCTTCAAACTATGATGTTGGTTCAATTCTCGGGCACTAGAATTTTTAAACTTCAAACTGTGTCGTTGAGAAAAACTACGCCACCATCACATTCTTTGTTCTACTACAGAGCATCGCATGTAGACCTAGTGGCGCTATACATCGCCACTTATTTCTTCATATAGCACCGCATATGCGGGTTGCACCGCTAGAGTAGAGTAAAAAGCTTGAAATTAGTTAATTTTGACATGTGCTTTTTCTATTTTGGTTGCTTTGGGCTACTAACTGGTTTTCTAACCTCTGTTTTGCAGTTCTAACTAGTTTTTTGCAGGTTGGCTTAAAAAAAGGTGAAGGAGGGAAACAAATTTAAAGGTTCATAATGACATTATCCTCTCATTACATCAAGTTTTTTTGAACACATTTGTGTTTTTTTAACACTTTGGGAGAACTTATAATATTTCTTCTACGGATTTGTTACCTTCATGTGCTTAGGACACACTAAATTTCTTTTGGGCACTAAAAAGAACACTACAAAAGCTTCCATTTTGCTACAAAAGGTTAAAAAGAACTTTAGACAAACCTGCTAGATTTTGTTTAAGGTTAACAACTGAACAATCAAAATCTCACACTTTGGTGCTTAAAAAGAAGTCACTCTTGCTTTGAAAGGATAAAATGAACATGTGCTTCTTTGTCTTGTAATTACTTACCCAAAATAGCACCACCAAAAAGACATGCCCTTCTCTCACACCTCACGGCGATCTTGAGAATCAAAAGGCTTTTTGGTGATCTTAATTTGTGTAAGTGATTGCCTCCACATTTCATTTGGGATTAAAAATTGAATAAATCTTGTGAGTGTGAGTGGAACATATTGTGTGTGTTCTCTCTTTGTTTCTCAACAAAGATCAATTGAACTATGCATATGTTTGCTCTCTTTTGTTTATCTTAGAGGGCCTACCTTGTGGGAAAAAGTAATCACCCAAGGGAACGACCCAACCAAGAACATGCTAAATCCAAACGACTTCCAACCAGTATATAAGTGTGGGTACTTAAGGAAAGGCAAGTATCACGAGGATCATTTCGACAAGAAGGGTAGAAATGGACTCTCACCACATGGGTGGTCCCCACGAATGGAATGCCCGTATTAAAACTCTTGTTTAGAAAAGGCCAAAATCCTTGATCTATTTGTTGGTGCAAGAATGGTCGTTCTGAAGCCACTCCACACTTTTACAGTTTTTAGTAAAAATGGAAAGTATGCCATGGGAGTTTCATGGGTACTAATTCTTGGTTTCCTTGTATAAGTGAGTGTTGTGGAGGGGATCCAGTGGGGTCAAGCATCTAACCATTCGCTAAAAGTAGGCGTAGTTGGACTTGTCCAAGTGGGGACTCAACAAATATAGTCTTTCATATCCATAGGGTTGTGCTTGTTCTTGGAAACAAAACACTTTTCTTGTTCATAAACATTGGGAAAAAAAACATTCAACATTGTCATCAAACTTCAAACCCTTTAGGAGGCAAATATCTTTGACAAAATTCAAGTGTTATTGCTTTCCCTAGGGATTTTGTCCTTAGAGATTTCTAAACATTTGAATTTATATCTCAATTTTCTTACTAAAGTCAACAATGGGAAAATTTTTGCCTTAATTTCCTTGATTTCCACATAATACACTTTGTGGGATGATAAGAAGTTGAACAATAGACATTTAGTTTGAAGAAACCTAATCAAGAACTGTTTGTGGTAAAAATAAGTCACTAAGCAAAGCTAAGAACAATTGAACCCCACACGTGTCTCAAATGATTTCATGCAAGATCAAAATCCAAAAACCAAAGAAAAAACCTCTTAGTCCAAAAGATCATCAAAATCATCTCTCAATGCTCTACGAATTCAGACAAAGATTTCTTTTCAACTTTTACAGAAGAGCTTCAAGAAACAATCCCAATTTGTACTCGTTTTATTATTGTCAAAATCTAAATCTTTTTTGGAAATTTGAGCATCTTGTTTAGAGTAAAGTGTGTTCTTCAAAACTGAGGTCTTGTAACAAGAGTATTTTTAGGTACACATAGGATCAAATCAAAACCTTGATCCATCTTTCAAACATCAAACAAAAATCATCTCACCAACAACTCTTGAAAATCTTGAAATCATCCTTCATGTTAGACTTTTTGGCAAATCCATGAATCAAAATGCTTGAATCAAACATCAAATCATCTTGTTTAGCTAGGTATATGTAGATGCATCCTTCTCCATATGCTTGGTTGAATTAACATCAAATCATCTTGTTTAGTTAAGTATATGTAGATGCATCCTTCTCCCCACACTTAGTTAAATTATCATCTTGTGAGCAAGTCTATCCCATAGATAACATCCAACATCTTGGGATCCATTTGTTCATTATCCAAAATCAAAAGAATCCAAAACCAAATCAAGGTCAAATCAAAATCCAAGAATCCAAAATCAAAATCCAAAACAAATCCAAGAATCCAAAAAAAAATAAAAAAATTCCCAAAAGTCTAGCATCCCCTTAAGATCTTCTAAGAGTTTCATCATCCATATCATCCATCTTTCACACCATTTCATCATCACACTTTTGATCCTTAAATCATCCTAAATTTTCTCTTTTGAACCTAAGGTTAGATCAATCCAAAGAATTAGAGATTCATCTCCCACATTCTTGAAAATTGATCCCTATTTTATGGTGCAAACTAGATCACAACACAAGAGGAACATGGAGACAAAAAAAGAAACATCAACTTCAAGTGACTGAAGTCAAACCAATTCTGAAATCAATCCTGTTGGATCAAATGATCCCCTAACTAATCTTCCTTCATCATCACAAAATCCTCAAGAGGAAGGTCAAGTAGAGGATATCACCAATAATTCCTTCGGGATGACAAAAGATGAGATCATTGAAATGGTCCAAAATCCCAAAAATCATAGGATTGTTAATATCATGATGAAGCTCCATCCTTCACAATATATGCTTGAATTAGCAAAACAAGGGGCTAAAATCCCTTTCGATTACGATGTGAGCACCATTGTGGAACCAACTCTTGGGATTATTCCCCCAATATCAACCACACTCCCAATTTCATCCACACCCCCAATTCAAAACATCACTCAAATCATCCTACAAATTACATCATCCATTGCTCCAACTCAACCCATTGTTAACAAGGGGAGCACATTTATCAATGCACTACAAACACACCCCCTTGTGAATAACCAAGATTTGGACACAAACACTATCTTGGGGAAACCCATCCCCCAAAATCCATTACACCCATATGTCCCCCTCATCTTTCATGATCCTAATGATCCATCATCATCATTTCACGCAACACCTCAAACCTCTCTCCCCATAACCTCAGAAGGATAAGGTGACTTATTCAGACCTGGCGATATCTTTGACCCTTCATCTTCTCATTTCCTCAAGGGAGTATGCCACTCACTTTTCCACCACTTCCACCCTTGCTGGAAATATCCACACCACCTCTCAGTTTAGGGATTCCCCCTCTACCAAACATCAATCAACAAAATCAAAACAACCCTCGAAGCATCAATCAAAGCATCATACCAAATCCTGCCATCTTGTCATCGATATCACAACAATAGATGGAAACCATCCCGATAACTCAAGCAATCACCACATCATTAACTATCCCACAAATATCTCAAAACATGGTCTCTCAAGGACCAAGCATGTCGATCGCACCATCCGCCACCCAAATCCCAATCATCAATACAATGGTGCCTCTCATCACCACAACAAGCACCATCCCGAATCCACCACCACCATCGACACCCAATTCAAACACATTAAACCAATACAACATTGTGTTGCAAGCTACTCAACAAGCTGCCTATCAAAAGGCACTCCAACAAATCCAAAGCCGACAAGTTGCATAGCTAGCCGCTTAGCAAGCGCAAGCACAACTAGCTACACAATAGGCACAACAAGCTTCCCAAGTTGTGCAAGCCGCTTGAGCTAACCAAGCCGCATAGGCTACACAAGCCACATAGGATACACAAGCCACATAGGCTACACAAACCGCACAAGCTGTGCAAGTAGCCCAATAGGAAAAAGTGCAAGCTCAAGCCCAATATCAAGGTCAACAAGCACATGCACATGCACAAGCACAGGTGCAAGCATAATACCTCACACAACAACAAGCAGCCCAACAACAAGTGTACCAACAAGCGCTAAAACAATACCAAGAGTAGCAAAAATTAGCCCAACTAGCAGCCCAACATCAAGCATTGTTGGCGCAACAACAATAGTAAGCTCAACAACAGGCACTATTAGCGCAACAAAAATAGGACCAACAACAAGAGTTGGTACAATAGTAATTACAAGCATACTTGGGGCAGTAAAATGTGCAAGCACCATCCACCAACACACCAACCAATCCACCCACCCCTCCAACAATTAAACCACCACAAAACACCTTCACTCCACCCCCTGATCCATAAAATGATGTGATAACACAAATCAAGTTGCTCTCGCAACAAGTGTTTGATCTTTAGTCAGGGAAGAACACGAAAACACCCAGCAACTTGTGCCCCTATCCATTTGACAAGAGTCTTGCAATGAAACCATTCCCAAAGGGATTTGAAATCCCCAAATTTGATAAATACCGTGGGAAAAGAAACCCTGAAAATCACATTAGGGAATTCCAAGTACATTGTATGGAAGTTGCATATGATGATACATATCTGATGTAGCTATTTCCTAGAAGTTTGGCTAGCCAAGCCATGGAGTGGTTCTCTCACCTCCCTCTAGGTATCAAAAAGTTCCAAGAGATAGTAAACACATTCATAAAAAAATACGCATTCAATATCTATATGGATGTCAGTCTAGAGGAACTAACGACTCTTAAACAAGGTAAAAACAAATCATTTGCTTCCTTCCTACAATGATGGTGATCCAAGGAAAATAGGAGAAAATGGTCCATGCCTAAAGAACAACAAGTTTGCACCATCATTTCAAATCTCAAAGGAGCCTTGGCATTCCATCTCAAGGTACAAGGTATCACCACATACGACCAATTGATATCCAAGGTGCTTAACATTGAATGAGCCCTTATTGCACAAGGGGGGTCACCTGCATATCCTTAATAGCAAAATAATCGCCCATCCACTAGCTATAATGACAAACCTTGCAAATGGGTGAAAAATAGAAACATTACCAATGATGGTGTTGTCAACGCCAAAGTTGTCATCAGTGCTCCTCGACAAAACACCCCAACACCCCAGCAACCACCCCAAAATAACAATCAGAACAATCATCAAGCTAACATTGTAACTCAATAGCTGAGCAATCAAACAATCAACAATGTGAAAATCAAAGGGGGCCACCCCAATGAAACAAAAACTCCCCCAAATGGAAATACACAACCCTTAGGGAATCATCTAAATCCATCATGAAGAGGCTAGTGGCAGAAAAACTCATCACAATCCCCACTATGAAAACTATCAAGAGCCCTTGGTGAAACCGTCGTGGTACAATGAAAATCACCTTTGTGATTTCCACAAGATCAAGGGACACACAACTGCCAGTTGTATGAGGTTGAAAAATTTGATTCAAGACCTCATTGATGATAAAATCATAAATGTGGAACAACTAGCGGGAAATCAAAATCTCAAGATCTACATGAATTCGATGCCCAATCACAACAACAAAGGGAACAATAACAATGATAAAGGAAATGGTACTTTCAAAAGTGTCAATCATGTATACAACCATGTTGTTGCATCCTTGGATGAGTATTGCATTGTTATCACCATCAAAGGAGCCAAAGCTGATTGTGGAGTCACCACAAGAGGCAGAAAAATCACCATCACAGGGTCATCTTAGCCTCCTAGAGCACCCACTTCCAACCTGAGACCCATTCCTAGTGGCTATAATTTCCTTGACAAATTAAAAAGAACCCTAGCTCATATCTACATCATGGAGTTGCTGAAGATTTCATCATCCCACAAAAAGATTTTTGAGGAAGCATTGGCTTCATCCACCATCTCTACAGATCTTGATTTTGAACAATTCCAAGCTATGGTCAGAAACCTCATTACCCAAATTCTTCTTACATTCTCCAATCAAGAATTTCCCACCCAACCATCTCACAATTTTGCACTCCATCTGGAGGTCCTAGTGCATAAGAACAAAGTCAAGAGAGTCTTGGTGGATGGAGGTGTAGGTTTAAACATTTGTTCCCTCAAGCCCATAAAGAATCTGGGAATCTCAAAAGATTCCATTGAAAAAGGAAAAGGCATTACAATCAAGGCTTATGATGATCAAGAAAGAGTGTCTCAAGGCACTATTCAACTCCCTATTCAAGTAGGGCCAACAATTATGGAAACCACTTGTCAGGTCCTTGACCTTGATTTTCCTTACAACATTCTCCTGGGACGTCCATTGATCCATGGGATGCAAGCAGTAGCATCAACTTTCCACCAATGTGTCAAGTTCACATACCAAGGCCAAGAGGTCACTATCGATGAGGATCTTGAACCCTTCTTACTGCAAGAGCCTAGAAGCAAAATATTACAAAATCCCCCAAGTTCCTTGGAACGATGAGGGCCCATCATCTCCATACATTGATCTAGCTACTCTCACCTCCACTTCTGCGACAGAGACACTTGCCATCCCTACCATCTCTGATATCAAAGTCATTATCAAGGACAATGGGTGTGGACATTATACAATTCCAAAAAATGATTTTGTGGTAGGAGAGTTACCACAATCTCCTAGGTCACAAGGACGACCACAGTCAAATGAGGCTTCATCATCCCAAACCTTCACTACATGATCTTCCAGCTTCAAAAGTTGGGGAGATCTCAGTCAGGACGTAATAGAAGAGGACCCATACCACCTCCTATACCAAGACAATAGACCAACAGCTGACCTACCTATGGATGATAGCAGTAAAGGCTTACAAATGATGCTCGCCATGGGTTATGATAGAAACCAAAGGCTGGGACAAAATGACAACGAGCTCCTAATACCCATCATTCCTAGGACATGAATGAGAAATCTTGGCCTCAGATGTACCTCTCTGAGTATAACCATACGTGGACGAGGTCCCCTAGTTAAAGTAGTCAAGATTCCCCCTTATCCAACAACATCCAAACTTCACTTACCCGTATCTATAGGCTAAGTCATAGACAACTTCACATTTGACATAACCGATGTCTATAGTAGTAGTGATGATGAGGAAGATGCCATAACTGACCTACCTATGCTATTTGAGAATTCCTCTCTCCTTATAATTAGTACCGTGTCGTTTGAGTCAACCAGTCAAGCCCATGAAATCAACCTAGTCTACCCCAAGCTCATTGATTACAACCAACAAGGACCATTGGTTCTAGAAACTTTTGAAAATGATGAGGTGCTCTCAAAATTCATGGGACTACGATACATGGTGCCACATGGAGATCAAAAGGCTGGGTTTGATATCATTTTTGATACACAAGCTTAGTACGGGGAGATGATTGAATCCTTTAGTCATAAAAGAAAAAAATTGAGAATAATCTCAAGGTCCTTGACTGAAAACCACACTATGGCACTCTCTAACCCTAAAATAGTAAAAAAAAAGGACGTATCCAACAGTGAAAACCTCTCTAAGACACCCGAGGATGAAGGATTCAATCTTCCTCTCAGTGCTCTACATTAGGAAAAGTCAGCAGTTCTAGCCAAAAAGTGCAACCTAGTCAACTTGGGAACAAAGGAAACTATGCATATCACATTTTATGTTGAATCATTGATGATAGAAGAATAGGAGCTCCTAGCTACTTTCTTAAGAGAGAGAAAGGTCAACTTTTCATGGAGCTATGCCAACATGCCTGGACTTGATTAGGAGATTGTGGTCCACCACCTAGCAATTTACCCTGAAGCAAAGCCTCTCAGATAAAAACTCAGAAAAATGCACCCCCTGATAGCCTTGTTAGTCAAAATGGAATTGAAGAAGCTACTTGATGCAAGGTTCATACAACCAATCGACTACCCAGAGTGGGTATCAAATCTGGTCCCTGTTTCAAAGCCCGATAGGGGCATTCGTATATGCACAGATTTCAGAGACTTGAACAAGGCATGTCCCAAAGACAACTTCCCGCTTCCCAACATTGATATGATCATAGACATGACCACGAAACATGAAATGCTCTCACTGATGGACAGATTCTCTGGGTATAACCAAATCATGATAGCCAAAGAAGATCAACATAAAACAACTTTTACTTGTCCATGGGGGACATATTGCTGGAACATGATGTTTTTTGGCCTAAAGAATGCTAGAGAAACATATCAGAGAGCCATGACCTTAATCTTTCATGACATGATCTATAAGATTGTGGAAGATTATGTCGACGACATATTGGAAAAATCCAAAAAAGAAGGGACCACATAGCAACATTAAGTGCCATCTTTGACAGACTAGAGGAATACAAGGTCTGCCTTAATCCAAAGAAGTGTGTCTTCAATGTATAATCAGGGAAGTTGTTGGGATACATTGTGTCTATGAGGGGAATTGAAAAAGATCCTGCTAAGGTAAAGGAAATCCTCGAGATGGAGGCACCCAAGACTTTGAAGCAGCTCAGAGGCTTAAAAGGCAGACTCCAATCAATCTTCCAGTTCATAGCTCAATTAGCAAACAAATCAATCCTATATTCTCACCTACTCCACAAGGGGGTAGCGTACAAGTGGGATGAAAAGTGTGATCAAGCCTTCAACAAGATCAAAGAGTATTTTCTCACACCTCCAATACTTATGCCACTAATCCAAGGAAAATAGCTAATCCTTTACATATCAGCAACATCAACAGCCCTCAACACTCTCCTTGCTCAATACGATGAAAAAAGAATAGAGAGGTCCATCTACTACATCATTCAAACCATGGTAAGGCATGAGTTAAATTATTCCTTCATCGAAAAAGCTTGTCTAGTAGTAGTGTTTGCCTCACAGAAGTTCAAACACTACATGTTGACACACAAAATCAAACTCCTTGCCAAGATTGACCCACTCAAGTATCTTCTTTCCAAAGCAATGCTCACAGGAAGGATGACCAAGTGGGTCATGAGCCTATCAGAATATGACATCGATTATGTAGAGTGGAAGGCCATCAAAGGGAAAGCTATTGTAGACCAACTGGAAGAAGCACCAATATATTTAGAAAATCCGCTAATTTCAGAGTTCCCAAATGAATCCAACTTCAACTTGAGTATAGAAGACCATTGGAAGTTTTACTTTGATGGATCCTACACACAACATGGATCGTGAGTCAGAGTCTTTTTCATTACTCCATAGGGAGACTACATACCAAGATCCCACAAGTTGGTATTTCCCTGCACAAACAATATCACATAATACGAGGCTCTAACCATAGGACTCAAAATAGTAGTGTAGTGGAATATCATGGCTCTCAAGGTATATGGGGATTCACAACTAATAATCAATCAAGTGAATGATGAGTATCAGAATAAGGATGACAAGCTAACTCCATACAAGAAATTGGTGGAAAGTCTTAAGGAATCCTTCATTGAGATCACATTCAAGTAGATGCCTAGAAAAAAAATAGAGTAGCTGACGCCATGGCAACAATTGGATCCCTATTGGATATCCCTCACAATGTCCCAAAATATGAATTCTTGGAAGAGAAGCTTCTAATGCCTACATTCGAGGTACCGAAGTTTGAATTCGTGTGCGAAATCGTTGGTCTTGGTGATCCTTGGTACCACGATATATACACTTATCTAAGAATAGGAATCCTCCCAGCCGATATAACCTCAAACCTTAAGAAAACATTTGTCAGGAAAGCATCTCGTTTTGTCATCCTAGGAGAAACCCTTTACTGAAGAAGCATTGAAGGAACCCTGTTACGTTGCCTAAATGTTGAAGAAGCCTTGACTACTTTAACTGAGGTACATAATGGTATTTGTGGTTCACACTCAAGAGAAATGACCTTGGCCAAGAAGTTGTTGAGGATGGGGTATTATTGGCCTACTATGGAAAGAGAAGCACATGACTATGCCAGAAGGTTTCTACAATGTCAACAACATGGGGACCTCATCCATGCACCAGCTCAAGAACTTCATCCCATCATCACACCATGGCCCTTTTTGCAGTGGGGGCTCAATCTCGTTGGAAAAATCACCCCCACCTCATCTAGTGGCCACAAGTTTATCATTACCGCCACTGAGTATTTCACCAAGTGGGTGGAAGCCATACCCATGACATACATCACTGGAAAGTAGATATCTAAGTTCATCCTAAACTACTTAATATGACACTATAGTGTCCCCCAAGCCATTACCTCAGATAATGGGACGCCTTTCAAGAATCAGGATGTCCATGACCTATGTGACAAATTCAAAATCCAACATCACTTTTCCACTCCATATTATCCCCAAGGCAATGGCCAAGCAAAATCCACCAATAAAACCATTCTGAAGATCCTTAAGAAAATAGTCAATGACGCAGGTCGTGACTGGCATCTGTGTTGAGATTATGGATGCATAGTCCCTGAAGCTCTAGAATATTCAATAAAGGACCTTTTCCATGAAAGATAATCGACAACAAAGAAACGTGTTGCAATTATGGAATTTAGAATAAAGATTCTATATTGATATGATATGATGAAAATGATATGTTACAAATGAACAAAATGCCTGAATATAAAGGCAAAAGAGAAAACCTAAGATGCCTGAGATTTTTCCAAGTGTTATAATCTAACAACATGTGACAACATGTGAACCCTATCTAGATGATTATTAAATGTTGAGATAAGTTCTAGAAGGAAAACTCATCTTCTAGAAGGAATCTTATCCCACAAACATGGAAGGGAATATTACCCTATTTATTAAATGATTTATTAAAAATGCAACCTAGGACTAAATGAAATATGACCTAAGTTGACTTATGCTAGTGTAATAATTAATTAATTACACTAACATACCCCATAAGTTCAACTTAGAGAGGAAAATGCAATGATTATGCAAGAAGATGATGGGTCCCAGCTATGAGGCCATGTTAGGTACCCATGTACATGAAGATGCATAAAATCTCCCACAACCGGAGAAAAGGGTAAAACCTAGTGGGAACAAAATCCCTCTCCAAAAAGGAGATGAAAAAACAAAAATGTGAGATAGGATGGAAATGATGGAGGACTCCCAAATACCCGCCAAGTACACCATCTGTCACATGGATACAATACAATATCCCCCCCATAGGGAGGAAATAGAGAGATTATATAGCCCCCCTAGGAGATGTGATCACTTGTAGAAATGGTAAGTGTCTGAAGACATAACAAGATCCAATGTTGACAAACAACTTGTCTCCCTTTCAGAAGAAACAAAACCAAGTGCAAGTGCAGTGATGCTTCCCATTCCAGATAGGAATTGAAGGAAAAAAGGATGAAGGTGGATGATGATGTCTCTGAACTCTGCTCATGTGTCTCCTTGCCTAAAGATGATGTCACAATCAATGAAGAGGGTGGCAAACCAGGACAATGTAGAAACTGATGTTGAACAGTATCCAAAGATGGAGATGGAATGAATATGATGGATGTGATGGAGACTTGATAGCCCCCCCTAAATGAAGTGTCCTCAAAACCACTGAAAGAAGCTTGAAGCCAATCCAATGGTAGATGCTGAAGAAACCTCAAATTCTGAATGGAATGACAAGGAATAAGTCTCTTACATGAAATATCTGAAGAGAAACCAAGTGGCTCCAAGATGGTCTTTGGATCCCCAATCAAGGTCAAGACAAAAGGATGAGGAGACTCAAGAAAAATCTTCAAAGTCAAATCTAAATAGATGAGTGATATCCCCTCAAGATTGTTGTCCAAACCTGTAGAAGTAGCCAAATCAATGATACTTGAAACAAATCCATCCCTTGATGTCAATTCTGGAAAACAAAATGTGTCCTGATGAGTGATGATAGTGGAAACCTCAATCAATGAATCTAGACAAGGAATCACTGATTTTGAAGGGATACCAACTATCTCTGATGGAGAAGAAGCACCTAAAGCAACCTTGTCAACCTCTTCAGAAAGATCAAGGCAATCAACCTCCTACGCAACAATATCATCATGGGGTACCTGATCTGAAGAATGACATTCTGAATCATGACCATCAGGGAATGGTGGAGTGTCTGAATATCCATATATCTCCCAAAGCTTAGTACAAAGGATATGAGGACAATCACAATGATCAATAGTACTCAGAACATCACAATCAACTTGCATTGAAATTATTTCCAAAACAGTGTATCTGATGCAACTCCAACCAAGTTCATGAATACCTTCACTTTGATGAGGAACTATACCATACAAATGAGGCAATAGATCAAGTGTTTGGAGATGGTGGACGATCCCATCTCACCATTGTGAATAGTTACCCTTGTGCAACATAGTCAAAGGAGAATAATATGCAAGCCCCATAATGAA
This sequence comes from Sequoia sempervirens, assembly GCA_007258455.2. NCBI lineage: Eukaryota > Viridiplantae > Streptophyta > Pinopsida > Cupressales > Cupressaceae > Sequoia > Sequoia sempervirens. Next base: position 105,807,027 of record VDFB02000003.1, read on the forward strand.
ATTTCTCCAAAATACAAAGATAGTGACCTTAAATAGAAAATAAAGACTTCCAAATAGATATTCAACTGAAAATATGCCTCTGAGATCAAGAAATTCTTCTTCAAGCTTTAGGATGTCTCAGGAATTAGGAAAATGCACCAAATTCCAAAAAACCAATAGAAGATACCTGGAGCTGAAACCAAAGAAAGTGAGTGGACTGATGAAAAAAAGCACTGAAATATCTCCCGAATGCCACTGGAATCATTGAAATCCGACAATCTGATGAGAAGATATGCACCTCTGAGTCTAGAATGAAGGGTTGACTTCAGTTCACTATAGAATTTTATTGCAAAAAAATCCTATAAAATGGATGGTACCACTAGATAGTGCTCTGAATTCTCTTTCCGTCGATATCTCGTTTGCAAATTTTTGATACTGTGGCACGAAGATATGGCCTTCGGAAGAAAAACTTCTAATTTGAAAGCACAGTCTAAATAGGCACAAAAATATAGCACCCCTGGGCAAAAAAAAATTGGCCCCTGGTCGCTGATATGACTGCGGGGCTAGTTGATAGTTTAAAAAAAAACACCCACACCCGGATAAGGTGGTGGTGGAGTGGCTAGCGGGTGGAGACCGGTGGCGTGGCCAGGATGGATGGTGGTGCCTCTAGAGTCTAGCACAAGCCCCGGTCATGGATAGAACCAAGGGCCTCGATGATGGGGGCTATTAGTGTCAGTCAGAGGGTGGCCAGGAAAAATAACCGGCAATGGAATGCGGTGGCCGAAGTGCCGGTGATGGGTGATGTTGGGGACCGGATGAATGATGCAGGCTGATGACCGGTGACAACATCGATAGTTGGTCAGTCTGTAGACTGTTGGTGCATGCCGACCACTCAAAAAAAATTTGAATATTGTAAATTTTACAATTCAAAATTTTAAATAAAAGTCGATATTTAAATATAATTCTGCAAAAAATAATATATATACCGACTGAAGAAATATCAAACCCAAAACTATAGCCGCCGATGAAATTTTTTAAAAACCCTTATGCCGACTGTGAATTAAATTGCTAGTCAATGCCACTGAATTAAATTTTTTACCGAACTATATAGAAATTTTCCCAAATGATAAGATTAAAAATAGCCTAATTTTTCTATTTTTTTTTTGCCACGATGGAGGACTAAAAGGGGGATATTTTTCTGCAAAATTGTACGGATAGTACAAAAAATGCAAACCCTAGATTGATACCTCAATGGCTCTCGATCGATATATCTCTGATTTTGATGATTGAGCAGGCGATCTATGGGTTTTGAGGCCTTCTAGATGCAATGGAGAGGTCGGAGAGAGCCTGATGTGCACCATAAATTTTCTTGGCTCCGGGGTAGAACCAACTAGCCTGCAACAAAAAAATCCAAGCCTGCAAGAATCTTGCACTCCAACTTCCTAGATCAAGGGTTGATGTTTCACTAGACAAGTTCTGATACCATGTTGAGATTGTGGATGCACAGTCCCTGAAGCTCCAAAATCTTCAATAAAGGACCTTTTCCATGAAAGATAATCAACCACAAAGAAAAGTGTTGCAACTATGGAATGCAGAATAAAGATTCTATATTGATATGATATGATGAAAATGATATGTTACAAATGAACAAAATGCCTGAATATAAAGGAAAAAGAGAAAACCTAAGATGCACGAGATGTTGCCAAGTGTTATAATCTAACAAAATGTGACAACATGTGAACCCTATCTAGATGATTATTAAATGTTGAGATAAGTTCTAGAAGGACAACTCATCTTCTAGAAGGAATCTTATCCCACAAACATGGAAGGGAATATTACCCTATTTATTAAATGATTTATTAAAAATGCAACCTAGGACTAAATGAAATATGACCTAAGTTGACTTATGCTAGTGTAATAATTAATTAATTACACTAATAATCTGCAGCTAAATCCTTCCCTCTAGGCCAATCAAACTAGCATCTACACACCAACGGGTGCCACTCCCTTCTCCCTGGTCTATAGATCAAAATCCATATTACCCATCGAGATCGAGCTCCCATCACTGAGAATATCACTACAGAACCTCATCACAGATGAAGAATATCAAGTGTCAAGACTGAATGAGCTAGAGTTGCATATGATTGGCATATGGAGGCCTTGAACCACTTGCATGTCTATCAGAACCGACTCAAGTGAAGCTATAACAAGAAGATCAGGAGTTAGACATTCCAAGTTGGAGAACTTGTGCTAAAGGAGAACTAGAAGAATGTCCCAAATCCAAATAGAAAAGGAAAATTTGAACCCAGCTAGTTGGGACCATTTGTGATCACAACAAGTTACAAGTTAGGGGCATATCAGCTATCAACACCCAAAGGGGAACCCCTGCAGGAGCCCATGAACAGTTCCCATCTCAAAAAGTTTTATGCCTAACCTTCCAAGGTATAGAGACAAAAATACCAAAAAAATAGAAAATGTCTTGAAAAATGGTCACCTTGATGAAAACCTGGCAAACATGCATCTTGGTGACAAAAAAAAATCAAAAAAAAAAAAAAGGATTAAAAATAGTAAAGAGAAAAAAATTGTCTTCCAGTGAAAACCACTTCGGTGGCACTTTGGGCAAGTACCTTGGTGAAAACCTGGAAAAAAAACACCTTGTGTAAATAAGCACTTTCCATCCACCAGGATCCTCACGGCTTGGTCTGCATCATCCATCCATTACACTTCCATCATCCATCACATTTCATATCCTCATCCATCACCCATCCGCATTTGTATCATAGCTTGGTCTTGTGTTCGTGTCATGATCCCTCCTAGTACTACTCAACCCATTCCCAAGGTCAGTTTGTCTTGCCTTTATCGAATTAGTCTATTGCTTCACGTTGGGGGCATGTTCTAATTAGATCAGATTCGTGTATGTTCTTGAAGTCCCCAAAATTAGAAAAATCTAAAAACATCAGAAAATCAGAAAGTCCAAAAACATCCAAAACATATCAAAATCCAAAAACAGGTCAAAAGTCAGTCAAAAAATAGAGTCATCTTGTCAAACTACGTTGTCTCTGAGCTTAGAACATAGGAAATTTTTATATTTGATCATCCCTCGAGACACTTAGGTCAGTCCTTTAGGAGTCCGTCATAATAAACTAGCAGTCCATTTGTTCATATCTCATCAATAATCAAGTTTGTGTCAGTCAAACTACGTGGTCTCTACATGTATAACGTAGGAAAGGCTAATCTGCTGATTATCCCCTGAGACCCCTAGGATAGGTCTTTAAGTTAGTCTCTTGGTCAAAATCTCAGAAAATCCCAAAAAAATGGAAAATTCAAAAATCAAAACATTTGTAAAATCTTGAAAATACCAAAAACAACCTCAAAACATTTCAAAAATATCAAAAACATCCAAATATTTTAAAAAATTCATCCATCCCCATCTCGCTTTCACTCGCAATAAACATAACTCACAATAAATCAATCATCATCCTCTGTAATGAACCAAACCATTTTTTTTTGTTTTTTCAATTGCAAATACAATGCAACACGCACCCATTAAGGTTAGCTTTGAAACCAAAACGATGTGGAAGTAACTCTAACCAAGAATGTGCCCAAGACGAGCGAGCATATGGTCAGAGGATCTAATGCAATGCTAAAATAAAAAGGAACTCTAACCAAAAATGTGTCTAGGAAAGATGAGCATATGGTCAAAGGATCTTATGCATGATGAGCTGAAAGTAACTCTAACCAAGAATGCACCGAGAGGTGGCGAGCATATGGTCAGAGGATCCCTATAAACTGCTATCGGAAAGTAACTCTAACCAAGAATGTGCCAAGAATGGAAAGCATATAGTCAGAGGATCCCTAAGTTGCAACTAATAAAGTACAATGACTTAGCAAGATAAATAAAATGGCTGGCAGTACTACTAAACAACCTTACAATGAAAGTAATATCCTACAAGCACACTGTATTAGAGAGTTTATCAAGATGCAACTGTATAGGATGTCTTTCAAATACCAAATATGACTTCCAATACCCAATCCCAGCCCAAAGGACAATTTTCTTAATTCTGATATGACAGACCAACAACTAAAACATGACAACCAGCAACCCCAGAATGCACTAAAATGCTCACAAATCACTCTACACTCACCCAAAACACATGAAACTAAATGCATTACCTCTCCTAGATGATAGCGCCCAAGACACAACCATAAAACCACACCATACTTGCTTCTTTTTCTTATGGTGCAATTCCCAATGAGCCCCCAAATGGTACGACCCTCAAGAAGGGCGACTTGCTGCTATAAAATTCAATTCTTGATAATAAAATCTGCAATTTAGTCCATAGGGTCACCCCTATCAATGAGACACAATGAGACAATACCCAGAATGAGATTATTTTTATTTTTGAGAATGTGATCAAAACTTACAATTAGCTAATGTAATCAACAACTCCAAAATGAGACTGAAATGCAAGACTTAGAACTCCAGAATGTAAGAAACTCAACTACAATGCTAGACAACCCAATTGCAATCTATCTTTCAACTAGTTGCTATCTTTCAAGCAAGAAGATGAGCCAATGCTAGGAGGTATGTTTTCCTCGAAGCGTGTGCTTGAAGACAATCCAACAGCATAATGATATGGTAGACAAGAGATGAAGAACTAAAGAGTAGAGGCTTGCTTTTATAAACTTGAGAGGAATATTCTAGAAGCTTCAAGAAGGCGCCCAATTTTAAATTTGAATTTGTTCTTTTTTCCCTCCAAGATGGCATCCCTTTCTTCAAGGAAATATTTGACTTTTTATTAATTCAAATTCATCTTTTCCTCTCCAAATTGGCATCCCACTTCACAAGCTTGATTTTTGACCTTAGAAAATATAAAATTACCTCTAGATGAGGCATCCACCCTTGAAGTCCCCTTTTTAGAACAACTTTAAGACATATAACTAGGCCAAGGGGTTATATCATTAAAATATAACATTATTTTTAATTAAATTAACTTATCCCTCCAAAAAATGCATCAAAAGGCCAAAAATCACAATATCAACTGAACTGGCTGAAGAAGAGAACCAACTACACTGAAGCCAACAGGACCACTGCTAGAAATAGAATTTACTAAAAATAGTAAATTCGTGAAGGTGCTTGGATCACAATGCATGTCATACCACTGCGAAGCTCTATGGAAACCCAGAAGGAATCTACAAACCAATCTCCAAACTTCGAGCAACAACATCCTCCAAAATGGGAAACCCTAATTTTCACCCTCTGAGTAGCCTATAGGTCTCTAGAATAGGCCAACAATCAACAAAATTGATCACAATTGAGAAGGGGACATTATAGTCTGCCCTCCCCAAGATTTATTTCCCTCAAGAAATCGCAAGTCTGGATGTTGCAGAATCTCCTCATTCTCCCAAGTTGCATCCTCCAAAGGAAAAGTCTAGATGCTTGGAGTGAGCATTGTACCACTCATCCTAAAGACTTCTTGCCAAAAGGTGCTTAGGAACTTGTTGTCCCTATCACTCACAATGTTTTTTGACAACCCATGCAATCTAAACACCTCATGGAAAAACAAATCTGCAACTTGAGCTGCTGAAAATGAGCTAGTGATGGAAAAAAAGTGAGCAAACTTTGTTAACCTATCCACTACAACATAGATACAATCTTTGCCTTGCACCTTTGGCAATCCAGTGATGAAGTCCATTGATATGATTTCCCATTTTCGGTTGGGAATGGGAAGAGGTTGCAGCAGACCAGCTGGAAGAGAATGCTCATTTTTGTTCATCTGGCAAGTGGGACACTCCTTGATGTAGTGTCGGACTTCCTCTTTCAGCCCCTTCCAAGAAAACCTCTCCCGAATCTTCCTATATGTCTTGAAATAACCTTGATGACCAGCAAGTGGGATGTCATGGAATGTTATCAAAATCTTCTTTTTGAGCTTAGAATTGGCCACCAAAAAGATCCTTCCCTTGTAGTGTATCAAACCATCAACCACTTTGTACCTTTCATCATAAAAAGTACCTTCAATGATGTTGGTTGCAAACTAATTTTTGGCATAATCAACAAGCAACATCTCCTTCCAATCAGTAGTAAGCTCACACAATGAGCTCAAATGAGGCCTCCTAGATAGAGCATTCGCCACAATGTTGTTTTTCCCCTTGACATACTCAATGTCAAAATCGTAAGCTTGAAGCTTACTCACCCACTTTTGTTGTCTTTTGTTCAAATCCTTCTGATGCATGAAGTGCTCTAGACTATTGTGATCAGTCTTGACCACAAACTTGCTCCCCACCAAATATTGTCTGAACTTAGCTAATGCATGCATGATTGCAAGCATTTCCTTGTCATAGATGGAGTAGGTCCTTTCAACACCCCTTAATTTTCTACTTTCAAACACAATGGGATGCTTATCTTGCATCAAAACAGCCCCAACACCTTCTTCAGATGCATCACACTGTAACTCAAAAGGCTTGGAGAAATCAAGTATGGCCAAAATCGGACAAGAACTCATGATCTTCTTGAACTTATCAAAAACACTTTGAGCCTTTTCTAACCAAAAGAAAGCCCCATTTTTAGTGAGGTAAGTAAGAGGAGCAACACTTTGAGAATAGCCCTTCAAAAACCTTCGGTAAAAGCCACAAAGACCCAAAAACCCTTTCATTTGAGTCAAGTTTTCTGCAGGTGGCCAATCAACTATCGCCTTGATCTTTTTAGGATAAACTTTCACCCCATCAACACTGATTATGTGGCCAAGGTAGAGCAACTCTTTCATCCCAAATTCACATTTGGATTCTTTGGCAAACAAGCTCTCTAATTCCAAGATGCTAAGCACTTCCTCTAAGTGCTTGAGATGTTCTTCCCACATCTTGTTGAAGATGAGGATATCATCAAAAAAGATCAACACAAACTTCCTCAACTACTTCTGAAAGACTTTGTTCATACAAAACTAGAAAGTGGCAGGAGCATTAGTCAACCCAAATGGCATGACTAAAAATTGAAAATGACCTTAGTGGCATCTAAATGTCATCTTCTCAACATCTAATCCTCTCATCCGAATTTGATAGTAGCACGACCTCAAATCAATTTTTGAAAAGAACTTGGCACCATGTAGCTCGTCAATGAGCTCATCAATCTGAGGGATGGGGTACCAATTCTTGATTGTGATTTGATTCAAGGCACGATAATCCACACACATGCAGATGGTGCCATCCTTCTTCTTCACAAGAACTACTGCTGAAGCGAAGAGGCTCTTGCTTGGATGGATGAAGCCCATCTCTAAGAGCTCTTTTATGTTTTTTTCAATATCGTCCTTCTGCTTCTTAGGATACCAATAAGGCGTTGTAATGACTGGCTTGTCCCCTTCCTTGAGTTCAATGACATGCTCAGCTCCCCTTTCAGGAGGCGGCCCAGGAGGTAGATCAGCAAACACCTTGCTCTTCTTGGTGAGAATAGACTGAATATCTAGAGGGTAGTCCCTCTTTGTTTCAACCAGACTAGCTGGAAGAACCATACATTCCGCAGCCCACTCAACTTGATCATGCCAAATCAGCCTCTCCATTCTTTTGAATGACACAATCTAAGGACCACCATTGGACATTCCTCTTAGCACCACCTTCTTTCCATCAGATTGAAACTTAAGCTCCACTATTTGTAGATTGAGAGAGATTTCCCAAAGTGAGCGTAACCATTGAATACCAAGTACGACATCCATGTCACCAATAGTAACTACATAGAAGTCATCTTTGACTTCATAGTTGCCCAACTGCATAGACATGTTAGGAACCCTTTGGTTGCAAGAAATATGAAACCCATCAGCCACCATGACTTTGAAACCTTCAAATTCTTCCGTTTTGAGACCTCTCTTTGCAACCACACCTTCGTCAATGAAGTTATGTGTTGCCCCAGTATTAATTAAGGCAACAATTGTGACCACCAATCCCACCATGAACCTTGAAAGATTCGTTCTTTTGGAAACTAGAGAGTTGGGCAATAGGGCCCCCAACTCCTTGCTCATGATCAGACTCTTCTGGGGCTCTTTCCTCCTCGTTGTCCCCAAAATAAGACTTTTGATCAGACATCAGATTCTGATCCATAATCAGAATAGGCCCCCATATGGTTAGAATTCCCTCTTCCATAACATCTATGGCTCTTAATCCAAGGTTCCTTACAAGTATAACACTTTCCATCCTTTCTAATCTACTTACGCTCCACATCAGTCAACTTAGGTGCAAACTTCTTATGCTGATTTGAAACATGCTTCTTGTCCCTCTTATGAGAAAAAGGCTTAGACTAAAATTTTGGCCTAAGGGCAGCCAATTCCATGCTTCTAGCTTTCTGGATGGCTTCTTCAAGACTTGGTGGGTCAAATGCCTTAACCCATCCCTTCAATGGTTCCATCAAACCTTATGATAATAGAACAACTAGTCTTCTTTCAGTGATGTTGGGCACCATCACAAAAAGTCTTTGGAAATCTTCAATGTAAGCTTCCAATGCACCATGTTGTTTCAGCTGTGCAAGCTCCCTAAACTTCACTTCAGGATCCTTAGTGTCGAACCTCTCAATTAGATTGTTGGTGAACTCATCATAGGTTTCGAATGAGGTTGTGGCCAAGAGTGACCAAACCATGGTACCACCACTCATGGGCAGCTCCTTCCAAATGCAATGTTGCAAAATTTATGGAATCTTCCTCCGGCATGGGCCTTAGCAATAGGTAGTTGTCCAGCTTCTGAACCCATGACCTTGCTGAACACTTATCACTTCCATCGAAGTGAGCCAATGACACCTTCCCAAGGGCTTGTTGATAGTCAGTTCTAGGAGCCATAGGAGCTCGATTATCGGCTCTTCCTCTGTTTCTTTTGTTTCTATGGTTCAAGAATTGATCAAAGGACCATTAGTCTCTAAGATCAGGGGGTAAGGTGGCATACTCCATGTAGGCTTTCCTGGCATCATCTGCAAAAGGAATGGCATCTTCAACTTGTGGTTCCTCCCTCTGAGTGAATGTAGAAAAGAGTGGCCTAGAGGCTAATCCTCTAGAGGTGGCCTCATGTTGGCCAATATCCCTGTCTCTCCCATTACCATTGTTTCCATTGACACCACTATTTTCTCCTGTGGCATTGTTTTGACTAGGAGTATGATTCTGAGCAGCCTACTGATCCATTCTTGCAAGCAAACGGGACATCATATCAATCATCCCATCAAATTTCTTCTCCATCCTATCCTCCCTTTCATCCATGGTCTACTTATGACTATCTAACATGCTCTCAACTGCTTTACCAATATCTACTGCTTTCCCTATTTCTCTCAAAGCCTCTAAAAAAGTATTTGCTTCTGGCACTGGTGGAAACTGTGACTGTTGTTTTCTAGCCTGACTTTTGGTGTAGTATATGCAATCACTGTCACTCATCTAGCAACTGAATCACTATAGGGCATAGGTTGGCAAGATCATGGCTCTGATACCACTGTAATGAACTGCACCAATTTTTTTTGTTTTTTCAATTGCAAATACAATGCAACACGCACCCGTTAAGGTTAGCTTTGAAACCAAAATGATGCGAAAGTAACTCTAACCAAGAATGTTCCCAAGATGAGCAAGAATATGGTCAGAGGATCTGATGCAATGCTAAAATGGAAAGGAACTCTAACCAATAATGCGTCTAGGAAAGATGAGCATATGGTCAGAGGATCTTATGCATGATGAGCTGAAAGTAACTCTAACCAAGAATGCGCCGAGAGGTGGTGAGCATATGGTCAGAGGATCCCTATAAACTACTGTTATAAAGTAACTCTAACCAAGAATGTGCCAAGAATGGTGAGCATATGGTCAGAGGATCCCTGAGTTGCAACTAATAAAGTACAATGACTTAGCAAGATAAATAAAATGGCTGGCAGTACTACTAAACAACCTTACAATGAAAGTAATATCCTGCAAGCACACTGTATTAGAGAGTTTATCAAGCTGCAACTATATAGGATGTCTTTCAAATACCAAATATGACTTCCAATGCTCAATCCCAACCCAAAGGAAAATTTTCTTAATTCTGATATGACAGACCAACAACTAAAACATGACAACCAGCAACCCCAGAATGCACTAAAATGCTCACAAATCACTCTACACTCACCCGAAACACATGAAACTAAATGCATTACCTCTCCTAGATGATGGCGCCCAAGACACAACCATAAAACCACACCATACTTGCTTCTTTTTTTATGGCACAATTCCCAATTAGCCCCCAAATGGTACAACCCTCAAGAAGGGCGACTTGCTACTATAAAATTCAATTCTTGATAATAAAATCTGCAATTTAGTCCATAGGGTCACCCCTATCAATGAGACACAATGAGATAATACCCAGAATGAGATTATTTTTATTTTTGAGAATATGATCAAAACTTACAATTAGCTAATGTAATCAGCGACTCCAAAATGAGACTGAAATGCAAGACTTAGAACTCCAGAATGCAAGAAACTCAACTACAATGCTAGAATACCCAATTACAATCTATCTTTCAACTAGTTGCTATCTTTCAAGCAAGAAGATGAGCCAATGCTAGGAGGTATGATTTCCTTGAAGCATGTGCCTGAAGACAATCCAGGAGCATAATGATATGGTAGACAAGAGATGAAGAACTGAAGAGCAAAGGCTTTCTTTTATAAACTTGAGAGGAATCTTCTAGAAGCTTCAAGAAGGCGCCCAATTTCAAATTTGAATTTGTTCTCTTTTCCCTCCAAGATGGCGTCCCTTTCTTCAAGGCAATATTTGAATTATTATTAATTGAAATTCATCTTTTCCTCTCCAAATTAGCATCCCACTTCACAAGCTTTACTTTTGACCTTAGAAAATATAAAATTATCTCCAGATGAGGCGTCCACCCTTGAAGTCCCCTTTTTAGAACAACTTTAAGACATATAACTAGGCCAAGGGGTTATATCATTAAAATATAACATTATTTTTAATTAAATTAACTTATCCCTCCAAAAAATGCATCAAAAGGCCAAAAATCACAATACCAACTGAATTGGTTGAAGAAGAGAACCAACTGCACTGAAGCCAACAGGACCACTACCAGAAATAGAATTTACTAAAAATAGTAAATTCATGAAGGTGATCGGATCACAATGCATGTCATATCACTACGAAGCTCTCTGAAAACCCAGAAAGAATCCACAAACCAATCTCCAAACTTTGAGCAACAACATCCTCCAAAATGGGAAACCCTAATTTTCACCCTCTGAGTAGCCTACGGGTCTCCAGAATAGGCCAACGGTCAACATAATTTATCACAATTGAGAAGGAGACATTACATCCTCAAAATTTTGGTGAAACAATTAGAAACAAGTCTAGCAAGGTCAAAAGTGAAAACTTAATCGTCAAAGTCTTGAGTCTAGGTCAGTACATAAACAAGTTGGTCAACTCTTGGTATCCATAGCCTATCATCCAATTAGTCCCAAATCAATCATCTGATATCATCATGTCCTAGGATGCATCCTTCCTATAATGGACATCAACATTAGGCATCACTGTAGTTTAGTCTTGGCTAGTGATATGAAGAACATTAACATGTTTTTTTACTTTATCTTTGTCTCTGACTTATCTTTTTGCGCTCATTTCGATGACCTCTCGATGATGTCCCAAATAGAAGGATTTAGAAAGAAAGGAATGGGGCAACGATCATTATCTTTTATCTATTGTGCTTGTTGGATATTCTTGTAATATAACTTGGTCATGTGTGCTTTATTTAGGTGTAGGGAAGGTGTTTTTAGATACTTTGTTGACCACATAGGAAGGCTTGTCTTCCTATTTTTTGGTCTAAGATGTCTGAAATATCCGAACTACATTTTGAATGAGGTTTCATACGCTAGGTGTGAACAAGAGTACTCCTATCTGATTGTTGAGTCAAAGTACATCACACTAGGTGCAACGTCATCCTAGTTCTTTATACCTTGATGCATCGTGCCTACATGTGTTATCAAACATAAGGTAATTTTCCCTTTTAAAATCCCAACTCTTTGTAAGAAAATCATCATCATCTCGTGTCTTGTTGGAGTCTCTTTCTTTCTTCTATATCCTTTTCCATGCTAACATGGTACCATGACAGTTAATTGCAAATCATTATCGCCAATGCATCTATCCTGCATTCACAAGCCATCAACATATTGCATAACGTATACCATATCATATAGAAAGCATTTATCATTATATAAGCATGAAAGCAACCATCCCATATGCATCATTAAATTCATATCACATGCCTCATAAAACATCCATTGCATAATCATAAAGAGCATATCATGTGCATCATATACATAGGCATTATTAACATCCATCGCATCATATGCATACATATCATCCATTTTCATTATCATAACATGGGAACCATATCATAAACATCATACACCATTCCATATCATATGCATCACCATTCATCATATCATCATCATAACATCATAAGTGCATCTTCATATCATACATGAGAAAAGTACTAAAAAGAAAAAATTACATCTCATCATCATCTATTAAGTGCATAATATAGATTTGTTAGTCTAAGCATTTGCATATCATAAAATTTTGCATACATCATCATAAAAAGTGCATAAGGAAAGATACTGAAAAGGAAATGCATCCATACATTATTGCATCATCATATAGAAGCATCATTGCATTGCATCACATAAGATAAGAATCATGATGTCGCATATAGAAATAAAATCCATCCATAATGCGTACAATAGAATAGGATGCATCATCAAATCATTGCATCTCATATATATCATCAAATAATATACTGTCATGGTACAAATATGGATCAAGTGTGTATCGAATACATAAAGTAAAATGGCCCACAGAGCTATCAAAAATGAGCCCATGGGGCACAAAAAGAATCCTGTATTTGATCAAAAAATTGGATAACCCTATTGGCTACCCTCGCCCTTGCTGAGTTGTCTCTCTCTATGGTCCTTAGGGGCTCTGTACCCTATCTGTTGTGAAAAGTCCAAGACCCGGGACACTTGGGGCATGACCTGATGATAATGGACCTTGTAGTAGTTAGCCTCTCTGACTGCCTCCCTATATGCGTGTAATGAAACTGATCTCTAGGAGGAAGAGGTAGAAATGCTCTCCAGCTACTGATGGCGACCCATCTCCTGAGCAGCCCTAAGCTCTACAGCCTACCTCTACTAGATAACCTGATCTCTCTCCTATCTTAGCTAGTCCCTCTCTGTCATCAAGGTAGCAACCTATCCCTGTAGCCCTGCCACATGTACCTGTAACTACTAAATCTGGGTGTCTCCCTAACCATGTAGCGGTGGAGGTCCCTAATCCCTCTGTGGTGGGTACTGACCTGCTTGTCCGTCCTATCTGCCCTAATCCTACCATCCCAAATCTGGATCCTGTCTTTGCTAATCTGACTATGGATCTGGCTACTAACCCTGTGGACCCCTTCCCTGATCTAGCTGATGAGGTGGCCCACATCCTCCCTAGTCCCTGTCTTTGTTGATCTGACTATGGATCTGGCTACTAACCCTGTGGACCCCTTCCCTGATCTAGCTGATGAGGTGGCCCACATCCTCCCTAGTCCCTGTCTTTGCCTCCATCCCCTTGACCTCCCTGGCCTTGGCCTCATCCTGCCCCTCTGCCTCTAGCCTTGCACTATGTCGATGGTGTCCCTGGCACTGTAAGTCTGAGAGGTGGTCGAAACCAGTCTTTGTATGCTTGAGTAGTACTTGCATCGGCCTAACCTTGATCATATGGCCATGGCCTGGCCACCAGCTACATGAAACTCTGCACCGCCTTGGCTATGGGTATGTATCAACCCCATGAGGTCTGACTCATCGTACGTGCAAATATCACAACATACTGATCATTGGGCCTGTCTTGGGGCTCCCTGAACTATCTCTGCACGTGACCTGACAGGTATCTCTCTATCATAGTGTGCTACCTGCCATGCATCAACCTATCCTGTTGAGTGAAAAAGAGCTAATGCACATCATCATACCATGTGGGCCATCCAAGATATGGCCGCCATGTAAAAGCTCGCATATCTTCAAGGACTCTCCTCTAGTGGGGAATCTTGTGTTGTTCTGTGTGCGTAAAAGAAACACCTCCTCGGTATTGCCAAAAAATAGGATCACCTGGCTCCATATTGACTGGAACAACTCTCGGACGGAGCACAATGATGTGCTCCCAAGCCCAAATATGAAGGAGCGTGACCCCAACCCCGATGGATCTATCGTCAATGTATGCAAACTCATGCAAATCTCTATACAATGAGGCCAACAATACTGGCCCCCACACAAAGCATACTCATTGCTAGACCATCTGCTCCTAGGTGAGCCCCAATCCAGGACCGAAATATCATCCCTGCCGATCTAGTGCAATAAGACCTGATATGATAGTTGCTATAACCAAGCGAAAGGGTGACACAACAAGCCTGTGACGCTCCAACTCGATCTATCCCTCACAAAATACAATCTCATTGAGGCCCATCACATCATAGCAGGCCTCCCTCCCGGAATCCACATCGTATATCACATGCTCTCCGTGGATGGGAAATCTAAGTATCTGCCACACGTCCTCTAGTGTGACTATGGCCTCACCTGTTGGAAGGTGGAAGGAGGATGTATTGCTGTGCCACCACTCTGCAAGCACTATCATCATCCCCAAATGTGTCCTCACAGGCGGTGCATAGGCAATGTACCAGAGTTTGATCGCCCCCAGGTGCTCTTGTTGTCGCTTAGGAATACCCTCCAAAATGTCAAAAAGAGCCTGAGACCTATGTTCGTGTGAATGAAGTATCATCACCTCCTCCTGCATCAGGAAAGCCACCGCATTAAAATTCATCAAAAATGGTGATCCTGATTTGTCTTGGCGTACCCGAAGCAGCCCGTGCATTGCTATTTGTGGGTGCAACATAGTTTGAAAGTTCCAAACTACGCCGCTGGAAGCCATAAACTCTCAAACTCTGCTGCAACATCGCAGTTTGAGGAGCGACTCAGTTTAACGCTAAACCCTAATTTCCAAAGAGGCCCACCGCAACACACTTCAAATATGCAGTTTAGTTTGTAGTTTAAATCTAAACTCCAAACTACACCGCGACGTCGCTATTCATGACTGTGGCACAGTTTGAGGCCACGCGACACCGAAAAAGAGTTTCAAGTGGTGCTAAATTGGACCGTTGCTAAAGGACCTAATTCCTAAGCTAATAAATGCACACAAAAAATGAAAAATGAGGTGAAGTCAAGTTGACTAACCGATGGTCCAGTGCCAGGTAGCCTCTGGTGTGTACGTACTCAATCTGAAATGTGTCGGGGAAGGTGTCATTGCGCCATCTCTCAAAGGGGGTCAGAGCTCAAAAGAGAAAAATCACAAAAGTTGAATGTGCAAATGAATTTTAAGTGGCCCCTCATGGCCTATTTAAGCCTAAAAATTAGGGTTTTTTGACCTCGTTTGGCTATCCAGCTAGGGTTTTGATCCCCCGATCCCGTTTTCACCCGATCGAGAGCCGTTTTGCACTATTTTTTGCATTTATCTCATTTTTTGGCATTCGAAGCCTTTCTAGACCCGTCAGGAACCTTGTCCCCTTTTTTTGTGAGATCACCCAAAAAATCCAAATTTTTGTCCGATCTCTCGAGGGGGTAGAATATCAGCATAATTCCTTCACCGGGGCAGCAATGGGGCAATTTTGAAATCAATTTTTTTTTGAATTTTGATTGAGACAGTTTATTCTTTGAACCAACGTAGCAAGTACTTTACTTTAAAGAGGGGAAAAATGTAGACATGGAAAATACACCGACATACTTGATCCTGATTACTAACACTGTTTCGTCCTGAATCGTCTTCTTAGTTGA
Source organism: Sequoia sempervirens (assembly GCA_007258455.2). Taxonomy (NCBI): domain Eukaryota; kingdom Viridiplantae; phylum Streptophyta; class Pinopsida; order Cupressales; family Cupressaceae; genus Sequoia; species Sequoia sempervirens. Next base: position 105,822,848 of record VDFB02000003.1, read on the forward strand.
ATCATCACTCTTCATCCCTTAATTAAATAAATCAATGTTATTTAATTAATCCTCTGTTCTCTATTTAATTAAATAATTCATTTTACTTAATTAAATCTCTAAATTCATCTTATTAAATTAAATAAATTAAACCTTATTTTATTTAATCTCACATCATCCCTCTTTAATTAAATAAATCAAATCCTTTATTTAATTAAATCTAAATCACTTTCCTCTCATCTTTGATTTAAATCAACCCAAAAATATAAATCAAATAGTCACATCATCTAACCCTCATTAAATTAATTAAACCCTGATTAATTTAATCCTAATCATCCAATTTCTCTAGATTTTTCCACTTGCATATGAAAATAAATTTAATGGATTTATTAAATTCCTATTTTCTTTCAACTTGGCATCTTTAGGGGAATATTCCTCCAAGTTTGAAAATCTCTCCAAGTGGATTTTTCCTTCCAACAAGACATTCATTCCCTCTTACATGTCTTTGTGCATTGAGCCAAGTGGCATTTAATTCATTCTTTTTCCCTCTAACATGTCATTTCATGATTTTTAAATTCCACCTAATTTTATTTATTGTGCACATTCATCAAAATGTGCTCAAGCTTCCTCCATTCACATCTTGACAAGTGGCACTTTCCCATTGGATGTTGAATGATCCCACATTGTTTCATTTTTGCTCATTCCTCCATCTTGTCTTTCTATAAATAGAAGGCCTTCCTTTGTATTTTGATCATCCACAATTTGAGCAAGTCTACTATACTCAATTTCATCCTCAAGCATATCCATTTTCATCCATTTTATCAAGACTATAGCTAGGTTATTATATATTTCTTTATGGAGCTCAATTGAATCAATCATCAAGTGGATCAATCTTCATCAAATCATCATAAGCTTGCATAGGAGTTGGGAAAGGGCCAATTTCCACATCAAATTGGCACCAACTCCCCCATGGGATTGAGAGTTTACATCTTAAAATAGGATTTCATTGCTTTCTTGGTTCATTTTCTTTATTTTCTTTCCTATTTGAGCTTTGCAAATGAATTTCATGGGGAATCTTGATTCTCACTTACATTTGATCTAATATTGTGTTTGTTTCTCATGTTTGTGTAGGTCTAGGATTGGGGTTCTACAAGTTGTAATGATAATTTCTTGCCACTTCCTTTGTGTTTTCCACTTTTCAAGAAAATGGTTATGTTGATAATAAACTACTAAATACATGTCCACATTATGCTTGCAAGGTTTAGGGTGTATGTTACTTTGAGATTAAGTTATTTTTGGTTACTTGTGATGACGCTATTGATTTCATTATGTTGTAGAAGGAAATATTACCAGGGCAGTTTTTTCTAATGTGTGCTTGTTGCTCTAATGCTCCTTTGTTACCATGATTGATTTCCCCATGTCTTATAATGTTGTCACAACTTGGTTAATTGTTTGAATTCAATATGCTTCTTTGTCTTTGTAAATACTTACTCAATGTTTCATATATTTATTCATATCATTTTAGGTTCAAAGATGCGTACCTCTCTTGAAGTGCAATCCATTTGAGAAGTGAGCCCTTACCTCTTGCTTGACCCTCTTACCTTCCTTGATTTCCTTAGTGGTGTTCTAGCTTCTTCATTTATTTTCCTCCTAAATTATTTTTCCTAAGTCTTGCCATGCCTCCTTGCTTGTTGCGGTTAGACAAAACATCATTTGATTAATACCATGGTTTTCCAGTTTGTCTGTTGCTCTATTTTTTTCCCTATGTACATGGCTAACTGAGACAATTTATAGTTCTTCCAAAAGCTCTTTAATCTTGTTGAATTTTGATTGAAGTTTCCATACTCCAATTTGGCCTTTAGTAATGGTGCTTACACATACCGTTGGATCACATTCTATCTCTATTGAACTTAATCCTTTCTCTTTGTAGAGTAACAATCCATGTAGGACACCTATTTCTACTTCATTATTTGTTGATGGAGGTATTTTGACTGATCTAGCTATGATTAGTGCTCCCTTTTCATCTTGGATAATACATCTAGCTCCTACCAATCTTGGGTTCCCCCGGGAGGCACCATCCATATTTAATTTAAATCTTCCTAGTGTAGGGGGACACTATTTAGCTTTGTCTCTCTTTGTTTTAGAGTCTAGGGAAAATTGGAACGTTGTTGGGATATTCAGGTCCACCCAAATTTTCATTAAGCTTTCATCCCAACATGTGAATTTGGTTTTCCTTTGCAACTTGATGCGGGAATTTAGCCATTCTGATATGTTCCTTTCAACGAATTGTGTGATTTCCTCAACTTTCCTAGCTTTATGCTAGAAGATTCTTTTATTTCTCTCTTTCCAAATGTTCCAAATCAGAATTGAGGTGTTGTGTGCCATATTTTCCCCCACAAGGATTCCATTTTCAAATTAGGCCAACTAATGAATAGTTCCTTTTGTTTATTATACCTCGGGGCCATCCACCCTAGTTTATATTGTAACCAATCCCAGCAGTGTGCTACAAATGGGCAATTTAGAAGTAGGTGGTCCAAGTCTTCTTCATTCTCATGACATAGTACACATTTTCTTGGGCCTTCAAAACCTACCACTCTCAATATTTCCCCCATTAGTATTCTTCCATGCAGGGTTGTCCAGGTGAATTCCCCTGCCTTCAAGAGCACCCCTTTTCCCCAACATAGTTTCTTGGGCCAGTCACCCTTTTCTTTCCTAACTTGGATTTGGTAACCCAATTTCATCATGTATTTTCCCAAATTTTCCCCACACTAGATTATCTTGTATACTTGAGTATTAAGACTCACCTTATTCTCTTTCATTATTTCTTCTAGTTTCTTCTTTGCTTCCTCATCTAAAGGGAGATCAGCTAGGATTTTCCATTGGTTACCCCCATTTGCATCTTGCTTGGCATAGTCCTATAATTTTCTACTAAACCTATTTTCAATGAGGTGAATGTGGGGAGCCAGTTCTAGGTACTCATTTAATGGTTTATATTTTCCCCATGAGTCTATCCAAAATTTTTCCCTTCCTTTGTTATTGATTTTCCATGTGATGCGGTCAGTTATTACATGCCTTGAGCTTAGCATGAAGTTCCATATGTGAGAGTTGTTTCTTGTATTTTTTATAGTCATTATCCTTTCAAGTTACAAGCTATCTAGGTACTTCTTCTACATTACTTTGCATCATAGAAGTGAAGGATTGTGATATATTTTCCAGACTAATTTTGCTCCTAGGGCTACATTTTGTAGTTTTAGGTTTCTTATGCCAGCTCCTCCCTCCTCTTGAGATCTACATACTCTGTCCCAATGAATTAGTGGGATTTTATGTTGTTGATTTCAGCCCTCCCACATAAAGTATTTAAGTATACCTTCTAGCCCTACTGATGCTTTAGATGTTAATTGCATGCATGACATTGAATATGTAGGAATTTTTTACAGCACTGCTTTGATCATTGTTATCCTCCCTGCTAATGTAAGCCATTTTCCTCTCTAGCTTAGGGATTTGTTATTGCATCTTTCTTTTAATTTCTCCCACAAACCAGTCTGACACATGCCCTTGAATAAAGGAACACCTAGGTATTTGTAGCATGTAGCACCTACATTGAGTAATCCAATATTTTTGTAATCCTTTTTTGTAAGGATTTCTTTGAGTGAAAGAAGTATATCTTGGATTTTTCCATATTTATTTGTTGGCCTGAGATATTAATGTAATCTTGCAAGAAATATCTTATAATTACTGCCTCTTGGATGGTTTCTTCACCATATAACATTGTATCATCCACAAACTGTTGGTGAGTAAGGTCTTTTATCCCTTGTGCAACTTGCACTCCTTTCTATAGGCCTTGTTCTTGCTTGGAAGTGATGTGCCTACCTAGGGCTTCTTCCATAATGATGAATAAAAAGGGGGAGATTGGGTCTCCTTTCCTTATCCTATTTGATCTTTGGAAGAATCCAAATGGATCATTGTTAACCAATATCGAATATCTTGTTGAGGAAATACACTAGAAAATCATTTGCAACCATACATGGTCAAACCCTAACTTTTCCATGATTCTAATTAGCAACCGCTATTTCACGTTATCATATGCTTTGCTTATGTCCAAATTTATCTTCATACTTTGCTTTCTCTCTTTGTTTATTATGTGAACAAATTCATTGGATAAAATGATACTATCCACAATGTCCCTTCCTAGAGTAAAACCACTTTGGTTTGGTGATATGATCTTTCCCAATACCTTTTTAAGCCTGTTTGCTAAAGCTTTGGATAGGATTTTATAGATATTATTGCGTAGTAAAATGGGATGGTAGTCCCAAAAGGTCTCACATACTTCCTTCTTAGGTAGTAGAACTATCATAGTATTTTTCAAATTTTTTACAAACTTTTTTGTGTTTTTTGAAGTCTTCTATTAATTCCCTTATTTCATCTCCAAAAATGTGCCAACACTTTTGATAAAAGAAAGTTGGATACCCATGAGGGCCTGGAGCTTTGTCAAGGTAGAGCTAGAAGGAAGCCACCTTTATTTCCTCTTTAGAAAAAGGTTCTATTAGCATCTAGTTATCTTCTGGTGTAATCAACTTGGTTATATTTGCTAAGATTCTGCTCTCATTTAGGACTTCCTTATCACCCTATGGGGCTAAGTCCTTTTTGTAGAATGCAACTACCTCTTCCTCAATACCTCCTTAATCTTGGATCAGGGAACCTTCAACTGACTAAATACTTGATATATTTTTTTGAGCTTTTTTAATCTTTGATGTGTTATGAAAGAACTTTGTGTTTTCATCCCCTTTTGTTAACCACACTTCCCTAGACTTAGTATGCAAATACGCCTCTTCCCTGGCTAGTATTTCCTCATATTCTGCCAATAGTGTTTTTTTCTTTTAGGTAATCCTCTTGAATCATACCTTCATTAATAACTTTCTCATTTAGCAAAGATAGTTCTTCCTCCATTCTTTTTTTTTTTGAGAAGATATTTTTTAAAACTGCCTTATTCCAAATTTGTAGCTTTTTCTTTATGTATTTCAATTTCCACATGAAGATGAAACTCTTGGTCCCACTATACTTTAGAACCTCTTTCCACCATTTTCCAATAGTTTCAATTAGATCATCCCTTTTGAACCACATTTTTTCCATTTTAAAATAAGACCTTGGATGATTGTTTTCCTCTATTAGTGACATTTTAACTAGATAGTGGTCTGATCCAACCAATGGTAGAATTTATACCTCTATGGATTGGTCATCTTCCATCCATTCTTGAGAGTCCAAGAACCTATCTATTTTCTCTTTTATGAAATTGTCACCATTTCTCCTATTTGACCAAGTATAAACTCCATTTTTGATAGTTGCCTCCATGAGATTGTTATGGCAAAGGAACATTCCAAAGACTACCATTGAGGGGGAAGTCATCCTATTACCTCCCCAATTTTCTTCTCTTCACAATACTATGTTGAAGTCTCCACCTAAAATTATTTTTTTCTTTTTTATCAGGGTGATTTGCTAACTTAATGTATTCCATAATTTCTCCTTTTCCACATTCCTAGTAGGCCCATAGATATTGAACATGTAGAAAAATTTAGTGTTCTTTTCGCACTTGATATTTGAACAAGTATAAACTCCATTTTTGATAGTTGCCTCCATGAGATTGTTATGGCAAAGGAACATTCCAAAGACTACCATTGAGGGGGAAGTCATCCTATTACCTCCCCACTTTTCTTCTCTTCACAATACTATGTTGAAGTCTCCACCTGAAATTATTTTTTTCTTTTTTATCAAGGTGATTTGCTAACTTAATGTATTCCATAATTTCTCCTTTTCCACATTCCTAGTAGGCCCATAGATATTGAACATGTAGAAAAATTTATTGTTCTTTTCGCACTTGATATTGCATAAAATCTAGTATGGTTGTTTTTCCACTATGTTCACATCAATAATATTGCTTCTCCAAAGTATGCCTAGAACTCCAATGGTTCCGAAGGCTTTAGAATATGCCTCCTCCCAACAAAAGATGTTAAATATTTTCTTGTTTTCCTCCTCTATCTTGGTTTCTTATAGGAGAATGAAATTTATGTCTGCTTTCACTATTTTTCATCTTATCGGACACCTTTTATTTGGGGCATTCAAACCCCTTACATTCCATGTTGTAATCTTCATGGTTCTTCCTGTTGGGGGTGCTCTACCCCCTTGATGTCTTGAAGGAAGTTCTTAATACTCGTCATCCCTTTCCCATGTGCCAACTCCTCCCTGATTTTCCTTCTCGACTTCCTCCCTTTCTTCTTGTTATTTTTCTTTGGTAGATCCAGAAATTGAGCTACTGTTTGTGTTATGCTTCTATTCTTGATTATTTCAAGTTCACCAACCTCTTCATCTTCACTTTCTGATGAGAGGCCTTCTAATACCTCTATTGGTTGTTTACAAGAATCTACCTTTGTTTGTGTGGACACCTTCTGCCCTAAGGTGTGGTTGAAAATTTTCTCTATCTGTTTGTGACCTTCTACTACCTCCTCTAGAATTGGCTTCTCATGCCTAGGGCTTGGGGCTAATGGTAAATTTGTGTTTGACTCTTGTGCCCCTCTTTCATCAAGCCATACGATTTTTTCCTGGTTTATGACTGGGTCTTCCTTGGGGTTTGGAGACCTAGTCTCTTTTTTTGAGTCATTGGTTTCATTTTTTTGCCACATTTGCTTAAGTTTTGGTGGAGGCCTTTGTATTACTATGATGTTGTCTTTTGGTATCCTTTTATGCGTAGGTGCCATTCATTCCTCTATTTTAGTTCCTTGCTTCCATATCCCTACTTTGGTTCTGAGATTAATTTCCTTAGGGATTTCTTTTATTGTTGCTATCTTAATTCTAGCATATGTAAGAGTTTTCTTTCAACAAAGGGACATCAATTTCTACTAGTGCTCCCAAGGATATACCAATTTTTTCTAAGCATTCCTCTAATTATAATTCAAGGGGTAGATTATTAAGTCGTATCCATTTCACTTTTGGATATGATGAATGTGCTTGGGGGTTGAAGTTTTTTTCCCATTTTTGTGTATAAGATCGTTTTCCCACTTATTTCCCATGTTCTTTGATCCTAAGCCTTGTCTTGATTTTTGTAGATAGGAAGACCACTATGAAGAAGCCTTCAGGGAGGAATTTAATTCCATGGTTTTGTTTTATACTCGATCACACCTATTCTTCAATTTATTTTCTTCCCTTCCTTGGTCCTAGGATTTTGCAGATTATGGCTAGGTCTTCCAAAATTATGATGTCTTCCTCTGTTTCCTTTTGGATGTCTATTTTGATTGGTACCTTTGTTTTAGCTTCTTCCTTATTTTCAGCTCGGTGGGTGATTTGTTCCTTTTTCCTTTGGCTTTTGTCCTTTCTTATTGGTTTAATTCTGGTGGGATGGTATTCTAACTGCCTTCTATATTGTTCCCACCTATGCGCCTATTGGCCTTTAGGGCTTTTAGGGCCTTCTTTTCTTGGGGAGGTTGTTCATTATTTCTTCTTGTCTATTTCGATATAGTTTATCTAGGTGACTAAATGTGGCTTCCTGAAATCAATTTTGCATTTCCCAATTCCTTTGTTTCTTGTGGTTTTCTTCATGGTTCGACCTTCCTCCCTTGTTCTATTTTTTTATTTTTATTTTTTATGTCTTCTATTAGGGTCCATGCCTTCATAGCCTTCAATTTTACCAATTGTAGAATTTTTTTGAATTTGAATCCCACTAACTTTGCATTCGACGTTTTTCACATAAAATTCGCATTCAAAAATCTTTTGCAAGCAAAGCTTAATCATCATTCATTTTAAATTTATAACCACAAACTCAAATAATATGTCATGTGTACCTACATGATATGAATATAAAAAACACATGATATAACAATTGTTGTGAATGTGTCTCTATGATGTAGACTAGTTGGTTGAGCCATTGAAAGACATGGACAATCAACAAAGGTTCAAACCCTAATTTACCCAGCCACACACACTTGGGGCGGGAGGTGGACTAAAAACAATTGTTGTGAATGTAAATAAATTAATTTAAGCATAATAAAAATAATACATGATGCATGAATATACTAATTATAATGAAATCATTGAATTGAAAGTAGTGTATTTAATCAATTAATATCACATAAATATTATTAAAATAATGAGATTGAAAATGTTTTACAAATTTAATTATAACATATGTATGTATATAGAGAATCCAAATATATAAATCAAATAGAAAAATAGTAATACACAACATCACGAAATATTATATAAAAATCTAATAGAAAATAACATAATGAAGAAGAAAAAATAAATAATTATAGACTTTATGAAAGTCACATTAATTTTTTATGATTTTACATATTTAAAACATTCACCAAAAGTGTTATAACTAAGATCCAACATCTAGGAAGAGAAAACATAAGCTAGTATCACTATAACAATGTTTTGGACTTTGATACATAAAATAGGAAGACTTTATTTGCTATCTTGATTTGGGTTGCAATTAGTTATTTATAAAGTTTGGGTGTGGAGATTAATATGCTTGAGTACATGTAAAAGGTTCTAAGTAATTATGGTAAGTTGTTTACAAATTATTATTAATTATTAATTTTAGAGTAAACTTAGTCTAGTTTCTTTTTTTTAGTAAATTAAAACAAATTTAGAATATAAATAATTTAAATTTTTTTATTTTAAGTAAAATGATTAACTTCCTAGAATTTATTTAAAAATTGATTAATATCATTAATTATTATAATTATTCAAATTTATTAAAAAATATATTTAATTTTTATGCTTAATATTATATCAAACTAATTCACATTAAAAAGAAGATTACTATTATAGTTATTTCTATATGCTAGTAAATATTTTAGATAGAAATCATATATATATATATATAACAATAAATTTTTAAGAAGTCATGGAGAGCTTCTCAGGTGGTGGCGATGGCGGTGGAGGATTTTCAAATTTTGAAAAGGTGGGATTTCTTGATGATGTTGCAGGCATTAATGGCAGACAATTTTCTGATGGGAGGGTGATGTCAGGTGGGTCCTTTACGACAGGTAAGTGTTCTGGGTCCCCTTTAGTTGCTAATGAATGCTTCGATGGGAAAGGGGCTTCGGTGGTTGTGTGTCCTACACACTCCCCAGTGTCCTCTGAAAAAGAGAATCCCATGACTGAAAAGCTAGGGCCAGTCCTATCTTCTGGTGGTGGTGATGGGACTCTGATGCAGTGGGTCTTGGGGTTGATAAGACTAAGTCTAACTTCCTGTCGAGCTCTGCTCTTAAGTGGAAGAATTTGTTTGGAGTGAAGCCCAAAGGTAAGAGTACTTCTCCTTTGGTGTCGTTTATTGCTAATGCAAAAACTGGAGAGTACTCTATTTTTGTTCTAGACTGTATTGTTGATAAAAGTATGTCCAATATGGACATGGCTTTGTTGGGTAAATTTGTTGGTCCTTGACCTCATATTGACTGGTGTGCAAGTTTTCTTTAAATCTGTGGAAACCTAAGGGATAGATTGATATAGCTCGGCTATGGCTAAATGTTTCTTTTCTTTCACATTTAACTATGAAGATGATTTGGTTTCGGTGCTAACGGGTGGCCCATGGTTTATTGGAAAGTCATCTTTGATGCTTAAAAAGTGGGAACTAGGCTTCAACCCAAACTTATGCTCTTTTTCAACTGCTCCAGTTTGGGTTTGTCTTCCTGGCCTCCCAATGGAATTTTGGGATGATGAAGTGTTCAAAGGGATAGCAAGCACTTTTGGCTGTCTTCTTTCGATTTACCAAATGACGGCCTCTAGGAAGAGGTTGGTTTATGCCAATTTATGTGTAAATGTGGAGCAATCAACTAATCTGCCGACTGTGATAAGGGTATGTGCAAGATCATGATGGGCCAAAAAGTGGTGATATGATGGGTATTTGTAGGGTATGTGGCTGACGACTTTTTTTTACCCAAAATTAATTAAACGAAAAGGGTTTTTAAAGGAGATTCTCAGCTTTCCACCAGTATAAATTATGCTTTATTTTGAATTTAATAAATAATTATTATTAATTTTCTATTTGAATTATGACTAAAGTCTTGATTGATAGGCTAATTGAAAAACATCTATAGCTCTCAAACGGTATCACATTTTTTGAATTTGAAACATGCGTCACATTCTATGCTTCACATAATATAGGATTAAAAAAGAAAAAAATGAATTTCATGAATTTTTGACCAAGTTAAGGTGGTTAGACATACGAGTTTTTATAATTTTTTAAAATTTGTAATAAAAAAAATCATAATTAATTATTTACTTGGAAATAAATTACAAAAAATATGCATCACATCAGGACATGAGTCCTCTACTTATATCTAAAATCTTATAAAAAAATATTATCATTTTATTGTGGTTAGGGTGGTCAGACGGACACCTACTTCTTATTTTTACCCTAAAATTTATGTGCTACTACATTGAAATTTCAAATTTTCACCAAATAGATTTTTTTTCTTCTAAATAAACCTTGTAGTTTAGAAACTACATTCAATTTTCTATAGATTCTATTCTTAAATATTTTTGAAATAATATAGATAACTTATTCAATTTTTTATGTCAAGTTGCCTAACTCTGATTATTCTATTTTTTTTGTCACTTAAGGGCCTATTTTTTCCATGATGATCCTGCACATACTATAAAAATTAACTCTAAATTTGGGGTTTGGGAGCAAGCGGTTGAATTCAAATTGAATCCCTATGCTTGCTTCCATTGTAAAAAAGTTGGCCATTAGGCCAAAAAGTGTCCTCTCAAGGTGCCGAAACAGATGACTAAGCAATGGAGAGAGAAGGAGAAAGATACGTAATAGGATGTGGAGCCTGTGACGAAAGGGGATTTGGCCATGTTTGAAGAATGAGGAGGTTGAACCTATGGAAAAGGACCTAGCATTGGAGGACAAGACTAATATTCCAGAAGGCCAGGTGATTTTGGAAGAAGTGAACAAGGTGTTGGGGCAGCATGAAGAGGATAAGTCTTCCCCTGCTAGTGATCCAATGGAATCTTTGGAAGCAACTAAGCTGGAGGATGTTAAGGATGATAAGGCCTCTGGGTTTGATGAGGTAAGATATCTGCCCTTGGGGGTGACTCAAGTGCATGAGGATGGTTTGAAGGCTGAGGGTTTGGAGGTGATGCATGAAACTAAGGATTTTAGGGAACAGGAGGACCTAGACAATCCTCCTTACATTCAAGTTTGTGGGTGCAATAGGAAAAAACATTCTCCCTCTCTGGGAGTTGTGACTAGGAACCAACAAAGGTCAGATTGTGGGTCTGAACCGTGTGGTAGAGGAAGGCCTTCTGCTAATGTTTCCAAGGATAAGGAGAGTCAAATGGACATAGCTGATGGGATGCAGAGAACCCTACTGGATATGTGCTCCAAGAGCACATCCAATAAGTTATTATGAAGATCATTTCCTAGAATATGAGGGGATTAAATCACCCTCACAAGCATGATCTTCTTACTAATCTGGTAAGAGATCATCGCCCTAATATTGTGTTAATTAAAGAAACTAAAATGAGATTGGATAAATTGTCTAGGTTAAATAATAAGCTCTTTAAGGATTGTGGTATGCATTGTTCTGATGCGATTGGGGCATGGGGAGGGATTGTTGCTTTTTGGAATCTTAGATTGATCTAGGGGGCTAAGATTTTAATCATGTGGCTACTTCCTTTACTCATATGTGTGATAGATTCTCTTGGACTCTTTCTAATATTTATGCTTTGAATTGTAAGAGTGCTAGAAAAATATTATGGGAGAATTTTTCCTCCTTTAAATTTTTGAACAATATTGAGAACTGGTTGGTTATGGGAGACTTCAATACTCCTTTGCATGATGCTAACAAGATGGGTGGTTCACAGTTGGTGGATGAGAGTAGATTTGATCTTATGAGTCTTATTAATGACTATTCTCTACTTGATTTGGACCTGAAAGGAGCGTCTTTTACTTGGTCGAATAGGAGAGTGGGGAATGCCCTGATCCAGGTTAAGCTTGACCGTTCTCTCATCACCCCTGAGTGGCTAGTTCATTATTCCTGCTTCCTTTCTACTCTAACTAGATTGGGGTCAGATCACTTCCCTTTGGCTTTTTCAGTGGATTTGATGGGGGGTAAGAAAAAATTTCTATTTAGATTTGAAAAAATGTGGACTTGTCATCCCGACCTGGGGAATTTGATAATGAGTGGTGGAACATCCATGTGGATGGTTCAACTATGTTTAGAGTTGTAAAAAAGCTTTCCAATGTTAAGGATAATATTAGAAAGTGGAATTGCACTTCCTTTGGTCATATCTTTATGGAAAAAGAGGGTTTTTCTAAGGAGCTTCAGGATGTGCAACATTCAATCCAATTGTCTTGGGGGTATGATCAGGCCTTGATGCAGAAGGAAAATGTCTTGCTTTCCATTTTGCACAACATTGTGGTGAAGGAGGAGGAATTCTAGAAATAGCGTTTGAGGATTATGTGGCTTAAAAGTGGGGACAAGAATACCAATTTTTTTCACCTCTCTACTCTAAAATATAGGGCTAATAATTGTATTAATCAGATCAATTTCAATAATCAAGTGCTGGAAAAGGATGTTGATTTGCTGCTTGTTGCTTCCTCTTACTTCTCTCAGTTGCTTTCAATGGAGGGGGAGCTTGATTTGGCTTGTCAAGAGGATCTTTTAAGGGATATTCCTCAGATTTTGGATGAAGATATGAATAGACAGTTGGTTTGCATTCCCTCGATGGATGAAATTTGGAGTGCTGTTTTTTCTTTTGAAGGTAATTAGGCTCCAAGCTCGGATGGTTTCCCAATGTTCTTCTTTCAATCCTTTTGGGAAATTATTGCTAAGGATGTTGTTGTGGATACTAAGGAATTTTTTAGGTCTAGCTCTCTTATGAAGGAATTGAACTAAGGTCTTTTATTGTTTTGGTCCCTAAGAAGCCTGGTGCTTCTTCTTTTGATGAATTATGTATTATCATCTTAAGAAATTTGGTTTATAAGATTTTCTCCAAGGTTATGGCAATTAGATTACAAAGAATTTTTCCTCTTATCATTTCGCCTCAGCAAAATGAGTTTGTGGTTGGTAGGAAAAGTATGGATTCTATTCTCTCTGTTCATGAGAATATTCACTCTCTTTCTATTAATAAGAATGTTGGTTTTATTCTAAAACTTGACTTACTTAAAGCTTATGATAGAGTTGACTGGGGGTTTCTTTCAAATATTTTAACTACTTTTGGCTTTGGGGAGAAAGGGGTGGCCCTTATGCTTCAACTTATCTCTACTCTGAGATTCTCTGTCCTCATTAATGGGTCCCCATCTCCTCTCTGAGATTCTCTGTCCTCATTAATGGGTCCCCATCTCCTCTCTTTGACTGCTTGAGGGGTTTACGACAAAGGGATCCTATTTCTTCATTTCTGTTCATTATAATGGTGGAATTCTTGGGTCGTCTCATTTAGAGATCTATTAATTCTGGGGTTATTTTTGGACTTGCCCCTTCTTCTAGTAACCTTATTTTCTCTCATCACCAATTTGTGGATGACTCTCTTATGCTTGGGTAGTCATCCATAAATGAGGCTAAGATTTTCAAGTCAATCTTACAGAGGTATGAAGCTGCTTCAAGGCAAAAGGTTAGCTTGCCTAAGAGTGTTCTTTTCTTTTTTAACACTCCGATCCATAGATAGACTAATATTGCTAGAATCCTACAGTGCCAGATTGGGGAACTTCCTGCTTCTTATTTAGGTCTTCCCCTGTGATCTAAAGTTCCTGATTCTTTTTGGAGGGGTATGATTAATAAATTCAACTCTAAATTGGCTAGTTGGAAGGGAGCTCTATTGAGCCAGGCCGAGAAAGTTCATATTATTAAATCTACTTTTTAGAGTCTTCTTGTTTATGCTCATAGTCTTATTCATATGCCTAGGAAGTTTGTGGATACTTTGGAAAATATTCAAAAAAATTCCTTTGGTCTGGGGTGGAGGACAAGAGAAGGATTCACTTGGTTGCTTGGGATGATGTTTACTGACCTAAGAAGGCTGGTGGGCTGGGGATCCATAAAATCAGAGCTTTTAATAATGCCCTCCTTGGTAAGCAGATGTGGAACCTTTTGCTTGCCAAGAGTGAATGGGAAAAAATTGCTTGGAGTAAATACTTACATGGTGCTAATGGTATAAGGGGGTTCTTTTCTCAAGAGTTTAATCCTCTGTTTGGTTCTGCTCTTTGGAAGTGTATTGTTAAGGCTCGAAATCTTGTGGCCAAGGGACTCTTTTGGCAATTGGGGAATGGTAGAAATATCTTGTTTTGGGATGATAATTGGTTTGGAAATAGGCCCCTCAAAGATAAGCCATGGGCCCAACCTTTCATGGATCTTTGTGTGCAACGGTCTGGCAGACGGGTTGCTGACTATATTAAGGGAGGCTGTTGGAAGAAGTTGCATGAGATTGAACCTATTTTGGAGATTTTTTTTAAGGCTATATCTCTAGTACACATTCCCCCTTCCCCTTCTCCAGATAAATTTGTTTGGAAGCCTTCCTCTAATGGCAACTACTCTGTTGCTTCGGATTTTCATTCTAATGATTCCTTTGTTGGCCCAACTCCTTTTTGGGATTTTGTGTGGTCCTCTAGATTGATTCCTAAGGTTAATATTTTATTTTGGCTTTTCTACTAGAACAAAATATTAACTATTAACATTTTGGTCAAAAGAGGTTTTGTGATGCCTAATAGGTGTTTTCTACGTGAAGAAGAAGCTAAAAATGCTTGTCATTTGCTGATTGGCTGCAGTTATGTTAGAATGGTTTGGGCCCATTTGCTCTCTCTTTGGAACTTAAGTTGGGTGTTTCCTAGATCTATAAATGAGTTGTGTTCTCAATGGATTGGCCCTTCTCCCAATCCTGCTCTTTAGATTTTGTGGTCTCTTTCTCTTCCGCACATTTCTTAGGGTGTTTGGCTTGAGCGAAATAATAGAATTTTCAAGAATTCTACCCTCACTGCTATCTCTGTGGATTACAAAATATGTGTTGTTATTAAAGAAAACCTTTTGGCTCAAATCACTTTTCACAATGGACTAAAGATAAATCTTAGCCCCTATGATATCTCTATTTCTCAAAAGTGGAAGTTGTCTTGTGATATTTCCCTCCCGGCTACAAAAGGAAAAGCTTCTAGAGAAGATGTTGTTTGGAAAGCTTCTCCAAAAGGTTGGGTAAAGGTTAACTTTGATGGGGCTGCTAAAGGGAATCCAGGACCTACAAGTTGTGGGGGAGTGATAAAAAATTCTAATGGTAGGCTCATTTATGTTATGGCGCTCCCTTTGGGAACCCAGGAAAACCACTATGCAGAAGCGGCTGTAGCCTATCATGGTCTCAAATTGGCTCAAACCAAAGGTTATAGGAAAGTGTGGTTGGAGGGGGACTCTCTAAATATCATAAATAATTTGAAAAATTGCATGCCCCCCTCTTGGACTATTGAGTCTTTGATAAGGGATTCGATAGATATTTTGAAATATTTTGATGAGTATTATATATCACACATCTTAAGAGAAGGTAATGGGTTAGCAAATATTTTCGCTAACATTGGTGTTAAAGAATTTAGGGAGTGGATTTTGAATGACCCTCTTCCTATAGAGTTATTACTACTATGAACAATGATTGTTGATTTTAATTTGATAAACTTCTCATTATGGTTGGTGGTGTGCATGCCTTTCTTCACGTGGCTAATTGTGATGAGAAAGGATGGTGTGCAAGATTTGAATCAAGAGATTAGTGTGAGAGCTAGGTGCTATAGGAAACAAAACTCTATGGTCATTATTATCCCCTGCTCCAAATTTGGCCTCACATGGATTCTAGGTGGTCTTTGTATTGTTTTCTAGAGTCTTCTTTGTTTTGTGCTTGAAGCCCTCAAGTTGGTTACTACTAATTGTGGCAAGATGGGTGGAGACAAAAAAATATGTTGAACCCTCCTCATGTGAAGTTGCTAGGAAGAGGAAGGAGGTCTGGCAAGTGCTGGAGAAGGGAGGGTTAACACCCTACTTGGAGAAACTTCATGGTAATAATCCTCAGGTAACAGAGCTTTTTTTTAAAGGATGGAATGATAAAGTGCTTAATGGGATGAAATTTGAGGTTAATGAAGAATTTATTGCTGGTATAGTTGGTCTGGCTATGGACGACATGAAAGTATTTAGGGATAAAAAGGAGGCACAAACCACTATGAAAATATTTTTCAAATATGATGAAGAGAAGGATTTGAGGATTGCAAGGAGTGGAGGATATCAAAGAAGTTCTCTTAAGGAATTATGTGGGGATGTTGCAAAGGAGATAATACGCTACATTATGTTGGAAGGCCATTTTTTAGCGGTTAATGCATACCACTTCATCTTGCTTAATCACTTCCGACACAAGAAGAGGGTTTCTTTCTCGTTCTATCTTTCGATGTCTCTTGATTCGAGTCTTAAGGATCACAAGAAAAATCAAAAAAATATCATCTTGCATGTAGGGTTAATTCTTCTCATCTTTGATTATGTGAAGACTTTTGAGGTTGCTAAACCTATGGTCACCCCAAAGGGTAAACAGTCCAAACCTGCTAAGGAGTATGAGACACTTTCTAAAGAGGAACCAACCAGCAAAAAAGTCAAGAAAAGGAAATTGATTTTGGAAAAAGAGTTCGAGTTGGAGGAGGATGTGGACTACGTTCCTAATTCCCTAGCTTCTTTGGAGGGGGGTCCACATTCCCCTACTATGGGAAAGAAGAAAAAAGGGGTACCATGTGCTAGTGAGGGTTATTTAACTTGTAGCGAAGAATTTGTTGTTGATGTGTAGAGTAGGGGTTCGAAGGTGAAGAATGACTTATATGGGGAGGCCTCCTTGGCACCCTCGATTGCTAACCAGAAGAAGGTTTTGGGGGAAGGCAGCGGGAAGAAAAGGGTTTTGAGGATTGTGAGCCAAATTCTGGAAAAGGACCTTCCTCTCACTAGTGTGGGCGGCCTCTTTGCTGATGATTCCCTGAGTGTCAAACTGGTTATGCAATTGAAAGATAAGTCTAGGGAAGTTGATGTTGTTGTGGATACCCAGGATGTGGATTTGGAGAGGATCAAGAAGAGAAAGGCGGTGGCAGAGGAAATTGTGAGTTCCATCTGCAAACTCAAGTCTCTAATTGCTGTTGAAAAAGGTAAGGACACCCTTGCTGTTCAGGATAGGGTTAGTTCCTTTGAGATGGAAGATGCTTTGGGAAAACAAGTTTTCAATATTGATAGAGAAGATTTTTCTGATGTGTTTGGATCTACTCGTGAGGGGTTCATTGTCTTGTTTAAGCTTTTTAAATGGTTTTTCATGAACTCGATAAAACTAATGTCAAAGTCAGGGGAGTGGTTAGTAAGGCTGAGGGGTCCTCTTTCAAGAATTAGATAGATGAGTTTTTTGACTCTTTAAATACTGTAGCAAACACAGTTGTGGAGGAAACTCGCAAAATGAAACAAAATCTTGAAGGAAGAATCCTCATCCTTGAGGATCAAATGAGGAAAATTTGGGATACTGTTATGAGAGGAGGGGAGGTGCATAAATCTACTGGTAAATTTGAGTCTAGTGTTGTTACTTCCCCTATGGTTAGTGCTAAGAAATGTAAGGATAGTGCCCATGTTGAAGAGGTAGTTGCTACTGGTAAGCTGATGGAGGAGCAAAGTGTTGTTGGGAAGGGTGGTGAGAAAGGTATTGTTTTGATTTCAGAGCTAAAGCCAAGACTAGGAACAAAACTAAATCTCAAATTGGGGCATCTGGGAAGGATATTTCTGATGTTTGTGATGATGCACAAAAGGTTGTGGAAAGCGACGTGGAGGCGACGGATATTGTGAAAAGCATGTAGTGTTGTTAGTGGGATCCTCCTTTTTGGCTAACTTTTTGCTGATGGTTCGCTGTTGTTGGGTTGTTTTTTGGCTTAATGTTGTTATCTTTTATTTCAATTGCTTTTTGATGTAAAGGGTTCCGGAGCCCCTTCAAAACCCATTTTTTTACCTCTAATCAAAAATAATAAATTTTTAAGATGAGAAAATTGCATTCAACATAAAATAAGTTATGAACAAGGTTTTAATAGTTGATATGAAAACATGGTTCATTATTATGTTTTGAAAATTATAAAGTAGATGTTTTTAGTGCGAGAAAATTGCATTCGAAAATTGCATTCAACACAAAATAAGTTATGAACAAGATTTTAATACTTGATATGAAAACATGGTTCATTATTATGTTTTGACATTTATAAAGTAAATGTTTTTAGTGAGAGAAAATTGTATTCAACACAAAAAATAATTTATAAGTATAGTGTAAGTGAATAACATAAAAAAGTGGACCATTATTATGTTTTGACATAATTTTTTTAATGGTAAAAGATTAAATAGTCGATAATTAATTTATTTTTGACATTTATGTTAAAGCTTTGAATACTAAACATTCCATTATGTATATATAATAATTTTTATAAGAATTTTTTTATAGAAAAGAAATGGGTTATCATTATTATTCCTTATTATATGTTCCATTAATATTTTTAGGAAAACAATATTATATCTTAAAAATTTAGAACATAATTTAAATTCAAAGAGTGCTAAAATTTAAATATGCATTAAAATTTTAATTTAGGACATTTTTTAGAAAAATAATTCTACGTGTCTTTTTTAATTTATAGTTAAATTTATTAAGAGATTAAAATTGTCATTTAACATGTAAAAAGGTTTTATTTTCATATTTGTATTTTTAAAAATAATAATTTTTAAATTTTCTTAATAAAAGAGATCATCATTGATATTTTTCATTATGAAATTTATAGACTTTTTAGTATACTTTGAATTTTGACATAATTATTTTAAATAGAAAATAGATAAATAATCAAAATAATCAATATATTTAACTAAACTCTATATAATAATAGTTAATCTATCTTATAGTTGTATTAAAAAACTAAAAATTTTGAAGGGAAATAATATTATTATTTAGGAAATATTTTTAATTTAAATTAAGTATCCTTTAATTTATTAAATTTTTAATGGAATTTCAAAATATTTTGAATATATTTAAAATTTGACAAAAATAGTTATTGTAAATAAAGAGTTTATTATTATATTTTATTTAAATAATATAATAAGTAAAGACATTTTAGCATTAATATTTAACTTGTGATAGTATTTATATATAGTAATAAAATAATTTTTAAAGTATATAAAAAAATATTGCATTCATACTTGAAAAATAAAAATGCATAAAATATAAGTTTAAGGTTAAGGTTATTTATTGACTTAAAAATATAATATATAATATATCTATATTAATTTTGAAACAATGCTTACTTTAAAATGTTTATATTTTGAAAAAGTTTGCAATTTTTTCAACATATTTTTCACTTAATTAAAACTGTTATAAAACTAAATCCAAAAATCTATAACCTAGCACAGACATATATCTTAAATTGAAAATAATTTTACCATAATCTTCATCTTTGTCAAAGAAAAGTAAAAATTAAGAAAAAAAGGACAATTGTAACAAATGTCTATTCAGTGCTCAGATTCTTTCTTCACAAGATGGAGATTTTACAAAGCTAAAAGCTTAGTCACAACTAAATCTATCCAAGAAATACCAATATTTTGCCGTGAAAAAATCAGTCGGCGCATTTAACAGTCCTGTCTGTATCTTTACAAAGTATGAACTCATCTAAATTTATCTGAGAAAAAATGTCACAGAAAAATTCAATGACAATAACGGAAAGGGAAGCTAAAAGAAGTGATCTAAATTTATCGGAGAAAACATTTCACGGAAAATTTACAGACCTTATTCAAAGATCGGAGTATATATTTAGAGTGAAGATCCGATACAAAACAAAACTGCCAAAGATTTCCGAATTGCTCGAATGTATGTGATGATCCATCACAAGCCCGATCTCAGTCAGCCATTTTGATACCTGTGACAGTCCCCCTGTAAATGCTTGTTCAGGAGCGCAGCTTCCATGGAATTATATTGCAGGTCATATTAGCCTTGACAGCTGCTTATACAGAAAAAACTGTTATTGCCGACAACTTCAAGCGGAGAATACAAAGGGTTTCATAATATTTTTCTCGTTCTCTTCTTATTATTTTAATATTTTTATTAGGTATCCTTTAAATATGCCCAGTATATTCTATGGAGAAGCATGCCTTTTATGTGCGGGATAATGGAATATGCTTAGAATAGGGATCCATAGCCCGACGAAGCTACCGACCCCACTAGACCCTAGGATGATGAACGTTCCAATTAATTTTTTTTATTGTAATGCATTTTTAGTCCTCTCAATATGCCATTGTTCATGACAAAAACTAGTTTTGCATTCATTTTTAGCTATAATTTTGGGGTTCAATTCTCCTTTCTTTCTTTTTTTCATATAAGTTGGGAGAAGCTAATCTCACGACAAAACACACTTTTTCTATGGCATGATAACATAAGATCCCATCCTTCTTACGACAGTATAATTGTGAGGTAAGATTGATAGATCATGCAAGTTTGCTGGTCTAGATCATGCCTTATGACTCTTCTTGTTAGTAAATATGTGTGCAAGGTTATTTTATGTCAATGAATGAATTGTTTATACTTTAATCTTCAGTTTCTGCCTTTCTGGGACATCGCAAATTGCTAATCGGACCCTTAGATCTATGATTTATTGTGCCTATTGTCCAAGTCTTGGTGTATCACCTTAGATTAGACTTTTTTATATCTGTTTCATTTTCCCTTTCCAAACCTCAATTACAGAAGAATTTGGCTTCTTTAAAATCCGGAGGTCACTCAGTTTAGCGCAATAGGTCCCCCATAAACTGAGTTTCGCATATAAGGGTTGTTACCTTGCCAATTTTTGGCATCAACAATAATCACACACTCAAATAATATGCTAAGTGTACCTACATGGTATGAATATCAAAAGCACATGATATAACATCAAGTGATTACATCACATATATCTCAACACAAATAATTTAATTTAATCATAATAAAGTTAATACATGATACATGACTATATTATTTATAATAAAATTATTGAATTTAAAATAGTGCATTTAATTAATTAACATCACATGATTATTATTAAAATAGTAAGATTGAATTTATTTTACAAATTTAATCATAAAATAATATGTATATATATAAACATTCAAATATATAAATCAAATAGACAAATAATAATACAAAACATCATCAAACATGATATAAATATATAATAAAAATAACATAATGAAGAAGAAAAAGCAAATAATTATAAAAATTATGAAAGTCACATTAAGTTTTGATCACTTTACATATTTAAAACATTCACCAAAAGAGGTATAACTAAGATCCAGCATCTAGGAGGAGAAAAATAATCTAGTATCAATATAACAATATTTTGGACCTTGATACATAAAATATGAAGACTTTATTTGTTAGCTTGATTTGGATTCCAATTAATTTTTATAGAGTTTGGATATGAGGATTACTATGCTTGAGATATGAGGATTAATATGCTTGAGTATATGTAAAAGGAGTACAATTAATCTATTTTTTAAATTCTTAGTAAATTAAAACACATTTAAAATATAAATATTTTAAAATATATATTTTAATTAAATTAATTAGCTTCTTATAATTTATTATAAATAAAAGAAGCTTAATATCATTAGATATTATAATTATTCAAATTTATTATAAATATATTTATCTTTAGAAAAAAAATACAATGCTTAATATTATATTAAACATAAAACAAAATATAAACATATCTTTATTTTTATTAAATTTGAATAAATGCACTATTTCACATTAAAAAAAGATTACTACTATTATTATATTTTAGTATATATATTTTAGATAAAAATTATAATTATATATAATTATTTTATTATTGTTCTTTATACAACAATAAATTTTCAAGATGAGAAAATTGCATTCAATGCAAAATTATGAACAGAGTTTAAATAGTTGACATGATAACATGGTTCATTATTATGTTTTGACATTTATAAAGTAGATGTTCTTAGTGAGAAAAAAATATATTCAACACAAAAATTATGAGTGTAGTGTCAGTGGATAACATAAATAGTGGATCATTATTACGTTCTAACATTTTTTTATGATAAAAGAATAAGTGATTGATAATTAATATGTTTTGACATTTATGTTAAAGTTTTGAATACTGAACCTTCCATTATGTATATATAATAATTTTTACAAAGATTCTTTTGTAAAAATGAAGTGGGTTATCATTATTATTCCATATTAGAAGATAGATTACTAGGATTATTTTGATATTAACTTAAAAAGTAAAATATTTATTATTTTATGGACATTTGTATAATTAAAAATTTTAAAATTAAATATGCAACAACAAAGTAAAGTTAATCTACTTTACATTTTATTAAAAAACTAAAATTTTGAAAAGGAATACTTTGTCAA
Organism: Sequoia sempervirens; assembly: GCA_007258455.2. Lineage (NCBI taxonomy): Eukaryota > Viridiplantae > Streptophyta > Pinopsida > Cupressales > Cupressaceae > Sequoia > Sequoia sempervirens. Next base: position 105,845,240 of record VDFB02000003.1, read on the forward strand.
GAAGTATTTTTAATTTATATTAAGTTCTTTTAATTTTTTATTTTCTTAATGACATTTCAAAATATTTTGAATATATTTAAAATTTGATAAAATAATTATTGTTTAATATTAATAATAAAGAGCTTATTTTCTTATATTATTATTTAAATAATATAATAAGTAAAAACAATTTAGTAATAATATTTAATTGTTGATAGTATTAATATATAGCAACAAAATAATTATAAAGTAAAATAAAATAATTTTTAAAGTAAATATAAAAAAAATATTGCATGCATACTAAAAATTAAAAAAATTAAAACTAAAAAATACCTATAAGTTTAAAGTTATTTTATTGACTCAAAACTTTGTTTCTCATTTATACAGTTTAATTTGTTTTTGTTTATTTTAATTTAAATAAGAATTTATTATTTTGTAATTCTAAAACAATGTTGATTCTTGTTTTGGAATTGTGTTGTTGGTTAGCAATTATTTCTTATTTTATTTTTAATCTAATAAAAATAATGATTCTTAATTCAATTAAAAATGTATGTGGAGAGTTATTCATTATTTTTTTTTTAATTTAAAACCTCTTTAGAATTATTTATTTTATTTAAATTATTTACTTTATTACTATTTTTGTTTCTTAAGATTATTTTCTAGTTTTAGTTTTTAAGTATATGTTGGTTATGTTTAATTCTTTGTGTACACAATAACATGTATATAGGGTAACACCATGGGAATTCTTGATGTCAAGATAAAATGCTTCTTGATGTGAATTAAATACATAGATGTATTGAAAATTTACTATAATAGTAATGATATGAGTATGTTAAAAAATAATCTTAAACAAATATGAATTATAAATGAATTTTTTTTTATTTTTTTACAAATTATGTTTTTGATTGTAAATACAATTTTAAAAAATAAAAATAAAATTGTTTATAATAATTTTAACCATCATAGTAAAAAATAAAATATAGAGTGAGGTCAAAAATTAGAAAAAAGATTTAAGGTTGTCATGAGTAAAAGATGGTATTTTTTGTTTTTATTATTATTTATTGTATTACTATTGAAAAACAAAATAATTGTTAAATAGTATTATAAAAAATATTTTAAATAAAAAAATTGAAATAAAATTATAACAAGTTTAAGTAAAAATTAAAATAAATAATTTGAAGGTAAAGGACCTAACATAGTTAATCTAAATAAGACAAATCAAAGAATTCAGAAATATGTTCTTAAAATCTCAACATCTTTTAGGTAAACTTTTCTAAAAATAGATATACTAATCTTATTTTTTCTTTGAAAATATAATATATTTATTTTAATGATGAAATTGGTAAACTTTTCTAAAAATAAATATAATAATTTTTTTTCCTTTGAAAATTATATTTATATTAATGATGAAATTAGAAACAATATTAAAGAATTTATATTTTGAAAAGGTTCAACCACTCTTGCAATTTTTCACTTAATTAAAACTGTTATAGAAACTAAATCCAAAAATCTATAACCTAGTCCAGACATATATCTTAAATTTAAAATACTTTTACCATAATTTTCAAGTTTGTCAAAGAACAGTAAAAATTAAGAGAAAAAGAACAATTGTAACAAATGTCCATTCAGTGCTCTGATTCTTTCTTCACAAGATGGAGAATTTACAAAGCTAAAAGCTTAGTCACAACTAAATCTATCAAAGAAATACCAATATTTTTCTGTTACAAAATCAATCTGCACATTTAACAGTCCTGTCTGTATCTTTACAAAGTATGTTTAACTCATCTAAATTTACCTGAGAAAAAATGTCACAGAAAAATTCAATGACAATAACGGAAAGGGAATCTAACAGAAATTATCTAAATTTATCGGAGAAAAAAATTCACAGAAAATTTACAGACCTTACTCAAAGATCTGAGTATATATTTAGAGTGAAGATCCGATACAAAACAGAACTGCCAAAGATTTCCGAATTGCCCGAAAGTATGTGATGATCCATCACAAGCCAGATCTCAGTCAGCCGTTTTGATACCTGTGACAGTCTCCCTGTAAATCCTTCTTCAGGAGCGCGGCTTCCATGGAATTATACTGCACGCCATACTAGCCTTGGCAGCTGCTTATACAGAAAAACTTCGGCCGACTGTAAAGATTGCATTACAAACTTCAAGCGGCGAAAACAAAGGGTTTCATAATATTTTTCTCATGTTCTGGCTATTATTTTAATATTTTTATTAGGTATCCTTTAAATATCCCCAGTATATTCTGCGGAAAAGCACTCCTTTATGTGCGGTATAATGGAATATGCTTAGAATATTATTCCGTAGTCCGACGAAGCTGCCGACCCACTAGACCCTAGGATGATTAATACCTATTTTACCTTATTGTAACTAATATTCTATGCTCGATTTAATTTTTTTTTTATTGTAATGCACTTTTACTCTCAATATTCTAGTGTTCATGAGAAACACTAGTTTTGCACTCATTTTGATGTATCTTATAGGGTTCAATTCCACTTATATTTGGATATAAGGTTATAAAATACGGTCAAGATTTTTTATTCAAACCTAAGCTAATATTTATTAGTTTTTTATCTTGGTTAAATTGTAAGTACAATTCTATTTCTTAAATATTATTGTAAAGATGATGATGTTCATTTGACCTAAATTTAATTTTATTATGAATTTTGAGTCAACTTCATTTGAAAAATGAATTGTTACCAATCAACTTGTAAACAAAAGTATTTAAATTTAGCATTGAGAATGTTATATTTAAGCATAGATCATTATGCACTAAATCATCATCTTGGAAGAATCATCATAGAGATAATTTAAGAGTGTCATAGCATTGTTCAATTATTATTATAGAGAATGTCACATACATGGAGTATTCTTCATCTGTTGCAATCACAAATATTACACTAGCTATCTTACATATTGTATTTTTAATACTTTCAATTATTGTGAGAGAAACAACACAAGGGGTTTGGTCAAGGCTTAAGGAAGTTAAAACCATAATCCCAATGCCAACAAGAATAATTTTTCCAATACCTTACACACCACTGTGTTTTCTTTAATTACTATATTCATGTGGTTGTGGTTTTACTTCCAAACAAACTAATAATTCCTTGTTAGAACATGATCAAGTTAATGTGAAGTAATTATTTGAATCAAAACCAAACCTATAGTTTTTTCCCTTTATGTCAAATTATCTTGTACAACCATCACAATCATATGTCAAAAAATAAGATTGTAGTAAATTAATCAAATCAAGTGTAATTAAGTAGGCTAGGGATGTCCCATGGCATAAAATGTTTCAAAAATAAAGTAAAGAAATAGCAAGATAAAGAAGATTCACTTAAGATTTTTTATGTTGTTGGTGGTAGCTTGTGTTATTAGAGAGCCCAACTTATTTTGGATCCTCCTCTACAAAATTTAGAACCTTCTCTCGATGACAATTAAGATAGGGAAGCCCTAGATCTATGAATTGGAGATTACTTGGAAATTATAGGAATCTTTGAAGATTCAATACATAAAGGGAAAATGATTAAGAATTATTGTGCTAAGACTAATAATGTTGTGGGTGGAGGATAAAATAAAAAGATTATTAATTCTCTCTAGATGATTCATCATCCTTATGCTAGGATCAATGGAATAATTAATGAGAGCTATTAAAAATACTTTGGAAAAGATGTAGAAAAATTGACCTCCCATATGCTAAAGGTAATGAGGTTCCAATATTCTCAATCATGGGAAAGTGTTTGGGAGAAGAATGGAAAGATAATGGATAGATATTGAATATTTTATTAAGAGTTAAGAGGACAAAGAATAAATTAGGGTCAATGAAGGCTCAATCAATACTAGAATGAACTCTCAGTCACAAGATTTTTTTGGAGAAATAGTAGAAACTAAATTAATTATGCATCTACCAAACATGATAGGGTCACCCCTTTTGAGTGTTTTGGTCACCCATTTTACCAATTTTGGTCACTTAGATGACCCTAAAACTTATGATAAGCCACTTAAGAAACCTTATAATCTCTTGAGAGACCCCTCAATAAAAGGTCTACAATTTTTTTTTGGTGTTGTAAGAGTAATTGGAACTTAGTTTAAGGGTTGAATAAGATGGATAAGAGGCTAAGAGATATGAGGAAACATCATCAAGAAGGAATGTGTCGAGGATGTGCAATGCATGCCTCATGGTTCATGAATTGGATTACCAAAATCATCATTATAATATCACGAATTGGATTACCAAAATCATCATTATAATATCATGTGCCTACATAATTTTAGGCACTTACACTCCTTGAGAAAGCAGAACTCTACAATTAGGGCCAAATTGGTAAGGAAAATGTATGAACACTTGGAAGCCATGTGGATTCAAGTCCTTTAGCACAAATATCTTGACTCACTAAGCCTTCAAGGATTTTAACCAATTCCAAATATCTAGAGAACCATATATCTACAACTTTATGATGTGGTGTTGTCCTCTTAATACTATGAATTTATAGTAGGTAATAAATAATGAAATAAAAGAGAAAATTTGTTTCAACTCATGGAAAAGGTCTCCACATTTAATCAATGATCTAGATTTGAATTATTACAGGGATATTCTTGAATATTTTTGTAAAGACAATGTGATAGAATACATGGAAGTGGTTGCAATGCTTAATGGGAGTGAGTGATTTTTAGAGGACCTTTATAATACCTTGTCTCTCTAGCATTGAAGGACAAGCTCACTATGGAACAAAAGAATAAAAAGGTACTTAGATAATTCAATTAGGATAGGATCGTCAAGATAGGTGTCAAATTATTCATTTAATTATTGAATTTGGTTTACTAAATTCTTGACATAAATGAGATAAAAAGAAAATAACTATTAGACCACTATTGGAGACAATTATGTACCCCTAGGGTGGGAGATTTTTCTCTAGATTTTCATACAAAAATGTACCCACATGGGAGAAAGAATGTAGATAATAGGGATTAAAGGGCCATCATAGTTTGTGCCCTATGTATGAAGGCTAAGGAAATGGTAGGCTACTTACTATTGAATTACAAATTTATGTAAGCTTATTGGTGTTAGCTCTATGAATACCTTAATTGGTCTAGTTCTCTCTTAAAGGACATCATGAATTCATTCAAGAGAAGGTCAAGATGGAAGAGAAAATATCTATGTGTAAGTCTTTGTAAAGTCATCCCATCAATGATAATATAACATATCTAAAAAGAATTAAATACAATAATTTTCAATGAAAAGGTTGGATGTGGAAGAAATAGTAATAAAATTTAAGGGATCTATGAAGTTATTAAGGCCAAAGTGACAAGATCTCTAAAACTTACCCAATTATATGATTATATAATGAGAAGATGGATTGATATGTTAGAAAATTCCCCTATTCATGAGGGTAGCAAGAAGTGTAGTGAGTCCAAGAAAGAAAATATTAAGTTGTACCATCCTCCATGAGGTACGATTTGTTGCAAGTATGTGAAGTTGGTGTTGTCATTGATGTCAACAAGCTTTGGTGTTGTCATTAGTGTCAAATGTATGAGGAGTTTGTTGCAAGGATATGTAGTTGGTGTTGATTTGGTGTTGTCCCTAATGATGAGATTTGATTAGTTGCATTATGTTGTCATTAGTAATCTATTGGTGTCAACCTCTAATGTTGATTTGATAAGCTTTTGTCTATGGATGTGTGGTTGAGTTTCTATGTTGCAGTTGGATTGGTGATGATGAGGAAGTACTGAAGATTTTGTGTTTCTAGTGATTGGTTTCCAAGTTGTTTTGAGAAAATTGAATAAAAAGAGGAAACAATGTGTTGTAGTGGTGTTTTGTGTTGTAAAGTAGTGTTCTGGTTTGGCTCTACATTTCTTCTAGGGTTGGTACCTTTAATTTGGATATTATGTTGAATAGAGGTGTTCAAAGGTGTTGCATTCAATTTGGTGTGCTAGATGAACAAGAGGAAGATTATGTTCCTGTGTGTGAACTATGTATTGTGAGGTGTCTAAATGTTCTTGCCTGCATTTCTTTGTAAAGTAGTTCAGGTCTTGTGGATCTAGAAGGATGTTTGGAATGATACTAGTGCTAAAATTTGTGGGATAGGTTGGTAGTTTGGTAGCATCATGCATTGATGTCTACTATGTTAAGAGGTTTAAGGCATAATATTTTAAGTGTTGGTTAGATCTGTTGTAAGGGATATGATCTTGTGTTCAAGGATGAGAGGTGTGAGATCTGGAAAGGATCTGGAACATTGATTGCTACAGGAAAGAAATTTGAAAGAAATATCTATCAAATTAAGGTGTTGATGGGCGATGGTTTATGACTCAGATCAATGACAACTAGTTATGGAATAGAAGGATGTGTCACATGAATTTTGATAACTTCGTGAGGATTAGTGTTGTTCAGGCCATGAGAGATTTACCAAGAATTACAAAGCTTGTTAATGTTGTGTGCAGGAATTGTCATTTTGGAAAGCAAGCAAGAAATCATTATAGATCAAAGGAACAATCCACTACCAAACTACTAGATTTAGTTCATACAGATATCTGTGGTCCTACAAGAGTGAGAAGTCTACTTGGTGAAAGGTACTTTATTCTTTTAATTGATGATTATTCTAGATATACATGGGCTACATTTCTTAGAGAGAAATTAGATGCATTAGATAGATTCAAGACATTCAATGTTGTGGTTGAAAATGAAGTGAACTTGAAGATAAAATGTTTAAGGTCCGACAGAGGTGGAGAATTCACCTCCCATGAGAAATAATATGTTTTTTGAAGTGTGTGGAATAAAGAGATGGTTATCTACTCTGAGAACTTCTTAGTGGAATGGAGTTGTTGAATGGAAAAATAGAACAGTTCAAGAGGTTGCTAGATCAATGATCACTGAAGCTGGTTTACCGAAGGTCTACTAGAAAGAAGTTAATTTAATATTTTTGTTTATGTATTGCAATCAAGTTCAAGCAGAGAAAAACAATACAAAAGACTCCACTTATGAGCTATGTCCTTGGAAAATTAATGCATTAGAATTATTTCAAGGTAGTGAAAGTAAATGTTATATTAGAGACATGAAGAAAGTTTGGGGAAAGTTTGATGCAAGAGTGATGAGGCATTTTCTTGGATATTCTAATAATGAGAAAAGGAATACAAATGTTTCCAATAAAGAAGACTAAGAAGATTGTAGAAGTACAAATGTCAAGGTTGATGAGACAATGAAGAGTCTATTAACATCAAAAGATGGATATGTACATCGATAAACCTATTTTGTAAAGAATAGAAGAGATTGAAAGAATAGGAAAAGGGATGAAAGAAAAATAAGGATGATCAAAGATGAAAGAAACTTTGGTGGGTGTCCCTAAAGACACCTAGATATGTATATAGAGGAGGTATGAAGTCAGATTGTGGTGGCAATGAGGTGTATTGAATAGAAACCAAAGCTAATGTTGAAATTGAATCAGTGTTTACTACGAGATTGAGCGAAAAGGCTGTGAATGAAGCTTGTAAGATGAAATGGATGGAGGCTCATGTAAGAAGAACACTGCAGTTAGAAGAATCAGGCTGGGAATTGGTCCGGGGCGAGCAGATAAAGCTGATATTGGATCGAAGTGGGTATTCAGAAATAAGTTGAATGAATATGGAGAAGTGGTTAGAAACAAAGCAAGGCTCGTGTGTAAAGGTTACTCACAAGTATAAGGCATAGATTTTTAGGAAAAAATTTCTCTAGTGGCAAGAATGGAAGCTATAGGGATGTTCTGCTTGTTGTTGCAAACTCTTCAAAGTCTATCCGTGAGTTATTGAGTCAAAATTTTGAATGTGGTGAGAGAAGCTAGAAGAAGAGGTTTACATGGAACAACAAGGATTTTGGTTGTGGAGGCAATATGGATATGGTTGTGCTTGATTGAAAGAAACTTTTATATGGGTTAGACAAGCTCCTAGAGCTTGGTATGCAAGGTTGGATAGGTGTGTTTGGAATTCTCAGGGTTTACAACTCAAAGTGCAACGATAGTAATCTATATTTTTAAGATTGAAAATGACAAAATATTGAAGTTTATAGTTTATATATGTTGATAAGAAATTATCTTTGAAAGAGGAAATGAAAATATGTAATGTTTTGGAAAGTACGAAAGAATTTGAGAATGTCTATGTATTGGAGAAATAGGTTTTGCTGCTTAGACTCTGATTAATCGAAACAAAGAAAGGAATTTTTTATTCTCATAGTCTAAGTATGTGAAAGAGATGTTGAAAAGAATTTTGGGATGGATGGTTCCAAATGGTAATTACTCCTATGGTGACTGGTTGCAAATTGGGTAAATATGATGATTCACCTAAGGCTGATCAGAGAAATTATAGATCTATGATTGGTGGACTACGATATTTGACTAGTACTAGACCGAATATCATGCATGTTGGCTATCTTGTGGCTAGATTTCAAGATACAAGGAAACATGTTACTGAAAGTTTTAGTTATTTGAATAGCTCCGGTTATAGGCTATGGATTATGGTTATGAAAAAGATTTATCCCTAAGAATCTTGACTTACACACTTAGTGCTTATACATATGTAGATTGGGTTGGATGTGTAAGATGAAAAAAAAGAATTTTTAAGTGGTGGTGCATTCTTTCTTAGATGTAGGTGTTGCTGGTTTGAAAAACTTTTGGTTGGTACTCCTTGTCCTACCTACAAAGCTCAAAATGTGCCTGCCTCTTTTGGTGCTACCAATTTTACTCTGGATAGAAACCGTATTGAAATATATCACAGAGGTATATAATCCATTTTGATATTCTTTATAGTGTAAGTTAATCCTCACCATGGTTTTTCCCTTATTGGGTTTTCCGCGTAAATATGGTGTTATTGTGTTTATGTGTTGGATTTAAGTTTTTGGATTAGCATTTGATGATTAATCATTTAAGCAGTGTTACAAATTAGTTCTAGTGAATGAATTAAAAAATTAATTCTATGACAAATGATTCACCCCCCTCTTAGTTGTCATGTTCAACAAGGAGAAGGTGTCTACAATTCTCTCAAAATATTGTGAAGGTGTTAATGATATTGTGGTGGATTTTTTCATTGCATTGAGATGGATTTCTCTTTGTAACAATCTTCTCTATCTTATTTTCTATTCTGCCAGTGAGCCTTTATTTCTTTTGGGCAGTGAGCCCTCCAGTAGTGAGCCCTATTATATTTGGTGTTGATATTACTTTATATTGTGAGCTAATCATCACCGTGGTTTTTCCCATCTTGGTTTTTCCACATAAATATGGTGTTTCCTTGTGTATGGTGTTGATTTGTTTCTATTTCTTTTATTTTCTTTCATGATAAATCATTCTAATAGATTAAGGGGTAATTGGATTAATGTGGATCTAAATTTTTGTGAGGGTTTTGAAGTTTAAGGTACAACTGATTCACCCCCCTTCTCAAGTTTCTTATGCATTCAACGTGATCATACTCAATTTTGATGGGGCATCAGGAGATAATCTGATGGTCTGAAGAGTAGGTTACATCATTATAGACAACTCAAGAAATATTATTTGGTATTTGTCAAAAAATTCAACATAGCTCCAATAATGAAGTAGAAAAATGGAGGCACTTTTTATTGGGCTTAAACTTTGTAAAAAAATAATATAAAAAATAATGACATTGAAGGAGATTCTTTGATTTGTATGAATGCCATAAAAAACAAGAAAAAATCCAATTAGAAAATAAGAAATATGAGTGATCGTATCTAGCCAATCTTAGAAAAGCTACACAAAATTTACTCTATACAACTAGAATCCCATCTCAAACCTGGAGGATGAATTTTATTGGAATAAGGAAAGCAAGGGTAACCTATCTGTCAAGACTACCTACGATTTTCTATTGATGCAAGGGAACCAAGACATGTTATGGAAATAGGTATGAAATAGACAGCTAACTCCAAAAAATAATTTCTTTTAGTGGATGGCTTGTCACAATAGGATACTCACTCTAGAAAACCTAAGGAAAAGGGGATTTCAAATCTTGAATAGATGCATGCTTTGTAAGAATGGCGAGGAGTTTGTCCCTCATCTGTTACTCCACTACCTATTTTTTATTGAAGTTTGGGAGATGGCATTTGGAAGATTAGGGATTCATTGGACCATGAATGTTGACCTTAAGAGTTTTATTGAAAAATGGGTTGGTCATTGTCAACACCCTCTGTCTAAAGAAATCTGGTGACAGATCCCCCATATTTTATGTTGGTGTTTGTGGAAAGAAAGAAGTAACTAAATTTTTAGAAATGCACGAAAAAAATTCCCTAAGGAAGTATTTGACATTGGTCTTAGACTCATCACTAAGAATGTCTTCTTATACATTTGGAAACCACCATAAAGAGCTCCTACTAGAAGGGAGATCAATATGGCCACATCATGGAACAAGAAATTAGAGATCAACTCCTTTGACAACTCTAAAGCTCTAGCTAGACTTACTGTATGGCTTGGAAACCCCTCGATCCATCCATGATAGCTGAGACCAGAGCGTTGCTCAAGAGAGTTGAAATTGTTGTCACTCTTGGCATAAAAAACTTGCAAATTGAAGGAGACTCCAAGGTGGTGATTGATTCCATCAATCTTAATCATTTCCAAGGTTGGATTATTAGAGACATTCTGTTGGATATTATTTTCTTGCTTACCAAACTTGAAAGAAAGAAGCTAACCCATATTTTCTGTGAGGGAAACCAGGTGGAAAATTCTTTATCCAACCTAGGCTCTTCATGGACACTATCCAAATGTTGGAGAAGATTGGGGGCCCTCCCCATGAACATACAAGGAACTATCCTTACAAAAAAAAAATTTACTATGAATGATGAAATCTAACATTTCTTTTTTTGTAGGTTACATTTGGTACTACTCCCTTGGGCTCATGGTGATGTGGTATTTGCATAATGAGTTGGAGGGGTGCGGACGGAAGTTTGGATGGGATTTAGGAATTAGGTACTACTCCCTTGGGCTCATGGTGATGTGGCATGTGCATGATAAGGTGGAGGGGTGTAGGTGGAATTTTGGATGGAGGTTAGGAAAGATTGTGGAGAGTAGATGGTCATTTCAAAATATTCATGAGTCGTCTTGTCAAAAGTACCATTTTTAGAACCATGTTTATGAAAACATGTGTAAGGCCAAAATTAAAATCAATTTTTTGGCTAATAATGATCTAATTAATATCATGATGGCCCTTGGATTATCTTTGAGGTAATTGAGCAAGAATTTTTTGGCCCCACGACCCTAATCTCTTTGGGAATGACCATTAGTACATGTGAAAATCCGGTTGCCTTAATTAGGAAATATTTTCCATTATGGTATGGTAGTGTCGATAATTATGATGTGTATTTTTCCTATTGGAAATTTGAAAAACCTCTCGCTTTGTTATTTTGGCTAAAAATCCATGATTTCAGAGAGAAAATGGGTGGTGACAGAGTTCAAACTAAGCATGGTTCTTGCAAAGAGTTTCACAAGGACCCCCTTGTTTGGCACATCTACATTAAGGGAGTCATTGTGCCTCTAATGGAATTCCTTCAACGACATGATGAGAAGCTCCCAACATAGTTCATGAGCTCATGGAATGATAGGAGATTCAAAGTTGGTGGCATCTCCTTCAAAATTAACAAGGAGTTCATAGCCAAAGCCATGAGCCTGTCATGCATGAACCGAAAGCTTAAAAAGCATACTAGAGTGCAGGATTTGGAAAGAATCCATACATTCTTCTAGGGAAATGAGGAAACCAACAAAGTTGCATGCAGGGTTTGAAAGGGACTCTCTACCGAAGCCTTGGAACCAAGTATGTTTAGCCATTATGAAGTACATTACATTGGAGGGGAGATTCAAAGTGTTTTATTTTTACCATATGCCCTTGTTGAATCATCTTAGACACAAAATCCTCATAAGCTTTCTCTTCTTCCTACTTTCATCTCTTGAAATTTTGTTAGGGAAACCTTAGACTTCACTGCTAGGAACCCTGAAAAATTGCCACATTTTCCCCTACATCAAGGCCTCATTCTTCGTCTATACCATTTTCATTTGGCCCTTTGTCCCTCTAAACCTATTTCGACTATTAGAATCGAGGAATATGGAGCCTTTGACCATTCCCCTAATAAACCTTCTCCAATGACCTCAGTTGGACCCAAAAGAAAGAATCCCCCTACGCCTAGTGAAACCCTCGATGACCCTAACCTAAACCCTTGGCTAAGAAGAAAAAAGGGGGTGTGGTTCTAGCTCAGTCTAATGTAATTGTTGAACTTTTTGAATTGAAGAACTCTCCCACTAAAAAGGATAGTAAACTGGTTTTCAAGAACAAACCTAAACAAAAAAGGGAAAAAAGGGCACCTCATGCCATGTGGTGGAGCTAGACATGGAAACTGAGGGGGAGTATGTTGAAGAGATTCCCATGGGGACACTATTCTTGATGCCAGTGTGGTCTTAGGGGTGAAGCAGACCAACGTTAGACGTTCTAACAGATTGGCCAAGAACAAAAAGGAGGCCCCTATTGATGAGATTTCTAGTGATTATGAGTAGAAGGGGGACAAGGAGGAGAGAAAACATGATACCATTGAAGAAATCAAAGATTATGTTGAAGGGTCAAGCCATTTTATGGAGCTAAATAAAATGATCTATAAATATTACACTCTAGAATCCTTTGAACGCTTAGATGGGAACGAGGGTACGAATAAGGTGGAAACTGAGAAGACAGAGGATCTCAAAAATCTATTGTCTTGAGTTGAAAAACTAGAAAGGAAATTCTCTAGGCTAGCGTGCTCAAGACGGTCTGGGTCATCCATAGGTCTGTTGTTACTTTGTCCAATGTGTTGTGTGAGGAGGTTGAAAAAAAGAATGTGAAAGAAAGACCTAGTAACAAATGGGTGAGTGATGAGGTTCTAGATCTCCTCTTTGAGGAGTGGGAGGGCTTAGCAAAGTAATGAGTTGGGTGTGTGTTGTTGGGGGGTTGGTTTTCCTTTTGTTGACGGTCTATTGTTGATGTAAGTTTTTGGTGTCTATCTATTGTTTCTGCTACTGGACTATTTGATGTAGTTTTTATTTTTTGATCCTTTTTGGCCCTCTAGGCTCCTGGTGTAAAGGGTATTGCACCTTGTAAATGCAACTTATCTTATCAAAAACATGTGTATGGAAATGTCTACCTAGACATCACGATGCACACTTGATTGTATTTATTAATTAATTAAAAAAGCACATTATATTTGATTTGTAATTAATTAATAAATACACTCAAATGTGCATCTTGATGTCTAGATATAAAATATGCATGTGTACAAGGAAACACAATTGATAGTATATTTTCTTGAAAAATATGCAACTAATTAGAGATACACCGTCATTATCATTGATTGAAAGTGTGTATGGAGCCACATCAATGAGATTTATTTATTTTAAGAGTTTGGCTTAGTACACCAACATTCTCTACACATGAAATTTATAATTGTATTGATTTTGTTGCATGAGTATTCTATCCATATCATTAATCAAAGTGGATTTAGGAAAATACTTCTAGATATTTCATAGATGACTAATACCTTTCTCAAACTTCTTGTTTTGACATCCTTCTCAAGTGTGGGATTAACTTGCAATATTAATAGATTCTACCTATAAATTTCTCGTAACTATAAGATGGCATGCAAAAATTCTTTCAAGGAATGCATTTGTGAATATAAGATACCTCCCTCCTAGCCCAACTAAGACACCCTTTTTGTATAGGTGTAAGAAATGTAATGGCCCCATTGTGATTATTATTGGCTCCATATCCCTTGAGGTTGGAAATGTACATGACCAATAAATTTTCAATGAAAGGTTGGAT
>VDFB02000003.1:105859135-105901536 GCA_007258455.2 Sequoia sempervirens
CACAAGCATGTACAACATAATACAGCGTCCACAAAGCAGCTACGATGCATTGCAACTAGCTTAAATCTATATTAAATGGCCAAAGTATGCTGGCCACCCATGGCCACCAAGCCATTCCAGCACCTTCCCCACCAGCCATATGTCATTTAATGCATTTGCTTCAATTATTTTGACCTCTCTATGTGTTCACATTTTCATGATATTTCAATGCATTTAATTTGCACTCATGGATTACGTACCTCTACTCGCCAGTTTTATAAACTATGCCTTTGCTTAAATTTATTTAATCAATCTATGCGATCGCATTTCACTAATTTTCTATAACAATAATGATTTATAAAGCTATTCTGATAAATAGAAATAGATAAATGCTAATTTTCCAATATAAAATAATAAAAGTTATATGTTGACATACATTCATGCATATTGTCCATACATGCATATATGCATATATGCCTTCATCCATATTTGCATGTGTATATGAATACATCCTTCCATGTAACATATGCATTTGTATCTATATGCAAATATGCATGCATCCATGTATACATGTATTCATTTCTCCATCTATCCATGTAGTTCTATTTTCTGTGTACACATGTGTCTGTTGATGCATCCATGAATATATCTATGAATAGCTCTATGTATTTCTCTCTCCATGCATTTATTGTTCTCTAGCGCATCAGCATTTGCATTTTTTCAGTTTCATGTTCTTCCATATTTATTGTTTTCATAGTATATACATAACAACTTCCACTTTGTCTTCTGTTTTGACTCTTCTATCCTTAAATATCATTATATTTTTATATCTATTCTTCTCTTGTCGCATTTTCGAGGAAGCTCAAGGATCTCAGTACCTTGTTCAGTACGAAGGAGAGTGAGAAATATGACATGAGTCTTTTTTCTGTGTTTATATTGACACACTCAACCCTATGATGATTTTAAAAAGCATAAGCAATAACCAACTAGACATTCTTCCACCCTTTGTTGGAAGAAATAATCACTTCATACCCTGTTAATTCCATTCATTTCCATTTCCACCCTTGCACGTTGTTTCTTCTCAAATCAAATACATTTCAAAATCCATTTATATGCTTCTGTTGCATCATACCAATGTGTTGCATTCCTTTTTTCATTCAATCCAGATCACTCATTCAAATTTTTATTTCTTGCATTTAATTTTAAGCATATAACTAAAAAATGATAAATTCATACCATTTACATTCCATTCATTCTCATATCCACTCTCGCATATCCTTGCCTCCGATATCAAATACTTTTCATAACTTATTCATACACCTTACTTGCATCTCATCATTCTCTCAATTGCCTGTCTTTGTTGCACTCGCATAACTCATTCTTCTTTTTTACCCTCACATATCTTTATCTATCTATACCTCAAATATACCTTCATCCATCACAACAAAATTCACACCATACCAAACAAAGAAAAAGATGAAGAAAATATCAAGGTTATGCAATTAAACACCGAGGGCTTCGAAAATAACAATCATAACATAGAGTTGTATGTGTGTGAAATATTGGATCAATTTAAATGAAAATCAAACACATTAATAAGACATTGTATCATGAAAGCTGAAAAAGAAATAGAATAAGCAAACTGTGACATCAGCTTCCTTAAATTGTCTTATCTTCCTCTAACTCCAGCGTTTTGTTGTTTCGAATGGCTCTCAGATCAGCAGATCGAGCTCAACAAAAGGACATCATGAAGAACGAGATAAAAATGCAAATGCACATTATGCTAAATGCAAAAGCTATGCTAAGATGTGAAGATTGTTGTGATGCTAAAAATTATGTGAATGCATAAGCTGATTGCAATTATGATTGTGTAAATGCGTGCATAGTGTGTATGCGTAGTCTAACCAAAGCTTGGATTTGCACCAGAATTTATAGAGTTTTCAAATAGATTCAATTGGTTGATTCAATCGACGGCCCGGATTAAGCTTATTCGAACAAACAATGGCAAATTTTTGAAAGTGGAGAAGAGGATGGAAGGTTTCCTTTTTCCGTCAATTTCCGTCATTGAGTTTCGAAGGGAAATTTCCATTTTGAAGGATGAGTTGAGAATTTGGAAGGGTAAGTTTAGCGTGAGTTAGAAATTAAATAAAATATATTTATTTAATTTGGAAGTGAAGATGAAAATGGAAACTCACATAATTAAATAAATCATATTTAATTGTGTTTTAGAAATGAATTAGGGTGAGATGGAAAATATTAAATTAAATATTTAATATTTTAATTTGAGGATGAAAAAAATATTCCATTATTTAAATATTCAAAATATTCAAACTTTAGAATATGATATGATAATCAAATATAAATAAATTATGAGAATTTATTTAATTTAATTAAGCGAAAGGTAGAAGGTGGGATGAAGAAGATATTCCATTATTTAAATATTCAAATATTCAAACTTTGGAATGATATGATAATCAAATATAAATAAATTATGAAAAATTATTTAATTTAATTAAGTGGAAGGTGGAAATGTCAATAATTAAATAAAATTATTTATTTAATTAAGGTAGAAGAATTAGAAAATGAATGATATAAATAAATAATTAAATTTATTTATATGTAGATGACTTTAGGGGAATTAATTAAATAAATCATATTTAATTAATTAACAAGCTTAATCATGAACATTTTTAGATGTATACATTTTGCCCCTCTTTGAAGTGATGTGTAAAACACATTGCTTCAAAGAAAAATAAGATTTTGCCCCTAATATGCTTTTGATATTTCTGCTGATGATGCCCCCTCGAGAGGTAAATCACGGATGAGAGAGAGAGTGGTTTAGCTCGCGATAAATGATGAAAAGAATGTCCCATGTTGAAAAATAAAGTCAAAAAGGGTGCAACTTACTCGTGGTTTGACCTTTAAAAGGTAAAAAGGTGAAAAATACAAGTCATTTGCACTTTTGACTTTAGTGAATACTGTAGCTCTGAGAGTGACATCGCGACATGGAGATCCCTTATCATCACCACCGATTCGAGAGATCTCACCAATATCAGAGGCCAGCAGCGTACGGACCACCGGTGAGTCGATCTAACCCCCTGTGCTTTCAAATTTTTCCATTTGAATCGTAATTTTTTAGTTTTTCACAGTTTTTGGTTTTTAAAATGATGTTTTAGCGCATTTAGGATAGTTAGCGCACTTTCGAAAAAAATAGTGGCGCTTAGAGTAGAAACAAACTCGCATATAGGATAAATTTTGAAAATTTAGAAAAAAACCAGTTTAGCGCATCCCGTGAAAACTAACGTGCATATAGGGCAGGGTAGGAAAATTTAGGGGTAAAGCACATATAGGGAAAACAACGACGCATAGCATAAAAACATGCATCCAGTGATTAAAGTCGCGCTTAGGATGATTAGAGCTGCGCATATGGGAAAATGCGCATAGGGGGTCTGTTTGAGTGCATCCAGTAAATAGAATGGCGCATACGGGATTTAACACATCCCGTAAAAAGAACAGTGCATATGGGTTTGAGTGCATAGAGTCCACAGAGTGGCGCATATGGTAAAAGTAGGCAGAATTGATATTTTGATGATAGTAATGTGAAAATGATGATGAATATTGCTTCCTTAGTCAATGGATAGGTAAATTGTCATGTCATCATGCTGATATGGATAGAAATGATAAAATAATCTGATTGATTGATTGATAACTTTGCTTCATAGAGTAGAAAACAAAGAGTAAATGTCTGATAACTTTGCTTCTGAGAGTAGAAAACAAAGAGTAGATTGAACTGATAACTTTGCTTCCCATAGTAGAAAACAAAGAGTAGATTGAACTGATAACTTTGCTTCCTAGAGTAGGAAACAAAGAGTAGATGATTGATATGACTTCTAATAAATTTTCTTTATGCGATAGAAAACAAATAGTAATTGATAGTAGAACAGATTTGATATGATATCCAGATAGATAGATTGTGTATTGGTTTTCCTGATAGGATAGATTGTGTGATATGGGTCGAGTGATATGATGCATTGATATGAGTCATTGATATGGGTCATTGATATAGGTCACTGATATAGATCACTGATATAGGTCACTGATAGATGTCACTGATATAGATCACTGATATAGGTCACTGATAGATATGAGTCTAATTGATTTTGATTGATTGAGATTGAATGATTGGTATGATTCTGATGAATTACCCTTGTGATGAAAATAAGAGGTTTTCAAAAACCTCCAAATTAGAGAGTGGGACTCAGCAGGATGGGATATGATTCTCGAGTTGACACTTTTTGATATAGATTTGATAGATACTTGTGGTTTGAGATCCTTATTGGCTATGCCGTCGATTCAGGTCAATAGAGGATTGTTGACAGCACTGGCAGAGTGATGGCACTCGGAGCACAACACCTTTCATATGTCGACTGGTGAGGTGACGGTGACTCCTGAGGACGTGTACAGGATATTAGGTATCCTCGTGGTTGGAGCCCTTGTGTATTATGATCACAAGGAGCTTGGGGGTACGGATGCTTTGAGGAGGGTGTATGGAGATGCATAGATCGCTAGGTACTGGGTACCATAGGCTGACTTTCGAGGATATCCAGCCTTGCCGACAATTTTGGGTGCATTTATTGGAGGTCTCCTTTGTCCAGATTGCCGGAAAAAGGGATTATCAGTGGGATGGGGCAGGATTTTGGAGCAGATGCTGCTACAGCCGCGGAGATATGCATGGGGGAGCTACATGCTAGCACATCTTTATCATGATTTGCATCAGGTAGTGTACAGGGGTTCTTCCAGTTTGTCCTACGGTGTGACAGTGTTGCAGATCTGGGCATGGGAGCATCTTGCTATGACGAGACTGGCATGCCCCAGAGTTAGGCCACCAGGTAGGCCTTATATATATGTATGCTATGTTCCCTTACCTAGCCTAAGTTGGGCAAGCAGATTACTAGAGGCTTTATTGCTGGATGGCATGGATATAGTTGTATGGCAATCCCAGATCTTGATTATGTTCTCATGGGCTACGATGATGTAGAGATGTCAGATGTATGCATTCCTGCTCTCGATAGTAGCGTGACTCTTCATTCTAGAGAGGTTTTGCATTATGGTTCAGAGGCAGTTTGATCTGGGTTAATGTGGGATGTCACAGGGGTTGCACACTACGAAGTAGATGAGGCCTGATGGGGCCATTATTTATCGATAGCGCATACAAAGTTCCGCACATTAGCCACCGAGGCATGGCATGACAAAGACGAGACATTGATGCCGGATTATTGTCTCCATGAGTTCTTCGGCTTCATTTTCACATGCATCCCTTTCCACGGTTTACCAGTCCTGATGAGCCAACACCCATTCTGGTAGCACCACAGCCAGGGGCAGTGAGACAGGAGGATGTGGTTGGCGGCAAGCAGTGAGCAGTTGGAGGAGAGGAGGTGGAGAGTAGAGATGAGGAGAGTTTCGATGATGATGATGGAAATGATGGCGGGGAGGAGGGACAGGTGTTGGGGAAGTTGAGGCTGGATATTCTGAGGGGTGTCCAGATCATGCACGACCGAGGACAAAAGGATTGAGAGACAGACATGGATCCGATGGTGGTCCTCCTCTGCCAGGGCAAGAAGCCACACTGTGCCCAAAAAGTGACAAAGAGTAGGGCAGCAGCGGATAGTTGCGGGTAGCTCGGGGCCGACATGCATAGGATTCATTAGCATCAGAGGCAACACTAGTATAGGCTCAGCACAAAAGTACGTGCACGAACCGCCCCAGCCTACGCTAGCTTAGGTGATTATAGAGAGAGATGGCTTAGGGCTGAGGTGAAAGGCTAATGGCATGGCTTAGAGACTCCATAGGCAATCAGAGAGGCCATTGGCGGGATGCCATCACAGAGGGCATGGAGATGGCTAGGGAGGTCGAGTACTACAGGGTCAGGTATGAGGAGCTGTGTCCTCCAGAGCGCAGAGAACCATACCCGCGGTCCCATAGCAGGACCAGGAGCAGATCACGGACACACAGAGAGTAGGGGAGTGACTGCCTCTGCAGACCTATGTGCCACTCCTTCCTGACCAGCTCCATCGTGGGGCCTCAACCAAGAAGCGCATTGAAAAGTACATGTGTGTACGGAGCATGTATACCGATTTTTGATCTTATCTAATGTATTTTGCTTTGGAAATTTTAGTTTCATTGGACATTTGGACATTTGTATAATTTTAGATGAGCGATGATATGTAGCGGCGGTGATTATTTTGGATTATGTTTTGTGCACTTATGATATGATGATGTGATATGCATTTATTTCGTGGTGATGGATTTTGGTATGCATTTGGATGAGTTAATGATTAACATGATATGCATGATGATTCAATATGATATTTTATTATGATGATGATGATTTGATAATGTGTACTAACAATGTCATGTAGGTGGATGAATGTATGTATGGAAATGTATATATGGAATGTTTATTTTTTTGTATTTTTCAATGCAGATAAAATATGATAAAAAATGAATGTTGTGTCATGATATGCATTATGTATTTTGTATGATAAAATGATATGATTTGATAAAAAATGATATGAATACTAATATGAAATTGAGATGAGTAGATAGTGATGAGATGTATGATGAAATGATATGTGATGAAAATATAATGATTTTTAATTAGAATGAATGAATAAATGAATAATAAATGGGATTATAATGATAATGAAATGATAGTGATATGAAAATGAAATGCAAATGGAATGGTATGTTAAATGATAATGAAATTATAAATGATAAATGATAATGATAATGAAATGGAATGGTATGTTAAATGATATAAAATGGAATGTTAAATGATAATGATAATGATAAATGAAATGATAATGACCATGAAATGCATGATAATGATGTGATACATAATGATAGCGATAAGAAGATGATGAAATGATAATGATAATGAAATGTTAAATGATATAAAATGGAATGTTAAATGATAATGATAATGATAAATGATATGAAATGGTATGATAAATGATATAGATAATGAAATATTAAATGAAAATGATAATGAAAATGGAATGATGATAATAGTAATGCGATGATGAGATTATAATGAAACTAAAATTAATATGAAGAAAAATGAATGAAATGATGAAATGCCAATGAATGATGAAGCGATAAATCATAATGGTAATGAACCAAACGTCCACATTGTCCTCCACAAATAGTCCAAAGAAGCATGACAACCATTGGCCTTTCAAAAACTTTTGATGCAAATCCAATATGCAATTATGTACAATGACCTAAAATGAAATGCAACTAAATGAAGTTGACCTTTTTGTTGAGCTTATTGGTATATTTGCTAGAATCATCATAGAGCACTTTTAAAATGTTGGAAGTATGTACAAGCATCAGAGGGGAAATTAGCACCAATGATGACCTAAGTACAACTTTCATGATTTTTGATATAGCAAGTGAACACAAGCACCTAGGTATAATTGAACCGAGATGACCTGAGCATTTCTTGCATAAACAGACAAAGACTAACCACCATCTGATGCAAATTTGGAACTGCCATCAATGATAAACTTTCAATCATCACGTCTCGCGACATATTTGCAACAGATAAATGATTAATCTCTAGACAACAGACAAAGAAAAATCATCCTCTTTCCTTGCCACTCTAGTTCAGTACATCATCGAGTGTGCTCCAGAGAAATGATATCGAAAATTAAACAGCCATTATTCAAAAATGAAATACTGTGATTCCAAACATTATTCAGATTATAGATCATCCAGATATGAGTCATGATAAGGTATGCAATTGAAAGCTACTATGATATGGATCAATGATTGGATGTTTTAGTTTGATTTGGTTGTTTTGTTCACATGATTGGTTTCAATGTTATTGTCTCAATGTTTTGGTAAAACCTGAAAGTTGGTTGCCCCCAATATCTTTTGTCCTCAGTATTGACACAACTTGCTGAGATGAATACGTACAAAAATCAAGGCATGGTAAGACATTATTGCTCGAGGCAAATGATGATAGCATGGTGCTGATGTGACCCTAAGATAAGGGAAAAGATGCATGAAAATGAAGACTGAAAAGTTAAGTGCAAAATATGAACTAATAGATGGAGAGCTACAAATAGCCGCCCGTTGCCGATTTCATTATTTGTTTTATTGCATTTTCTTGTCAATAGATCGCCTCAAGCGTCGTGTTTTCACCTCATGACTTTTTATCTTTTTGTGCTACCAAGATGCCTCGCTTACGTTTTACTTTAGGGTAACTATATTTTTTAGGGACTTTTTCCGATTTTTTTGATTTTTTAGACTTTTCATTTTTTTGTATTTTTTTTGTGGACTTTTCAGATTTTTTTTGTTTTTTTTTTCAGGACTTTTTCTGATGATGATAACTGCTTTAGAAATAATACTTTTTTAGGTGCATACTGTTGATAGGTTCATCAAACAGGTCCCTTTCTAACATTGATAGCTTGTAGGCTCCTGAACCATAGACTGCGATAACCACATAAGGACCTAGCCAATTTGGTTCAACCTTTCCTTTCTTCTCTCTATCTTGCTGATTGCATGGGTTCTCTTTCAGAACAAGATCACCCACCTGAAAGGTACGTGGCTTTACTTTATGATTATAGTTGCGAGACATCATCTGTTGATAAGCTTTCAAATGATCAGCTGCTCTTTGTCTCTTCTCATCTAGGAGTTCTAGTTCTTGGAGTCGGGAAACTCTGTATTCATCATCTATTGGGAGGCCTTGCAATGATACCCTGAGTGAGGGAATCTCAACTTCTAAAGGTAATATGGCTTCTGCTCCATAGACAAGAGCAAATGGCGCTGTTCTCTGGTGTGCTTAACACCGGGTTCAGAGGGCCAATAGAGCGGATTGGCTGAATGTGCCAATCCTTTCCTGAATTATTCACAGTCTTTTTCAAGATTTTCAATATTGTTTTATTTGAGGCCTCTACTTGGCCATTCCCTTGTGGATAGTAAGGTGTTGAATATCTATGATGAATGTGAAATCTCTCACAAAGTTCATCAACATCCTGATTCTTGAATGGATGTCCATTATTTGTAATAATGGAGTTGGGAATGCCATACCGACAAATAATATAGTTGAGTATGAATGCTGATATTTGTTTGCCGGTGACTTTAGTAAGAGGGACTGCCTCAATCCACTTGTTAAAATACTGTGAGCTGTGATGATGAATTTATGCCCGCTCGATGAAGAAGGATGAATCTTGCCCACTAGATCTAACCCCATTGAGAAAATGGCTAGGCGATGGAATGGTTGAAGTTCCTGGTAGGGCATGAATGAGATTCCATGAATCTGACATTTAGAGCACTTCTTCACAAAATTGAATGATTTCCTTTCCATTGTTGGCCAGTAGTAACCCATTCTAATCAATTTCTTGGATAAGGTCAGTCCAGTTGAATGAGTACCACAAATGCCACCATGAACTTGTAAAGCCTTATCAAATTTGTCACATTCAAGACATCAAAGTAAAGTACCATCAAGACCATGGCTTATAAAGGGTGTCACCATAAGAGTGTAGCGAAAGTAGATTGGCGATAAAATTGCATTTTGGTTACGATAACCCGTGGCAAGATATCGCCTTTAAGATAGGCATAAATTTTTCGTACTCAAGGTGAATCGATCCTACCAAGTGGCAAATGACGGCTTTCGTGGGGTATCATAAGGTGTGTAATGATTGTTCCGGCCGTAAATTCATAACGAAATTCGAAGTTTCTGAAGTTGTAACAATGATGCTTATCGTGAAATACATGGCGCCACCTCGCTATTATCAAGCCTTGGAATTTGTGTGAATTTGATGTCCACAAAGTATTTCTTGAAGTCATCCACCATCTTTTTATAAGGCAGCAGTTTGTCATCTTTGGTCTGATAGTCATTATTGATCTGATTAATGACTAGTTGTGAGTTGCCATACACCTGTAATTCTGTAATCCTCCATTCCAGCGCTATTTTAAGCCCAATGATCAATGCTTCATATTCGGCTATGTTGTTGGTGCATGGAAACATTAGCCTATATGATCGAGGAATGGTGTGTCCTTGAGGGGTGACGAAAAGTATGCCTGCCCCCGATCCATGTTGAGTGAAAGAACCATCAAAATATAAAGACCATGGTTGCTTGGATTATGTAGTAAAGACATCAGCATCTGGAAATTCAATGTGCAGGGGATGATCTGCTTGTAGTGGTGCTTCAGCTAATTGATCAGCGATATCTTATCCTTTGATTGCCTTGCAATCAACATAATGGATGTCAAACTCACTCAAAATCATTACCCACTTTGCTAACCTTCCTGTTAATGATGCTTTGCTCAAAAAATACTTGAGTGGATCAATCTTTGAAACCAGATTGATTGTATGGGTTAGCATGTAATGCCAAAATTTTTGTGAAGCAAAGACTACTGCCAGACAAGCCTTCTCGATAGAA
This sequence comes from Sequoia sempervirens, assembly GCA_007258455.2. Lineage (NCBI taxonomy): Eukaryota > Viridiplantae > Streptophyta > Pinopsida > Cupressales > Cupressaceae > Sequoia > Sequoia sempervirens. The sequence goes on from VDFB02000003.1 coordinate 105,869,566, forward strand.
GTGTAATTGAGCTCATGACTTGTCAGTGTTCTACTGATGTAGTAGATTGCACGTTCCTTTCCTATAGAGTCTTCTTGCGCTAGCAATGCCCCCAGAGATGTCTCTGTTGCAGCAATGTATAAGATTAGTGGTTTATCTGGATTTGGTGGTATGAGAACTGGTGGAATCATTAAATACTGTTTGATTTGTTGAAATGCCAATTCACATTTGTCATCCCACTTGAAAGGAACATTCTTATGCAGTAGATGTGTGAATGGAAAACTTTTATCGGCCAATTGTGCAATGAATCTACGTATAGACTGCAGTCGTCCCTATAGTGATCTCAACTGACTGATGTTCTTTAGTGGGGGCATTTCCATAATTTCCTATAATTTTTTTGGATCTACTTAAATTCCTTTTTCTGAAACAATGTACCCCAATATTTTTCTAGATTTGACTCGAAAAACACATTTCTTGGGGTTGAGGCAAACTTTGAATTTCTCTAATCTTGCAAATATATTGGACAATATTTCAAGATGTCCTTCTCTGGTGTATGATTTTGCCAATATGTCATCTACATAATCTTCCATGAAGATATGCATCATGTCATGAAAGATTGTAGTCATGGCTCTTTGATAAGTAGCCCCAACATTCTTCAAACCAAAAGGTATGACGTTCCAACAATAGGTTCCCCATGGACATGTAAAAGCTATTTTTTCTTGGTCTTCAGGTGCAATCTTGATTTGGTTATAGCCATAAAAACCATCCATTAATGAATACATGGCATGGCCAGCTGTCAGATCAACTATAGTGTCGATGTTGGGCAGTGGGAAATCATCCTTAGGACATGCTTTATTAAGATCTCTAAAATCTGTGCATATTCTCATAGTTTTATCTGGCTTAGATATAGGAACAATGTTGGAAATCCATTCTGCATAGTCAATTGGTCTTATGAAGCCCACATCAAGGAGTTTTCTCAGTTCTTCCTTAACCATTAATGCAACATGAGGGTGCATTTTTCTGACTTTTTGTTTCACTGGCTTGGCCCCTAGTTTGATAGACAAGTGATGCATGATAAGATCAGGATCAAGACCAGGCATGCCAGCGTAAGACCACACAAAATTTACTTGATTTGCTTTCAGGAATTCCATGAACTCTGGTATTTCTTTCTCTGTCAATGATGCAGCTAACTGTAGGATCCTTGGTTTGTCAGAATTCTCAAGATTGACAGCATTTGTAGGCTCAATCAGAATAGGTGATCGCTCATGGTAGTGCTCTGGGAGAGTGTCAAGATTCCCATCGCCTGGTGCCTCAAAGAGGTTTTCACCATCTGATACACTCTTTATTTTATCTTTTGTTTGATCTAATACTGCCAGATTCTAGTTTTCACCATTAGATCTCTCTTTTTTGTTTTTACTTTTGCAGCTAGGAGACTTGACACTCTCCTGATCAAAAACTCTATGTCAAAAATTACTGGTGGAACAATCATTTGTATCATCTGCAGAAAAGAAGTTTACGATAGCTTTGTCACTTGGAAACATAGGTATATCGATAGGTTCAGTTGAATCCCAATCAATGAGATTAGGATAAATCAAAGGTATCAGGTCATCAGGTTGTGTGAAATCAGCTATGGTTATGGTCATAATAGAGTGGTCTGTAGGATCTGAGGTGTGAGGTGGGTCAATGATGATACTGTCCTCATGATAATCTTGATCCTTTAGATCCAACTCAGTATCACTAGAATCATAGTTGATTTGTGGTTCAGATTCTTGTGGTTGGGACCCTGACCCTTTACCTTCAATTAGAGTTGGGGCGTACTGGTGTATTACATCAACCTCTTTATCCCTCTAGAATTCATCATTATAAATGGTGTCCCATTCATATTCAGCAGAGTCTGTGTCAGAATTGTTATCCAAGAAGTTCTGAACTGTTTCCAAACATGCTTCTCGTGAATCTGAGCCTTCTTGTAATGCGAAGACAGTGTCATGTAGTTGTTTGGATGTGCTTTCTTTGGAGTATCATAACCTAATCCAATTCTCTTTTGCAGCAAGTTCACGGAGGTGAATGGGTTCAACTACTCCTTCCTTCCTTTTTCCAATAGGACCTTTGTCATAGCCCATCTTCTGCATGATTGAGTACCCTTTTCCATATTTGTCTGTGGGTAGTTTGACATTAAAGAATGTTTCATCTTCATCTTTATAGAGCCAGTTTAGAATTTTTGTATCCTCAGGATTTTCCATGGGGAATTTTCTTTGATGAATTGTCCATTAAATTTTGTGATTGGCTCTATTGGTGGTTGCTTTGATGTTGATGCTGCTGATATTTGATGTTCCCTGATAGACGATTGTCCATGTGATCGAGGTGATGTAGGTAAATTGGCAAGACAAAGAGAGTATTCTCCAACTCCATGATCCTTGAATTTCATTTTTTTCTCAAACGTATTGGTCAATTGACCGATTTGTGTGTCAATCTTTAGAGAGGTACTAGCATGAGCTTCTCAATTATTAGGAACCAAAGTATCTTGACTGGCTTTTATGTTGGCACAAGTTTGAATATTGGAATTATCAGCAGGTATTGTGATTTCCTGTCCATCATAAGGAAACTTAAGACAATGATGATAGGTTGATGAGATAGCTTGCATTTCATGGATCCAAGGATGACCCAACAAGATGTTATATGCAAGATCATGGTCTAGTACTTGACAAAAAGTATTCTTTATAACAGGGCCCACTTTGATTGGCAGCATGATTAGACCCTTGGATGCTCTTTCTTCATCATCATAAGCTTTTATGGTAATCTTTCGTCTGAAATCAATGGAGTCCTCAGAAAATCCTAAAGCCTTAACCAACTTCATGGTACAGATGTTCAAACCAGCACCTCCATCTATTAGAACTCGTCTGATACGAAACTTGTGAATGATGAATTCTAAGTACAATGATGAATTATGGGGATGAGTTATGGAAACGTCATCTTTTTCAGAGAATGAAAGGAAAGTGGGTGAGGACAAGTGTCCTACCATAGCTTGAAATACATCCAAATTAGTAGATACATTGGTTTCAATGAAGGCTTTTCGAGAATTTCCTTATGGGCTGGGGAAATCTTCAATAGTTCTAGAATAGAAATTTGAGCAGGGGTTTTCCGAAGTTGATTGACCAAATCATATTGATGTTGAGGTGGAGGTTCAGTGGATTTTGAAGAGGCGCCCTTTAAGACAACTTTAGCTTGCACTCTTGTTGTTGCGTTGACTTCTCTATATTCCACCTTTGTGTTGACTTTAATGACATTCACCTGCTCGTCGTCTACGTAGAGATGATTGATTATATGATCATCATGGATATGATTCACATTCTTTTCAGAAGACTCACCCTTTTGATAATTGGGCAAAGGGTTGCGAAATGCTTGGTGGTCTGCGTTGGTTTGTTGATGTCCTTCTATTATGATGATGTCATTGTCGATTAAGTCTTGAATGGCATTCTTCAAGGCTTGGCAGTTATTTGTGCGATGACCTTTGCACCGATGATAATCACAATAGTATGCCTCATTCCATGATGGAGGCTTTACACTGGGTTCATAATTTCATTGAGGCGGCAAAGTAATGACATTTTTGGCCATCAACTCTTTGAATGTAGATTCTACAGATTGGCCCAGTGGAGTGAAAGTTCTTCTACTAGAGAAGAATGAAAATCTCTGGGGATTTGAATTCGAGGTGTTCCCTAAAGAATTGTGATTGTTATTGGTTCCTCGGTAACCTTGGTTGTTGGAAGTCCCTTGGTTGGGAGTAGAGTGTTGATTTATATTGTTCCTCGGAGGAGGAGGATTATTTCTGTGATTTGCAATTGAGTTGACATTGTTGTTGTGAGTGTTTGGAGAACTGAGGACAAATGGCTTGGTCGAGGCATGATTCGCATCAACAACACCATCATTCACCATATTTTTGTTGTGAGTCCAAAATTTGGACTTGTCCTGATTATTGTGATGGTTGGATGAGCTAGGATTGTCTTTGTCATGTTTTATTATCCCTCTTTTAACCAAAGCTATGGCATCTTCAATCATTTTCTCAAAAGAATGACAATGTAAGTTCAAATGATAGCTCATTTCTGAATTTAAACTGTTAATGAAGGTAACCATATTTTCCTTTTCAGGAACAAGATGTGGATATCTGGCGAACATTCTTCTCCATCTCTGAAGAAATGTAATGAAAGATTCACCAGGTTTTTGTGCAACTTTGCAAAGATCTATCATGGTGATCTGGTGTTGTATGTTGTAGGTATATTGTGATATGAATAGGTTGATCAATTCTTCAAATGTCCTGACGGGAGGTGTAATCTTAGATAGCCATTCCATAGTGTACCCCAAGGCTCCTTGGAAACAATCGCATCAAGTAAGTGTCTTCGTGAGCGAATTCCAATGTCATGTTTCTGAAGTCTCTAACATGATCGATTGGATCTGTTTTTCCATTATAGCGATCAAATTTTGGCATTTCACAATGCTTGGGAAAAGGAATCATGTTACGACTTCTATTGAAAGGATAAGGACAAATGTCCTCCAAGGTATATTTCTTTGTGGTTGTTCCCCCTTGTAATTCTTTAACTTGTCCTTGAAGTGCCTTGATTTGTTGGGTCAAAGCACTAAGATCAGAAAGGGGTGTCGCTTCAGGTTTATTTTTCAAGTTTTCAGTATCAAAGTCATGAGGCAATTTAGCCCCTTGTCCAGCTAGATAGCGAAAATATTTTTCCTTATCTCACTGCAAGATCTTTTCGATGGCTTTGTGAAATTTTGGATCTTGCTCAGCCTCTCTAAGACTTTCCTCATCTTGTTCCTCATCACTATCTATCTGTGTTTTGTTCATTTCTTTGTATTGGTGGAACGAATTTTCTTCTCTGTTATCTGTATCTTTGTCAAAAAGTGGATTACGATTCATGATGTAAAGAGGATTTCTGCTTTCACCCTCTTCTTGAACGTTTTGAGTATGTCCTTGTTGAATTTCGTCCTTCAATTTATTGAATTGGGATCTTGTGAAGATAGGCATATGATTTTGAAAAATTCTTCTAAACTTAGATCCTAGTTTTGACAAGTGCGATGATGATGATCTGGTAAGATGCACAATCTTATGATATGATCAAGGATGCTCTTAATTTATTGATTGTGGCTTCCACTTGATGAAGGATTTCAGAATCCTGTTGGGGAAGTTGAACCAAAAATTAGAAAGTTGTTTGAGAAATGCACTTCTTAAAGTTTTGATCTTTTTTTTTGAAGAAAGGTTCCAAAATCACTGAAGGATTTGATTGGGATGTGAAGGATATTCTATAGAAGGTTGTGGTATGTTGTCAAATTCAATAGGTTGGTTATGATTATGCCTTTGTGATAGAGCTAATCTCTGATAATAAGCTCGAGAATCTAAGGGATCTACAACATACTCATCAGTGAATCCTCTAACAAAGTCTTGGTATCTGTGAAGAAATCCTCGGTAGTGAAGCAAGACTTGTCGACTTTTGTACAAGAATTTTCTCTTTTGCAGTGTTTTCTTGTATCCTAATGGTTTCTTGGGTTTTCTAATCCTTTTAGACACTGATTTCTTGGGAAATTTTGTTGATCTCCAATCTCTAAGCATGGGAAAAGTATTGGGAATGTTATTGGATCAATGGTATGAAATTTTTTTGAGTGATTTCAGTTGTTGTTCTTCATGTTCATTTTGGATGATCTCTTTACCTGAATTAATGTGATGGAAGACACAACAAACATTTTTGAAAACAATTTTTCTTAAAGCCCTATACTAACATGAAGTGTTTGATCAAGAAAGTGTTTTCAACAAATGTTTTCATAGGTTTTTGCACATGAAAAAAAATTTAGACAGACTCACTCTTAATGCTCAAGTAGGTCATTCTAGTAATCAACAGCCCACATCTTAGAACTGCGTCGACTCACATAGCCGTGTCACCCCCGAAGGGGTGCCCGTGTTTTTGTCTTTTCTAGGTGTGTACTCAAAGTTATGGAAGTGGATACCAGATCTCCTGAGCAAATGGTCCTTGGCAGTTATATGGTGAGTGTCTTGGGGGCAGATTCTTCCCTCCCCTTGCACTATGATTATTAGAATGTTCAGAAACTGACTTCGGCTGGCCACTACACTAGGTTCGTAGTAAGGATTTCTATTCGGTGCGGCAATAATAAACTCCCTCAGGAGACCTCCTAACCTTTAGAACAAAGGTTTTGGGGATGGTTATCTTGCACACTACTGGAAAAAGAGGGTTTCCCCAAATTTTCTTTAAATTTTATAGTGGGGCGGAATAGCCTAGATTTGGCTTGAACCCACTTGAGTCGTTCCTGTAGGGTGAGTACTTTTTTCCACTACGGTAGGCTCTCTAAAGGATGTAATTAAAGCAGTAAAATTACATGGAAACTTAAAGGAAAGTCTGGTATTCTGATCACCCAGCTAAGGGGAGAGCATAGACCTATTGCCACATTCAAAGCAAGCAAATGTTCTTTTTAAATCCAAATCACAATGATCTAATCTAAGTGAAGATATTGCTTCACCAAAAACAAGTTTGTTCAATTTTAACTGCAAAGATCACTGTTTGGTGACTATCCTATATTTCTTCATTTTATCCAGATGTGTCTACCCTAGGATTGCTTCATTTTAAAATTCAGAAAAAAAGAAAAAGAATTTTATCTGCGGAAGGCGTCAGACTCAGAATTCTGTAGTTTTGTTACAATCCATATGCGCCAAAACAGAAGGTATATGCACCAGAACAGAAGCAATATGCACCGAAATAGAATCTATATGCGTCGAAACAGAATCTATATGCGCCAGAACAGAAGCAATATGCGCTAGAACAGAAGCTATATGCGTCGCAAGAAAGATTTATATGCCCTTAAAACAATTACTGCATGTGAAAAAGGAAAGCTTACTGTATGCGCCTAAACAGTCACTATATGCGCCTAAACAGATACTAGATGCGCCTAAACAAATACTAGATGCGCCTAAACAGATACTAGATGTGCCTAAACAGTCACTAGATGCGCTCCAAAATCCTGCAAAACAGAAAAGTTAAAACCCCGTATGCACCGCAGAAAATTTTGAATGCGCCTAAACGTCAAATTTTTTCTGAAAATTTACTTCAGAACGCGAAACTGTCAAAATAAACTTGCAGACAATGTTAGATTCATGGGTTCAAGCCCCACAGTGGGCACCATTTTATGTGTGTGTGAAATATTGGATCAACTTAAATGAAAATCAAACACATATTAATAAGACATTGTATCAAAAAAGCTAAAAAAGAAACAGAATAAGCAAACCGTGACAACAGTTTCCTGAAATCGTCTTATCTTCCTCTAACTCCAGCGTTTTGTTGTTTCAAATGGCTCTCAGATCAGCAGATCGAGCTCAACAAAAGGACAACATGAAGAATGAGATAAAAAAGCAAATGCACATTATGCTAAATGCAAAAGCTATGCTAAGATGAGAAGATTGTTGTGATGCTAACAATGATGTGAATGCATAAGCTGATTGCAATTATGATTGTGTAAATGCGTGCGTAGTGTGTATGCGTAGTCTAACCAAAGCTTGGATTTGCACCATAATTTATAGAGTTTTCGAACAGATTCGATTGGCTGATTCGATCAACGGCCCGAATTAAGCTTATTCGAACGGACGGTGGCAGATTTTCGAAAGTGGAGAAGAGGATGGAAGGTTTCCTTTTTCCATCAATTTCTGTCATTGAGTTTCAAAGCGAAATTTCCATTTCGAAGGATGAGTTGAGAATTTGGAAGGGTGAGTTTAGCGTGAGTTAGAAATTAAATAAAATATATTTATTTAATTTGGAAGTGAAGATGAAAATGGAAACTCACATAATTAAATAAATCATATTTAATTATGTTTTAGAAATGAATTAGGGTGAGATGAAAAATATTAAATTAAATATTTAATATTTTAATTTGAGGATGAAAAGAATATTCCATTATTTAAATATTCAAAATATTCAAACTTTAGAATATGATATGATAATCAAATATAAATAAATTATGAGAATTTATTTAATTTAATTAAGCGAAAGGTAGAAGGTGGGATGAAGAAGATATTCCATTATTTAAATATTCAAATATTCAAACTTTGGAATGATATGATAATCAAATATAAATAAATTATGAAAATTTATTTAATTTAATTAAGTGGAAGGTGGAAATGTCAATAATTAAATAAAATGTCAATAATTTAGTTCAAGCGGAAAGTGGATGAAAAGAATTTAGTTCAACAGAAGAATTGGATTTCTCTTCAAAATCAGAACAATACATAATTGTAGAGAGGAAAAAAAGAGTTAAAGAAATCGAAGGCTATAAAGAAGAAATCCAAGCTATAAAAAGAGCAATGGATAAATTGGAAAAGCAAAATCCAATGCAACAAGAAGAAATTGAACAAAAAGAATCAGATCGAACAAAAGAATCTTATTCCTTCTCAGAGTCGAAATTTTTGAAAGGATTCTTTGATGATTTGTCAATAGATGAATCATGTATAAGTATTAATTATACTAAGAAACCTGGTGAAAAATTCAAATTGTTGAAAAGGCGACAAGATGCTTGTGGTAGAATATCTGCACACCACCATTTGGCTATTGCAATTCTTTTTCTAATCGCTGGTCATATGTATAGGACCAATTGGAGTATTGGTCATAACCTCAAAGAAATTTTGGAAGCTCATAAAGGTCCATTTACAGGAGAAGGGCATAGAGGTCTTTACGAAATCTTAACTACTTCATGGCATGCTCAATTAGCTCTGAACCTAGCTATGTTAGGGTCTTTGACTATTGTCGTAGCTCACCATATGTATTCTATGCCTCCCTATCCATATCTAGCTACTGACTATGGTACCCAACTGTCTCTGTTCACGCACCATATGTGGATTGGTGGATTTCTCATAGTTGGCGCTGCTGCACATGCAGCTATTTTTATGGTAAGGGACTATGAAGCGATATAAATAAATAATTAAATTTATTTTATATGTAGATGACTTTAGGGAATTAATTAAATAAATCATATTTAATTAATTAACAAGCTAATCATGACCATTTTAGTATACATGTATTCAAGAGTTTTTTCAAAACGTCTTTTTCTAAATCTTGTTTATTACAGATCCCTCAAAGCGCGTATGACAGTTTCTTAAAGCCTAAAATGTGTAATCAGATTTAACAAATATTTACATGTATCCATGCATTCAAATGCATCATTAGATATCCTTTATACACTTGTTCAAAAAACAATAATGTATATGTTTCAAATGCAAATTGTTTCTGACATTTCTAACTTTATGCACACAGGCATTTATAGATTCTTGTTTATGTACCAAATTACATGGACACATGTATACATCCATGCATGCATAAATGTTTACATGGATCCATATATTTATGCATTCCTTCGATATATGCATTGGTGATAAATAGTTCATTTTTCCTGTTTTCTTTCTTTTACTACTGCAAATGCAAGTTGAGTCTCATTGTGCTTTGACAAATTTGTATTTCTAATCAATTTTAGTGTTTTCCATTCAAATTTCTCGTTCAAATGTCAAGGATGCTTTTCACTCTTCTATGCATTGTGTGCACATGGATACATGTATACATGCATGCATGTATACATAGATGGCTCAAGCATTGTTACAAATGTTTAAGATTATTTGCATTTAATAATTCAAACAAAATAATAATACATTTTTGCTTCCTGAATAAGATCATAAAAGGACGTTTGTTACTGCAAATGTATACATACACCCATGTAAAAGTACAAGTATTCATTGGTATATCTATCAAAAAGTCCACGTATTTATTCTTTTCATAGTATATGCATAACAACTTTTGCTTTGTTTTCTCTTTTGACTCTTGTATCCTTAAATATCATTATATTTTTATATCTATTCTTCTCTTGTCGCATTTCGAGGAAGCTCAAGGATCTTGGCACTTTGTTTAGTACAAAGGAGAGTGAGAAATGGGACATCAGTCTTTCTTCTGTGTTTGTATTGAGACACTCAGCCCTATGATGATTTTAACAAGCATAACCAATAACAAAATAGACATTCTTCCACCCTTTCTTGGAAGAAATGATCACTTCATACCCTATCGAATCCACTCATTTCCATTTCCACCCTTGCACATCGTTTCTTCTCAAATCAAATACATTTCAAAATCCATTTATATGCTTGCCTTGCATCACACCAATGTGTTGCAATCCTTTTTTCTTTCAATCCAACTCACTCATTCAAATTTTTATATCTTGCATTTAATTTTAAGCGTACAACTCAAAAATGATAAATTCATACCATTTACATTCCATTCATTCTCATATCCAGTCTCACATATCCTTGCCTCCCATATCAAATACTTTTCATAAGGCATTCATATACCTTACTTGCATCTCATCATTCTCTCAATTCCTTCTCTTTGTTGCACTTACATAGCTCATTCTTCTTTACTACCCTTACATATCTTTATCTATCTATAGCTCAAATATACCTTCATCCATCACAACAAAATTCACACCATACCAAAGAAAAAAATGAAGAAAATATCAAGGTTATGCAATTAAACACTGAGGGCTTTGAAAATAACTATCATAACATAGAGTTGTATTCAAGACTTCTTTTCAAAACGTTTTTTTCTAAATCTTGTTTATTACAGATAACTAAGAGCACATATCATAGTTTCTTGGAGGCTAAAATGTATGGTCAGATTTAACAAATATTTACATGTATCCATGCATTCAAATGCATCATTAGATATCCTTTATACACTTGTTCAAAAAATAATAATGTATTATTCTTTTGTTTCAATCATAAATGTTTTTTGTATATCTTTCAAATGCAAATTGTTTCTGACATTTCTAACTTTATGCACACAGGCATATATAGATTCTTGTTTACATACCAAATTGCATGGGCACATGTACACATTGATGCATGCATAAATGTTTCCATTGATCCATATATTTATGCATTCCTTCGATATATGCATTGCTGATAAATACTTAATTTTTCCTGTTTTCTTTCATTTAATACTACAAATGCAAGTTGAGCCTCATTGTTAACATGTATCCATGCATTCAAATGCATCATTAGATATCCTTGATTTCAAAAAACAATAATGTATTGTGTGATTGAAAATATATGTGTAATGAAATGAAATAAATACTATTCAAGCACACCAATAAGACATTGTATTCAAAACAGAAAATAAAAGACAAGGAGATGCAAACTCAATATTTTGTTTCGATTGTCATCCTATTGTCCTCTATCTTCAGTGTTTTTGTTGATTCCAGCTTTTGCTCTCAGATTTATGTGCTAGGCTCAACAAAATGTCCTCCTAAAGAACGAGATTTAAATATGATGCATGATGCAAGATTAAGTCATGATATGAAATTGGACTAATATGATTGAAGTAAACATGATGCTATAATGCTAGAATGCTAAATGAATTAAATGCATGAGCTCTAATTAATCACCTGTCCCCAATGCTTAGATTCACACAAGTATTTATAGAGTTTTTCGAAAGATTCTGATTGGCTGTCTTGATTGATGGTTGTGATAATTCCTGGCAGATCGAATGGCTGAAGATGGATGAAACTGAAGAGAAAATAGAAAAACTTGAAAACAAGATTTTTCTATTTTTATGAAAGAGAAAAAGATAAGAAATAAGAAATCATCTTTTTTTAAAAGGATAAAAGAAAGATTTAAAGCTGATAAATAATGAATTAAAAATTCAATTATTTATTTGTGGATGATATTCAATTTTTTCTTAATTAAATGAAATATTTAATTAAGCTTTTAAGGAAAGCAGAAGAAAGTTTGTGATAAGAAGAAAGTTTTAATTAGGATTTTTGAAGAAAGCAGAAGATATCATATTTAAATAAAATATTTAATTATGATATGAGAAGAAAACAAAAGATTTCACAATTAAATAAAATATCTAGTTGTGATTTAGAAAGAAAGCATAAGATCTTTAATTAAATAAGGTTTATTTAATTAAATCACATTTATGAAATTAATTAAATGAAACATTTAATTATTTAGAAGAAGAATTTAAAATAGAAGAAAGAGAGATATTTAAACTTAATTAAATCAAAAGATTTAATTTAAATTCAAACAATGATAATTAATTTAAATAAATAAAATGCGTTTATTTAATTAATTAAGTGGACGTATGAAAATAATTAAATAAAATAAATTTATTTAATTATGAAAGAAGAATAAGATGAATGAACAATATAATTAAATTAATGAAATTTAATCATATGTAGAGGACTTTTAGATAAATTAATTAAATAATAGATATTTAATTAATTGCCAGGATTATAGACATGACCATTTTTATGCGTATACATTTTGCCCCTCTTTGAAGTGATGTGTGAAACGCATTGCTTCAAAGAAAAAAAATAAAAAATTTGCCCCTGATATGTTTCCGATTTTGATGTCGATGATGCCCCCTCGGGAGGTAAATCACGGAAGATGATATGAAGCCTATTTGAAGATAAAATGTCAAGAATGATAGGGAAACAGTGATTTAGCTCCCGATGAATGATGTTTGTGATGGCCCAGTGAAAAATAATATTGAAGGAATGAAAAATGCCACTAACTCTCACCCTAATAGACCCTTAAAAGGTGAAAAGGGGTAAAATGAAGTGTCATTTTCAACCTGCTGCTACAGTGAAAAGTGAGCTCTGATAGTGACTTGGTGAGATGGATATCCCATTGCATAGGCATAGATTCGAGCGAGTGCGCTGATACCAGAGACCAGCTACGTATGTACCACCTATAAGTGATTCCAACTGTATGATTTCAAATTTTGCATTTTGAATCGATTTTGCAAATGTTTTAGGTCGGTTTGTAGTTGTTTAGTCGCGTTTTAGTGCATTCGACAAAAAATTTAGTGCTTTCGCAGAGTTAGGTAGCGCATATAGGAAATTCTGTAGTGCATATAGGCGCAGGTTAAAAATGCATCTTTTAGCGCTTACGACAGATAGAGTAGCACATATAGGTTCAAATCGGCTTATAAGATCCTGTAGCGCATATAGGGCACAAAATTGCGCATATAGGGCTAGGGCCACAAATTAGATATAGTTGCGCATTTGGGAGTTAAAGTTGCGCATCCACGGGATAAATTAGCGCATTTTGATTTTTAGTGCTTATGGGAAAAGTTTTAGTGCATTCGAGCGAAACTGTTGCGCATTTGTAGTTTAGCGCATCTGGGTAACAGAGTAGCGCATATGGGAAATTGTTGACAGAATGCCTGTGTGATGAAAAATGATGATTTAAATTGCTTCCTTAGTCAATAGATAGATGAATTGTAGTACCATCATGCTGACATGGATAAAAATGATAGAAAAATCTGATAAAGAACTGATAACTTGGCTTCCAAAATAGAAAAAAAAGAGTAGATAGCTTGATAACTTTGTTAAAAACAAAGAGTACAGTGATTGATTGATTGATTGTGTTTGGATAACTTTGCTTCTCGCGATTGAAAAGAAAGAGTAGATGTTTGATAAATTTGCTTTCTGTGATAGAAACCAAATAGTAAAATGAGGATACAAATTTGCATTCATGACTGAAATACAAATAGGAAATGAATTGTGTGTTGATAAATTTGCTTTCCTGAAAAGAAAAACAAATAGTAAATGATGATAGAGTAGATTGATTGGATATTCAGATAGATTGATTTAACACTTGATATGGGTCATTGATATGATTCGTTGAAATGATTCGTTGATTGTGGGTCATTGATTGAATTTGCTGGATAGATAGATCACATGATATGAGTCTAATTAATGTGTCCTTGTCATGATCGAAAATAGGAGGCTTTCAAAAGCCTCTAGATTAGAGAGTGGTTCCCACTATGTTGGGAGCGAGTAGGATAGCTTACACCAGCAGAGTTACAGTGGATAGCAGATTGTGGACTGGGACCTTTGTTGACCATGCCGTGAGGTATTCGGATCAATAGGGGACTATTGACCGCTTTGGCAGAGAGATGGCACTCAGAGTATAACACTTTTCACTTGCCGACCGGTGAGATGAGTGTGACGCTTGAGGATGTGTATAGGATTCTTGGGATTCCAGTTGTCGGTGCTCTTGTGGTTTATGACCACAAGGAGATTGGTGGGACCGAGGCGCTGCAGCAGATATGCGGAGATGCGAGCATTTGTGGATACTAGATAGATTGGGAGGATTTCAGTAGATATCCAGCCTTAGTTGTTGTGTTGGCTGCATTCATTGGATGCTTCCTTGGACCGGACCATCGGTCAAAAGGATTTGCAGTTGGTTGGGGTAGGATGTTGGAGGGGTTGGTGACATAGCCACAGAGGTATGCCTGGGGGAGCTGTATATTAGTTGATATGTATCATGATCTTCATCAGGTTGTATATAGAGGATCCACTAGCTTGGCAAGTGGGGTGACACTGCTACAGATCTGGGCGTGGGAGCATATTGCGATCACGAGACCACTTTGCACGAGAGATAGGCCAGTAGGGAGGCCCTATGTGTATGCATATTTTGGTGCAGTTGTCCAGCAAAAGCTGGGCAAGGTAGAGTATTGGCGACGGTTATTGGATGATATAGATGCAGTGATATGGAGACCGTACACGGATTGTGAGGCATGGGGGACTGATCACTTAGAGATGTCGTTTGTTTGCAGACCGCGATATCTGATAGGGCAGACTCCCTTTATTATTGAGAGATTTCTGGTATTACGGGTGCTGAGACAGTTTGGATTTACACAGGGGATGCCACAGGGCATTGCTCATTATGGGTGGTGCAAGGGTGATCCAGGATGGGGGCCATGAATCCGATACCAGGTAGCATACACAGAGTATTCTACCTTATAGCCAGAGGTATGGACAGACAGACCAGAGGTGCAGGATGTAGGGACGACCGATGATTATGCACATTATTTCCATACGCATCCATTTCCATGATTTACAGTGCCAGATGAGCCATGGGCCATTGGGGGAGCGCCGCAACTAGGGGCAGGGAGATAGGGGGATGTGGCCGGCGAAGAGCAGGCAATGGGTGGAGGAGAGGAGGAGGAGGAGGAGGGAGATGAGGTGGAGGAGAGCAGAGGACATGGTGACGAGGATAGCTCAGATGGCAGAGATGATAGGGGAGATGATGATGGAGAGGAGAGGTAGCAGAGTTTGGACAGTCTGGGCAGAGCATAGATTATTCGATGAGCCAGATCCGGCGGCAGACCACAGACAGTGATTAGGGTGTCGTCCTCATCTCAGCAGGCACAGATGGCTACATTACAAGCTCAGGTTTAGACATTTCAGGGACAATAGGCACAACTACAGAGCCTGCTAGCTCAGGCTCAGAGTGTGATAGTGCAGTTGCAGACATAGCTTTCACAGGCTCAGATGCAGGTACAGGCACAGGCTCAGACACCTGCCCCAGATTCCCAGGTGACATAGTTGGTAGCGGAGAGGGATGCACTTAGACGACGGGCATTGGAGGCCGAGGGTGTGACACAGAGACTCATGGGTACCATAGAGAGTACATCATTACGGGAGGCCATTGCAGAGGGATTTGAGGCAGCTAGAGAGGTTGAGTACAATAGAGTCAGATATGAGGAGTTGTCTCCTCCTGAGCATCGAGAGCCTTATCCTCGATCACATAGTAGGATGATGACTCGATCATGGACATCGACACATGGCAGAGAGGTTACAGGGCCTCGACAGGATCCCGATGCAGGGGGTAGTGGTAGGCTACCTCCTTTCGGACTAGCTCCTTCAGGGGCATCTACCAGCTAGTGTTTGGGACAGATATATTTTGGCACATATGCTTATCATTTTTTCCAGAGCATGTATATTGAGTTTTGATCATATCTTATGTATCATGTTTTGAACTTTTTAGTTTCATTAGACATTGGACATTTGTCTTATTTTGATGAGCGATGATATGCAGTGGCAATGATTTTGATGATGATATGTTATGCAGTCTTGATGTGATATGGATTATACTTTTATTCACATATGATATGAGGTGGATTTTGATATGTTTTTATTGTTTTTGCAAACTAATCTTATGACGCAGGATGATCTAATGAGATGATGCAGATGGATGATCTAGGATGTAGATGCAATGATTGTGATAATGTATATACGAGATGTTGATTTTTGATGTTTCAAATGCAGAAGTGAATAGTATGTGTATGAAATGCATCATGAAATTATGATATGAAAATGGTAGATAATGAATGTGATACTGATAATGATAATGATAAAAAGATAAATGATATATTTGGTAATGCTTATGTAATGAAAATGGCAATGTGATGAAAGTGAAATAATTATAATGTGGAATGCAATGATATGAAACAAATGAGTGCAATGATAATGGAATGATACTAGATGATGATGATAAATGATAGTAAATGATAAATGATAAAATGATAATGGGATGATGAACGATAATGATATAAGAGAAAAGGAAATGATAATAGTAATTGAAAAATGATGATGGTATGAAAATGATATGAAATGATAAATGAGAAAAAAATTAATATGAAGTGAGAAATGAATGAATGAGAAATGATAATGTTAGGAAATAATGATAAAGATTTTATGATAGAAAATGAAATAAAGATGATAATGATAAATGATAAAGATATAAGGAAATGATAATGAATGAATGATATGAATGATAATAAAATTTAAAAAAAATGATATGAAGTGAGAAATGTCCAAATGTCCTCAAAGAGTTCAAAGATACATGACAACCGTTAATGTTTTCATTCAGCCTTTCAGAACACTGATGTGAATCCAATATGTAGATATATACAAATGATCTAACTAACATGCAACTAAATGAAACTAAGCAATTTGTTGAGCCTGTTATAAGCATTCTTGAATCATCATAGAGCATCTTAAAATGTTGGAAGTATGCACAAGCATCAGAGGGGAAATTAGCACCAATGATGACCTGAGTACAACTTTCATGATTTTTGATATAGCAAGCGAACACAAACATCGAGGTATAATTGAACCGAGATGACCTGAGCATTTCTTGCATAAACAGACAAAGATTAACCACCCTTCTAATGCAGATGTGGAAATGTCATCAATGATATTGCTTTGGTAATCATGTCCTGTGACATATTTGCATCAAATTGATCGTTAACCTCAAGATAGCAGACAAAGAAAAATTATTCTCGTTCCTTTCCACTCTAGTTCAATACATCATCGAGTGTGCTCCAGAGTAATGATATCGAAAATCACACAACCTTTGTTCAAAAATGTAATACTGTTATTTCATACATTATTCAGATTTTTAGATCATCCAATAGACAATGAGATGGTATCTACTAAAAAGTGTTCATGATATGGCTCGATGATCGGATAAGGTTTTGCCTAAGTTGGTTGTTTGTTCGCATGGTCGGATTTTATGACATTGTCCAGCTGTTTTAGTATGCTCTGAAAAGGAAGTGCCCCCAGTTGACATTTTTCCCTGTATATCGACACAACTTGCGAAAAGGAATATGTACAATAATCAAGCCATGGTAAGATGTTTTATCACTCTAGGCAAATGACGGCAAGATGATGCAATTATAACCCTAAATGAGGAAAAAGATGTGAAAAAAAAGAAAGCTGAAAAGCCAAAGTGCAAAATAGGAACTAATAGATGGAGAGATACAGATAGCGTATATTTGCCATATTTTCACTATCTGTGTTTATTGCATTTTTCTGATTTCTTTTTGATTTTTTTGTATTTTTCTGTCAATAGACTGCCTGTTTGCCAGGTTTTCACCCTATGACATTTTTTTTTTTTTATTTTTTTGGGGACTTTTTTACATTTGTTTTGGAATTTTTTTTAGGGACTTTTCTCTTGTTTTTGAAATTTTTCAAGACTTTTCATTGTTTTGAAAAAAATTTGGGGACTTCTGTTGTTTTGAAATTTTTTAGGACCTTTTCTGTTGTTTTTGAATTTTTGGGGACTTTTACCAGCGTTTTGAAATTTTTTAGAACCTTTTACTAGCGTTTTGAATTTTTAGGGACTTTTAGGATGATATTGCTTAGACATAATATTTCTTGGTGCATGTTGTTGATGGGTTCATCAAATAGGTCCCTTCGTTGATAATTTGTATGCTCGAGGCAAGTGAAGCTGCGATAACCACATAAGAGGCTGGCAATTTGGTTCAAACTTTCCTTTCTTTTCTCTATCTTGTTGATTACGTGGGTTTTCTTTGAGAACTAGATCACCCACTTGAAAGGTATGTGGCTTTACTTTGTGGTTGTAACTACGAGACATCATCTGTTGGTATGCTTTCAAATGGTCAGTTGCTCTTTGTCTCTTTTCATCAAGGAGTTCTAATTCTTGGAGTCGGGAAACTCTATATTCATCTAATGCGGTATGAACTGGCAAGTACTCTACGGTGATGGTATTTCAACCTCTAAAGGCAATGTGGCTTGCTCATAGGCGAGCATAGGGTGTTATGGATTGGACACTAGTTACGTAAGCCCTGAGCAAAGATTGAGTTGAACATGCCGATACTTTCACTGAATCATTCTGATCTTCTTCAAAATCTTTAGTATGGTGTTGTTTGAGGCCTGCAGCAGCCCATTCCCTTGTGGATAGTAAGGCGTTGAATACCTGTGCTGAATATGGAATCTTTCACAAAGTTCATCAACATCCTGATTTTTGAAAGGTCAGCCATTATCTGTAATAATGGTATTAGGAATACCATACCGACAAATAATGTAGTTGAGTATGAGGGATGAAATTTGTCTTCCAGTCACTTTAGAAAGAGGTACTGCCTCAATCCACTTAGTGAAATATTATGTCGCTGTGATGATGAACTTATGCCCATTTGAAGATGAAGAATGAATTTTGCCTACTAGATCTAACCCCCATTGAGAAAATGGCCAGGTTGGTGTGAACGAGTGAAGTTCTTGTGTAGGAGCATGAATAGGATTCCCATGAATCTGACATTTTGAGCATGTTTTAACAAAAGTGAATGATTCCTCTCCATTGTAGGCTAGTAGTAACCCATTCTAATCAATTTCTTGGATAAGGTTAGTCCACTCGAATGAGTACCACAAATTCCCCCCTAAACTTCTTGTAAAGCTTTGTCGGATTCGTCACGTTCAAGACATCGAATTAAAGTACCATCAAGATCATGGCGATAAAGGGTATCAGTGATAAGGGTATAGCGAGAGGATTGTCAGATAAAGTTACATTTTTGATTATGAGATAAATCAGGTGGTAAAATGTCATCTTTTAGGTAGGCATAAATCTTACCATACCAGGGCGAATCGAATCCTACCAAGTGGCAGATAATTTGGCTTTCGGGTGTGTCATAAGCAGGTGCAAATAATTGTTCCACCAGAAATTCATAGCGAATCTATTTTTCTGGGAGTTGTAACAATGATGCGATCGTGGCCATAGCATCAGCTACTTTGTTATCAAGCCTTGGAATTTGTGTGAACTGGATGTCCACAAAGTACTTCTTGAAGTCATCGACCATCTTTTTGTATGGCAACAATTTGTCATCTTTAGTCTGATAATCATCATTGATTTGGTTAATGACTAACTGTGAGTCACCATAAACTTGTAGCTCGGTAATCCTCCATTCCAATGTTGTCTTTAGTCCAATGATTAGTGCCTCATATTCGGCTATGTTATTGGTGCATGGAAACATTAGCCTATATGACCGAGGAATAGTATGTCCTTGAGGGGTGACAAAGAGAATGCCTGCCCCCGATCCATGTTGAGTAAATGAACCATCAAAGTATAAGGACCATAGTTGCTTGAATTCTACAGTGAAAACATCAGCATCTGGAAATTCAATGCACAAGGGGTGTTCTGCTTGAAATGGAGCGTCTGCTAGTTGATCAGCGATAACTTGTCCCTTGATTGCTTTGTGATCAACATAGTGTATGTCAAACTCACTCAGAATCATGACCCATTTTGCTAACCTTCCTGTCAATGTAGCTTTGCTCAACAGATATTTAAGTGGATCAATCTTTGCAACAAGATTAATCGTATGCGTTAACATATAGTGTCAAAAATTTTGTGAAGCAAAGACTACTGCTAGGCAAGCCTTCTCAATGAAAGTGTAGTTGAGTTCATGTCCTATCAATGTTCGGCTGATATAATATATTGCTCGTTCTTTCCCTGTATGGTCTTCTTGTGCTAGCAATGCACCCAAGGATGTCTCTGTTGCGGCAATGTACAAGATCAATGGTTTATCTGGATTTGGTGGTACTAGAACTCGTGGGTTCATCAGGTACTGCTTGATTTGTTGAAATGCCATTTCACATTTGTCATCCCATCTAAAAGGAACATTCTTATGCAGGAGATGTGTGAACGGTAAACTTTTGTCGGCCAATTGCACAATGAATCTTCTTATGGACTGAAGTCGCCCTTGTAATGATCTCAATTGACTGATGTTCTTTGTGGGAGGCATCTCCATGATTACCTGAACTTTAGCAGGATCTACTTCAATTCCCTTTTTCTAAAACAATATATCCTAAAAAATTTCCAGATGTGACCCCAAAAACACATTTCTTGGGATTTAGGCGAACTTTGAATTTTTCCAATCTAGTAAATATTTTAGACAATATTTCCAGGTGTCCTTCTCTGGTGTGTGATTTTTCCAATATGTCATCTACACAATCTTCCATGAATGTGTGCATCATGTCATGAAATATTGTAGTCATAGCCCTTTGATAAGTAGCCTCAGCATTCTTTAGACCGAAAGGCATGACATTCCAACAGTACGTTCCCCACGGACAAGTGAAAGTTGTTTTCTCCTGGTCTTCTGGTGCAATTTTGATTTGGTTGTAACCAGAGAAACCATCCATTAATGGATACATGGCATGGCCAGCTGTTAAATCAACTATAGTGTCAATGCTTGGAAGTAGAAAGTCATCCTTAGGGCATGCCTTGTTAAGATCTCTGAAATCAGTGCACACTCTAATGCGTTTATCCAGCTTTGCTACTGGGACAATATTGGAGATCCATTCTGCATAGGCTATTGGTCTTATAAATCCTGCATCTAGGAGTTTCTTGAGTTCTTCCTTAACTAGTAGTGCAACGTGAGGATGCATCTTTCTGAGTTTTTGTTTCACTGGTTTAGCTCTTGGTTTGATAGACAAATGATGCATTATGAGATCAGGATCAAGACCTGGCATGTCTGCATAAGACCAAGCAAAATTGACTTGATTTTCTTTGAGAAAGTTCATGAACCCTGGGATTTCATTATCTGTCATTGATTCAGCTACCTGTAGAATCCTTGGATTATTTGTAGTTTCAATATTGATTTCCTTTGTAGGCTCGATCAAAATGGGCGATCGTTCATGATAGTGCTCTGGGAGAGTGTCAAGTGTCCCATCAGCTGGTGCCTTGAAAAGGTTTTCACCATCTGATACGCTCTTTATTTTATCTTTTGTTTGATCTAGTACTGCCAGATTCTGGTTTTCACCACTAGATCTTTCTTCTTTATTTTCAATTTTACAGCTAGGAGACTTGACACTCTCCTGATTTAAGACTTTGTGCCAAAAATTGCTAGTGGAACAATCATTTACATCATCTGCAGAAAGGAAGTTTATGATAGCTTCATCATTTGGAAAAATAGGTAAATCAATAGGTTCAGTTAGATCCCAGTCAATGAGATCAGGATGGATCAAAGGTAACAAGTCATTTGGTCGTGTGAAATCGGCGATGGTTAGAGTCAAAATAGAGTTATCGTTAGGATCCGAGGTATGAGGTAGATCAATGATGGTACTATTCTCATGATAGTCTTGTTCATTAAAATTTGACTCAGTATCACGAGACTCATAGTTGCTTTGTAGTTCAGATTCTTGTGGTTGGGACCCTGAACCTTCTCCTTTGATTAAAGTTGGTGTATACTTGTGTATCACATCTACCGCTTTGTCTCTCCAAAATTCATCATCATGGATGGTATCCCATTCATATTCAGCAGAATCTGTATCAGAGTTATTTTCTATGAAATTCAGGATTGATGACAAACATGCATCCTTTTTATCAGAACCTTCTTGTAGTGTAAAAACATTACCCTGTGATTGGTTGGATGGGGTAGCGTCATAGCCTAGTCCAGTTTTATCATATGCAGCAACCCTGGAAGATGGATAGGCTCAAGTATGCCTTCTTTTCTTTTTCCAATAGGACCATTGTCATATCCCATCTTTTGCATGATGGAATACCCTTTCCCATATCGGTCAGTTGGTAAGGTGACTTTTAGAACTGTTTCATCTTCATCCTTATAAAGCCAATTCAGAATTGTTGTATCCTCAGGATCTCCCATGGGGAATTTTTCTTTGATGAATTGTCCATTGAACTTGGTAGTTGGCTCTGTTGGTAGTTGTGTTGATATTGAAGCTACTGATATCTGTTGTGATGTAATAGAAGGTTGTCCATGTGATCGAGGTGATGTAGGTAGGTAAGCAAGACAGAGAGAGTATTCCCCAACTCCACTTTCCTTGAACTACAGTTTCTTGTCAAAGCTTTTGGCTAACTGATTGATTTGTGTATCATTCTTAGGAGAAGTATTAGCAAGCACTTCTCGATTGTTTGGAACCAAAGTATCCTGACTAGCTTTGATGTTGGCACAAGTTTGGATGTTTGAATTATCAGCTGATATAGTGATTTCATGTCCGTCATATGGAAACTTAAGACATTGATGGTACGTGGATGGAACAGCTTGCAATTCATGGATCCAAGGACGATCCAACAAGATGTTATATGCAAGATCCCTCTCTAATACTTGACAAAAGGTATTTTTGATAACAGGTCCCACTCTGATTGGTAACATGATTAGACCTTTAGACATTCTTTCCTCATCATCATAGGCTTTAATAGTAATCTTCCTTCTAGGATCAATGGAGTCTTCAGAAAATCCTAAAGCTTGAACCAATTTCAAGGTACATATATTCAAACCAGCCCCTCCATCTATTAGGACACGTTTAACATGGAACTTATGGATCATGACCTCTAAGTATAATGACGAATTGTGGGGATGAGTCATGGAAACATCATCTTTGTCAGAAAATGAAAGACATGTGGGTGAGGACAAGTGTCCTACCATGGCTTGAAATCGGTTCACATCCAAATCCGTGGATACAGTTGTTTCAAAAAGGGCCTTCTCTAAGATTTCCTTATGTGCTGGGGAAATCTTCAGGAGTTCTAAAATGGAAATTTGAGCCGGAGTTTTTCGAAGTTGGTTAACTAAGTCATATTGATGTTGAGGGAAGGGCTCAGTGGATTTCGAAGAGGCACCCTTCAAGACAACTTTAGCTTGCGCTCTTGTTGTGACATTAACTTGCCCATGGTCTATCTTCTCATTGATTTTTATAACGTTGATCCGCTCATTGTCCGTATAGAGGTGACGATTACGGTGTCATCGATTTGATTCACATTTTTGTCAGAAGATTCTCCCTTTTGATAATTTGGCAAAGGATTGCGAAATGCTTGGTGATCTTCATTGGATTTTTGTTGTCCTTCTACTGTGATAGTGCCATTGTCAATTAAGTCTTGGATAGCATGCTTCAAAGCTTGACAATTGTTTGTACGATGACCTCTGCACCTATGATAATCACAATAATAAGCCTCGTTCCATGATGGAGGTTTTACACTAGGTTCATAATTGCGTTGAGGTGGTAAAGTAAGAGCATTTTTGTCCATAACCTCTTTAAATGTAGATTCCAAGGATTGTCTTAGTGGAGTGAAAATTCTTCTACTAGAGAAGAATGAAAAGCATTGTGGGTTCGTGTTTGAGGTATTCCCTTTGTTGTTGTTGTTTCCCCGGTAATTTTGATTGTTGACAATCCCTTGATTGGGAGTAGGATTTTGATTCATGTTGTTCTTTGGAGAGAGAGGATTGTTTCCTTGATTTGTGATAGAATTGACATTGTTGTGAGGAGTATTTAGAGTACTCAGAACAAATGGCTTAGTCGAGATGTGATTTGCATCCACAACACCATCGTTTACAATGTTTTTGTTGCGAGTCCAAAATTTAGACTAGTCTTGATTGTTATAATGGTTAGATGAGCAAGGATTGTCCTTGTCAAGTTTTATTGTTCCTCTTTTGACCAAAGCACCTTCAATGGTTATGGCATCCTCAATCAATTTCTCAAAGGAATGTGGACAATGTAGATTTAAGCAATAGCTCATTTTGGAATTTAGGTTGTTGATGAAAGTAACCATTTTTTCCTTTTCAGGAACAGGACGTGGATACCTAGCAAACATTCTTCTCCATCTTTGAAGAAAGGTAGTAAAAGGTTCACCAGGTTTTTGTGCAACTTTACAGAGATCAATCATGGTGATTTGGTGTTGGATGTTGTAGGAGTATTGTGTTATGAACAAATTGATCAATTCCTCAAATGTCTGGATAGGAGGTGTAATTTTTGATAGCCATTCCATAGATTGACTTCCAAGACTCCTAGGAAACAAACGCATCAAGTAAGTGTCTTCATGTGCAAATTCTAAAGTCATGTTTTGGAAGTCTCTAACGTGATCAATTGGATCCGATTTCCCATTATAACGATCAAATTTGGGAATTTCACAATGTTTGGGAAATGGAATCATATTGAGACTTCTATCAAAAGGATAAGGACATGTCGTCAAGAGTATATTTCTTTGTTGTGGTCCCCCCTTGTAACTCTTTGATTTGTCCTTGGAGTGCCTTAAATTGTTGAGTGAGAACAGTAAGATCGGATGGGGGTGTTTCTTCTTCTTTGCTCTTTAATTTTTCAGTATCAAAATCCTAAGGCAGTTTAGCTCCTTGATCAGCTAGAAAGAGAAAATACTTTTCTTTGTCATGTTGCAGGATCTTTTCTATGGCTTTAAGAAACTTGGGGTCTTGTTCAGCCTCTCTAATGTGAAGTTCTTCCTCTGGATCATCATCACTATCTACAAGAGTTTTGTTCATGGCTTTGTACTTATGAAATGGATTTATTTCTCTATTAGCCATATTGTCACCACTGAAAAGGGGATTTTGACTCACACTATAATGAGGATTATCACGTTCACCTTCTTCTTGAATGTTATGGGTATGACCTTCTCATTGAGATTCTTCTCCTAGTTTGTTGTATTGAGATCTTGTAAAAACAGGCATATGATTTTGCAAAAATGAGGATATCTTGATTTTGATAAAAAAAAACTATGATACGATCAAAGATGTTCCTAATTCTAGATTTGTGGCTTCCAATGATGAAGGATATCAGAATCTTGTTTGGGGAAGTTGAATCAATAATCCAAAATTTTGCTTGTGAGGTGCACTCCTAAAGTTTCGATCCCTGTTTTCAAAAAAAAGATTTGTAAGCCTAATGAAGGTCACTGAAGGATTTGACTAGGATGTGTCGAATATCCAATTGAAGGTGATGGTATATTCCCAAACTCAAGAGGTTGATTAAGATTGTGATGCTAAGATAAAGCTAATCTTTGATAATAGGCTTGAGTATTCAAAGGCTCTAAAGCGTACTCGTTAGTGAATCCTCTGACGTAGTCTTGGTATCTATGGAGAAATTTGCGATAATGAAGCAAGACGTGTCGACTCTTATACAAAAATTCTCTTTGGTCCAAAGTTTCCTTGTAACTTAGGTTTGTTTTGGGTTTCTTGATCCTATTGAAAACTGATTTCTTGACGAACTTGGTTGATTTCCACTTCCTCAACATGGAAGAGAAATATCAGAAATTCGGGTCTGTATAAAATTTGACAACAACCAAAGCACTATTTTGTTCCCTAAATGCGCTGCAAAAAAAGGTATATGCACTGGAGAAAAAGTTAAATGTGCTGCAGAATACCTCAAATGCGCAGAAACAGACCTTAGATGCGCTAAACCAATAAGTATATGCGCTAAAACAGTCCCTAAATGCGCCAGAACAGATTTTAGATGCACTACAGTTTTTCCTAGATGTGCTAAAACAGTTTTTCAAGGACAATTTTTGACCAGTTTTGAAAATTTTTAGCTGAAGTTTTTCATATTCATTTCGAATGATCTTTTATCTGAATTAATGTTCTTGAAAACACAACAAACATTCTTATTTAAGTTGAACGTAACCAAGCATAGAATAAGACAAACACAACTTAAGTTAGGCCAAGACAATATCTGCTAGATTCCACATGGGCTTCCCCAACCGCATATCAGTAGCGTGTGAATTTAGAAGCTTGGCTGCACGGGATCCCCCTTACAGTGCACTCTCTTCTCAGGCCAACCAAGCTTCCAACCCCCATGAAACTCCCATGGTAGATTGATCACCTCTACTAAAGACTGCGAAAGTGTGGAAGGCTTCACACTGACTGGTGCTGGACTAGCAAATAGAAGGTTTTTGGATTTCTAAACAATGGTATTTAATTTGGGACCCCCGTTCGAGTGGCCATACATGGGGCAAGAGATTAATCACCATTAAGGTGGCACTCCAACCTAAAGAGGTTAAGCTCAACAGGGTTTAAGGGATTACAACTTAGTCCTTATGACACATCCACACAAGCAACCTTAGGTTTTCCCTTAAGGTTTACATTTATATAACAGTCAGGGGTAGCTTGGCCTTAGCTCCGTTGCTAGTTTGATTCGCGTTGAGGTGATGAAATCCCTAGGCAGACCCAATTTCTAGAGTCAATAATTGTTTCTCTTACACCCAGGATCGCACAAGTGTGCAAGGGGAGAGGATACTTTGATTATGAAGTCAAGGTTACACAGGGAAAAGTGGGTCTGGCTTTTTGATCACCTATTTTGCACAAGGTGAGAGCATAGTCACCTACCACTTTCAAGCACAATAAAAAAGAGTAGACAGATTCATTTTAGATGCACCAAAGTCAAAAATGATTTAATCTAAGTGAATATTTTGCTTCACAATAGGCATGGGGTTCGTTTTAACTACATGATAAAGATGTGGTGGCTACCCTAGATTGATTCATTTTAAAACCAGCAAGGAAAAGAAAAAAATTATGTCTGTGGAAGGCGTCATACTCAGAATCTTTGTTACAACCCAGATGAGCCGAAACAGACAGTATATGCGCAGAAAAATAACTCATATGTGCAAGAAAATAACCTAGATGAGCAAGAACAGAACCCAGATACGCAAGAACATACACTATATGCGCTAAACTAAAATGCAGTTTTTTTTTACTTTTTTGAAATAGATTTAAATGCGCTAAATGATGTCCTATATGCGCTAATTAAACTCCTAAATGCGCAAAACTAAAATGAAAGTAGACTTAAATCTATATGAATGTAACCAGAAGCACCATTCTGTTCCCTAGATGCACGTTAGAAATTCCCATATGCGCTGAAACAATCTTCATATTGCCT
Organism: Sequoia sempervirens; assembly: GCA_007258455.2. Lineage (NCBI taxonomy): Eukaryota > Viridiplantae > Streptophyta > Pinopsida > Cupressales > Cupressaceae > Sequoia > Sequoia sempervirens. The sequence continues at coordinate 105,896,839 of VDFB02000003.1, forward strand.
AAAGTACCTGCAAAACAGAAAATTTTTGAATCTCCCATATGCACTGCAGAATGTTAGAAAACCTGCAAGAAAAAAGTCTAAAATAGGGGCATAGGCCCCACGGTGGGTGCCAAAAATGTGTGATTGAAAATATATGTGTAATGAAATGAAATAAATACTATTCAAGCACACCAATAAGACATTGTATTCAAAACAGAAAATAAAAGACAAGGAGATGCAAACTCAATATTCTGTTTCGATTGTCGTCCTATTGTCCTCTATCTTCAGTGTTTTTGTTGATTCCATCTTTTGCTCTCAGATTTATGTGCTAGGCTCAACAAAATGTCCTCCTAAAGAATGAGATTTAAATATGATGCATGATGCAAGATTAAGTCATGATATGAAATTGGACTAATATGATTGAAGTAAACATGATGCTATGATGCTAGAATGCTAAATGAATTAAATGCATGAGATCTAATTAATCACTCGTCCCCAATGCTTAGATTCACACAGGTATTTATAGAGTTTTTTGAAGGATTCTGATTGGCTATCTTGATTGATGATTGTGATAATTCCTGGCAGATCGAATGGCTGAAGATGGATGAAACTGAAGAGAAAATAGAAGAAAACTTGAAAACAAGATTTTTCTATTTTTATGAAAGAGAAAAAGATAAGAAGATAAGAAATCATCTTTTTTTTAAAGGATAAAAGAAAGATTTAAAAGCTGATAAATAATGAATTAAAAATTCAATTATTTATTTGTGGATGATATTCAACTTTTTCTTAATTAAATGAAATATTTAATTAAGCTTTTAAAGAAAGCAGAAGAAAGTTTGTGATAAGAAGAAAGTTTTAATTAGGATTTATGAAGAAAGCAGAAGATATCATATTTAAATAAAATATTTAATTATGATATGAGAAGAAAACAAAAGATTTCACAATTAAATAAAATATCTAGTTGTGATTTAGAAAGAAAGCATAAGATCTTTAATTAAATAAGGTTTATTTAATTAAATCACATTTATGAAATTAATTAAATGAAACATTTAATTATTAAGAAGAATTTAAAATAGAAGAAAGAGAGATATTTAAACTTAATTAAATCAAAAGATTTAATTTAAATTCAAACAATGATAATTAATTTAAATAAATAAAATGCATTTATTTAATTAATTAAGTGGACATATGAAAATAATTAAATAAAATAAATTTATTTAATTATGAAAGAAGAATAAGATGAATGAACAATATAATTAAATTAATGAAATTTAATCATATGTAGAGGACTTTTAGATAAATTAATTAAATAATAGATATTTAATTAATTGTCAGGATTATAGACATGACCATTTTTATGCGTATACATGTATTATTCTTTTGTTTCAATCATAAATGTTTTTTGTATATCTTTCAAATGCAAATTGTTTTTGGCATTTCTAACTTTATGCACACAGGCATATATAGATCCTTGTTTACATACCAAATTACATGGGCACATGTACACATCGATGCATGCATAAATGTTTACATTGATCCATATATTTATGCATTCCTTCGATATATGCATTGCTAATAAATAGTTAATTTTCCCTATTTTCTTTCATTTAATACTGCAAATGCAAATTGAGTCTCATTGTTAACATAGAGTTGTATTCAAGAGTTCTTTTCAAAATGTCTTTTCTAAATCCTATTTATTACAGATCCCTAAAAGCACGTATGACAGTTCCCCGAAGGCTAAAATGTATAATCAGATTTCACAAATATTTACATGTATCCATGCATTCAAATGCATCATTAGATATCCTTTATACACTTCTTCAAAAAACACTAATGTATTATTGTTTTGTTTCAATCATAAATGTTTTTTTTATATGTTTAAAATGCAATTTGTTTCTGACATTTCTAACTTTATGCACGTAGGCATATATAGATTCTTTTTTACATACCAAATTACATGGATACATGTACACATCCATGTATGCATAAATGTTTACATGGATCCATATTTTTATGCTTTCCTCCGATATATGCATTCGTAATAACTAGTTTATTTCTCCTGTTTTCTTTCATTTAATACTGCAAATGCAAGTTGAGTCTCATCATGCTTTCAGACTCGTTCAGATTCCAAGGATGCTTTTCACTCTTCTATGCATTATGTGCACGTCGATACATGTATACATGCATACATGTATACATAGATGCCTCAAGCATTGTTACAAATGTTTCTCTCTCAATAATTTGCATGCAAAGTGCTATAAACATGTGAATTATTTTAGTGTACCTACATTTTATCTTACGTAATAAGGTTCTTTATATCTTTCCAAATTATTTTTTGTTTAAAATATATACAGAAAAAAATAAAATTATTCATATTACATAAACAAGATTAAAATCTTATTTATAATAAAATCAATACCTTTGTACTGTTTCATCTAAGAATTTATTGTAATATTTATTTCACTTATTACATTTTAATAAGTCAAATTATTACATTTTATTTTGAATGCAAAGTGCTATAAACATGTGAATTATTTTAGTCTAGCTACATTCTATCTTAGGTAATAAGTTTCTTTATTATATCTTTGCAAATTACTTTTTGTTTAATATATATACACAAATATTTATTTGTATTACATAAACAAGATTAAAATCTTATTTATAATAAAATCAATAGCTTTCTAGTGATTCATCTAAGAATTTATTGTAATATAATTACATTGTTCTATACACAAAAATATGTTTTCGTATTACATAAACAATATTAAAATCTTATTTATAATAAAATCAATAGCTTTATATAGAAGTAACGTTCATACTACATTAAAAAAAAGATTGATTAATCTTAGAAAAGTTTACACTCAAATGAGCTACCCCTATCAATGTTCCACCTAACACTAGTGTTTCTACTAGCACTTGCATATTGTGATATGATAAACTAAAATAACTCAGTTGTATTAATTAACGTAACATGTGTTTTAGAACATTACACTAAACATAATTTTATTTACAAATAGACATAAAAGCAAAAAAAGAGATATGGTAAACTTTGTTTCGCCATGCATATAAATATGGGTCATGTAAAGAATGCATTTTTTTTTAGTGCCTACACACATGTTTTTGTAAATTTTTGCAAATGATATCTAATGCTTTAGAAATATTCCTACATCAAAACTTTGTTTGAATTGAAATGACTAATGAATTTATGGAGCAAAAGGTTTATTAAAAAAAAAATTTAAAAACTGTGCATTGGTCATAAGTAGTTTATTTCTCCTATTTTCTTTCATTTAATACTGCAAATGCAAGTTGAGTCTCATCGTGCTTTGAGACTCGTTCAGATGTCGAGGATGCTTTTCACTCTTCTATGCATTATGTGCATGTGGATACATGCATACATGCATACATGTATACATAGATGGCTCAAGCATTGTTACAAACGTTTTAGATTATTTGCATTTAATAATTTAAACAAAATAATAATACATTTTTGCTTCCTAATTAAGATCATAAAGAATGTTTCTTGTCACAAATGTATACATACACACATAAAAATACAAGTATTCATTGGTATATCTATAAAAAAGTCCACGTATACATGGTACCCATAAATGCAATTTTTCATGCATCCATCAACACATGTTAACTGTTCACATGTCTCTATGGACCACGTTGCCCATGGACCCTAAAAATTCCACGCATTAATGCACCATTGCAAATTACTTCAAACTTTCCTAGCTATATTTTATAAAAAAGTCCACGTATACATGGTACCCATAAATGCAATTTTGCATGCATCCATCAACACATGTTAACTGTTCACATGTCTCTATGGACCACGTTGCCCATGGACCCTAAACATTCCACGCATTAATGCACCATTGCAAATTACTTCAAACTTTCCTAGCTATATTTAATACATTTATATTCCTATCTCCTATCTAATTACTTTTTCTAACTCATAGCTAGATGCTTTTTACCTCTCGGCAAGAACTCGACGCTTGCGTCACTTGTTAATTTTGCATTTGCATTAATTTTCTATGCATGAGAATGATCTTATAGCCTAGTGAAATGATAAAATGCAAATGAAATATTAATGGGGTGTTTGGAATTGAATTAGCGAATTTAAAGGTCTTTAAAATATTATTCTTATATTATTATTAAAAAATAAAGTAGGTTGTGCTTATATAAATTTTCTAGGGAATTGTGACTTTTTGAAAAAGGAAAAATGAATTTATAAATAGTGTGTTAGAAGGTCATTTAAATTTTAGCTCTAAATTGTTGCAAATGTGAATAAGAGAAAAGAGACATCTTTTTTGTATTTTTAATCATATTCTTCTATTTTATGTAAGTTTTGAAAGGAAAGAGAGTACAGTTTTATTCAAACCATGGCTTGCATATATAAAATTTTAATAGATTTGAGCTTGGATGGATTGTGAATAATTTATTGAACTTTTTTTTTTTTGGAAAGAGAGGATTTTAGATATCTAGTGCATAAAAAATTTGGAATAAAAGGGAATTTTATTAATATTTTAAATTTAGTGAGCATTTTAAAAAAAAGAAATATAAATAGTTGTGTATACTTGGTATATAGATAAAGGATTATTGTTGTTTATTTTTGGGGTGTAAACAAGGGGATTTACATATATTCTTGTATGTCAAGAAGTGAGGGTTGTGTTTTGCATGTAATGATGAAATTTGTATGAGTAAAATATACAATTA
>VDFB02000003.1:105901636-106059472 GCA_007258455.2 Sequoia sempervirens
AAAGGAAAAAGTGTACAAGATGCAAGAATGGAAGCATGTAAGGAGTTTCTAGATGACAATACATTTGTAAAAACTCTTGTATTCTTACAATTGGTATAGAGGATGAAATTTGAAGAATATCAAGAGAAATGTAAGAAGAGAAGAGAACTAAGGCCTGACAGGTCAGACCAAGATAATGATGAGGAGGTAAAAGTTGAATTAATAGAGGAATTTAAGAACATCACTCTTGAAGAGGGAAGAAGACTGGTGAGTCAGGCTGGTGTGTTGATTCTTCCTGAATGGGACATTATAGATGTTGTAGCATTTAATGCTATTTTAAAGTCCAAGCATCCTTTCCAAGACTCTGAAGAAGAATTCAAGGCAACATTGCAAGATTTTTCCTTCAGTGAAGAATACGAAACTTCTGCAATTTGGGCATTGTCCCCTCAAGGAAGAAAGCCAAATGTTACGACTACTAATCCAAATTTCAGAGGAGGATTAATAATAAAGAGAGCTTCAGAGACCTCAACCATTGAGGCCACTAATTTGACTGTGAATGTGGCCAAATTGGCCCAAAAGACTATTGAAAGGGAGGAGGCTAAAAAGAAGAGCCTAATGGAGAAGTATAACCTTTTGATTGAGGAATACAACAAGATGCAACAGAGGAATGTTGAGTTGCAGACTGAGGTGGAAAGGTTTAGGTATAAACAGATTGGGGATACATCAAGTGCTCCAGGGACCAGTACATTACCTTCCACAGCAGGGTCAGTGCCTCCTACTTCTCCAATTGTTTCCACCCTAGGGTCTCCCAGTCAAAATATTTCTCTCACCCCTCCTTTAGAAAAAATTGATGAAGAAACAGAGTGCTCTGTTAATCCTACAAAGAAGTAGCTCTTGCAAACAATTGATGAATTGTAGACATCATTGAAGGTAAGTGAGGAAGGATCTCTTTCAAAGCAAAAGGAGATTGTTACTACTGTCTTGAGGCATTTAAATGAAAAAGGTTGATAGTAAATTGCTATCTATACATACTTTATATTCTTTGATGTTAGATGCAATAAATAATATTGATAGGGATCGGGAAGTAGTGATACCATTGATTGAAAATTGGATCCCTAGGGCCAGTGATTTGGATGTCATGTATAAGGCTTCAAGGTTTGATACAAATAATAGGCCCCAATCATTAAAGCCTACTCAAGTGTTGGTTAAATCATTGCAAGGTTTTCAGACCCTACCAGATGATTTGAGTAGGAAGATCAAGGAATTGGTGAAGAATTTTAATGATTGGGGTAACACATTGTTACCAGATATGATTGATGAGCAGGGGAAAATCAGGTCACTCCAACAGTGGCAGGATCAAGCAAGTGAAGTCATCAATGATCAAATTAAATTAATTTGTGATGCGTCAGATTATGACTTGTTGGAGAGATTTATGGATAAAATCATTAGTACTTGCTCATTTTTGGAAGCTTTTGAAAGAGATGCAAATTAGGTAGCGGTAAAATACACACCTTATAATACCAAGGTGAATGAGGTGATTAATTTTGACTAGCCGACTGATGAACAATACCAGAAATGGGTAACTAAATATTTGAGTGATGAAGAGTAAAAGGAATGGACTACTAACAAGTGGTAAATTAGATGTTGCAGTTACAATGGTTTCCAGCTTTTCTTTGATGGAATTCTCGGCGCGGGTTTCTTGTGGTTTTTTATTGTTGCATCGACTTTTCTCAGCTAACATGATGAACAAAAATATTATCCAAGGTGATGGTTGTTGTAACAATTTTTGGAATATCACCAGGTGTGCCAACTGGTTGGTGACATGTGTACTTTTTGGCCCGATGCTTGTTTGCTCCTTCATTTTCTATAAGAAGGATTTCAAGGCCAGAAGTATGGGTTAGCAAGTTAGATAATTTTTGGTCGAGTCTAGGTGAAGTTGCAGAGCAAATTGTAAAGTCTGATGGTTTTAAAGAGAAATACAATTTAGGTTCTGAGTTATTCTATAATCGGTTTTGAATTCATGGGGATTTAATATTGTATAACAGTACTAGCATTTGAGTTGAAATGATAAATTCAAACTCATGTCTCTCCATTGTACATGCATATACAAATTTTGAATAAGATGATTAAGGGTTGTTTCATTCATCTCATTATTGTGGTGTGTATAATCCTTATTTTAGCTTTAATTCAAGAATTAATTAAAATGCTTAGATAGGATTATGGCCCGGATATATGTTCTGTATAAGGATTTGATAAGTAGTATTGGGTGAGAATGCATACTAATGAAATTGTAATGCAATATTGTCAAGGATCTTATAAGTTATATGTTATGTATTAAATCTTTCATAAACCTTTAGATGCTTATGAATTTGACTCCTGCAATGGATATATGGCACTGATCTAAGTTGTACTTATTTGTGTAGTTCAATAATTATTTTTCTTTACTTAGAGCTTGCTAAAAATTGCAAATTAATGACTATATTTTACTATGGATTGTGTTGTAGTTATCTCATGCTCCACATAGTTGATATTATCGGTGAACAACCAATTTTATTCGATATTATCCTATTGTGTTGAGCTATTCAATGGGATTATCTATTATGTTTTAATGTTGTTTATGATATTGGTACAAAGGTTGTAGACACATTAAGGGATCACCCTCTCGAGTCTTGTAGAGCCCAAAGTGCAGGAGGATTTTTAAAGTCCTCGTCAGCTGGTCCAGGTCCTTCGAGCAATATTGTTATCATAGTGAAAAAATATTGTTCTTATGTGTACAAAAATTGGGGTAGCAATGTACAAGCATTAGATAAATTTATATTAATAGTTTGTCCTATCACAAATATAAAAGGTGAGCACAATAAATAACATGTATTTTCCCATTAAATGTGAAGGATTTTCAAAAAGTTTTAGTGTTCAACTATTGGTCCATTTTTATTCAATATAAGTTGTATTTTAAATAATTATGTGTTGTTTTTATAACAACAAATAGATTTTTTGTGTTCAACTATTAGTCCATATGTGTTGAATATAAAAGGTAGAGATATCAAACATTTATGGTTATCAATAAGTATTTGGTCCACTTAGGTTGTATATTAATTTTAATTTAAATAAAAATATCATATTCTACAAGCATAAAACATCAAATCCCCATGAATTCAAAACCTACTACAAAAAGACTCAAAACCTAAATTGCATTTTCCTTAAAACCATCAAAATTTACAATTTTCTCTACAAATCTACCTAGACTCGACCAAAAAATATCTAACTTGCTAACCCGTACTTCTAGCCTTGAAATCCTTCTTATAGAAAATGAAGGAGCAAACAAGCATCGGACCAGAAAGTACCTCTCATTTCACATGCTTTTCTTCACAAAACTATTGAGGACAACAACTATACCTTCTTTATTTCTCATCCTACGCCCTATTCATGCATCCTACAATTACAATAGTATCCATGGGGCCTCTTGTACAATCTACAGTAATCAAAAAAAGTGTAAGAGCCCCTTTATATCATGTTTGGACTACAAAACCCTCAAAAACAGGGTAACCGGGTTGTATGCAAAGGAATGAAGATTTCTAACTCAAATCAATGCCTTAAGCCCTCAAATCAAATTAAAATCAAAGCTGACACATATCTTCATGACCTGGAATTGATTTCACATCAAAATATGGTTGCATGTGACCGTACAGTGCTACATAATAGGAAAAATACAAATTTTTTGAAGAAAAACATAGATTTTTGAATGTCAAGAGCTTGTATTTTAAATCCTCAACCATCAACAACCATTACAATTATCACTTTATGCCTTTTAAAGGCCTTTACATGTCAACCACTGAACAACCACCTCTACAACTGACTTTTTAATCTTTTATGATCACATGAAACATAAAACACACTAATTTCAAGGTTGTTAACATCACTATTGAAATGTTTTAATTTTTTGACCTTTCAAACATTAAAAATTACATCATTAAATTAATTATGTAATGGCATAAAAATTAAAAACATCACGAATTAATTATGTAACCACATAAGTCAAATATAATTCTATCAAGAAATTAATATCTTTTAGATAATATAATTGCATAACTCATACATTTCAATGTCATTGATCCTCTTCTTCATCCAACTCTTTTTTTGTATCATCTGATCCAGATTCAACATTATAAGGATTGGTCATATCATTATCATCGTCATCGATATTAGTTTCGATAATGTCATTATCCACACGGATATCATCTTCATGAACATTAACTCCTACATCATTATGATCTAGTTCCTCCTCTTCGACATCTTCGTTAGGGACATCATCAACTAACTGTTGATCCTGATCATCATCTATATCATCTTCTAGTTCTTCGGTATCTTCTTCTTCCACCACATTATATTTTACTGGCCTTCCTCTTGGATCATGTCTAACAACAAATGACCAACCCAGTTTACCTGGAACCTCTAAGTAAAATACCTGCTCACATTGGCTTGGAAGAACATAGGGCTCATTGCCAGCTCGCTCGATCAACCTTGTATTAACCATGGTAAATCCATTATCATGTTCAATAACAGTTCTCTTAGGATCATTTTCATTCAATCGTAGTTTGTACCATAGGACAATGAACATAATTAATCTGAAGGACTTAAAATCACACTCAAGTATATCATCCAAAATCCCATAGTATCGATTTTCTGAGACTTCTGGATGTATGTCGCTTCTAGATGAAACATTAATACCGGGCATCTAGCTTATACTGTGACCACAAGTTTCTTCATGTCATCCAACATTTTGATTTGAAATTTATGACCATTGCACCACATAGCCTTGTGGTGTTTCACCTGCAATATGTCAAACATGTAAAAATTATTGCAATATCGTCAGTTGATAAACATATTTATTCTTAGCTGAATGTATGCAAAGAAAACAATCTCAACATATATATACTTCAATATAATTGAAAATAATTAAATAATATAGGTGATTAATATATTTATACGTACCTGTTTATCTCTTAAACCATATGCTAAATCAATTTCCCTTTGTGTAACATTGGAATCTCTATTATGATGAGCTTCTTTAACCAATGAATCCACACCTTCCCATGTTAATGCGTGACTAGATTGTTGACATCGTTCAATCCATACCATCATCCAATCAATATTGTTGGAGACATACAAATGTAGTGCATCCCACTCTCGACCAACTATATCAAAAAAAATTGAAATTCACAAACCATCGTATAATTAGTTAAATACCACAGTATACAACCTTAATTTATAATTGATGTATATTGAAGATTAAAAATTAAATAAGTACAATATACATAAAAACCATATGTAAAATGTATTCCAATTAATCTCCATGACCATCTTCTAATTACCTCTCACTTTCCTCAATCTACCTTTCCCCATCAGGTACTCCCCTTCGAATTTGTTAATGGAGTTGGGATCCCAAATGCGATCTACATGGATCATTGCTGCAAACTTAGGAAGATATTCACTAATGTACACCATGGTCTGGTATACCATATATCCCTCCACCATAGAACCCTCAGGATGTGCTCTTTGTCTAACCAAAGCCTTCAAAAATTTCAAGTGTCTCTCAACCATCCACATTGACCTTGTGTGTATAGGTCCACACAATTCAATCTCCTCAACCTGGTGTATAAGGTAGTGTTCTTGTGCATTGAAAAATGTCGAAGGTAGACACTTTTTCATATCACACATTAGAGAAGGAATTTTTCTCTTCCAATAATTTATATCTTCTTTATGGATTTCTTTAAATGACAGCCATCTACAAGTGATTCAAGGCTCTAATATATTAACGATATTTAACAAAAATATACAGTATATTAGATAACAAGTAAAACAAATGGAAATTATAAGATGTATACAATGAATTGAAAAAATCCCGCTACTTACCTCATGTATTTTCCAAGACCATATATAACTTGCTTGACATTGTTGTCAAAGTTGTATGGGAGAGATAGAGGTAGAACATACTGTAACAATTATAAAATGATCTTTTCATTATTTTTCCAAAAGTAGTAAACAAAATACACTGAAAAGTATATGCATTATACAAGTGTATATAATATACCAAAATAATTACCTTAATGAAGGTATTCCAATCATGCGTTTTCATCCCTGACCCAAATTCACCTTTCTTTGCTATTATATTATTTATGTTCGCAACAAATCCTATGGGAAATTGAATTTTTCGTATGATTTCTTTTATAGCATTGCTTTGCTTCTCTGTTAATAACCAAGGAAGGGAACTTATATTAATTTTGTCTCCATCGCTATTTAATTGAATGTCATTTTTCATTGCATGATTGGCTTCCTGAATGTCACTACAAATTTTGACAATTTTTTCTTTGTCATGCCTTCCATCCAATATTTTCCATAATGTTTTTGTTATATTCTTTCCAATATGCATTGTATCAAACAAATGCACAATTTGTAGCTGCTCATAGTAGGGAAACCTACTAAATTGTATGGGATAACTTTTCAGTCCCTATGGAAGCCGGCCATTAATGCCTTGATGACCTTCATGAAGCATATAAGTTAAACAAATTAACAAAAATCATTTTCAATTACAACATAAGTAAACACAACACAATATAAAAAGATAAATTCAAAACATATCATATATGATAGATAAAAAATTTGATCCAATGTATAACCTTGACGATTAATTCTATTATATTCCAACTTCTATAGGCAAGGTGTCATTCTTCGTGGTTTTGATGTAGTCTCCTCTTTCCCATTGAAAAGATGTTTTTCAGTAGTTTGATACTTCTTATTTTTATGATTTCTATGGAGGAGATGCCTATACTCATCAAACACCTGCTTTCCTAAACTTGTTGAACGATGAGATTTCATCTTTGGACCACAAATTGGACATGCAAATTTTCCTTTTGTTTGAAGACCTACAAGATCATATATAATTGGATTAAATATTCCAATTTTTATAATTATATATAATGAATAGATTATTTTAAAAACATGCATGATATCTACTTCATCAAATTAAATATTGTTAAAGTGCAGTCGAATGTTAGAACATACCACAAAAATGTGTTAGCCCTGGAGCATCATGAATTGTCCATACAAGCATTGTATGGAATTGAAATTATCTTTGTCCTATTGGTCTAGAGACGTCATACATAGTGACGCCATTCCATAACTTTAGTAACTCGTCGATAAGAGGCTCGATATATACATTCATATCTTTAACTTGGTACTTACCTAGTTGAATGAACATAAACATTATATAATTATTATAACTATTTAACTGCAATATATATAAATTAATGTACATGACTATTCAATGAAAAAAATATAAGTAATTATGCAACAAATAAGACAAATGAGATGCTATTACGTTAAATAAAGTTGATGTAAACAAATACCTAGAACAATCATTGACAACATTATGTGCTCCCTCTTTATTGACATCTATGGAGGAATGTTATTGGTGATAACAAAAACAGGCCACACTGAGTAAATAGATCTCAGCTCTCCAAATGGATTGACACCGTCCGCTCCCAATGAAAGCCTGAGATTACGAGGTTCTTCTTTAAAGTGTGGCCATTTTTCCTCCATGTCCCTAAATGCAAACCATCCGCAGCATTTGAAGAATGTCATCTCCACTTCTATTCCGTGCATGGTAATCCATAAATTAGCTTAAGATTTTGCACCCAATAATCAGGTACGGAATAATGGGAATATAATGAAGAACCTTGTGAGACACCCTTTTTGTTAGTTGATCTATTGATATCTACTAATATGAAATTTCGGCATTCGTTGCAAATTCTGTTGTTTATGATATATAATATGATCATTGGGACATGCATCTATTACTTGATACTCCATTCCAATATCTTTCATAATGGCACATAAATCTCATTATGAGTGAGGTAAAATATTTGATGGTGGTAACAAAAATTCACCAATCAATCTACAACAAAAAATAATTTGTTAATATAAAGAATATTAATGGTACATATTTCATCCTTTATTTACTAGTGATGAACTAACAATTAAAATAGATGAAAAAAGATGACATATATGGCATACCTTAACATCCGTGAGATTGCTATGTTTGATAAACCATTCATAACCTTCAAGTTCAACAACAACAATATAGCAGAGAGAAGAGTTGTTTGGGAGCCTTCATAAAAGGGCTCGTATGTCTTCTCAAGTACAGGTAAATCATGAACATCATCAAAGTCATCTTGATCATCATGATCAGCTCTGCCACTAAATGTTTCAGGGATCAATGTATTTGTACCATCATCTTCAACTGTGTTTTTTGGTGCATGATCATCTTTTTCCATAGGATCATTAACTTCATCTTTGATATTCACAGCTCCATGTTCGTCCGCTTGCAAAACCACATTCTCTATGCCGTGATAATCTATATCATCTACCCTAGGGCGCCCCACCTTTATAATAATGATAGACACAAATAAACTATGATCATGATCAAGTGATTATATATATATATATAAAATGTTAAAATGATATAAACATTTACAAATTCAATCAATATAAACACATACAATGAACAACTTACCAATGGACGATAATCATGCCCCCCTTCAACGTGACCATGTTTCCTACAATGTTTCTCATCTATTGTGATTAAAAGTCATCTCGTCTTTAAGCCCTTGCAATTATTGCAAGGACAATAACATTTCACATCATCCTTTCTTTTCAATCTAGCCCACAATCTATCAAGTGTCTCTTCATTTTGTTCTGGACTAATATTATCTGACATGATTTTTCTTTACCAAGCTTGACTATTCAGATCTTCAAAAAATATCAAACTCACACTCCAATAATTTTCATTCATAGACAGGTAACAAAATCTAATAATTCTGATATTTTACACCAAAAAAAATTGGCATGCAACCACCCCTGCAAAAGAGAAGATAGTCTGAAGTTAATGACCCCAAAAAACACTTTAAAATGTTAATTCCAAAACTTATTAAATTATGATTTTACTATGATTTCCAACCGTTAAGACTCCTAAAATTAGAATATTGAACTTGATCGCAAACTCCTAAAACAATGGAGGTAGTGAGCTAAGAGCAAGTGACCCATTCCTAAGGAGCAACAGTGAATCATCATTGCTAAATGTCAATATGGATTTATCCTTTTAGTTAAAGATGCAATGTGTCACTTCTTATGGCTTATCCCTAGGGCCCTCAACATTGAGAGCCCTAATCGCACAAGGAAGCACACACTAATAGAATTTGAAAAATAAATGACTAGGTGACTAAAACTTTTAGTCACAACAACTAAAAATGACTAAATTCTGCTCATTTTTTGTAACTCAGCTATAAATGAGTAAATAAATTACTAGTTTGGTCGTTGATTAAAAATTATTTAGTCACACAAATAAAAATGACTAGATAGTTAGTCATTTATTTAGTCACAATCCATTTGAAAAAAATCATTTAAGGAATCAAGACTATAGCCCGCCAAAATACTCTAAAACTTTAATAAACATACCCTAAAACTTTTGTCAAAATCTTATTTTCAAGCATCGCCCACTAGAATGGAGTTTTCATTTTAATAAACATACTCTAAAACCTTCGTCAAAACATTATTTTCAAGCATAGACCGTCAAAATGGAGAAGTGTTTCCATAAAGAATGACAGAGAATAGTGAGGAGATGTGCATGAAAGGAGGCATAGGATTCATTGTTGCTTATCTCATTCCTGCTTTGCTCAGCAAATCTTACATTGTTCCTGCTACTATTTGTAATCTAGAGGTATTTACTTGACATATATTTTCATAATCTCAAATTCTTTCAGAGGCTTTTGAAGTATCAATGTATCCTATATAAGGTTTAGAATGATTTCTTTTAATTAAATAAATAATGTATTTCCCTGTAATTAGATAATGTGGAGATCTCCTAAATCTGCCCCAGCACACTATCTTCTTTGGCACTATATTCATTACTCCAGCTACTAGGGTTTTGCATGTGACATCTTTAATATCTTCATGACCGTGACTTTTAAATAGATCTCAGTCTTTGCTTTAATCCTTTTCATGGTAACCCTTGAATTCCATAATCCACCTTCAATCTCTTCTAAGAATGGTGTCTTAAGCTAGACTGCATAGTATGCATATAAAGCAAGTCCTTCATACCTGCCATTGTCCCAAACCACCACTCACTGCCTTGCTTAAAATGTTGCCTCCATAAGCACAATAACATGTTTTAAAATCATGGTTATTAGTGATTGACCATTAAGTTCACCACTTTCATCATGAAGATACAATGATATTTTTGTCTTCAAACTCAAGGCATTATGCAAGATAACAATGTGAATTGTTTGTTGTGTACGATTTTATTTTCTTACACATTTACTACTTTGCTAACTTCCTTTAAGACTGGGTATTGCACCCTCAGCTGCAATCTCAAACAACTCACTCACTATCACTTGAAGATTTCTTTCATGAGCATCCTTCTATAAAATCAAACTATGCCCTATAGACTGCCTACTTACTACAGGGGACTCATTGTTTCATGGTATTTTAGTTCTTAAGATCCTTCAACCTTATTGACACTACTTCATAGTCCACAAGGTATTATTTACTATTCTCCTATCTTTGATGAGTCTCAAAACACTACTCAAACATGCAATCCACTACCTCAATTATACATTAATGGCTAAGAAGAAACATTGAACCTATGATTACCACTGTTACTTCATTTGGACAGTCATTACCTAATTGCATTTGTCTTGTTTAACACTACCAAAAGCATTTGAAAACCCCTTAAGGTCAACAAGGGGGTAAGGAAACTCACTGTTAAAATCTCCACTTTACTATGCAAGGTTTGAGCTTTATTATCTTGTCACTGCTCAGCCTCTTTTTGACTGTCACATCTCAAGTGACTATCATTCTTCTTACCTTAGATTTCATTTACAAATGTCACTAAGCTACATAGTGTGCTTGTTATTGGCTACAATCTTTAGATTGCAAGATTTTTTTATTACCTACAATGTCTCAATCTTTTTGGTATTGCAACCTCACTAATCCACTATAGTTATTGTTTATGTTTCTACAGAAGCCTAGGGTTTGTACCCTAATCATGCTCTTACCAATGCTTCTGATGGTATTAAAAAACAACCTTAAATATTGGGTCAGAAAATTATTTGTCTTGACAAAGTTGTGGTATGATCTTGGATTATATCCTAGAGTGTGTGGGAAGCTTGTGTTTGATCATTAAGGTATGTAAACCTGATCAGGGAAATGTATCCTATATATCATGGGTCTTGCTTTAATACTTTCCATATTGGTTATTAGTAGATCACATTATTATAGTTTGTGGTAACCCAAGATTGCATTCAAGTATGTAACAAAATTGGTTTGTAGTTTAAGCTATACACTTTTAAGTAACATTCATAAGGTTTAGAAAATCTTGATCACTCTTTAGAATAGCCCATTAAACATGGGTTGTGATTGAATGCACTACATAATTGATATAACACAATCACTTTGCATATCAACCAGAGTTATAGGCTCTTTATTGCAGCAAGAGGTAATCACTCTTCGATCATGCTATAATTACATCCTAACCTGTTAAACTTGAGACAACCTGAATGCACCCAATGATGATTGACACCTACATTATACAACTTGAATTAACTACATTATATGATTACCTCCATTTCTATCACAACATAGCCACATTAAACTTGGGTCACACATGAATGCATCCTGTATTTGTTATAGCACAACTGTGCCACATGACCAATACAGTTATGGATCACATAATTAAAGTCACAAGAATCTGTTCCTTGATTGTGATTTTATGGTGATTCCACACAACAAAATCTGGACATGAAATTCTCAAAACCCTAAACCTCTAAAAATGAAATCTGATGAGATGTTGCTTTAAAATATGATTACTACAAATCTGACTTCACAACTGATTTCTACAAAATTACAATGACTACCCTCAACCTGGTGATATCTTCTTGAATTTTTTTTATTTTTCCCAAGAAAATTGTCCTTAGTTCTCCACAAACTGTCTCAAGTAGAGCAAAACACTGTTGTAATAAATCAGCAAACTCACTTTTCTTTTGTAGGCCACAATTTGATTTTTTTCTATTTTTCATTTTTGTCAAAATTTCGACGAAACTGATAGTCAAAATTTTGATGAAACCCAGGTTCGTCGAAATTTTGATGAACGTCGGGGATAAACCTTCAAAAAATTGAAAATTACACATCAAATTTTACAAGCACCCGACGATACATCAAATTATACATATTTTGTAGGACATTTTCGTCAGATTTTGCAGTCAAATGAGTTAGTGGCAGATTGGTGGCATGCTTGAGAAAAACTTAAGATTTAGTCTCCTTTTCTACTACCGAAGCTCAATATATTGCTTCTACATATTGTTGTACACAAGTTTTATGGATGAAACAAACATTGAAATATATCACAGAGGTATATAATCCATTTTGATATTCTTTATAGTGTAAGTTAATCCTCACTGTGGTTTTTCCCTTATTGGGTTTTCCACGTAAATATGGTGTTATTGTGTTTATGTGTTGGATTTAAGTTTTTGGATTAGCATTTGATGATTAATCATTTAAGCAGTGTTACAAATTAGTTCTAGTGAATGAATTAAAATATTAATTCTATGACAACTGATTCACCCCCCTCTCAGTCGTCATGTTCAACAAGGAGAAGGTGTCTACAATTCTCTCATAATATTGTGAAGGTGTTAATGATATTGTGGTGGATTTTTTCATTGCATTGAGATGGATTTCTCTTTGTAACAATCTTCTCTATCTTCTTTTCTATTCTGCCAGTGAGCCTTTATTTCTTTTGGGCAGTGAGCCCTCCAGTAGTGAGCCCTATTATATTTAGTGTTGATATTACTTTATATTGTGAGCTAATCATCACCGTGGTTTATCCCATCTTAGTTTTTTCACATAAATATGGTGTTTCCTTGTGTGTGGTGTTGATTTGGTTCTATTTCTTTTATTTTCTTTCATGATAAATCATTCTAACAGATTAAGGGGTAATTGGATTAATGTGGATCTAAATGTTTGTGAGGGTTTTGAAGTTTAAGGTACAACTGATTCACCCCCCTTCTCAAGTTTCTTATGCATTCAACACGATCATACTCAATTTTGATGGGGCATCAGGAGATAATCTGATGGTCTGAAGAGTAGGTTACATCATTATAGACAACTCAAGAAATATTATTTGGTATTTGTCAAAAAATTCAACATAGCTCCAATAATGAAGTAGAAAAATGGAGGCACTTTTTATCGGGCTTAAACTTTGTAAAAAAATAATATAAAAAATAATGACATTGAAGGAGATTCTTTGATTTGTATGAATGCCATAAAAAACAAGAAAAAATCCAATTAGAAAATAAGAAATATGAGTGATCGTATCTAGCCAATCTTAGAAAAGCTACACAAAATTTACTCTATACAACAAGAATCCCATCTCAAACCTGGAGGATGAATTTTATTGGAATAAGGAAAGCAAGGGTAACCTATCTATCAAGACTACCTACGATTTTCTATTGATGCAAGGGAACCAAGACATGTTATGGAAATAGGTATGAAATAGACAGCTAACTCCAAAAATTAATTTCTTTTAGTGGATGGCTTGTCACAATAGGATACTCACTCATGAAAACCTAAGGAAAAGGGGATTTCAAATCTTGAATAGATGCATGCTTTGTAAGAATGGGGAGGAGTTTGTCCCTCATCTGTTACTCCACTACCTATTTTTTATTGAGGTTTGGGAGATGGCATTTGGAAGATTAGGGATTCACTGGACCATGAATGCTAACCTTAAGAGTTTTATTGAAAACTGGGTTGGCCCTTGTCAACACCCTCTGTCTAAAGAAATCTAGTGACAGATCCCCCATATTTTATGTTGGTGTTTGTGGAAAGAAAGAAGTAACTAAATTTTTAGAAATGCATGAAAAAAATTTCCTAAGGAGGTATTTGACATTGGTCTTAGACTCATCACTAAGAATGTCTTCTTATACATTTGGAAACCACCAAAAAGAGCTCCTACTAGGAGGGAGATCAATATGGCCACATCATGGAACAAGAAATTAGAGATCAACTCCTTTGACAACTCTAAAGCTCTGGCTAGACTTACTGTATGGCTTGGAAACCCCTCGATCCATCCATGATAGCTGAGACTAGAGCGTTGCTCAAGAGAGTTGAAATTGTTGTCACTCTTGGCATAAAAAACTTGCAAATTGAAGGAGACTCCAAGGTGCTAATTGATTCCATCAATCTTAATCATTTCCAAGGTTGGATTATTAGAGACATTCTGTTGGATATTATTTTCTTGCTTACCAAACTTGAAAGAATGAAGCTAACCCCTATTTTATGTGAGGGAAACTAGGTGGAAAATTCTTTATCCAGCCTAGGCTCTTCATGGGCACTATCCAAATGTTGGAGAAGATTGGGGGCCCTCCCCATGAACATACAAGGAACTATCCTTACAAAAAAAAAATTTACTATGAATGATGAAATCTAACATTTCTTTTTTTGTAGGTTACATTTGGTACTACTCCCTTGGGCTCATGGTGATGTGGTATTTGCATAATGAGTTGGAGGGGTGCGGACGGAAGTTTGGATGGGATTTAGGAATTAGGTACTACTCCCTTGGGCTCATGGTGATGTGGCATGTGCATGATAAGGTGGAGGGGTGTAGGTGGAATTTTGGATGGAGGTTAGGAAAGATTGTGGAGAGTAGATGGTCATTTCAAAATATTCATGAGTCGTCTTGTCAAAAGTACCATTTTTAGAACCATGTTTATGAAAACATGTGTAAGGCCAAAATTAAAATCAATTTTTTGGCTAATAATGATCTAATTAATATCATGATGGCCCTTGGATTATCTTTGAGGTAATTGAGCAAGAATTTTTTGGCCCCACGACCCTAATCTCTTTTGGAATGACCATTAGTACATGTGAAAATCCGGTTGCCTTAATTAGGAAATATTTTCCATTATGGTATGGTAGTGTCGATAATTATGATGTGTATTTTTCCTATTGGAAATTTGAAAAACCTCTTGCTTTGTTATTTCAGCTAAAAATCTATGATTTCAGAGAGAAAATGGGTGGTGACAGAGTTCAAACTAAGCATGGTTCTTGCAAAGAGTTTCACAAGGACCCCCTTGTTTGGCACATCTACATTAAGGGAGTCATTGTGCCTCTAATGGAATTCCTTCAACGACATGATGAGAAGCTCCCAACATAGTTCATGAGCTCATGGAATGATAGGAGATTCAAAGTTGGTGGCATCTCCTTCAAAATTAACAAGGAGTTCATAGCCAAAGCCATGAGCCTGTCATGCATGAACCGAAAGCTTAAAAAGCATACTAGAGTGCAGGATTTGGAAAGAATCCATACATTCTTCTAGGGAAATGAGGAAACCAACAAAGTTGCATGCAGGGTTTGAAAGGGACTCTCTACCGAAGCCTTGGAACCAAGTATGTTTAGCCATTATGAAGTACATTACATTGGAGGGGAGATTCAAAGTGTTTTATTTTTACCATATGCCCTTGTTGAATCATCTTAGACACAAAATCCTCATAAGCTTTCTCTTCTTCCTACTTTCATCTCTTGAAATTTTGTTAGGGAAACCTTAGACTTCACTGCTAGGAACCCTGAAAAATTGCCACATTTTCCCCTACATCAAGGCCTCATTCTTCGTCTATACCATTTTCATTTGGCCCTTTGTCCCTCTAAACCTATTTCGACTATTAGAATCGAGGAATATGGAGCCTTTGACCATTCCCCTAATAAACCTTCTCCAATGACCTCAGTTGGACCCAAAAGAAAGAATCCCCCTACGCCTAGTGAAACCCTCGATGACCCTAACCTAAACCCTTGGCTAAGAAGAAAAAAGGGGGTGTGGTTCTAGCTCAGTCTAATGTAATTGTTGAACTTTTTGAATTGAAGAACTCTCCCACTAAAAAGGATAGTAAACTGGTTTTCAAGAACAAACCTAAACAAAAAAGGGAAAAAAGGGCACCTCATGCCATGTGGTGGAGCTAGACATGGAAACTGAGGGGGAGTATGTTGAAGAGATTCCCATGGGGACACTATTCTTGATGCCAGTGTGGTCTTAGGGGTGAAGCAGACCAACGTTAGACGTTCTAACAGATTGGCCAAGAACAAAAAGGAGGCCCCTATTGATGAGATTTCTAGTGATTATGAGTAGAAGGGGGACAAGGAGGAGAGAAAACATGATACCATTGAAGAAATCAAAGATTATGTTGAAGGGTCAAGCCATTTTATGGAGCTAAATAAAATGATCTATAAATATTACACTCTAGAATCCTTTGAACGCTTAGATGGGAACGAGGGTACGAATAAGGTGGAAACTGAGAAGACAGAGGATCTCAAAAATCTATTGTCTTGAGTTGAAAAACTAGAAAGGAAATTCTCTAGGCTAGCGTGCTCAAGACGGTCTGGGTCATCCATAGGTCTGTTGTTACTTTGTCCAATGTGTTGTGTGAGGAGGTTGAAAAAAAGAATGTGAAAGAAAGACCTAGTAACAAATGGGTGAGTGATGAGGTTCTAGATCTCCTCTTTGAGGAGTGGGAGGGCTTAGCAAAGTAATGAGTTGGGTGTGTGTTGTTGGGGGGTTGGTTTTCCTTTTGTTGACGGTCTATTGTTGATGTAAGTTTTTGGTGTCTATCTATTGTTTCTGCTACTGGACTATTTGATGTAGTTTTTATTTTTTGATCCTTTTTGGCCCTCTAGGCTCCTGGTGTAAAGGGTATTGCACCTTGTAAATGCAACTTATCTTATCAAAAACATGTGTATGGAAATGTCTACCTAGACATCACGATGCACACTTGATTGTATTTATTAATTAATTAAAAAAGCACATTATATTTGATTTGTAATTAATTAATAAATACACTCAAATGTGCATCTTGATGTCTAGATATAAAATATGCATGTGTACAAGGAAACACAATTGATAGTATATTTTCTTGAAAAATATGCAACTAATTAGAGATACACCGTCATTATCATTGATTGAAAGTGTGTATGGAGCCACATCAATGAGATTTATTTATTTTAAGAGTTTGGCTTAGTACACCAACATTCTCTACACATGAAATTTATAATTGTATTGATTTTGTTGCATGAGTATTCTATCCATATCATTAATCAAAGTGGATTTAGGAAAATACTTCTAGATATTTCATAGATGACTAATACCTTTCTCAAACTTCTTGTTTTGACATCCTTCTCAAGTGTGGGATTAACTTGCAATATTAATAGATTCTACCTATAAATTTCTCGTAACTATAAGATGGCATGCAAAAATTCTTTCAAGGAATGCATTTGTGAATATAAGATACCTCCCTCCTAGCCCAACTAAGACACCCTTTTTGTATAGGTGTAAGAAATGTAATGGCCCCATTGTGATTATTATTGGCTCCATATCCCTTGAGGTTGGAAATGTACATGACCAATAAATTTTGGAGACCTTGTTAGAGAATTTTATGCACATTTTAGGTAAGAAAATATGGGGCAATTTAACCATTTCAAATTATATGTAGAAGAATTTCGAGTTAGTTGCACTTGAGGGGTAAGTGCAAGAAGTTGGGTCCACTTTTTGACTAAAAAGTGGAAGTGTCTTTCTTAAAATTTTAAAAAAATCATACTTGGAGTAAGAATTTGAAGCACTTACACATAGAATCTTAAGAAAACATACTAATATGACATGTATTTTGATTCTAGTTTTCAAATATAAAATTTATTCTAATATGTAGATGATACAAGTTAATTTTGTATAGGATGTACAAAAATCACTATTTAAAAGTCATTTTTAGGGATAACAAGCATAATTTGACCTAAATTAAAGAAAACTTACTTATTTCTTTTGTGGAAAGATGTGTATTATAGTGAATTTTAATGAGGATATTTTTTATATTTTTTTTCAAATATATATTTTAATTATTTTTATTGGGCCGAATAGTTATTTTTGAAAATCCCTCATGTACGACAAACATAATTTGAGCTAAACTAATCATAAAATAATAATAATTATTTTTATTGTGTAAAGAGTGATGCACTTATATTGATGACATATAATTAAAAAAACTTTAAAAATTAAAGGTTATTAAAAAATATTAATACCTAACATTTCAAATTTATGGATCTATTTCCTCATAAATTAATTAATAAATAGAAAAACAAGTCCAATCTTAAAAATAATTACATATTTGAAAACTAGACATCGCCATCTATAATCGGCTTTATTTTTTTCAAAAATTCTAAAATAAAAGTCGACATATATATTGCTAAAGTGAGTTTTTCTCTTATCATATTGTACTTGCAAGTCCAAGGTTGGAGGTTGGGTTTCCAAACCTAAAGCAAAAGAAAAACCATGGGTTTCAAATTTCATATTTTATGAAATTTGTACCCACTCCAAATGTGTACCCATTCTAAAAAAGTGGTGGAAATATGATGTAAATATAAATGGGTACGTGTTTTAAAATAGGTACTAATTTCATACAAGTATAAATTTAGGTTTGATAGCTCGACATAAATGGGTACTTATTTTTTATGAAATAGGTACCTATTCTTGTTGATATTATTTTCAAGCCTAAAAGTTTCATTAAAAGTGAACCCAACTTTTTGCAGTTACCTTGAGATAGTAAAAATGTTACACTATTGCTTAAAAAAAAGGTTACACTATTAATGAGGGGTCAAGTGGCATAGCTAGTGTCTTCTCCTTACAAGAGCTGAAGATAGTATCATGTTGAGGGAGGTTCTTTGTATCCTCAAAATGGGTTGTTTAAAATGCAATCAATAGGATATTTTAGGAGCTATTTGAGTAGCAATTTGTCGCTCTTAACAAAGGAGTAATAGGCTAGGGAAAATGAGATTATTCAAGGCTTTTTGTATATCATACATAACAACTCCCATGGGAGTTATGAGTGAAGTGAGATGAATGATGAGGATGAATATAAGTAGAGGTGTTTGGCATTGAATATCCTCACCACCCCTCTCTCTATAAGCTATGTAGTTTCTACTTTTGAATTAATAAAATAGGAGCTACCCCCAAAGACAACTTGTGAATAATATATATATATATATATAATGCAAATAAGGACATATGAAAGAAAACCAACAAGAATGGATGATAGAAAATTTTACAACGCTTCATGTAATCAACATCAAATGACTGGAAAGGAAAAATAGTTCAAAAAATAATTGTAATGCCCCGTCTTGTAACCTAAGGAATGTTGCAATTGTCTATAAAAGTAAAATATTTTTTTTTAAAGTAATAATATTAACTTAATTAGTTGCATACATTCTCTAAGTTACGCGACGTCACAGTACTTGAGATTCCTTAGACGACTTTAGTATTTAGCATTGCATATATTTAATTAACATAAACTTTAAAAGTAAACATTGCACAACATTTGAATTCCATTCATGATAGTATAAAGTACAAATATGATTCTTACATTGCATTTGAAATGACATTACAATACTCATTCTTCAGATGAGTTAGATCAAATAATAGATTACAATTACATATTTCAAATGTTCTCCTCATAAACAATTGAGGGATATAACAAATACAAGATTTCCAATAATGCAATAAAGAAAGTACACATATATCCAAGTACGAGCTCTCCATCCATGAAGCTCTCGTTGCCATGATCATAAACTGGGGACCCAACGAAGTAAGGTGCACGTTCCACCCAACCATGTGGTACCCGTAGGTCCACCCCCCATGCTAGGAGATAGTAATAAGGTTACCTAGACATAACCTATTCACCCTAGACACAAGTACATAACTAACTGATGGTTACATTGCTTCCAGAATTAAGACAATCAAATGTGCTAAGTACACAAGGTAAACTGTTATTTTAGGTGGAGTGTCATCACAATGTTGCAAAGGTTACCCTAGTGTTTCTTCCTAGGTTTCGGCCCCCAACTTGGGTTACCCTGGTAACCTCTTACGAAACCCGGCCCCATTTGCAAACTATTGTGGAATCGAATATCTTTTAAAGTAACAAGACATCGATTTTCCATTCTAGGTCTTCTCATCTTATACTCAAGACTGAACTAGCTCTAGAGTCTATAAGCGAGGCATAATAATCTTATTAAAGATTTTAAACTAACTACTATGTTGTTTAATTATCACTGACTTACTAACTCTTGTAAGTTACCCTGGCACCACTTTGTGTGCCGGCCCTCACACAGAGCCACTCCCCTAAACATAACAAAGGAATCTAAGTTTCCTTGACTAAGGTAAACAAGGTGTACAAAAATACAACATATAATTCTACACTTTTCATAATGAACATCAATGTCTATGTTCATAAAACCAAGTGTCTAAACACCATACAAAACCATATACACAACCTTAGTCAACACAAGAATTCTACTTAAACAATCACAACTCCCACGTTATACCACTTGTCTGGAAGACTTGTACATCTAAAACATTCCCAATTTGCCCAATTAAAATAACACAATTTAAAGCAAATTAAAAACATTGAAAATTCTACTTTAGGATTTACTAAATCCAATCATAACAAATAAAATTTTAGCATGAAGATACATCAACTTGATTTCAATTATTTTCCTCACAATTTAAAAAGAAATAACATCATTTAGCCTAAACTTAGCTTTCACAATTTCACCTAGAAATTAAATACTAAAATATTTTCTTTATACCACTAAATTTTAAAAACAAATACAAATTTATATACAAGTATATATATATATATACATATATATATATATATTTATCCAAACCCTAAATCCAAATTTATGTAATGCATAGTTCAGTGAACATATTGTATTTTTTTTTAAAAAACTTTGTTTTAAAGACTGCATACCACACAGCCGATGTCAATAAAAAACAGCGAAATAAATATTACCAGGCGTCGGCATCCATAGATGGGCCGGCCTGTGTGGGAGAGGGCTGCGGCTGCTCCCACAGCTGTCGCCCTATATATATATATGTAGTCATAAACAATAAGCCATATCATGAATGAATCTATCACAATATCATCGAACCAACATAACCAAATAACCAGGATGTCAATGTATCATCCGCAAAATCAAAACAACATAGTATCAAAGTAATCTAAAGCATCTAACAAGCAAACTCAAACTAAACAGTATGTCGAAACTGGAGGGACACTACAATAATCTCAATAGTGATATCACAATGGATAGAATTTGAATCAAATGATCAAAATTAAACCACTTATTCCTTATTATATGCCCCTTCTTTGAAGTAAAATGTTAATGTTATGACACAATTTTCTTGCAAAAACCAAAATCAACATGTAACCATTAATTTCCTATACTTATTTTAGTATAAACCAAATGAAAATTGATAACAACCAATTAGGCAACCACCATATATTTTGTCAACAATAATCAATGACATCATCACATTTTAGTATTCAAAATTGAATCAAGACTTAGCAAAATGTAATGAGGGAGGCCCATGACAAGTAGACATTTTCCTCTATAAAACTCATTAATTTTATTTTTAAAATAGCAATATAAAGTTGTCAATCATATTGAAATTAAAGTGAAGTTACTCAATACCAACCATATATCTAATCCATTATGACTAGATATCTAGTCTCTTAAGACTATCTATTTAAAGTCTATTTGGATATATCCAATGTTACTAGATATTTGCAAAGCTTGCATGTCAATCTTGACCAAATATATCTTTCCTAGGTGTCAAACATTTTCTACGCAAACACATTTCATCATAATTTACCATCAGGTTTTTTGCATTAGCCCAAATACAAAACAAAATATTTTGAGAAAGAGGAAGATAAAATTTTCAAAAAAGGTTTGAAATTACAATAACTATCCATGCACATATGGAGATTACAATAACAAATATAGATATTATTTGCTATATGATTCCAATAGGAATACATGATTATGGATAATCTATTCAACATTTTGAAACTAATTATCATCAAACCATTCATGCCACTTATTTATCAACTTGATTAATTAACTTCACATCTCACAACTTGCTCTTATGCTAACCTCTAGTTTGCCTCCCTTAACATACTTTTAGGAAATTATATAAAATATGGGTAGAAAACTTGTTATGATCACCTAATACATCTTTCCAGATAAAACCTATTACAAAGTTTGAGGCAACTCATCTTCTAACACATTGCTTTATTTTTCTAATCATTTGATGTCATCTCATAATACATTTCCTTCCAAAATGGTTGGTGGCTTATTACATTTTTCCACATGTCAACATGTATGTGCATGAACATCCCTTGTGTTGAGCCAAACTATACACACAAGCTTAGGAATAAAGTGGAACATCCATAAAGTGTGTGCTAGGTTGAAAGTCATATATGCAAAGGCTTCTATCTAATAAATGGGAAATATACACCTACATACAAACAAAAACATTGACCACAATCTTTTACAATCTAAACCAACACAACTGAGGCCACATAAACCCAGTGCATAGAAATAGATATACACAAGTTAAAAATAATATGTACACAAACAAATGAATTACACACTAAACATATTTTTAAGGACAACCAGATATCACAACCCTTAAGATGTTTGTACATCAATTATCTTCTCATTTAAAAATTATTAAATTATTTATATTCTTTTACAACTATAAATTTATTATTGCTAAAAGTTTTAATCATGCTATTCCTTCCTCAATCAATTAACTTTCCTTATTTTATAAATTACATACATACTAAACCTATTTTTAAGTGTGAAAAAATTACACAACCCCCTTAAGATGCTTGTACATCAATTATCTCCTTTAAAAAAATAAAAAAAAATCTTCTTTTACTTCTACCATACTATTCCTTCCTCAGTCAATTAACATTCATTGTTCTTTTAATTATTTACTGTTAAATAAACATATATCTACAAACATAAGAGCTAAACACCACATTTTACACGAGCAAAGCAAAGTGCAATGGATGCTTATCCATATTATTATTGGATGTTGATAATGACATTGACATTGCTGTCATATCAATCCATTTCTGTGGATAAGACTCCAGTGAACATTTAGTCGTCCACTCACCAGCCAAATTGGAGGATCTAAAAGAACTGAAACTGAAAGATCCGCTCCCAACTATAACATATTTCAAGCCAAAGTGTACCGAATTGCCCAGCTAAGAATTCTCAGAGTTTAACAACAAGAACCCTCTTTCTTAAGGAACCTCCACTCTGCAATCTGCACATACAATGCCCACAGACTATTAAACATATAAATGCAACTGTAAACTGCAAACTGCAACAAATGTTCAGACATATGGCCCTTGTATACCTTCCTCAAAGCAGTATTATTACCCACCTTCATTTCTCCATGAAAAAAATACCACAATATGGACTAATCTGGAGGGCTGAAAATAAACAGGTGCAAAGCTGTTTGAAAGGCTTGTTAAATTGCTCCCTGCATTACAGATACAAGTCTGTGTTGGACAGAGTCTGACAATACATAAATCATTTATGAAAACAAGGGAAAGAAGAAAAGTTCACTGTACCTGACCTTACAAGTATAAAATGAAAACATGATAGACTTGAGCTTGCTGCTAAACCCATATTGTCTTTCATTGGACAATATGCATTTTCCCTTGTTCTAATCTGTATTGCCTCTTCCTAAATACAGAGGAAGCAATTTAGGCAGTGGTGCTTCCTCTGTACAGAGGGAGCAATTTACCAACCCTTCATCAAATGTTCTTTCTTAATCTGCTCTTATACAATGTCTAGTTTGACCTTCTCTCTCATGGTACAGCTGTATTCTAGCATATGCTTCAATCCAAAGGGCATTTGAAGATGCCTTGTGTATATCCTAATAGTAGTAGTGATGACAAAAGCACTGACATTAGCACCAAAAAAAATCAATAGTGATGACAACAGCATTGACATTAGCACCAAAAAAAAATCAAGGGTGTTTATTTTCTTATGGAAAACAGTTTATATTAGAAAGTTTTTAATGATGTATCAATAACAAATTAAATGAAATGAAAGTTTTTAATGACGTATCAATAACAAATCAAATGAAATTAAAGTTTTTAATGACGTTTGCGAGATCAAATAATCTATGGAATCTGAAAATTGAACTGTATAAAAACCAACAAAAAGTTCAATCAACAAACCATAATCAACTTTAATAGAAATTAAAAAATATTTTAATTACAAAATAGAAATAATACAACTCATATATCACAAGAGAAGACAGTTCCTTGTATCACTTTGTTTCAATCAACAAACCACAATCAACTTGTAACAAAGATTTAAAAATATTTTAATTATAAAGTAAAGAGTGTACTAACTCATATATCCCAAGAGAAGACAGTTCCTTATTTCACTTTGTTTCAATCCACATTCACATCCAATATATATCAATTTTTAATTGCAGATCTAGACAATGGATTTAGACAATGCATGATCTATCAACATGTGGGTTGATATTCATTTCCATGTGACAATGGATACAGTGATTGAGTCATGTGGCTAACAGTGTCCTCCATGAGGAATATGCCAAGGAAGTTATCCAAGATAATTCATGAATGTAGGTATTTGTCTCCCCATTTTTTAATATTTTCAATGGATTGCTTGAGCTCTCTTGTTTGAGTTGGCATGAGCAGCCCTAAAGTTTTGCTACCTTTGTCTCCTGTAAGACTATCTGGCCAGTATATGTGTCCTTTCGAAAAAGAAAGCGTCACATTGTGAATCTTTAGGGCACTAGTAAACTTAGCCCATAAAATGATTACCTGCTCAAAATAATTTTAAATATTGTTCTTAAATTCTTTGATAAATTGCTTGATATCAAGTTCTTGTTATTTAATCATGACCAAAATTAGTGAGTTTATTATAAGATTTTTATTTCAATGTTAAACTATTTAAAAAGTTTTGGATATTTTGTCTAAAGTTTTTGACATGTTTTTATATTAATTAAGTGTAATTTAACTGTTATTATTTACATTATCTATTGAATGAATTATTCTCACAATATTTTAATTATATTTCAATATGTTTAAAGAATTTTAATATGATTATACTTAATTAGATTGCAAACCATCTTTTAATAAAGCATATTATTAAGATGTAAAATAAAATTTAGAATAAGTAATAAGATTAAAATTTATAGTTAATCTTTTGTAGTATGAGAAGCAATCATATTCTCTCTAAGAATTCACTTTGTAACAATTATGATTTTCATTAAGATATATGAAATCATAAGTTGTTAAAGATGTCATCATTTGAGAGAATTTATTGTTGATCATCTTCCTTCATATTAGGTCTTTTTTAAGAAAAATTGTGCTATATGAATATTTAATGCAAATCCTCACTAGTGTATGTGCAAAAAAATCTTAAGTATATCTACTTAAAGAATAATTTACATCAACAAAGTTTCTTATACTTATAGTCATCCACTTAGCTTGTAAACTTATCTAAATCTCTCACAATATTTTTTCTAGACAAGCACACGAGTAATGATGTCTATTCTTTGATCATGGTGAAAATATGTAGATGGATCTCAAACTAGAGAAAAGGTGTTAGTGCAATAAATGTGAAAATAAATATTTTGTGTGAATATATTCTTTCACCTATGAGATTTAGTTAAGCATGGAACAAGGACATAATTAGGTTATGGTGATCAAGAAGGTTTGCATTCAAACATCTAAATTTAGGTCACAATAATCTAAATTTATTTAAATTTTAATATGAAGTAGATTTGCATAATCCTTATGACTGAGTAACAACCTAAAAACTTAATTTAAATTTTTTAACTCTTTCACATATAATATTGACTGGAAATTCAATAGAAAAAGGTGATTTGGAGTAATCTAAACCTTTACTCAACATAAAAAAGTATTGGTTGTTGCACGTTACACATGATGTCTCTTATGAAAT
Source organism: Sequoia sempervirens (assembly GCA_007258455.2). Lineage (NCBI taxonomy): Eukaryota > Viridiplantae > Streptophyta > Pinopsida > Cupressales > Cupressaceae > Sequoia > Sequoia sempervirens. The sequence continues at coordinate 105,927,560 of VDFB02000003.1, forward strand.
AAAAACTAAAGACCACAAATTGAACAGTCTATGCCAAAAAGTTATGATCTTCTAAAGTTCAACATCTTTGCTAAAAATTTAAGAATTTATTGACAAACACATATTGTCTTGATGATTAATAAAATTTCACAATAAATCACAACCTTACAAAGGAACAAATCTACTCAATGAACCATAAACCTCCCTAGAAATCCAAAAAAATATAAAATTGTAAAAGAAGATAACTATTGTTGATGAGAAGAATAGGAGACAATGAACAGGATGGAGCTCTGCAACGGTCATGGCGGAAAACAACGGTCGGATAAGCCTTGGCAAGGTGGCAGAGGACGTGAGGGACCCAGCACGAACATATCTGGGAACCTCGACCACGTCTGGAGGAAAGAACGTTGGGCCCGACCACAGAATATTGCATCGAATGGTCGCTTTACTGTGGGTATGGGTCACGGGCATCTCCAGAACAAAGGTGTTGGCTCTTCACGAGGTAAGAACAAGAAGGATCAATATAGAAATGAAGAGTTTCACAGACCTCGGCAACAGAATGAAGCAAAAATGGGGCAAAATGATCTCCCGCGGCCGAGTAGACAAGATTCAAGAAAAAACCCTAAAGCTAGAAATGGGAAGGGAGGAGTGGAATGGCAAAAAAAGTCTTCGGCCAAGGAATGGGAGGAAGTTCGGGAAGAAAGACCAAAGGGTGAAAGGGGAAAACATGGCACATTCTTGCCCAAAGAAGCAAAAAGCGGAAGAACCAAAGTAATTATCAGCTCCTCGAAATTGCAAGCGGAAGTTTTGAGGTTAGAACATTTAGGTTTGCTTGGGAAATGGTTTGGGAAGAATCTCAACTGGGAATATTTAGTGAAATGGTGGAAAGATCGTTGGGGCTCTGACTTGCAGTTTAAAATGCTTCAAAACAAATTTTTTTGGTAGTTTGACCATCCAGAAAAATTAGAGACCAAATAGTCAATGGCGTCTGGGTTTTAGATGGATGTGGCTTCTATTTAAGGAAGTGGATAGTGGGTTTTGACCCATCGACCCATGTGTTGGAATTTCAGCAAGATTGGTACAGCTTACCAAATCTTCCTCAAGAATACTGGGCTCCTTCCATTCTTGAGGAGATAGGAAATCAACTGGGTACATTTGTTTGTGTAGAAGAAAGGAAATTGGCAAAGAAGAACCAAACCTACATGCGCATTTGTGTGGAAAATAATGCAGACAGGACGATTTGGAGTGAGATTGAACTTTTAACAAATTACGGGATTTGGGTTCAAAAATTAGAGCAGGATTCTTTAATGCACAACAACCTGGTGCGCACGCTGGGATGCAGAGCAAACAACGAAGAGGCAAGGAAATCTTGTTTGCTGGAGATCCCATCGGTGAATCTCAGAGTGTCAGTTCGAATCATCTCTGAAACCTCAAAATCTTCAAAGGGAGGGTGCGAGAAGTCACTGACAGAGGATTTTAGGGCTTCCCCAAAAGAGAATAGTGACAACCTGAATCCTATGGGGGGAACTCCATTAAGTGGGACTTTAAAACCATCTTCAATGGATGAAAGAGAAGGAAGGAAGGCGACTCAAGAAGAACAGAAGGAGAGGGAGGTTCAGTTTGAGGAGTTAGAATATAAAATTTTTGAGACTTTAGAACTTATGGGGGATAGTTGCCTGAATGTGGAGTTGGATTCTCTGATAGAAGTCAGGAAGGAACTAGTGGAATTAGCAGAGGCGGCTAAAACAAAGTCAGGAATGTTGGGGGATGGTCTCAACTTAGATGGGATAGAGGAAATTTGGGAGGCAGAAGACCAAGACATGATAGAGTTGTTAAGTCCACAATCAGGCAAAAAGCAGAAGTTGACAGAGGAATTGCAAGCGGCTAAATCTCGTTTAGGAATTCACAGAAGGGATATATTCAAATTAACTCTAGACTGTGGGGATCAAAAAAAGCAGGGTAGAATCCCTAATCAAGAGAAGAGAAAACAGGACGGGGAAGCTAATGGTCAACAAAAAATCGATACGATGATAAAAGTAGGGAAGGGTGGAGCCCTTCCTGAACAACAATGAAAATCTTAACATGGAATGTTAGGGGCTTACATGATCCTAACAAGTGGAACCTAATCAGGTGCCACATCGAAGTGAGTCAAGCAGAAATTTGCCTTCTTCAAGAAACAAAATTAGGCGGGACAGATCTGGAGAAATTTGGTAGGAAATTAAGGTCATGGAAATGGATAGGCTCAGAAGCGGAAGGAGCTTCGGGAGGCTTATTGATTATTTGGAAACCCCAGATAGTCTTATTAGAGGTCTCGAATTCGAGCCGACATTGGATGGTGTGTAAGGTAAGAAGTTTAATCTCGAACCTTCATTTTAATTTAATAAATGTGTATGGCCCCTTGATGTGCGTTCAAAAAAGATTAGTATGGCAAGAATTGGATGGTGTTTTGCACGGAATGCATCAGGGTTTTAGTATATTAGGAGGGAACTTTAATGCTATCCTCAGAAAAGAAGACAAGAAAGGGGGAATATGTAAAGCACTACAGTCCCAAAAGGATTTATGTAACTTTGTGGAGAGAAATTCTTTATTGGAAATCCCCATAGGCAATGGTCTTTTCACATGGACAAACTGTAGGAAAGGGTTTGGAAGTATTGCGGAAAAACTAGATCATTTTTTCTTCAAAGGAAATATGAGTTCCTTTCCTTTCTCTTTAGAGAGCAAGATAAACTCTGGAACTGGCTCTAATCATTTTCCAATCCAATTGCAAATAGACAGGGAGAAGGGACCGATCAGATGTCCTTTCAAATTCGAAATGATGTGGTTTAAAGGTCCTAGAGTGATGGATTTACTTGAACAATGGTGGAAGGAATGCTCTCCGGAGGGTTTAGGCTTATTCAATGTGACCACAAAGTTAAAATATCTGAAGCAGTGACTCAAACAATGGAACAAAGAGAGCTTTAAGAACATTTTCAAAGAGAAAGCGCAAACAGAGGAAGAATTAGAATTCTTAGCAGACGAAATTATGAAAAGAGGGATGAATGAAGCTTGCTACATGAAAGAAAAGGCACTAACCAATAAGCTTAATGACATCCTAGCCAAAGAAGAAATTTTTTGGAGACAAAAATCTAGAGAAGTCTAGTTAAAAACAGGGGATAGAAACTCGAAATTATTTCACAACTCCACAAGAGCTAGGAGGGAATTCAATAGAATAACTTGCTTGAAAGATGGGGATGGCAGATTGTTGGAAGATGTGAAGGAAATCAAGGACTTAGCGGTAACTTTTTTTCAGAATCTGCTCAATGATTGGGAAGGATCAAATTGGCAAGTTCAAAATGCCTCCCTACAATTCATACCGAAATTGATTTCCCAAACTCAAATGAGAGCATTGAATGCAAAATTCTCTGAAGAGGAAGTGAAAGAGGCAATTTTTGGGATGCATCCAGAAAAGGCTCCCGGACCAGATGGATTCCCGACCGGCTTTTTTCAGAGATGTTGGCACTTTTTGGGAAAGGAAGTATGGGAAGCCATTGAAGATTCTAGGTTGAACAGAAGGGTTTTAAAGGAAGCAAACAACACCTTATTAGCTCTCATTCCAAAAAAAGAGAAACCAAACTATTGGGATGACTTCCGCCCAATATCGTTGTGTAACACAATTTACAAAATACTGGCCAAAGTAGTAGCTAACAGATTGAAGAAAATTCTTCCCACAATAATATCTGAGGAACAAACAGGCTTTGTCCCAGGACGCTCAATTTTAGATGGGGTGATCATTGCTCAAGAAGTCATACATTCGATTTAAAAACTGAATAAATCGGCTATGCTATTAAAATTAGACATCAAAAAAGCATATGATAGAGTGAACTGGCAATTCCTCTTCAAGGTAATGGAAGCTTTCAGTTTTAAGAAGGAATGGTAAGATTGGATCTTTGGATGGGTGGCTAGCCCGCGATTTTCAGTATTGGTAAATGGTTCTCTGGAAGGTTATTTCACAGCCTCAAGAGGGCTGAGATAGGGGGATCCTTTATCCCCATTCTTGTTCATAATAATGGCCGAAGCATTAGGGAGATCGATTGAAAATGCAAGGAGGTCTGGATGGATTCAAGGTTTGCAAGTTACTAGTAGCCTACCCAACATTACACACCAGCAATTTGTGGATGATACAATGTTGTTTGGTGAAGCAACGACAAAGGAGGCACAAAGGTACAAAAAAATGCTCGAAGATTACTCTAGGGCTTCAGGGCAAGAAGTAAGTAAGGCCAAATCAAAGATATTTTTCTTCAACGCAAACTGTCCCAGTGAGGTTCAAATTTTGAGAATTTTAGGATTCAAAATGGGGCAATTGCCATGCAAATTTTTAGGACTCCCATTGGACAAAGGCATCAAAAGCAACAGTGCCTAGAGTTCAATGATGACTAGATGTAAGGATTGAATATCCTCATGGAAAAACAGATGGCTCTCTTGGGCAAGGAGATTAACTTTGTTGAAATTAGTAATCTTAGCCCTCCCAATATATATGATGTCTTGTCTTCAGCTATCCAGTGGAGTGAGCAAAGATCTAAATAAGGTCATGAAGGACTTCTTCTGGACAGGCAGTTCAGAACAAAAGAAAATCCCCCTCATAAATTGGCAAAAGGTTTGCGAGAAGAGGAAGAATGATGGGACTGGGTTGAGAAACGTTCTAAGGCAAAATAAGGCTTTGGGGGCAAAACTCGCTTGGACTATCCATTCTCGGCCTGATCTTAAATGGGTAAAGATCGTCAGAGCGAAATACTTGGAACCAGATCCATATTACTTTATTTCCGCGAAAGCCCTTCCATCTGGGTCTCGGGTCTGGAACTTCATCAAAAATTGTAGAGAACTAATAACAGATTTCCTTGCATGGGAGGTGAAGGATGGAAAGGAGGCCTTATTCTGGGAAGACTCATGGGAAGGACATTCAACACTAGCTAACATCCCAGAACTTTCAAGAATAAAGGAGAAGACTAAGCAAATCTGGGGCTCGAAAGTCAGGGATTACATAGATTTACGGAAGTTACAGAGAGTGGTTATATGAAGTGGAAATCGGTGAGACACTTGAAATTGGAAGGTCAAGAAATTGATATATTTGAGAAAGAAATGGCAAGTCGAAGGATCTGGGCTAGAAAGCGAGAAGATAGAATACAGTGGGATGTTGCACCGAATGGGGCTTATTTGGCCAAGATAGGATATAACATGCTAACATCCTCATCTGAAACAAATTCAGAGTTGCCTCGAAACCTTTGTTGGAACAAGGTTTGCTTACCGAAAGCTGGGATTTTCACATGGGCTGCAGCTCAAAGCAAAATTCTTACAGGAGATAGGTTTACTAAATTGGGTTATCATGGTCCAACCAGATGCCCCTTGTGTCAAGAAGCTGAGGAAACTATGAATCACTTACTTATGAATTACAAATTCACCCATCAGATGTGGTGTTGGCTGTGCACAAAATTGAAGTGGACAACTGTATTCCCTAACACTTTGCTAGAATGCTTAAATTCTTGGCCAAGCAGTGAGCATAGCTCCATCTTTGGAGATCTATGGAAAATGAGTCCCTCAATCCTAATTTGGGAAGTTTGGAAGGAGAGAAATAGACATCTATTTCAGGATAAAGAGATGTCGATCCTAAGGCTTCAGTGCAAGGTAGAGGCAAGCATTGTAAAACTTTTTAATTCATAGTTGATGGTTAAACAAAAGAAATCCAATTTCACCAAATGGGATGCCTGGATCATGAAACAATGGTTTGGAATCAAATCCCCTCCTTTGGCTTGCTCAGGAAATGCAGCCACTGCGGAACAACGCAAAAAGACACGGTGGCTCCCCCCCAAGCTGGGGTGGGCCAAACTAAATTTTGATGGAGCCTCCAAAGGGAATCCGGGTCCGTCCGGTGTAGGTTGCATAATAAGAACCTGCACAGGCTCGATTCTAGGGAAATTAGCTCAGCCTCTAGTAGATGGAACGAATAATGCAACTGAATTCCAAGCTCTTCTGCTTGGACTAAAACTCAGCAAGGAATTAGAAATCAAAAATTTGATTGTCAAAGGTGATTAAACATTAGTCATAAATGCTCTAAGGACAAGACAGATCCACAACTGGAAATTAGGGGTGTATTTGGATGTGGCAATAGAGCAGCTAAGCAATTTTGAGCAAGTAATGATCAATCATACTTTAAGGGAAGGAAACACGGAAGCAGATCTTCTATCTAATATGGGAGTAGTTGGACCCGGTTTTAAAGAATGCCATTTAGAGTAATTCCCAGTGGGTGGTAGGGTGGGCTCCCCCCCCGCCCCTCATTTGGTCACTCAGCAAGCCATCCCAGGGTGGACATGAGGTGGTGGTTGGGTCGGAACGATGCTCGTGGAAGTGGCATTGCCATGTCACCCCAAGTCTTTCTCAAATAGCCAAAGGGAGGAGATGGGATTATTTTAAGTTTGTCACTCTTGAAAATAGCGAAAACCTTGGTGCATGACAGGGGGAATGTATGGCACAGTATTCAAAGCACCATTAGCGTGACACGTAGGGCATGAAAATCATAGAAACAAAAGCTGAAGGGCCGAGTGGCAACTCACTCCACACAAAGTGATAATTGTATGTAGTCAGAAGGACGGAGGCCATAGAATCTTCATGGCAAGGATGATATGCTCGCTTCACCATTATTCTAACTCGTGTGTGGAGGCTCGACTGAACATCTCATAGGTTTATTAAATAAACTGATGAAGTCATTTCAAAGTATGGTCTTTGAAATCTGGTATTGTCTTTTGTCTCTGTGCAGGGAATGACTGTCAAAAGCTTTGCAAATGGCGAGGATGACGAAGTCAAAATTCACCATCCATATTTCGGCGGAAGGATTGGAAAGTTTTGGTGTCGACGCACCAGTCTCTTTGGTGGCCACAAAGAGGCAGATAGCCTTTTGGGAAGTTACAGATCAGAGGTTAAAGAGAATTCTGTTTGAGGATGATCCGGTGTCAATAGTTGCTGTCAAAATGGTCCTAGGAAAAGAACACTTGGAAAGAAAGGAATTTTCCAGAGATAACGCTCATATCTCCTCTTGATTTTTGGCAATGCTTTTGGACCTGGACACCCCGAAGGCGGAGGCTAAGGAGATGATGGTGTGTCTGTTTCGTGATGACTTGCTTGGAGGTCTTGAGAAGACATTAAAGGCGGCCTTCATAGGCAAAGGTATTCCGCGCCTTGCAAACTTGGCTCTCCTATGGGAAATGGATGATGTTGTTAAAGTCTTCCCCTTCATCTTAGACATCAAATGGCCTGCATTGTCGAGGCACAAAAAGTTAGCAGATGTGGCTGTGGATTTCTTGAAGAGAAAGTTGAAGCTTGTGCCAGAGGAGGGGCTAGAGTGGTTGGAAGGTTTCATAAGTTTTGCAGAAATAAACGGTTTCATGTGAGGCTCGGCCTCTATGGTTGAAGTTTTTTCAAGTTTTAATATCTATTAGCTTATCAAATTTTGGTTGGACTTTTAGTATTAGTGGCTCGTAAATTTCGTTATAAGCTGGATGAGGCTCAACCTCCGACCTAAATATTTTGTATCAATGCTTTTAGTGGCTCGTTCTTTGATGCTTGCAATGGGACTGCAAATGTTGAAATGATGAAATTTTGTCCCAGTTGGGAATGTTTTTTGTTCAGCTTTGAGTCCAGGATGGACCTTTTATCCCTGCTTAGCAGATGCATGTATACTTCTATGAAATCAATATAAAAACTACCTTGCGTATCAAAAAGAACTATTGTTGATGAAAAATATTTTTTTTACAATGAAACCCAAACATTTTTCTGTGAAACAACCTTGATAAAAATAGAACATCTTCAATAAGAAATCACTTTTTTTAATTTAATTACCATGAAATCCTTTATATACATAACCTAGCTTAGCATTTATGAACCTATTTGGATTACTATAGATGCAACTTATTTTTCATCCCAAATGATCTCTAATAGTCAACAATTCTAAGTATATTTGATTGACTACTAGGAAAATACGATCAAACATCCTACTATATATTATCCTCCCTTTAATTGATGTGCATTCACCTACACTCTAAACTCCAAGATGGACCCCCCCGCCCCCCAAATTCCTAAGAATCAAGTAGTACTTCTAGATTCCTTGTTTATAGTTTAGCACTTTATAGCTTGTTTGAAACCTTACCTCATCTTGTATGAAATTTTTACATCTTTTGGCCTTTTTATTACATAATGACATTGATTTGAGTGTAGCCTTGCACACCCTTTTCAAAAAATTCATTAGCACACTCAACATTGACCACAACATGCAACATTGTACTCATGGATCTACATATAATATTGGTTTATAACCTCTATATACAATTCTAATGTGAAACCTCATAGTACTACTTACATGCATAGTGATAATCATTTTTGAATAATATGGACTCATGCTCCCCTTCTAGACTTAAGAGAACTTATTCCAAATATTTACTAGACTTGTTTCTATTCATAATTCTAATTAATTTGGACTTATTCTCTACAATTTAGACTCAAAATAACAATTTTATGATTAAAATAATAACTATTTATATTATAAATCTTATGACATGAATTTTATTCTAAAAAATATACTTATAACTTGCATATTATAGTTAACATTGATTTATTCCAAAGAACCTAGACTTTGGAAGAATATATTTTTTTAAATAAGAAATAACCTAGATTTTTTGTATTGATATTAGAAATAAATGAAATACAATTTTCTAAAAATAGGAAGTTACACTTAGTAGTAAAATTACTATTCATAGTATTGATTGATGTTTAATAAAGTTAAGAAAATACCTAAACATGTAAGGTTCTTCAATATCAACAATATATTCTTCCATCTAAATTTTTTAAATTGAATGACCACATTTATTTTATTTAAAATCTAGATATTTTCATCCTTCATTTATTATTCCATTTGTAATTCTAAATCCTAATGTATCATTATTGATTATTACTTTTACCCAAAATAAATTATGAAAAAGTTCAATCTTATCTCATGCCTCTAGCAAGATATTAGCAAGGTAATCACATGGTTTTTATCAATGGTTTGAATTGATAAAGTATTTTGCACTCCATTTGCTAAAACCTAACACTTTTGAAAGTAATTATTTTCTTATAGTTGTAACAAATTTTCAAATGTGAAATAGGTTGCTTGATGTTGCATCATAAATTGTTGACCCTGATAATTCCACACTACATGGACACCCTATTTGACCTATAGCAATAATTATATTAATAATCCATTCATTTTGGTGTCAAATTGAGAAAATAAATTAAAATCCCTAACATCTTGAAACATTTGGGCCTAAAGCACCCATTCAAGGGTGAGGGCACCCTTGACCTTAAAAGTGGCCTATCTTAAATTTAATGCTTTGGTTTCGATCCTTGGAGAATAAGAAAGGATCTCAAGTTGGCCTATAATAATAAAATTTCAATTGAGATGCATATATAAACAAGTTGTCTTCTCATTTGAACATTAGGAAGCATTATGAACAAGAAGCTATTATAATCAATCATGTATATTATCATGATGATGTATTGAGTTATCCTCTACATGCTAACTATATCACTCTATTATTTTTTGTGAACTAAATTATTGAAGGACTTCAAGAAATCAAGCATCTACAAACAAGATTTGGTGGTAAATTATGGTGTGGAAGTCACTTGGACAAGGGTTTCATACCTAAGGTAGAATTTTTCATTTTGATCAATTATTGTTTTGGCCTTTGCCTAACCTAGGGCATGCCCTCTTTATCATCATCATCTTTTGTTCATGGAGGTGGAAACACCAAAATAGGGTTTGACTTAAAGGAAAGCCCCTATACATCACAACCTTTTCCCCTCTTTTCATGTGAGTTGGTCAAATACATAAGTTTTATCAGCAACAAGTCATAGGAAATATAGAGTAGACTAAAAAAAATCATCTGAGAATTGAAGATCCTAAAAAGCATCCTTTTTGGTCTATATAGACCACACCCCTAACCCTCACATTCAGGCCCAACTTTTATGTCCAGGTTCCTCTCTATCTTCATTTACCAGATCTATGTTTGTTTCATTAGTTTTCATTTTCGTTTATGTGATAAATGACATTTATAGATCTAGTATTTATTTCAAATAGGATTGTTTAAATACATATCAAATTTCTCCTCTTTGCAACTCAAAAGAACAAAACCCTAGTAGATTGGCTCTCCTTTGAGGTAGCTAGCCAATCATCAAACCCTAGCTGGTTTGTGTTCGAATGTGGAGTTAAAGAAAAAGAGTTAATCCTAGTTAATCTACTAGTTGGACCTAGGATCACTTTTTCTACTCCACATTTTGATGAACCCGACATATCCTACATTTACAAAAAATAAAATTATATTATAAATTCTAAAAATTGATCAAAAATATAGGTTATTTGAATATCATGTTATTGATTGTTATTTGTTTCATTTTCACAATTAATCATTTGCATTCTTTGTTCATTACACATTAAACAACTTAGTGAGATCAATTTACATCAAAATTGTAAAATATTTAGATTTAATTACATAATTTTAGATCTAATTTTTCTTGTTTAGGGCTTAGATCTAAGTTATTTCATTTCAGTTTATAAATGTTACATGTTTAATTTGGAAAATTAGAGAATTTGGAACATTTTGTTCCTTATAATTTAAACATAAACCTAAATACAGTCTTCCACATTTTCATTAGCATATATATGTTTTATCAACAATTTCCCTTACCTCATACCTCCTAGGGACACTCAAGTGTGCAACTAATTTCATTCATCAACTCCTTTGAATGCTCAAAATCCATCATTTATGTCTTCATGTGCCTCTAACAATCAAATTAGGGTGCATACTAATTTTCTAAACTCTATCAATTCTCAAACCTAGGTTTTCATGAAAGAGACCCTCAAACTATTACACACTTGTGCATGTTTTGAGATTTCAAAAATCCCTAATTTGTAGTCTAGGGTACCCATGCCCTTGACAAGTCAGTTTCACCTCAAATTTTTGTGTGAGCCCCTACTCTATGATATTTGTTTAGATTTGGTTTCTGTTTTTGGAATTTTTTCTTGATACTTCCATATTTTGTTGTGGGTTGTCATTTTGGCCTCAATTCACCTAATTCATTGTATTTTCCTAAAATTTATTGTGTCGCCTGGACTAAAAGTGATCAAAATATTAGCCAACTTGCTTGGTTCTCCCTTGGGGATAATATCTAAACAATATTTCTTGCCTAAAATTTGCATCTTCTCATATGTTTCCCTTTACCCCTCTCAAGAGATGTCCTTAACCAAAGGCTTCTCATTTAGCCTCCTTATCTGATCATGTTCCTCAACATCAAACTATGCTTTCTATCCTTATTGGGCCTCCTTCAAACCAATCTGAACCTCTTGGACATATCCTAAAATTTACAAAACAACTCACTCAAACTAATTATACACACCCAAATGCCTCAACAACCACATTATCATGTAGTTTCTCACACATAAAACTTTAAATTAAAAAAAACCAAAAAAAGTTAAATAAAATAATTTTCAATGAAAAATTTGGGGGTGGAAGAAATAATAAAAATATTTAAGGGATCTATGAAGTTATTAAGGCCAAAATGAGAGCTACAAATAAAATATCTCTAAAAATTTCCCAATTGTATGAATATATAATGAGAAGATACACCATGTTGAAAATCCCCCCACATTCATGGGGGTAGTGAGAAGTGTAGTGAGTCCAAGAAAGAAAATATTAAGTAGTATCATCTTCTATGAGGTACGATCATACTCAATTTTGATGGGGCATCAAGAGATGATCTAAGGGTCTCAAGAGTAGGTTACATCATTATAGACAACTCAAGAAATCTTATTTGGTATTTAAAAAAAAAATCAACATGGCACCAATAATGAATTAGAAATGGAGGCCCTTTTTATTGGGCTTAAAATTTGTGAATAAATAATATTAACAATAATGCTATTGAAGGATCATATTCTTTGATTTGTATGAATTCCATGAAAAATAAAGAAAACATCCAATTAGAAATTAAGAATTGTGATTGATCATATCTATCCAATCTTAGAAAAGCTACAAAATTACTCTATACAAAATGTGTATGACATCTACCTAGACATCAAGATTCACACTTGATTATCCTTATTAATTAATTAAAAAACACATTATATTTTGATTTGTAATTAATTAATATGTAAACTCAAATGTGCATCTTGATGTCTAGATAGGCAATATGCATGTGTACAAGAAGAAAAAGTTTATAGTAGAATTTCTTGCAAAATATACAATTAATTAGAGATACAACATCATTATCATTGATTGGAAGTGTGTATAGAGCCACATCAATGAGATTTATTGATTTTAAGAGTTTGGCTTGGTATGCCAACATTCTCTACACATGAAATTTATGATCGTATTAATTTTTTTGCATAAGTATTGTATCCATATCAATAATAAAAGTGGATTTAGGAAAATATTTCTAGATCTTTTGTAGATGACTAATATCCCTTCTCAAACTTCTTGTTTTGACATCCTTCTCAAGTGTGGGATTAACTTGCAATATTAATAGATTCCACCTATAAATTTCCCACAACTATAAGATGGCATGCAAAATTTATTTAGAGGAATGCATTTGTGAATGTAAGGGTACCTCCCTCCCAACCCAACTAAGACACCATTTTTGTATAGGTGTAAACAATGCAATAGCCCCATTGTGGTTGTTATTAGCTTCATATGCCTTGAGATTGGCGATATGCATAACCAATAAATTTTGGATATCTTCTTAGATAATTTATGAAAATTATTATAGGTACGAAAACATGGAGCAATTCAACCATTTCTAATTATGCCCAGAAGGATTCTGAGTTAGCTACAATTGAGGGGTAAGTGAAAGAAGTTGGGTTCACTTTTGACCATAAAGTGGAAGTGTTTTTCCTAAAAAAATTAAAAATTTCATACTTGGAGTAAAAATTTGAAGCACTTAAACATAGAATCTTTAGAAAGTCTAGTAATATGAAATTTAGGATTTTGAGTCTAGTTTTCAAATATATAATTTATTCTAATGCCTAGATGATACAAAATAACTTTGTATAAGATGTACAAAAATCACTATTTTAAAGTCATTTTAGGGCCATAACATGCACGTGTATGACAAGCATAATTTGACCTAGAAATTAAATAAACTTTACTAATTGCTTTTGTGGAATGATGTGTATTATAGTGAAGTTTGATGAGGATATTGTTTATATTTTTTTCTAAATTTATATTTTTGAATTGATTTTTATTGGGCCTAATTGCTATTTTTGAAAAACCCTCATGTATGACAAACATAATTTGAGCTAAACTAATCACAAAATGATTATTATTATTCTAATTTTGTAAAGAGTGATGTTTACATTGATGACTTAATTTTTAAAAGAAACTTTAAAAATTAAAGGTTATTAAAAAAATATGAATACATGACATTTCAAGTTTATGGACTAGTTTCCTCATTAATTAATTAATAAATAGATAAAAAAAGTTCAACCCTAAAAGGAATTACATATTTTAAAACTAGACATCACCATCTAAAATGGGTTTTAATTTTTTCAAAAAATTCTAAAATAAAAGTCATCAACTATATTGCTAAAGTTTGTTTTTCTCTCAAGTTGTTTTTTAGGCATTGTACTTGCATGTCCAAGGTTGAGGGTTGGGTTTCCAAGCCTAAAAGAAAAAGAAAAACCATGGGTTTTAAATATCAAACTTTATGAAATTCATACTCACTCCAAATGCACACCCATTCTAAAAAGGAGTGAAAATATGATGTAAATATAAAAGGGTACGATCTATTTTAAAATAGGTAATCATTTCATACAGGTATAAATTTAGGTTCGAGAGCCCAATCATTAGCAAGTACCTATGTTTTATGAAATAAGTACTTGTTCCTATAAATATTTTTTTCAAGCCCAACAATTCCACTAAAAGTGGACCTAACTTTTTGCACTTACCTTGAGATAGTAAAAATGTTACACTATTGATGAGGGGTCAAGTTACATAGCTAGTTTCTTGTCCTTACATGATCTAAAAGATAGTATCATGTTGAGGGGGGGTCTTTGTATCCTTAGATGGTTCATTTAAAATACAATCAATAGGATTTTAGGAGCTATTTGAGTAGCAGTTTGTCACTCTTAGCAAAGGAGTAGCAAGCTAGTTAAAATGAGATTATTCAAGGTCAAGATTTGTATATCATGCATAACAACTTCCATGGGGTTATAAGTGAAGTGAGATGAACGAAAAGGATGAATCTAAGTAGAGGAGTTTGGCCTTGGATATCTTCACCACCTCTCTCTTTATAAGCTATGTATAGTTTTTATTTTTAATTAATAAAATAGGAGCTACCCCTAGTGAAAACTTGTGAATCCATTATATATATATATATATATGCAAATAAGGACATATCAAAGAAAAAAAACAAGAATGGATGATAAAAAAATTTACAACACTTCGTGCAATCAACATCAAATGACCAAAGGAAAAATAATTCAAACAATCATCACAATAGTGATATCACAATAGATAGAATTTGACTCAAATGATCAAAACCACTTATTCCTTACCACATGCCCCTTCTTTGAAGTAAAATTCTTATGTTTTTGATTCAGGTAAAAGCAGGTTTTGAAGGGACCCGAAACCCTTACAACCAAAAACAAAGCTGCAAAAAGAATAGCTTGCAGCCAACCAAAAGCCAACCCCCAAACAAGACTCGTCAAGATTTACATTTAGAACTACTCTTGTGGGAATGGAGAGTCATGTCTAAAGAAGGCCTAAAGAATTTAGCTTTCTTTCCCTTAACAGTAATCCAGCCTTCCTCCACTTGCACTATTTTATCATGCCAAGTCAACCCACAATTTTCCTGAAGATGAATTCATATAGCCATTGTCTCAGAGATTTCATCATTATTCCTTTGTGTAGGAAAATACTTAATAGAAAAGCCACCAAAAATGATAGCCGAAGTGCTATCACCAAAAATGGCAGCCTGAGACCCAAACTCATGCTCTTTAGGGATTTCAACATGATAATCTTGTACAGCATCAATAGCCCCACCATTTGAGACATCTGGAGGAGATACCTCAAAAACCTGTGATTCCGACGCAACCACCTCAAAAAAACTCCCATGTTGTTCAAATTTCTTCTCAACTGTATGATGCTATTGAGAGGCACCTTTCTACCATGTAGCCTTGATAGTTTTTTTCTCAAATCTGCATTATGTAGCAGCATGATCTATTTTAAAACATCTTCTACAATGGAAGGGAATCCCCTCATAGTCCAAAGATTGGACCCAAGACCCCTTAGAAGATCTAAGTAAAATATCAGCAGGCAACCCTTTTGAAACATCCATTTCAACCAGTATGTGGGAAAAGGTGGAAGGAAAAATGTTAGAGGATTCATCATCCACCAACAAAAAATCACCAAGGGCTTCACCCACTTCCTCCAGAAAAGGGTCAGTCCATAAGTAGAGGGGAAGATTAGGTAGCCGAACCCAAATCAGGATCTTATTGAAAGTTTCAGAAGTAGGGTTGAAATCAAAATGCCAAGGCTTAATCATCAACAAATATTTGTCCTCCCAGCTAAAAAAATTGTCACATAAAATTCTATTTCTATCTTGAGAATTGTCAAACTTGGAAAAAAAAAACACCTTAGCCATGGGGAAAATATGAACTTTACCAAAATTTAGAGGCTCCCATTCATTGGAGATCCAGGAATGCAACTGAGGGAGGCTAGGCCAAAAACCCCTAAATTGACAATTCACCCCATTCTTATGTTATGACACAATTTTATTACAAAAAAAAATCAACACAACCATTAATTCCATATACTTATAAGTATAAACCAAATGAAAACTGATAACAATCAATTGGGAAACCAAAAAATATATGTTCTCAACAATAATCAATGACCACATTTCATTATTCAAAACCGAATCAAGTTTAACAAAATGCAATGAGGGAGGCCCATGGCAAGTAGATATTTTCCTCTACAAAACTCATTAGTTTTGTTTTAAAAATAGCAATATAAAGTTGTTAGTCATATCAATTAAAGTGAAGTTACTCAATTCCAACCATATATCTAATCTATTATGACTAGATATCTAGCCTCTTGAGACTGTCTATTTAAATTCTATTTGGATATCCAATGTACTAGATATTTGCATAGCTTGCATGTCAATCCTGACCAAATATATCTTCCCTAGGTGTCAATCCTTGGGTGTTAAAGGTTGGGTGTCAAACATTTTGTACACACGCATTTCATCATAATTGACCATCAACTTTTTTGCATTAGCCCAAATACAAAACAAAATATTTGGAGAAAGAGGAATATAGATTTTTCAAAAAAGGTTTCATATTACAATAACTATCCATGCACATATGGAGATTACAATAACAAATATAGAGATTCTTTGCTATATGATTCCAATAGGAATACATGATTATGGATAATCTATTCAACATTTGAAACTCATGATTACAACTTACTAGCCATTGATAATCATCATAAAACCATTTATGTCACTTCTTTGTTAGCTTGATTAATTAACTTCACATCTCACAAATTGCTCCTATGCTAACCTCTAGTTTACCTCCCTTAAAATACTTCTAGGCAATTATATAGAATTACCTCCCTTAAAATACTTCTAGGAAATTATATAGAATCTAGAAAACTTATTATGATCACCTAATACATATTCCCAGATAAAACCTATTACAAAGTTTGAGACAATTCATCTTCTAACACATTGCTTCATTTATCTTATCATTTGATATAATCTTGTAATACATTTCCCTCCAAAATGGTTGGTGACTTACTACATTTTTCCACATGTCAACAACTATGTGAATGTACATCCCTTGTGTTGAGCCAAACTATACACACAAGCTTAGGAATAAAGTGCATCATCCATAAAGTGTGTGCTAGGCTGAAATTCATATATGTAAAGGAGCCTATCTAATACATGAGAAATATGCACAATCTACATACAAACACAAAATTTCACCCAAAAAAATTATGAAAAAGTTCAATCTTATCTCATGCCTCTAGCAAGATATTAGCAAGGTAATCACATGGTTTTTATTAATGGTTTGAATTGATAAAGTATTTTGCATTCCATTTGATAAAACCTAACACTTTTGAAAGTAATTATTTTCTTATATAGTTGTAACAAATTTTCAAATGTGAAATGGGTTGCTTGATGTTGCATCGTAAATTGTTGGCCTTGATAATTTCACACTACATGGAAACCCTATTTGGCCTATAGCATTAATTGTATTAATAATCCATTAATTTTGGTGTCAATTTGAGAAAATAAATTAAAATCCCTAACATCTTAAAAAAATTGGGCCTAAAGCACCTATTCAAGGGCGAGGGAACCCTTGACCTTAAAAGTGGCCTATCTTAAATTTAATGCTTTGGTTTTGATCCTTGGAAAATAAGAAAGGATCACAATTTGTCCTATCATGATGATGTATTGAGTTATCCTCTACATGCTAACTATATCAATCTATTGTGTTTTGTGAAACAACTTATTGAAGGACTTCAAGAAATCAAGCATCTATCAAACAAGATTTGGTGGTAAATTATGGTGTGGAAATCACTTTGAAAAGGGTTCCATACCTAAGGTATAATTTTTCATTTCTATTTTTCATTTCGATCAATTAAATTGTTTTGGCCTTTGCCTAACCTAGGGCATGGTCGTGCCCACAAAAGGATATGAAAATCACGGCAAAACCTATCCTGAGAATTGGACATTCTAGCAAGTGACTAACATCTCTCTATGGTCGTTCATTTACTTGTCAAACCAAGGAACATATACTTTAAATGGAGCAACACTATATGTGCACTAAGAACCAGTTTCAGTCAAAACCTATTGAAAATAAATACTTGGAAAGTAATTCTACCTATG
This sequence comes from Sequoia sempervirens, assembly GCA_007258455.2. Taxonomy (NCBI): domain Eukaryota; kingdom Viridiplantae; phylum Streptophyta; class Pinopsida; order Cupressales; family Cupressaceae; genus Sequoia; species Sequoia sempervirens. The sequence continues at coordinate 105,945,485 of VDFB02000003.1, forward strand.
CTACAAGAAGGTAATGCAAAGTTCTCTTAACTTAACCATAATTTAACCAAAGTAGAAATCATAACAGCTACAATTGAGAGACAAACTATAAACTGGCCTTATGCTGTAGGAACAAACATAGGGATGGATTCCCGATGCTGCAGGAATAGTATAAGACTGAGCTTGTGTTGAAACTTTCTAAAATGAAATCTAACTTGAATTAGCAAAGGATAAACAACTACTCTCCTACAGATACTTACTAAGTGGGCCCCCTTAGCAAGCATCAACTAATTTACACAGAAGATTGTACTCATAATTCCATCAACTTTTATTCATAACATGAAATCATTTACATTGATTGTTCTACTTCAGAAAACTAACAAAAACTTTGATTCATATTATAACTCTAACTCTTACATAATCTGCTTCTCTATCTATTTCCTATTTTTCTGTTCTCTTCTCTCTTCTCTTTCTTTTTCTTGTTCACCCGTGCAGGAGGAACACTTATTTAAATCAGGAAAACAACTAACTAACTAACCCTAACAAAGAAAGACGTGGATGTAAAATGTATCCCGAAATCGAGGAACAAATTTCATAAATGAGTATCCGTTCAACCCAATCCAGAGTGAATCTAGCACTCCACTCTTTCCAGATTAACTGACATTTAAAATCCTTCCCAACAGTTTTGGTCAAAGAGTCTTTTCCAGAGCTTCCTCGAAGTCGTGCAGGAAATGGACTTTACTGCAAGGCCGAGATCGACTGCGCTTGACTCGATCATACTTTCTTCAACAACCTGCAAAACACAAGGTAACAGATGTGAAAGAAAAGACGCATGGCACATACACAATATCCATTCATTAATCACACATTTAAATCTATTTCATCATTCAAAAACTACACGCGTTATACCAGTCATTTGGGGAGTCAAACAGGGTAATAAATATAGATATGTCAACATGATAGGCTGCAGGAACATGAAAGTGTATTGCTATAGGATATCCCCCAATAAAAGGTTTCAAAAGAGTTAAACAACCATGAACAAAAAAAGTAAAGGTATTAAAAGTACACCATGATATCCAAACCATGAGCATATTTTGGGCTCATCAGGGCATTCCCTCTTTATCATCATCATCTTTTGTTCATGGAGGTGGAAACACCAAAATAGGGTTTGACTTAAAGGCAAGCCCCTATAAATCACAACCTTTTCCCCTCTTTTCATGTGTGTAGGTCAAATACAAAAGTTTCATTAGCAACAAGTCATAGGAATATAGAGTAGACTAAAACACATCATTTGAGAATTGAAGATCCTAAAAGGCATCCTTTTTGGTCTATATAGACCACACCCCTAACCCTCACATTCAGGCCTAACTTTTATGTCCAAGTTCCTCTCTATCTTCATTTACCAGATCTATGTTTGTTTCATTAGTTTTCATTTTCATTTATGTGATAAATGACATTTATAGATCTAGTATTTTTTTCAAATAGGATTGTTAAAACACACATCAAATTTCTCCTCTTTGCAACTCAAAAGAACAAAACCCTAGTAGATTGGATCTCCTTTGATCTGGCTAGCCAATAACCTTAGTTGGTTTGTGTTCGAATGTGGAGTCAAAGAAAAAGAGTTAATTATCCTAGTTAATCTACTTGTTGGAACTAGGATCACTTTTTCTACTCCACATTTTGATGAACCCCACATATCCCACACTTACAATTTTTTTATTTTTATATCATAAATTCTAAAAATTGATAAAAAACCTAGGTTATTTGAATATCTTGTTATTGATTGTTATTTGTTTCATTTTCAAAATTAATCATTTGTATTCTTTGTTCATTACACATTAAACACCTTAGTGAGATCAATTTACATCAAAATTGTAAAATATTTAGATTTAATTACATAATTTTAGATCTAATTTTTCTTGTTTAGGGCTTAGATCTAAGTTATTTCATTTCAATTTATAAATGTTACATGTTTAATTTGGAAAATTAGAGAATTTGGAACATTTTGTTCCTTATAAAAACATAAACCTAAATACAGTCTTCCACATTTTAATTAGCATATATATGTTTTATCAACAATTTCCCTTACCTCATACCTCCTAGGGGCACTCAAGTGTGTAGCTAATTTCATTAATCAACTCCTTTGAATGCTCAAAATCCCTCATTTATGCCTTCATGTGCCTCTAATAATCAAATTAGGGCATATTAATTTTCTGAACTCTGTCAGTTCTCAAACCTAGGTTTTCATAAAAAGACCCTTAAACTATTACACACTTGTGCATGTTTTGAGATTTCAAAAAGCCCTAATTTGGAGTCTAGGGCACCCACGCCCTTGACAAGTTAGTTTCACCTCAAATTTTTGTGTGAACCCCTACTCTATGATATTTGTTTAGATTTGGCTCCTATTTTTGGAAGTTTGTCTTGATACATCCATGTATTTTGTTGTGGATTGCCATTTTGGCCTCAATTCACCTAATTCATTGTATTTTCCTAAAATTTATTGTGCCGCCCACTAAAAGTGATCAAAATATTAGCCAACTTGCTTGGTTCTCCCTTGCGGATAATATCCAAACAATATTTCTTGCCTAATATTTGCATCTTCTCATATGTTTCCCTTTACCCCTCTCAAGAGATGTCTCGAACCAAAGCGTATCATTTAGCCTCCTTTCTAATCATGTTCCCCAACATCAAACTATGCTTTCTGTCCTTATTGGGCCTTCTTCAAACCAATCTGAACCTCTTGGACATATCCTAAAATTTACAAAACAACTCACTCAAACTAATTATACACACCCAAATGCCTCATCAACCACATTATCATATAGTTTCTCACACATAAAACTTTAAATTATAAAAAAAACCAAAAAAGTTTAAATAAAATAATTTTCAATGAAAATTTTGGGGGTGGAAGAAATAATAAAAAAATTTAAGGGATCTATGAAGTTATTAAGGCCAAAATGAGAGCTACAAATAAAATATCTCTAAAACTTGCCCAATTGTATGAATATATAATGAGAAGATAGCCCTTGTTGAAAATCCCCCCACATTCATGAACGTAGTGAGAAGTGTAGCGAGTCCAAGAAAGAAAATATTAAGTGGTACCATCTTCTATGAGGTATGGTCATACTCAATTTTGATGGGGGCATCAAGAGATGATCTAAGGGTCTCAAGAGTAGGTTACATCATTATAGACAACTCAAGAAATCTTATTTGGTATTTATAAAAAAAAATCAACATGGCACCAATAATGAATTAGAAATGGAGGCCCTTTTTATTGGGCTTAAACTTTGTGAACAAATAATATTAACAATAATGATATTGAAGGATATTCTTTGATTTGTATGAATGCCATAAAAAATAAAGAAAACATCCAATTAGAAATTAAGAATTGTGATTGATCATATCTATCCAATCTTAGAAAAGCTACACAATTACTCTATACAACATGTGTACGACGTCTTCCTAGACATCAAGATGCACACTTGATTATCTTTATTAATTAATTAAAAAACACATTATATTTTGATTTGTAATTAATTAATATGTAAACTCAAATGTGTATCTTGATGTCTAGATAGGAAATATGCATGTGTACAAGGAGAAAAAAATTATAGTATATTTTCTTGCAAAATATACAATTAATTAGAGATACAACATCATTATCATTGATTGGAAGTGTGTATAGAGCCACATCAATGAGATTTATTGATTTTAAGAGTTTGGCTTGGTATGCCAACATTCTCTACACGTGAAATTTGTGATTGTATTAATTTTTCTGCATAAGTATTGTATCCATATCAATAATAAAAGTGGATTTAGGAAAATATTTCTAGATCTTTCGTAGATGACTAATACCCCTTCTCAAACTTCTTGTTTTGACATCCTTCTCAAGTGTGGGATTAACTTGCAATATTAATAGATTTCACCTATAAATTTCCCACAACTATAAGATGACATGCAAAATTTATTTCAAGGGATGCATTTGTGAATGTAAGGGTACCTCCCTCCCAACCCAACTAAGACACCATTTTTGTATAGGTGTAAACAATGCAATAGCCCCATTGTGGTTGTTATTAGCTTCATATGCCTTCAGATTGGCAATATGTATAACCAATAAATATTGGATATCTTCTTAGATAATTTATGAAAAATTTAGCTAAGAAAACATGGAGCAATTTGACCATTTCTATCTATGCCTAGAAGGATTCTGAGTTAGCTACAATTGAGGGGTAAGTGAAAGAAGTTGGTTCCAATTTTTTACCATAAAGTGGAAGTGTTTTTCCTAAAAAAAAAAAAAATTCATACTTGGAGTAAAAATTTGAAGCATTTACACAGAATCTTTAGAAAGTTTAGTAATATGAAATTTAGGATTTTGAGTCTAGTTTTCAAATAAATAATTTATTCTAATGCCTAGATGATACAGACTAATTTTGTATAAGATGTACAAAAATCACTATTTTAAAGTCATTTTTAGGGCCATAACATGCACGTGTATGACAAGCATAATTTGACCTAAATTAAATAAAATTTACTAATTGCTTTTGTGGAATGACGTGTATTATAGTGAAATTTGATGAGGATATTGTTTATATTTTTTTCTAAATTTATATTTTTGAATTGATTTTTATTGGGCCTAATTGCTATTTTTGAAAACCCCTCTTGTATGGCAAACACAATTTGAGCTTAACTAATCATAAAATGATTATTATTATTCTAATTTTGTAAAGAGTGATGTTTACATTGTTGACTTAATTTTTAAAAGAAACTTTAAAAATTAAAGGTTATTAAAAAAATATGAATACATGACATTTCAAGTCTATGGACTAGTTTCCTCATTAGTTAATTAATAAATAGATAAAAAAGTTCAATCCTAAAAGGAATTACATATTTTAAAACTAGACATCACCATCTAAAATGGGTTTTAATTTTTTCAAAAAATTCTAAAATAAAAGTCATCAACTATATTGCTAAAGTTAGTTTTTCTCTTGCTTTTTAGGCATTGTACTTGCACCTCCAAGGTTGACGGTTGGGTTTCCAAGCCTAAAACAAAAGAAAAACCATGGGTTTTAAATTTCAAATTTTACGAAATTCATACCCATTATAAAAAAGGAGTGAAAATATGATGTAAATATAAATGGGTACGATCTATTTTAAAATAGGTAATCATTTCGTACGAGTATAAATTTAGGTTCGAGAGCCCAATCATTAGCAAGTACCTATGTTTTATGAAATAAGTACTTGTTCCTATCAATATTTTTTTCAAGTCCAACAATTCCACTAAAAGTAGACCTAACTTTTTGCACTTACCTTAAGATAGTCAAAATGTTACACTATTGATGAGGGGTCAAGTTACATAGCTAGTTTCTTCTCATTATATGATCTGAAAGATAGTATCATTTTGAGGGGAGTTCTTTGTATCCTTACATGGTTCATTTAAAATACAATCAATAGGATTTTAGCAGCTATTTGAGTAGCAATTTGTCACTCTTAGCAAAGGAGTAGCAAGGTAAGTAAAATGAGATTATTCAAGGCCTTTTGTATATCATGCATAACAACTTCCATGGGGTTATGAGTGAAGTGAGATGAACGACGAGGATGAATCGAAGTAGAGGATTTTGGCCTTGGATATCTTCACCACCTCTCTCTCTATAAGCTATGTAGTTTTTATTTTTTATTAATAAAATAGGAGCTACCCCTAGTGAAAACTTGTGAATCCATTATATATAAACATCAAATGACCAAAGGAAAAATACTTCAAACAATAATCACAATAGTGATATCACAACAGAGAAAATTTGACTCAAATGATCAAAACCACTTATTCCTTACCACATGCCCCTTCTTTGAAGTAAAATTCTTATGTTATGACACAATTTTATTACAAAAAAAAAAAATCAACACAACCATTAATTCCATAGTATAAACCAAATGAAAACTGATAACAATCAATTGGGAAACCAAACATATATGTTCTCAACAATAATCAATGACTATCACATTTCATTATTCAAAACCAAATCAAGTTTAACAAAATGCAATGAGGCCCATGGCAAGTAGATATTTTACTCTACAAAACTCATTAGTTTTGTTTTAAAAATAGCAATATAAAGTTGTCAATCATATCAATTATAGTGAAGTTACTCAATACCAACCATATATATCTAATCTATTATGACTAGATATCTAGCCTCTTGAGACTATCTATTTAAATTCTAATTGGATATCCAATGTTACTAGATATTTGCAAAGCTTGCATGTCAATCCTGACCAAATATATCTTCCCTAGGTGTCAATCCTTGGGTGTTAAAGGTTGGGTGTCAAACATTTCGTACACACACATTTCATCATAATTGACCATCAAATTTTTTGCATTAGCCCAAATACAAAACAAAATATTTGGAGAAAGAGGAATATAGATTTTTCAAAAAACGTTTCATATTACAATAACTATCCATGCACATATGGAGATTACAATAACAAATATAGAGATTCTTTGCTATATGATTCCAATAGGAATACATGATTATGGATAATCTATTCAACATTTTGAAACTCATGATTACAACTTACTAGCCATTGATAATCATCATCAAACCATTCATGTCACTTCTCTGTTAGCTTGATTAATTAACTTCACATCTCACAAATTGCTCCTATGTTAACCTCTAGTTTACCTCCCTTAAAATACTTTTAGGCAATTATATAGAATCTAGAAAACTTATTATGATCACCTAATACATATTCCCAGATAAAACCTATTACAAAGTTTGAGACAATTCATCTTCTAACACATTGCTTCATTTATCTAATCATTTGATATCATCTTGTAATACATTTCCTTCCAAAATGGTTTGTGACTTACTACATTTTTCCACATGTCAACAACTATGTGAATGAACATCCCTTGTGTTGAGCCAAACTATACACACAAGCTTAGGAATAAAGTGCATCATCCATAAAGTGTGTGCTAGGTTTAAATTCATATATGTAGAGGGTCCTATCTGAAACATGGGAAATATACACCTACATACAAACAAGAGCTTTCGCCACAATCTTTCACAATCTAAACCAACACAAGTGTGGCCACATAAACTCAATGCATAGAAATAGATATACACAAATTTTAAAAATAATATGTACACAAATAAATGACTTACACACTAAACATATTTTTAAGTACAACAAGATTGCATGACCCTTGAGATGTTCATACATCAATTATCTTCTAACTTTAAAATAAAACTATTACTATAAATTTATTATTGCTAAAAGTTTCTATCATGCTATTCCTTCCTCAATCAATTAACTTTCATTGTTTTATAAATTACACACTAATGACAAGATTGCACAACCCCTAAAATGCTTGTACATCGGTTATCTCCTCAATTAAAAAAATATATATATTTATCTTCTTTTACAAATATTATTGCTGAAAATTTATATCATATTATTCCTTCCTCAATCAATTAACATTCATTGTTTTTTTTAAATTATTTACACTGTTAAATAAACATATATCTACAGACATAAGAGCTAAACACCACATTTTACAGAAGCAAAGCAAAGTGCAATGAATGCTTATCCATATTATTAAGGGAGGTTGAGAATGACATCGCCATATCAATCCATTTCTGTGGATAAGCATCATCTTGGTCATTGGACATTCACTGCAGTGAACATTTAGTTGTCCACTCACCAGCCAAATTGGAGGATCTAAAAGAACTGAAACTGAAAGATCCTCTCCCAACTATAACATATTTCAAGCCAAAGTGTACCGAATTGCCCTGCTAAGAATTCTCGGAGTTTAACAACAAGAACCCTCTTTCTTAAGGAACCTCCACTCTGTAATCTGCACATACAATGCCCACAGACTATTAAACATATAAATGCTACTGTAAACTACAACAAATATTCAGATATATGGCCATATATACCTTCCTCAATTTTTCTATAACTAGTATTATTACCCACCTTCATTTCTCCATGAAAAAAAACATCACAATATGGACTAATTTGGAGGGCTGAAAATAAACAGGTGCAAAGCTGCTTAAGCTGTTCCGATTTGAAAGGCTAGTTAAATTGCTCCCTGCATTACAGATACAAGTCTCTGTCAGACAAAGTCTGACAATATAACCATGCCATGAAATATGAATACAAGATAATGCCTCAGAAGAGCCTTAAACTGTGTGCATAAATCATCTATGAAGACTAGGGAAAGAAGAAAAGCTCACTGTACCTGACCTCACAAGTATACTTGAAAATATGATAAACCCATATTGTCTTTCATTCGACAATATGCATTTACCAGAGGAAGCCATTTAGGCAGTGGTGCTTCCTCTGTACAGAGGGAGCAATTTACCAACCCTTCATCATATCTTCTTTCTTAATCTGCTCTTATACAATGTCTAGTTTGACCTTTGCTTCAATCCAAAGGGCATTTGAAGATGCCTTGAGCATATCCTAATACAAGTAGTGATGACAACAGCACTGACATTAGCACCAAAAAAATCAAAGGGTAGGTATTTTCTTATGGAAAACAGTCTATATCAATAACAAATCAAATCAAATGAAAGTTTTTAATGATGTTTGCGAGATTAAATAATCTATGAGATATGAGAGTTGAATTATGTAAAAATCATTATTAGACAAAAAGAAATCAAGGCTGTCTACTTTCTTATGAAAATCAGTCTATATTAAGATCAAATCAAATCAAATCAAAAGTTTTAATGATGTTTGTGAGATTAAATAATACATAAGACCTGAAAATTGAACTATATAAAAATAAATAAATCAATCAATCAGCACACAATCAACTTTACCACAAATTAAAAAATGTTTTAATTACAAAGTAGAGATGGTACAACTCATATATCGCAAGAGAAACAGTTTGTTGTTTCACTTTGTTTCAATCCACATTCAAGAGGTGGACAATGGATTTAGACAATGCATGATCTATCAATTTGTGGGTTGATATTCATTTTCATGTGACAATGGATATAGTGTCCTCCATGAGGAATATGCCAAGGATGTCATCATTTGAAAAAAAATATTGTTGATTGTCTTCCTTCATATTACCTTATTTAAGAAAAATTGTGTTATATGAATATTTAATGTAATTTCTCATTTGCGTATGTGCACAAAAATCTCTTAACTATATCCAATTAAAAAATAATTTACAAAAAAAAATCTGATACAAGTATAGTTATCCACTTAGCTTGTAAATTTATCTAAATCTCTCACAAATAATGATGCCTATTCTTTGACCATGGTAAAAATATGTAGATGGATTTCAAACTAGGGAAAAGGTGTTAGTACAGTAAATGTGAAAATAAATATTTTGTGTAAATATATAGTAAAGCATGGAGCAAGGACATAATTAGGTTATGTTGATGAAGAAGGTTTACATTCAAACATCTAAATTTATTTAAATTTTAAATGACCTAGGTTTGCATAAATGATTGAACAACCTAATAAATTAATTTAAAAAATTTAATTCTTGAATATATAAGATTGATTGGAAATTCAATATAAATAGTGATTTGGAGTAATCTAAACTTTCACCCAAGATAAAAAAATATTGTCCATTGTGTTACACATAATGCCTCTTATAAAATAAAAAATAAAGACCACAAATTTTAGTATATGCCAAAAAGTTATGATCTTTTAAAATTCAACATTTTTGCTAAAAAATTAAGAATATCTTGAAAAACACAAAATTTCTTCATGATTAATAAAATTTCACAATAAATCACAACCTTACTCAAAGGAACACATTTACTCAATGAACCATAAAACTCCATGGAAATTTAAAAAAATACAAAAATAAAAATATAAAACTGTAAAAGAAGATAACTATTGTTGATGAGAAATACTTTTTAACAATAAAATCAAAACATTTTCCCATGAAACGACCTTTGTTGATCATATAATTTAAACTTGATAAAAAAAGAACATCTTCAATAAGAAATTACCTTTTTTTTAATAAATTACCATGAACTCCTTTATATACATGACCTAGCTTAGCATTTATGAACCTATTTCGATTACTATAGATGCAACTTGTTTTCATCCCAAATGATTTCTAATAGTCAACAATTCTAAGTACATTTGATTGACTATTAGGAAGATATGATCAAGCCTCCTCCTATATATTATTATCCTTTTAATTGATGTTCATTCACCTACGTGCTCTAAATTTCAAGATGGATCTCCCCAATTCCTACCTTAATCAAGTAGTACTTCTAGATTCCTTGTTTAGAATTTGACACTTTGTAGCTTGTTTGAAACCTTACCTCATCTCATATAACATTCTTTGTTCTTGTTGGCCTTGTTATTATATAACGATATTGATTTGAATGTAGTCTTACACACCCTTTTCAAAAAATTCATTAGCACACTCAACATTGTTCACAACATGCAACATAGTACTCACATGGATCTACACATAATATTGGTTTATCGTCTCTATGTACAATTCTAATGTGCAACCTCATAGTACTACTTACATGAATAGTGATAATCAATTTTGAATAATATGGCCTCATGGCTCCCTTTCTAGACTGAAGAGAATTTATTCCAAATAAACTAGACTTGTTTCTATACATAATCCTGATTAATTTGGACTTATTCTCCACAATTTAGACTCAAAATAACATTTTTAAAATTAAAATATTAACTATTTATACTATACATTTTATGACATGAATTTTGTTCTAAAAAATCTACTCATAACTTGCATATTATAGTTAACATTGATTTATTCCAAATAATCTAGACTTGGAAGAATATTTTTAAATAAGAAATAACCTATATTTTTTATTAATATTAGGAAATACATGGAATACAATTTTCTAAAAATAGGTTTAGTTGCATTTACATTCAATAAAAAAATTACTATTCATAGTATTGATTGGTGTTTACTTAAGTTGAGAAAATACCTAAATATGTAAGTTTCTTCAATCTGAACAACATATTCCTCCATCTAAATTTTAAATTGAATTTCACATTTATTTTATTTAAATTCTATATTTTTATTCTCCATTTATTATTCCAACTATAAGTCTAAATCCTTGTTGAAGTTGATGATTGAACTCCACAACACCTAGAAATCATCTTCAAGCAATGATCCCATCACACAAGAAAGATCAAAGCAACTAATTTGCTATGCAACTGTGAATGTTAAATTCCTCGAGCTCCCTCTGGGTGGTTTTTATTTTTGCTAAGTACTGGCCTACACCTTATCTTTTTGAATGCTATCCACTGTTGCCACGTGTCCGCTAGGCGCTCCTCACAAAAAGTCCTTCCTTCGCTCTCCTACCAACTCCTTCCATGCTTCCACGTGTCAACATGGTGGGCTCTTCAAGGCTGCTTCCCATCACTTTTCAATCGGGTCTTGTCCACATGCCACATAGCTTTCATCCGCATACACTTTTTGGTGGACCCCACAAATCACGCCAATAGTAAAGAACGCCTCCACGTGTCTTCACTACACAGTCTCCCAATGTAAGGAGGAATCAATGCTTAGGCCCCAACTTGTTGCCACATATCTCTTTCACAGGGACTTCATCGAAGGGAAGTCAAGAGTGAGTAGCGAGCCCCACAGGCTGCCATGTGTCTTAACCAACTTCATGATTTTGTAACACTTGTCTGTGAAGGAGTTTGTTGGGACCATTGTCATCATTCAGAGGGGATGCATATGTTCGAGGAGTGACTACATGCCATGTCCTAAATATTTTTTGTTGCATCGGCCGAAGGAAATCATTGTTGTAGGCATCATTGCTCTCAATACGGGATCTTTTCTATTATTGGCCTGCCAGGCAGTGGGATTTTTATCTATATATATTGTTTCTTCCTTCCAAAAATGAGTTCAAAAGATACAAAAAAAATAGGAAAAGACACTAGAGGCCTTTTGTATTTATTTTAGATTATCATATAAGACTCTCAAACTGTGCCATTGTTTGGCCTTTCTGTTTTCTTAAGCTATTTGATAAAACATTATTTTGTGTCATTGCTATCCTGAATTGTTTATTTGCAAAACTTCTATAATTCTAAATACAAGTTTTCTAGTTAGACCATGTCTTTGACTCTTCTTTTTAGTAAATGAATATGGAAATTATTTTATGTCATTGAATGAATTGTTCAGGTTTTCATCTTTGATTTATGTTATTCTAGAACATAGTAGATTGTTGATCGGGTCCTTAAATCTAATCCCAAAATATAGGTCTATCATGTCTATATCTATTCCTTGGTCCATCTCCTTAGTTAGACCTTTATTTTTTATATCTACTTCATTTTCCCATTCCAAAACCCCAATTACAAAAGAAGTCAGCTTCTTTAAAAACCTGGAGGTCACTCAATTTAGTGCAATTGGTCCCCCCATTAACTAAGTTTTCCATAAAGGTTGTTACCTTGCCAATTTTTGGCATCAACAACAACCAAGAGAAAAAATATTGAATCTGGAAGAGCACTGATATGTACAATGTAGTAAATTGAATGGTTCTAAATTAGTTATTACAATGAATGTGCAAGCTTTATAAAAGTATGCAAAAGGAAATCATAGATGAGGATTTGACAAGATAGTGACAAGTGTTCTAATCTCATGCAATGAGACAACTTGTCTTATATTTAATTCAAAATAATAAAAAAAAACACTCCTAAGTTTAACTTAAGTGAACTAAAGTAATAAGGGACTTAATAATTAATTAAAGAATAATTAATTATCAAGATTATCCTGATTAATCCAACACCCCCCCTTAAGATCAACTTAGGAAGAAGCTATAAAACCATGATATAGAATGAAATGATGGATGCATGGATGGGTCCTGGATACAAGTCTTGATGAGGTACCCATATACAAATAAATGAAACTCTCATAACTAGAGAAAAGGAGAAAACCACATGGGAAAAACTCCTCTCCAAAAGAAAGAAAAAGAAATGATTGCACTAGTGAAAGAAGGATAGAAGGAAGACTCAATGTGACCCCCCAAGGACTACTTCTTTTATACAAGTACAATAGATGTCCCCCTAATAGGAGAGAGAAAATGAGGATATGAATCCCCCAATAAAGAAATATCTCTTGTTCCAATGATGAAAGCCTGAAGATAGAATATAATCCACTTCCTGAAAATAATATTTGTCCCCTTAGGAAGAAACGGATCCACTGGTGATTGGAGAAGCTAATCCAAAAGAATGGGTGAATCAGGAATCCAAATCCAAATTTGGTGCATGCCTTTGAAAAGAGCTCGTGTGTGACCCACATGTCTGAAATCAATGATGTCGATCCAAGATCATGTGAAGACTGATGGAGAACAAGCTACAAAGGCGATGAAGATGGTGGGCCAACAATATTGATATGGTTGTCAACAAAGAGCAGATGAATGTCCTCAAAGTAATCCTCCAAATCTGCAATATAGGACTCCACAAACAAGGATGATATGCCTATGAGATATGAATCCCAAGTAGTTATGTCTGGAAGAAGATGGATTAGCTGCTACATTGAACCAATAGGGGCCAAAGATGTGGCGATGTCAAACTGATCAGGAACAATAGGAGATGATGATATAGTCTCAATCTGAAGAGTGGGAACATGAAGACAAGTCTTTGAACCATTAGAACATGCAAGACCTATGATATACTCAAGCTCCTCTAAAGTATCATCATCAAATGGTATGGAATCTATATTTTCAAGAGGGATGAGATAATCTGCAATAGGATATTCAAGGTATGAACATTCAATGTTTGGTACAATACACAGAGTCAAGATCAACATTAGAACACGTAACCCCTACAATATGATCTTGGATGATGCCCCATGTTGATAAACTCCCTAATATGTCTGATGTAGGTATGAGTCCATACAAATAAGAAAAAATATCAAGCCACCTAAGATGTGTTAGGATGTCATTTTTCCAAGACTCATAATTATCCTTGTCCAAGTTGATCACAAAAGGATGAACAAAAAACCCATGATACTCACTCAAATGAAAAAATCAGAGACTAAACCCCTCAATACTGATAAAGCAAATCAAATGATTTCATCCTACGCAAACAAATCCTTTCCAAGTGCCAAGATGTCCAAGTAATTAAGAAAAATGTAAAAACACAAAATATTGAATAAAATGTACCTAGGGTAGATTCTGGAAAAGTGCATAAATAGATCTAAAGAGCTTTGAAATACCTTTCCAACGTTGCTTGAATTGTGAAAATCAAAGATACAGGCACAAAGTTGTGAGCTTAGAAGCCCAAAATGAAGATCTAACTTTGACTAAGAAAAACATGAACTAGAATAAAAATTTGATAATGAGACCTACACCGCTACAAATTACTCAGAACTAGCTTTCTGATGATATCTCGTTTGCCCAATTTCGACATTGTATGCAAAAGTTACGACCAATTTACGAAAATAGATCAAAAAAGGAAAAATAACCTTGGTTGGTGGCTAGTGGGTGGCAAATTTTTTTTTAAAAGCTTTTTTCTTTTTTTTGATTTTTTTCTTTTTATTCAAAAATTTTTAAAAAAAACAAAAAAGCAAAATTGATGATGTTTTTTTTTTAATTTTTTTGGTAAAACAGATTAAAAACTAGAAGATTTTTCTTAAGATAGGATCTCTCAAAATATGGATAGGAGGCTACAAATTTGGAGCTCTGATACCATGTTAGAGTTGATGATTGAACTCCACAACACCCAAAAATCACCTGTAAGAAATTATCCTATCACACAAGAAAGATCAAAGGAACTAATTTGCTATGCAACCAAGAGAGAAAAGATTGAATCCAAAAGACCGCTGATACGTGCAATGTATTGACCTGAATGGTTCTGAATTGGTTATTACAATGAATGTGCAAGCTTTATAAAAGCATGCAAAAGCAAACCCTAGATGAGGATTTGACAAGATAGTGATAAGTGTTCTAATCTCATGAAATGAGACAACTTGTCCTATATTTAATTCAATCTAATAATAAAAAAAACACTCCTAAGTTTAGCTTAAGTGAACTAAATTAATAAGGAACTTAATAATTAATTAAAGAATAATTACTTATCAAATGATTATCCCGATTACTCCAACAATCCTAATATATCATTATCAATTTATTTTTTAACCAAAAAAATATGCAAAAGTTTATTATTATCTCATGCCTCTAACAAGATATTAACATGATAATCACATGGTTTTTATCAATGGTTTAAATTGCTAATGTATTTTTCACTCCATTTTCTAAAACCTAACACTTTTGTAAGTATTTATTTTCTTATAGTTCAAAAAATTTACAAATGTGAAATGTGTTGCTTCATCAAGCTTGGAGTGCATGTACACCATCCTATATAATATTTATGGCATATGATTTGTGCAAAAATATTTTTTTAAGGGCTATCAAAAGGATAGTATATCGCATTTAAATTTTTTTTCATTATAATGTCATATTTTGTGAGTTTCAAAATACAAATTGGTGATATGAGCAAGGTATGCATTCTTTAGTGGAGGCATGTTTCTAATGTTTCTTATGAGCATTCAAAGGAAATAAAATGAATATATATTTCTTTAGTAATAAGATTCTATTTATTTGTGTGGGAATTTATTGTATGTTTATCTCACTCATTAGGAAGGCAATTATTGCTATGTTATTTTGTATAAAGCTTTAGCTTATTGATCTTGACATGTATGAATGATCGTTAAATAGAGGCTAGAATTTTTGGCTCATTTCATTGTATTGGGTGTGTTGTGTTCTTTGTTACTTTGGAGTATGGATCACAAGAAGAAAACATAAATTAGAAGGGATCCCCATTGAAAGGGGGTTATTTCCAACTAGTGTCTTCACTCAATTTTTCATCATAAGTTAGATGAATCTCTAGTAAGTGTAAAATAAATTATAGTCAAAGAAGAGCCTGATGTAAGAGGTTACCTAGACTAAAGGAGATGGTTCATCATATACTCATGGTGAAACTAACATAGGGAGTCCCAAATGAGGAAATTAGGGTGTAACTTCTATATTTAACTTTATTATAAAAAATTGATATAATATTAAAATGGTGGTGATAGGAGTAGGGTCTAGAGTTGAGAATCAAAGTGAAACTGGTGAGAGATATGTGAAGGATAAAGAATTTATGGCTCCTATAGAAAAGAAGATAGAGGGCCTAATGATGGAGGTGTCTATATTGAACAACTATAGTCATGATATATACTAGGTTATGCATGGCTTATATGATTTTTATAATAATAATTTAAAGATACTGAGTAATAATAAAATGCTCATGTTCTATGAAAATATACACATTATTTCAAGTGTCATATGGAACTTATATGAAGTATTAAGTCCAATGATGGCAATCCTCTATTTATGTCTAGAGTACATATAATTAAAGAGAACATGAAAACTAGTGAATCCTACTCATCAAGCACATGTCATTGTGGTTTTAACTAAAAAGGAAATCAAATAGGTTTTATACTTCAATGTGTTATGATATATAGAGTATTAGTGTTATGTGTTAGTGGTTGTGTTGGTATTATAATTTTTGAGTGTTAGTTTTTTATGTTTAATTTTTTATTGGACATGGATGTACAATAGGGTTTTTGTGGGTGTAGTGAGGTTTTTGTGTATCATGTATTCAGATGTAGGAGCTAAAACTTGCGGAGATCACAAATATTGATCCAAGAATCTATTTGAGCGCATCTTTTTCAAATTAAAGATCTCAAAGAGATCCATGTCATCATTATCATCCCTACTAATTACAATCTATTTTAACATTACTAGGTCCAAATTCAACAATTTAAGGCCCTAAAATAATAAGTAATGTTTTTTTAGAATTTTTTAGACTTATTAATTTAGTGTTTGACTATGATATTGAGTTGCAAGTCACTCTCAACACTCTTTTTTTGTAGGGGTTATGAGATAATTTTTAGTCCCATCCAACTTATATCTAAAATTACTAAACTATCTTTCTTTTAAATCGGATGCTTTTTATATATTAGAAATCGTTAACAAAAAATATATTACAATATGATGAGCTATCACTCTATCAATATAGTATCAAATATAAACTAAAGTTATGGAAGACTGCTAATCCAATATAAAATGGACACTCTTTGATTTTTACATCACACCAAATAGAAAAATTACCACAAAAACAATATTACTCCTAGCAACATCTCTAGGTGTTGCTAGCTTCTTGTTGATCCATACCAAAGGTTCCAATTAGAGTTTTAGCCATATCATTAGGATCAAAATCTTTCACAACCAGCTCATATATGGGTGCAATAGTTGGAACTTTTTTGGTGGATGTCATTGTAATACGTATAAAAAGATTGCACAACCCCTAAAATGCATGTGTACATTAGTTATCTCCTCAATTAAAAAATATATACATATAAAATTTATCTTCTTTTGCAAATATTATTGCTGAAAATTTATGGCATACTATTCCTTCCTTAATCAATTAACATTCATTGTTTTCTTTAATTATTTACACTATTAAATAAACATATATCTACAGACGTAGATATAAACACCACATTTTACACGAGCAAAGCAAAGTGCAATGAATGCTTATCCATATTATTAAGGGAGGTTGAGAATAGCATCGCCATATCAATCCATTTCTGTGGATAAGCATCATCTTGGTCATTGGACATTCACTAAAGTGAACATTTAGTCATCCACTCACCACCTAAATTGGAGGATCTAAAACAACTAAAAATCAAAGATCCGCTCCCAACTACAACATATTTCAAGCCAAAGTGTACAAATTGCCCAGCTAAGAATTCTCAGAGTTTAACAACAAGAACCCTCTTTGTTAAGGAACCTCCACTCTACAATCTGCACATACAATGTCCAGAGACTATTAAACATATAAATGCTACTGTAAACTACAAAATGCAACAAATGTTTAGACATATGGCCCTTGCATACCTTCCTCAATCTATATATAAGTAGTATTATTACCCACCTTCATTTCTCCATGGAAAAACACCACAATATGGACAGAGGGATGAAAATAAACAGGTGCAAACTATTCACATTTGAAAGGATTGTTGAATTGCTCCCTACAATACAGATATAAGTCTTTGTTGGACAAATTCTTACAATATGAAATATGAATATGAAATTATGCCTCATAAGAGCCTTAAACTATGTGCATAAATCATTGGGAAAGAAGAAAAGCTCACTGTACCTGACCTCACAAGTATACCTAGAAACATGAAGGCTTGAGCTTGCTGCTAAACCCATATTGTCTTTCATTGGATAATATGCATTTACCCTTGTTTTAATCTATAGTACCTTTTCCTAAATATAGAGGGAGCAATTTACCAACCCTTCATCAAATGTTCTTTCTTAATATGCTCTTATACAATGTCTAGTTTGACCTTTGCCTCAATCCAAAGGGCATTTCAAGATGCCTTGAGCATATCCTAATAGAAGTAGTGATGACAACAGCACTAACATTGGCACAAAAGTCAAGGGTGTCTATTTTCTTATGGAAAATAGTCTATATCAATAACAAATCAAATGAAAGACATTTGCGAGATCAAATAATCTATGAAATATGAGAGTTGAACTATGTAAAAATCAATAGCACAAAAAAACAAGGGTGTCTACTTTCTTACTGAAATTAGTCTATATTAAGATCAAATCAAATCAAATCAATAACCATGTTGGGAACCTCTACAATAACCTCTCTCATTTTTTGTTTTCTTGGAGTCATTTTCCTGTGGTGTCCAATTTTTACTTGATGGAAAAAGTGTCAAATGCAAGCAATGTAAAGTTGCAAACTAGTGCAAATTTCGTTCTGCAACTCGTGTGAGCAAACGGACAGTTCCAACGCATTCAGATGGGTATTTTACTCTAGGCATGGTTCTCTTTTGCACCCAAACACACTAAATCACTCTGAGATATGTTCAATCGACTCAATCCCTTAAGGGTCCAAAGTGCAAAAGGGCAGTAATCTTTGATGGGCTATTACTCAAAAATCGTGGCACTTATGAACTCTTCGTCTAATCCTATGGGATCACATTAGGCCCCTCTACAATAACCTGACTCATTTTTTGTTATCTCAGAGTTGTTTTCCCCTGGTGTCCAGTTTTCACTTGATGGAAAAAGTGTCAAATGCAAGCAATGTAAAGTTGTAAAGTGGTGCAACTTTCATTCTGCAACTCGTGTGTCCAAACAAACTGTTCCAACGCATCCAAATGGGTATGTTTACACTAGGTATAGTCTTCTTTCACACCCAAACATGTTGAATCACTTTGAGCCACATTTAACTAGCTTGATCCCTTAAGGGTTCAAAGTGAAAAATGGTTGCAATCTTTGATGGGCTATTACTATTAGAACAGTGTAGAACAATTGAGAGGGAGGATGAATTAGTTGTCACAAAATTCCAAACTTAAAAAAAATTTAATAAAACTTATCAATTTCACAACCAAACTATTATGTTATTAAGTATGAGCATGAAACACAAATAATAGAAAGTAAATCAACAAAATGAACACCATATTTTTACATGGAAAACTAAATGAGGAAGAAACCATGGTGAAGGTTAACTCACAATATAAAAGATTATAAAATTGAATACACTATGAAGGGCTCACTACCCAAAAGAGGACTCACTGTCTGAATACAAAGGCTCACTGCCTACATAAAAGAATCACTGTCCAACAGGGAGGCTCACTATCTACAGATACAAAAGAGAACAAAGATCCACCACAATAATTAACACACATCCACAACCTTGAATAAAGAATTGTAGAAACCTTTAGCTCGTTGCCTTCAAGAATCCAACACAATGAAGAATTGTTGCCTCAACACACTTTCACACACTTGTGCTCTTATGATTTGTGGCTCACTTCATCACTTTGCATCACACTGTCATACAATTCTTCACAATTTGACTTGCATTTATACCATCTTCAACCTTAGAACCTTTCTCCAAGGTCGGCCACAAAAAAACTTTATTTCATACATTCAAATTAGGTCGGAAACTCAACATTCCCATGGTGGAAAGGAATGAGAGTGGACCAAAAACACTTAACCAAGACCAAAAAAAAATGTCTTGGATCAATCACATGCTTCCTTAATTAAATTTTATTCTTCGAATGAAGTGTAAACACCAAGTTAGCCAAACCCAATGAAAACACAAATGAACATTGATGCACACATTTCCTAACAAGAAAATGACACGCAGAAACCACAACACACTTCATTATGCATGAGAATACATCTCAGATTCTTCCAGATACATCTGCAGCAAGTGCAATACTCTTGAAACACTGAACACCTTCCACTAGTCCATCTAGACTGTGCAAACACACACAACAACACTGAAACATAACTTTCAAATCACCAAAACTCAAACTTCTTTGCCAAAACCCAGAAAACACCTTCACAAGACATCTTAGATCCACAAGAAATGAAACAAAACAATGAAGGACTGTAGAGTAGAAACATTTCTCCCAGTCCACAAAAGACCAATTTTGTCAGAATAGTTCACATACCGGTGAACATAAATTTTATGTACCATCACACCAAAAGCTAAAACTTAGGAGATATCACTATTCTACCATCATTATCAAACCTTCAAATCCACACAAGGATATGATCAACATAGGAGAAATACAGAGCACATACTAGAGCACATTCTAAACACACTCAACATTCTGACTTATCTTCTTTATTAATTTTCTCAAAAGCACTTGGAAACACACCAACTTAGTACATATGTAATGTCATAAAGATAGCTCCATGTACTCAAAACATCTCAGCAACATCTCAACCATACATGTACAATTTGCAACATAATGAACTATGTTGACATCAATGACAACATTAATGACACCACCAAACTAGCTCATACTTGCAACAGTTACTCAAAAATTGTGATGCTTATGAACTATCTATCCAAGCCTACGAGATCGTTTTGGGGTCCTCTACAATAACCTCTCTTAATTTTTGTTATCTGAGTCGTCTTCTTGTGGTGTTTAGTTTTCACTTGATGGAAAAAGTGTCAAATACAAGTAGTGTAAAGTTGCAAAGTGGTGCAACTTTCGTTCTACAACTCGTGTGACCAAACAAACTATTCCAATGCTTCTCGACAAGTATTTTTATGCTAGGAATGGTCCACTTTTTCACCCAAACACGTCGAATCACTTCAAGCTACATTCAACCAGCTCAATCCCTTATGATGGCATGCAAAACAATCGAAAAGAGAAACATTCACAAGATGGTTGAGAAGTCTAAGTTTTCCACACAAAAAGCATATGATCATCCTCAAGTCTAGCAAGTGCAAGAAATTTTTTAATTATCCTCCTTTCCCTTATAACAATATACAATCAATTGTAAATGCGTACAATGGTGGAACTTAGAAACATTTTATTTTTCCTCAATTAACAACTTTGGTTATGAAGCATTTTGTCATTTTCATTTGAAATGATTTGCTATGCTTGAAAATTGGAGTCTAAGAAAAACAAGTGATGCTCTCATGTACATTTTTTATTTGGTGTGATAAATAAAGTTTTCACCCTTGAGTTCATTTCTTATTTACATATTATAAATTATAAAGTTTTCTCCCAAGTCCATTTCCTATACAAGAAATAATATTGCAAAAATTTGACATATACATCTTTCGATGTGTTTATATGGTGATGGATCAAGAGCATAACAATTCATTCTATACTATGAGGATTAGGCTGTGAAAATGTTTAAAGACTATTCAAGATAATTTTTTATGTGATAATGTGTCAAGAAGTTAACTACTCATCATCTACTACGAATATTATGTTTTGCAAGTGTTGTGAAGATTATGTATCCTTTTCTTAATTGAGTTGTTCCAATCAAAATATTAAATATACTAGAATCTTTTTACGAAATATCTCATGGAATACCAATTGAAAACATGTTTTTTGCTTTTAGATAAAACATTTGATGGAACTCTTTCAAGGATTAAAATGAATTGAGATATGTAAGAAAAAGGGAGCATTAAGAAATACATTGCTCAAGGATCTTAAATAATCCTTCTCTCCCGTTGCAATTTTGGGTGGATTATTGCTTTCAAAGTATTGGGAATTTCTAGTTGGCAATTGCCATTGTAGAAGGCTCATCTCTTGATATATATTAGACTCATTCTTAATCAATTATCAAGTTAATAATTAGTGCATTTATTTATAGTTAATCTTTTCTTTTCAATTTGTGCAATTTTGTATTTTGTAACTCTTCTAGTATCCTAGAAATATTGAAGTTGTTTAACATCAACTAATAAAGTTGTTTAGCATCAATCAATAAATATTCAAGACAAACCATGAAGGACAACAATGATCAATGCTAGGGCTAACCAATTAATAAGTATACACATGAATAAGTCAAGCATACATGTGAATAAGGGAAGCACAAGTACTCAAAAACATGTAAGCTTTGAAGTATACACACGAATACATAGTATACACAAATTAATACAAAGTATATGCATAAATACAAGGTATATGCATGAAAACATGTAAGTCGCAAAGTATACATTGGAATACATATAAGTCATAAAGTATACACATAAGTTGTAAAGTATACACTTGAATACATGTAACTCATATCTATTAAACCATGGATTTATGATGCAAATATGGACACCATCAATAAAAAAGATTTATATTAACCAAATAGCCATGTAGGCATACATCAATATATGTCGATATAAGTATAATATATATATAGCCATATAGGCCTACAAGAATTCCATATAGGCATACAATGTCAAATATGTACAAAAATGCCATATAGGCATACAACAAAGGGCTCTAGAATCAAAAGTCATTGCTCTGCATCCTCTCAAAATAAATTATTTTCCTTTGTTTTTCGGTCAAATGGCGATAGGTCTATCACTCATTTATTGTGAGATCGAGGAGTGCTCTTGGTGCTCCTCCTAGGGTTTAGTTCCTGGTCAAGCTTTATCTGTTGCAATAAGAACTAAAGACATTAATATATAGAAATTACAATATAGAAAATGATATATTTAACAAAATAATCACTTACCACCAGTAGACGATCTCTCTCCTCAAGGGAAATATCTACATGCCCATGTTGTGGTGTGTTGAAGCCCTGTAGAAACCATCCAAAGAGAAATTAAACTACGAATCAATAATGGTTTTATTTTTCACTAACTAACAGCTATAACAATGAATGTAAATTGAAATTTAGTAATCTACCTCATACCTCTATGAGGGGCATCAAGGAGTCCATAGTAGATAAAAAACCAATCTCCATTGCCCTATGAACATTTGGAGGTGTGTCCACTTCCAACATCTGAAAATAAAACAACAAATTATTCAATCACAAAAACTACAATAGTGATGCACGTCATGGCTTATAATGTATGAGATAATGACCAAAATTTTGAGCACTTATTAAACTATATAATTCTAACTATCATGATTACTATTTTTCCTATCCATATCTTGTTTGAAAACACCTATTTTTATGCTTTTATCCATAGGAGCAAGGCGATGAACCATTTGATAAAATGATTTGGTAGACATGTATGATAACTGTGGTAACATAGAGAAGGCAATGGACTATTTGAAAAAATGCCTCAAAGAAATGGGGTCTCATGGTGATGGAATGCCATTACAAAAAAATGTGTCATGGCATCCATATTTTGTTGGAAAGCACCTTTTTTAGGCTTTTAGCCATAGCAGCAAGGAAGTTCAAGTAATTTGATAAAATGCTTTGGAAAACATGTATGGAAAATGCGGTAGCATAGAAAAGGTGGTGATTTGTTTGAAAAAATACCTCAAAGAAATGTGGTCTCATGGTGATGGAATGGAATTCCATCACCATGAGACCACATTTCTTCGAGGAATTTTTCAAACTACTCACTGCCTTGTCTATGTTATTGCTTACTATTATTCTTTGATAGATTTTCTCCAAGCATCTGTAGTTTGTTGGAAAGCGCCTAATTTAGGATTTTAGCCATAGCAACAAGGAAGTGAGTAGATTGATTAAATGATTTGGTAGACGTGTATGGAAAATGTGGTAGCATACAAAAGGTGGTGAGCTGTTTGAAAAATGCCTTAAGGAAATCTGGTCTCATGGTGATGGAATGGCATTCCATCACCATGAGACCACATTTCTTCAAGGCATTTTTTCAAACTACTCACTGCCTTGTCTATGCTATTGCTTACTATTATGCTTTGATAGATTCTTTCCAAGTATCCATAGTTTGTTTGAAAACACCATTTTTAGGCTTTTAGCTATAGCAGCAAGGAAGTTCAAGTAGTTTGATAAAATGCTTTGGTAGACATGTATGGAAAATGTGGTAGCATAGAAAAGGCAGTGAGTTGTTTGAAAAAATGCCTCTAAGAAATGTGGTCTCATGGTGATGTAATGGCATTCCATCACCATGAGACCGCCTTTCTTTGAGGCATTTTCTCAAACTACTAACTACTTTGTCTATGATATTGCTTACTATTATTCTTTGATAGATTTTTTTCCAAGAACCCATAGTTTGTTGGAAAGCACCTTTTTTAGGCTTTTAGCCATAGTAGCAAGGAAGTGAACTATTTGATAAAATGCTTTTGTACAGACATGTATGAAAAATGTGGTAGAATAGAAAAGGCGGTGAGTTGTTTGAAAAAATGCCTCAAAGGACCACATTTTTTTGAGGAATTTTTTCAAACAACTCATTTCCTTGTCTATGTTATTGCTTACTATTATTCTTTCATATATTTCTTCCAAGCATACATAGCATAGACAAGGCAGTGAACTGTTTAAAAATATGCCTCAATAAAAAGTGGTCTCATGGAATGCTATGACAAGAAAATACAATTGACAGTTGCTCCTAGTTATTACTTATGTTATGTGAAGTAATTGCATCACTGCTTATGTTGACTTTCTAAATTTGACTATATTGTAGTTGAAATTTTGTCATCTATCAACATCTAATTATTAGTTATGGAATGTGAAGTAATTCTTTGAATTTGAAGATGTGCAATGCAATGCAATCAACGATATGAATATAAGCTACACAAATCTATTAAGTACAATTCATTAGTTAAACTCTTTATTCTATTACCTGCGTGAAGGTTTTTCCAACTCCACTCCAGCACTCGGAGGTGTTCCCATGAAACATCCAAGATTAGCCTATTCAACATCCAAAATTAGATATTAGAATACCATTCATATAACAATGCTATTAACATGTAATAAATTTATAATTGTTTACTAATTACATACCTCAATGGTAGATGCAATGGAGTAATAAGTAGGTGCAACGCTAGTGTATCTAGTATCAACACTGTGACCCTCAAATTTTATTAGAATCATAAAAATAAATTAGTTAATCTTGCATTTCAAAAATTAAATTCAATGAACATGATAACATTTACCTGAGTATCGATGCCATAAGCCTGATTCAAAATGTCAACTGCCCTTTCCATCTCCATACCTGCAAACGTATCCTATGTAGTAGCCTCCTAAGTGTCGGTGGGGTCATATGTACAAGTCGCCCTGCAAACCTCACACGAATGGGTTGGAATCCTAGCACTCGAAGACTCCCCTCGATGGTACTATACTATAGGACTGGCATGCTAGATGACACTCTATGTCAAAGAGGTGATAGCATGCAAAGTTTCTACCTCAGCACTCTCCTTGCCGATGGAAGGGATAACAATGTGCTCATGATCCAGCCTAGCAAGAGCTCATCTCGCTTGTCGCCTATGATCTAGTTCTGCACTAGGTCTATCTTGAGCCAACCCCCCACCTCTCCCCTAGAAGTCCCTCATCAAAATAATTTAGGATTTTGTTAGGATGAACTCACAATATAGTTTCCTTAGGAAATATTGTGGGACTTTGCAATGGCTGCATAGTGGGTAATCAAAAACCATGTACCACCTATCCCAAAAATGGTTCCTAATCCCTTGGTGGTGGCACCAATGGATAGGAAACCTCTTTGCATTGAGGCCAATATTTTGATTTTTGCATGGGTCAATGAATAATGAGCACAAATCTAATTTTGTAATTTTTTCATCATTTACATCTTTATGTGATAATTTATCCCGGTAAAAAATCCTAGTCGCCTGCCTCCATCTTTCCAGCTACTTAATTGTTTGTTGATTGCATCTACATGTTTTAACAATTCTTTAAGATAATTTGCAAGTGTTCTTCTCTCCATGGTTGAACCTGCTAGATCGTTCAACCTCGGGATTAACTCCTCAATTTGTTTTTTATTGTTTTCAATTTCACTCATTAAATTTTGTTGAGTGCCAGGAGGATGTTGAAGGATTGGTGGAGGAGATTGTTGTTGTGGTTGTTGAACTTGAGGATTTTGCTGATGTTGTTGTTGCTCTACTTTTTGAGGATTTTGTTGATGTTGTTGTTTCTCTGCTTGTTGAGTATTTTTAGGAGGGTTTTGAACAGGGTTTCCAAGATCATTATCATCTCCTACAAATTCAACAAATGAATATCAAAAACAACTTAAAACTAACAAATTCACAACAAAAAAGAAATAATCCTTACCTCTTTGATCTCCCTGTCTTGATGTGGCAGCATCCTGATGATGAAATAGCAAAAAAATGATGAAAAAATTACAAGATTCACTCCTCCCTAAACGGGAGTGCAGAAAAGAAGGGATTTTGGTTGTGGGTAGAAAAAATAGTCACAAAAAAAATGAGCTTGATTTCCTTCTTTTTGGTTTTAATGGCTCATAATGCAAGCATGTTATTCCATGCTCGCATTATAACACAAGCGTGAAATAGGCTCGATGTGGTTGATCCTTATGCTTAGTACACCAAGCCATAATGCAAGTGTGTTATAATGTGCTTGCATTATGAGCTATCAAATTTTTTTAAAAATTTGGCCACAAATTTGCCCATCTTTTTGCACTTGCCCAAAGTACAAATGATGATACATCACAAGCACTAAATCATACTTTATGATGAAAACCTAAAAGTGATAAGTTAAATAAGGAATATTGAGTGGTCATTTTCATTTTGAAGTGAACGAGTTGAGAAATAAAGTGTTAGGGATAATAGAAAGTGAAAGTACAAAGAACAAGGTTGAAACAATGGAGTCAAAGGCAATGGTAGTATTTAGTTAGTACAATAATGAATTGTAGAAATTGAGTAAGTTACAAATTGATGAATTTGATCATGAAAAGATTGGAAATCTCGAGACTTCTCTTTCAGTTGAGAAAATGTAAAAGGTCAAGAATTTAGGGCACAAGGGTTTAGACATTTAGAGCAAATTTCCATACTTTTTGAATGTGGAAATTATTAGATTTATTTTAAACAAAATTCAAGGTGATCAAATGATTTTTGACAAACCCTATGAGATCACGAAGGAAACAATTGTAGCAATAATAGGATTATTCAATAATGGACCTGTTCCAGTCAAGAAATCCATAAAGGACAAAGAGGTCAAAGCCTTAATTGGGGTAACAGGAGATTAAAGGGAACTTATAATTCACACCATAATCAACCCATAGGTATGTGGCATATGGCATCTCATATAAGATTTATTTCAGGAATAGGGAAGGTTCTACCTCAGCGATTGTTGTTTATGTTGCACATCAAATGGTTGAGAAAAAGGAGGATTTTGACTTGTGTGAGTTGTTGAGAAATCAATTAATGGAAAATATAACTATGAAAAAGAATGAAAACTATCCTTTTCACTTTGGAAACTTGGTTATATGCTTGATTATGTATTTTCTAAATTCATTACCATTAAAAGAAATCATTGTGTGGAAGTTTCTATACTAGTTGGGAAGCAAGTTTACCGATATCTGAACTATCTAGTAGAAAAGGAAAAGTTTTGCAAAGAGTATTTTGAAATCAAAATAAATACATGGAATTCTGGTGTGGTTTCTAGTCCGGTTATGATGTCTGAGGAAGAATTCTCCTCTGGAAAGAGGAAAACAAGAAGAATCAATCCATGTCTCCCTTTGAAAATGAAGAAGCTAAAGACAGAGGAGAAGGAAGAAGAAAAGGAAGCAAAAATTGCAGAAGCAGTTGATTTGGTATCAATAGATGATGATGAAGAAGATGTTACTAAAGAAAAGGTGCTAAAGATTCTTGAGCAACCTGATGGAATGAAGAATATTGGAGATATATGGTTGCCTCGGCCATCATATGAACAAGATGAGATTATAGTCACTCTAACTATTTACATAATTCATAATGATATTGATCTAAGCAAATTGATAAGTATTTTATTGGAAGTATTGATTGAATAGATTGAAGACAAACTAAGGGAACAATCACTTGGTGAAACAACAACAATAGACAAAATTCAATTGGCTTTAGAAGAAAGGTGTTGAAATACACAAAAGAGGTTGACTAAGACTATAAATGAACTGAAGACCTGCATCAAAAGTGTAAATAGTGTGTATAGGTATTGTCTCCAGTGACCTACTGCTATTGGGAACTACAGAACAAAATTGATACTATTGAGCATGAATTGAACTGTATTGGAAAAACATATGATGTTATTAATGATAAGGATGGAACACAAAAGAAAAGGATCAATTCCTTACAACCTGATCTTGCAGTCATCATAGTACAAAGGGATGGTATTGTGAAGACCTTTTGGAAAGTCAAAGAGATAATTGAGTTAAGATTGGAAAAACTTTCTAGTTTCTTGGTGGATGCTCAGAAAAATGCACACAATATTGCTATTTTGGATACTCTGCTGGAAACAATTGATTCAATAACAAAGAATAGTAGTATTTTTCTATACATCATGATGGCAATGGATTCTTGGAAGAAATGTCTTCCAAAACTAAAAGAAAAATACAAGGAAATATTTTAAGGAAAGAAGGATTGAGATAAAGAATCATTTTTTTGATAACCTTTTTGTAAAAATTTTGAAGTAAAGGAGAGATAGAACTTTTTTTTGTCATTGATGTCAAAGGGGGAGAGAGAGAGAGCATGTGAAAAAGGGAGAGAGAGAGCATGTAAAAAAGGGAGAGAGGAAGAATGTGAAAAATGAAAATCATTTCATCTCATCAAAAGACTTACAAAGGTTGAACATGTTGTTGGCTTTTCACATCTTGTGTTTCCATCAATGACAAAGGGGGCGATTGTTGGAGGTTGAGGGTTGCATCAAATGGTTGTCATTGATGTCAACATAGTACTACATGTATGACCCATTTACCGGAAGATATTTCACATTGAAGATGACCATTATTTATTGTCTGATATGTTGGCTTTAGGTCTGGTTCCTACTGTGTAACAAACTATGATTTAGATATTTGAAGAGCTTAGTTGACTTAGGGGTTGCAATACTTTATGGATGTTTTGGCTAACTTAATTGATGCGTAAGATACATATATATACATATGCACCTCTCCATAAAAGAGAGGAGATGTGAGGTTATGCAAGAATGACATAGAGACCAAAAAGTGTGTGGATGCGGCAGATTAGAATAAGCGAATCAGGAGAAGACAAAAAGTGTGTGATCAAATTAGGAGTATTGAGTGACTTCTGATAGGTGGTACTATCTTTACAGAACTTCATCTAGAACTGAATTCAACAAAAGGAAACGTGTAATTCATTAGTTCTTTTTTGGTAGTAAGCCATAACTTTTGTATTCTAGTAGTGAGCCATCTTGGTATCTTTGTGGTAGTGAGACCTCCAGGTTGTAGCCCTGTGGACAGTGAGTCCTTATTTTAGGAAACAAGCCTTATCTCAGGCAGTGAGCCTTTTGTAATGGGTTTTGATATTCTCTATAGTGTAATTTTTTCCCCTCATTAGGTTTTCCACATAAATCTAGTGTTACTGTGTTTATGTGATGACTTTTAATTTTGTATTTATTAATGAATCTTTCATGCAGTATTTGGATATAGTTCTGATATATGGATAAATATTTTAATTCGGTGACAGCTGATTCACCCCCCTCTCAGTTGTCTTGTTCAATAGTTTGCTCCTAAAGTTTGGGAGCTGGCATTTGGAAGATTAGGGATTCACTAGACCATGAATGCTAACCTTAAGAGTTTTATTGAAACTTGGGTCAGCCCCTATCAACACCCTTTGTCTAAATAAATCTGGCATTAAATCCCCCTTTTTATGTTGGTGTTTTTGGAAAGAAAGAAATAACCAAATTTTTAGAAATGTGGAAAAAATACCTAAGGAGGTATTTGACATTGGTCTCAGACTCGTCACTAAGAATGTCTCCTTATACATTTGGAAACCCCTAGATAGAGCTCCTACTATGTGGGAGATCAACATGGCCAAATCATGGATCAAGAAATTAGAGATCAACTCCTTTGACAACTATAAAGCTCTGGCTAGACTTACTACAACCTAGAAACCCCCTAATACCAGCTGGCACAAACTTAACTTTTATGGTGCAATGAAAGGGAACCCTGGGTTGGCAAGCATATGTGGCATTATCAGAGACCCACAGGGAAACTTGGTGGTTGGGTATGCTGGTGGCATTGGAACATAGAAATCCATGACAGCTGAGGCCAGAGTGTTGCTCAAGGGAATTGAAATTGCTATCACTCTTGGCATAAAAAACTTGCACATTGAAGGATATTCCAAGGAGGTGATTGATTACATCAATCTTAATCATTGCTAATGTTGGAGTATTAGATACATTTTGTTGGATATTATCTTCCTGCTTACCAAACTCGAAAGAAAGAAGATGACCCATATTTTTTGTGATGAAAAATAGGTGGCAGATTCTTTATCCAACCTGGGCTCTTCATGGGAACTATCCAAATGTTTGAGAATATTTGGGGCCCTCCCTGTGATCATACAAGGAATTATCCTTGCAAAAAAAAAAATTACTACGAATGATGAAATCTAACATTTCGTTTGTTACAAGTTATATTTGGTACTACTCCCTTAGGCTCATGGTGATGTGGCATTTGCATGATGAGTTGGAGGGTTGTGGGTGGAATTTTGGATGGGAGTCAGGAATTTGGTATGAGTTGGAGGGGTGCGGGTGGAAGTTTGGATGAGAGTTAGGAATTTGGTACTACTCCCTTGGGCTCATGGTGATGTGGCATGTGCATGATGAGGTGGAGGGGTGCGGCTGGAAGTTTGGATGGGGGTCAGGAAAGATTGTGGAGAGTAGATGGTCATTCCAAAATATTCATGAGTCATCTTGTCAAAATTACCATTTTTAGAACCACGTTTATGGAAATGTACGTAAGGAAAAAATTAACATCAATTTTTTGGCTAATAATGATCCAATAAATATCATGAGGGCTCTTGGATTATCTTTGAGGTACTTAAGAAATATTCTTTTTGGCCTCACAACCCTAATCTCTTTGGGAATGACCACTAGTACATGTGAAAATATGATAGCCTTAAAATTTGGCAAGATTTTATGTTATGGTATGGTGGTGTCGATAATGTGGGTGTGTTTTTTTCTCATTGGAATTTTGAAAAACCTCTTGCTCTATTATTTTGACTGAAAATCCACAATTTGGGAGAGAAAATGGTTGGTGACAGAGTTCAAGCTAACCTTGGTTCTTGTAAAGAGTTTCGTAGGGACTCCCTTATTTGGCACATCTGCATTGAGGAAGGCATTGCGCCTCTAATGGAATGCCTTTATGGGCATGATCAGAAGCTATCAGCATAGTTCATGAGCTCATGGAATGATAAGAGAATCACAGTTGGTGCCATCTCCTTCAAAATTAACAAGGAGATTATAGCTGTTGATATGTTTTTATGCACTTCTCAACATAGGCAGTGCGTAGGTGCACTACCTCTCTTGAAAGACAATCTTCCACAATCAGATTGCAGAACACTACCCCAAGGTCTCTAATGTCAGGTCTTGGTAGTGCTTGGAATATCTCAGTTGTTTGATGTGATTTTCTGGAATCACAAGGCGGACTTCCAGATGAGTTACAAAGTGGGGAAGTTGGATTCTTGAAACAGAGTTCTTAAGATGGGAGAGTTGTTATTCATTTGCTATAGGTTCAAACAGCAGTCTTGAACTCCATTTTGTCATTGGATTTAGCTTTACAATGTGTAATGAACCTTAGCATAGGTTACTCATTAAATAAAATGAAAAAGGGTAGGGAAGAGAGGAGGTTCCTAGACCTGCAACTAATTATGAACAGTGATGATGGAGTTCCTGCAATAGACAGCTTCCTAAAAACAATATTCCACTTAACCAGAAATCTCATAGTATCGTGTAACTTGTGCTATCTTCTAAGGTCTGCAAATGTTTTGTCTTTTATTCACCATCTGCATTCATGAACAAAGATAAAAGTTTTGGAGAAGCTTTGAATTCAAGCCTAGACTAACTTTACACAACTATCTACCATCAGCAAACAGCAAAAAGTATGGACTAAGAAGTCATCGACACAGCAGGAATTTTCATGATCATAGGACACCATTCCTAAAATCTACCAAAACAAGAAAACAGTTAACTAGAATAGCAATAAAACCTAAGTTAAACATCTAACAATGGAGATTGAATCAAGCAACATGTGAGAAACTCAGAAAATGCACCAAGTCAATGTCTTTTCCTTATATATTTCTACAGCATGTCTTTACAACAACTCAATTCTCTTTGCAAATGAGAGGAGAGCCCTATTTATAGTGACCAAAAAGTCAAATGAATGGCCAAGATTAATTCTCATTGTGTAGCCAAGATTCATTACAAAATAGGGTTTCACCTACCCCCAATATATCACAATTTAAAATTACATTTCATCATTTTCCCTATTTTGTCCTCTACTAACGACACTGTAGCATTTTGTCTTTTAGCTAATTGTTGTTTTACTGTAGCTACTCTTTAGAGAGCTCTTTATCATCAACCGGGCTATCCTCTTGCTTCTTTGATGCTGCATATTCTATGAACTTGAGGATGACCGCCTGGAGCTTGTCCACTTCAATAATCTCATACCTTACCACTTGGTAGCTCCACTCCTTCGCGTTATCCTCTAGCCTTTTCCAATCCTCATCGTATTTTATACCTTGATCTCTGAATAGCTCTGATTGGTCAAATGCACGGGCAACAAAACTCATAAATTCCATTGTTATTTCATTAGACATCCCATCCTCCATTTTTGTCTGGAAGTAGGGCCTCACCTTTTCTGGATCCATTTGTACTGCGGGCATATCATACTCTGTCATCATCTTGAGATAACGAGCGCATTCTGCCCTGATTTCTTTTATCCATTCTATATCCGGATCCACCTTGCTCATTATTTTCTCCATCCTTTCCTTCCTATTGCGAAAGTCCCAGCACCATACATCCATCAGCTAGTGATCGTCCTTCTTAAAGGCAAGCCCCTCTTCCCACGTGGCTTTTGGTAATCGAAGGATAGCCTCGATCTTTGGGAAGGTGGAGTCGTATACTGCAGGGAAGTCAGTGCATAGCCTCTTTGTGCCCTCCAAAGATTGTTGCAGGTCCAAGAACCTGTTGGCTATTCGAACAGCCCAGCCAATTCCCATGTTTCCAACGTATAAGACTCGTCGGAACCAGTCCTCTGTAGTCTTCTCCAAGTTCTTTCTTCTCTCCATCTTATCGATTTGCTCTTTGGATAGCAGTTGGGGCGCAGTTGTGGACGTGGTAGGTAGGTCATCCATCGATGACCACTGTTGAATGTAATATGTTAAAGCAGCCACCTGTGCTTTGAGCTCATCTTTTGAAATCTTATCCTACATTATCAAGTGTACCACCATGGCCACTGACTCCTCAAGATGCCCTACCTTCTATTCCCTGGTGGCAGTCCCCAAGTTGATGGTGGAGATGTTGTAAGTTATCCCTTCCTGGCTGACCACAGGCATGGCTACTTGCACAACTCGAGACCCATAAGCATCCATCGTTACCTTGGATCAGATCTTAAGCTTCTTTTTCTTCTTTGTAGTGATTTGAGATCAGGCTAAGATAGCCTCCAGCCTCGCCCTTGGGTCTTTTAGTATAGGGGTCTTTCTTTCGAGCTGCTTTTCCAACCATTCTGGCATGGCAAATTTTCCCTTAGGTGAATCATGGTCACCCTCACCCCTCTCGGTCAAGGCCAAGGTTTTTGCTCTCTTATCTTCTGGGGACTTTTCTTTTTCCTCGGCAGCATCTTCTTCCTCTTCATCGGAGTCTTGGATGAACACAATGTGCTTAATAGGAGGCTTGGCCAACGACTGTTGTAGGGGACTTTCTTTTTTTCCACTTCCTCCCATTTCTTTCCTTTAACTTGTTTAACCTCGTGTGCATGTTCTTTGAATTGCTCGATCTCGAGGCCCTTGACAGCTTGGGCTTCTCCCTCAGTTTTGTCTTCTTGCTACTATTCTTCTTCTTCAAGGAGCAGCCTTTCTACCTCTAATTTGGTGTCCTTTGGCTATCGGGCCAATTCTTCTCCAAGATCATTATCAAAGGCTTGCATGATTACCTTGCCACCAATGCTATCTTCCTCGTCCCCGCTCTCCGAGGAACCAGTTCCCTCCTCCTCGTAGGCAACCCTGGCAATAATGCGATGTTCATACTCCGGGTGCTCGTGATATTCATTGGCCTCCTCCTCAAAGGGCTTTGAGGCCTCTTGTTCTTGCTCTTCCCACTCCTTGGAAATTAGCATGCTGGCTTCCATGGCAGGCGGCCCTGTCGCAGGCTGTGAAGGTTGGGTAGTGGCGAGGACCTAAGCTAAGGCTGCTTG
The DNA here is from genome assembly GCA_007258455.2 of Sequoia sempervirens. NCBI lineage: Eukaryota > Viridiplantae > Streptophyta > Pinopsida > Cupressales > Cupressaceae > Sequoia > Sequoia sempervirens. The sequence goes on from VDFB02000003.1 coordinate 105,980,039, forward strand.
AAGCGTAGGATCCATGAGGATCTGGGAGAGCTCGGAAGGGATATTATGCATGTGCTTCGAGAAGGCCTTAGGCAAGGTGGGAGCGGGCATTGGTGTAGCCACCGTAGGTAATGGGAGTGACGTAGTGGGTGACATGGCAGTAGAGGAAGGAGGCATTGTCAAGGTGGAAGAAGAGTCAATTACAATCACAGGCTCGGTCGGGGGCGAAGAGGCAAGATGGACAGAGATGTCCACCGCTGGTGGGGAAGCGACGACCATAGCCAGGGAGGTAGGTGGTGCGACAGGCGAGGCAGGAAGAGCCAAGACAGGCTTGATTTGATTAGTACCTTCTACTTCTTCTTCTTGCGTCAAGAGTTGTTCCGTCGTACCCCCTATTTGCTTAAATATTTTGGAGGGTGAGCCCCCCGAATCCTTCCTTGTATAAACCTTGGGGTCAGGAGACTGCTTCGTTTCTGTCTCCTTCCTCTTCTTAGACCTGGTAACTAGGGAAGACTTGGATGTCCCGCCCATTGAAATGGTGGTGGTAGTGTCGTCTGTGGCACTTGGCTCACTCTTGAGCCCTTCGTACATTAGGACCACCCCTTGTTGTTTTAATTGGGCCACTTGTTCCTCAAACCACTCCTTGGTACAGGCCAAGATTGGCTTGGTTATAGTGTCGAGGTCATCGACCTCTTCCTCACCCCAGTCTATTGTTGGTATTGGCAGATTGGTGACTGTAGGGTACCTGGGGTGCATGATGGTGGCCTCGTCTTCCTCGACCTGGTCTGGTATGGGAAATGGCTGCACCTTCCTTACAAACTACGCAGTCATTCGCATATAGTGCCTTGCACGTACTTCTTTATCATCCTGGCAATCTCCCCAAAAGTCTTCAATGTGGTGGAGATGAGCAAATCCCAGCCCTAGCGCCTTTCTTACGTGACCATGTGGGTCTATCCGTGGGCGAGCAGTGTGTAGGTAGAAATGGTAATCTTTTAGCTCTTTCTCGAAGTTACCAGCACACTGCGAAGTTTGTAGCTTATACATGCCCTGGCCGAGAGTCATGGGATAAGAGATCCCTACTATGTGTTTGTTGTTGAAGATCGTCAGTATGTGTTGGAGCTGCCGAGAAAGCTCCAGTAAGATGATTCGGTCGTTGGGGTATCGAGGCAACCTATTTGGTCTTTTGGTGAAGCCCTGGGCACGGATGTATGTGAACTTTGGGTATTGGATGAAGAGAAAGCATATTGCTTCACTAATGCCCGAGCACTGTGAGAAACCCTCCTTTCGAAATCCCCGGCAATCATTTTAACAATATGGCCAATGAAGGCATCATTCACTCTGCAATACTCCCCCTTGAAGTTTCTGTACTGGAGCTGGGGGTATCTGTCATAGACCTTGAGTTTTCGACCCTGCTCCTATTCGGGTGCCACAAATAAACTGTTGTATTGCCTCTGGTTCGCCAAGGAGTACACCAGGTATGAAGTCATATAGAATTTGGAGCTTTTCTTCACGTTGAGGAACTGCTCATGAAAGCAGTTACTAATTATACCTCCCCAATCGAATGAGGTCTTTGTTCTAACATCATCATTCCCCTGAAGGATCTACTCAACGAAGTACACCATCCACTCCTGAAAGAAGGCGGCCATAGGGAGTCCCATCACTCTGCTTAGCATCATGACCAAGTCGTGATAATCTTGATGGAAGTCACTACGGAAGAGTTCATGAGGAACCTTCGCAGCGTTGCCCCACTTTTCCTTAAGCCAATGCTGATTTATTGACGTTTTACAGCCCACTAGATTATCATCCCATGCTGCTTGACATTCTTCAATGGTGGGCGTTTCCATTTCTTGAAAAGTAGGGATATGGAAGGTCTATGATTCCTTCAGCCGACATGTCACCAAGAATGTTACCATCCCTTTTGACAATTGTCCTTGTATTTGATTGATATGCCTGCTGACAGGCCATGACGAGCTCCAGGGCTACAAGAGATGGAGGGAAGCCAGTTGCCTTTGCTATTCCGCTCTGCCTTATCAGTCTTGCATTCTTGGTCATTGGATTGAACCTGACCCTTTGCGTGAATTTGTCAATATTGACATGGCCAATATTGGTATTTGTGATCTCCTTCCAATCTGTGGTGACCTTCGAGTGCAGAGGTTCACCCTGAAATTGGTATTTCATTTGGTCCTTGTCTTCCTTTCCTCGAGGAGTTTTTCCTGACTTCTTTCCTTTTCCCTTCTCGACGGCTACCCCCAAAGTTCTCGCACCTGATTCCATATATTCTGCAAGTAAAGGCGTAGTCAGTGCAATTGATAATGAAAACATTCATGTTAGCAGTAATCCTAAAGATGAAACCGATTTCAAGTAATCGATCAAGCATAACATGATACTTTGTCTCCTGATGTCGCTGGTCTCTGGATTGAGGGCTTTGGGTCAGTCCGGGCCCAGAAGGCCAGACTTCCTGGGCATGAATGTTGTTTTGGAAAGGAGAATAGGGCAGAGGGCCCCCAATGATTCTCCATGATCGAATTTGATAATTTAAAATGTTCACAATAAAGAAGACCAAGATTAAGCTCATGGGTCGAGATCAGTTTTCGAATTGGGCTCATTTGGATCGGTTTAGGAGCACCCGGAGGTGCCAGGTCGGAAAGCTGTCATGAGAGGGTTGTCTAGGAACGGCAGATCAGAAACAAAATTCTGGAGGCAAAACTCCAGGGTCCAGGGTTTGGCAAATCAAAGGGTGGCCAGGTGCATTCATCATCTAGGACGGCAATCGCCGGACGGAAGTCCAGAGGCTCAGGCCGGACAAGGGGGGAAGCCACCACTTCGTTTCAGCTTCCAATCGGTGTGAGCATCCACCTCGGAGAAAGGTCTCGGTGACAACCTTGTGTCTTACCGACTAAGCGCATCGGCAGGAGGAGTTGATCTTCAGTGTGAAGTCTCAGCGACTTCCGAATGTCTGGCCGACCGCCAAGAGGCGAACCGGGCCCAGCGTCAGTGTTGGCTATCACAGGGGAAGGAAAGTCGGCATAAGGTCTCCGCGGCGGGGTGAGGTCTTGGCGAAAGATGAATGTCTCGCCAATAGCTGAGAGCAAGACCAGACCCGGCACAAGGGTTCACCATTAGATTCTGTTTTCAATCCTGCGGCGGTTGGAAGGGCAGAGCCCGGAGCTCGGAGGGGTGGGCGATATTTTCCCCTTGGAACAGCGGATGAGGAAAGGACTCCCGGATGGCGGAGCCCGGAAGTCGGATGGACGCCGAGCATGGATATTTCATCTGTAGTTTTCTATATTGCCCCATTGAATCAATCGAGTTATACATTTTTCATGTCTGGGTCCATATCGGCATAGGTCCACGACTGTCCTCCCGACACCCATGTTGTTTTATCCTAACATTTGCATGCTACAGGTTTTATCGGCATAACTCCTTTGATGTCTCGACGATCACAAGTCTTGTGCATTCACCTATCAGCAGAGATTTCGTTGTCGGGGTTGTGTATTATCAAACTCAATTCATCTCCCCGACTTGTGCATATGGGTCCTCGGTGAGTGTTGGGTTATTGGCAATTGTCATGGCGATTTCGTTTTGTCACACCAACCGGCATGTAAGGGATACATATCGAGGGGATTCATTGCTATCATTGTAAGGTCTGGGTGAGAGACCTTCGATCTCGCCGACCTTATGCATGGATTCCCTTTGAATATAATTTTGGTGAGACTATGGTGGGTTCTATCGGCATAAGGTTTGTGGTGTCCTGCTGAATGACATTCGGATTTCGTTTCGGCCAAGCATGAGTTTGTGGCAAGAGGTCATAACGAAAAGGTCAGGTCTTGCCGACAGGTAACGATGGCTTTCGGTGTGAGATCTGCTTTCTCTTAGCGAACAAAGGGCTAGCTCAAGGTGGCTTCCGGTGAAACAAGAGCACTCTACATGAGGTTTCCCCAAAAGCATTATGTCTCACCGATATCATGATGAGGTCTCTGTCGGTAAGAAAGCCAAAATGTCCCGGCAAAAGTGAATAGGACAAAACAAAACTACTCGGTGTAGCTTATTTGTTTCGGTGTATAGTCTTGGTGAGGTGCTCGGGGTCTCACCAAATGGAATGATGAAGTCGCCCTGTCGGCATGATAATGGGGTTGTTACAGCGACATGTGAATAAGTGGGTGCCCTCGGTGAAACATTGTATGATCGACATAGGGTCTCCCCGATATCTGAAAGCTATAGTGAAGCAGGTAAAGCAGATTATGCATCTCGGTGAGAGTCTTCTTTTGTCTCGGCGACCAAAAGTTTCAGTCGTTGTGAAGATCCACCTCGAAGAGAGGTCTCACCGACATCCAAATGTCCTACCGACAGAGAACGAGGGGCGGATTCCCGGATACCCGGGCCCAAGAGACCCAAAAGCTGTTTAGTCATTTGTTTTGCTAAGTCATCACCAGCAAGGGGAGCATCCAGGCCCAAGGGTCACAGATGCCCCTGCGAAGAAAGACTGCGTGGAGATAAAGCTCTGAATTAGTCAAGAGGATGCTGCGTTAGTTTACTCAACTTTCGAGGACATGGGTTTTATACGTTGTGCCACATTTTATCCTCACGTGTTGTTTTGATGGTTGTTGTTCATTTTAACCCCTAGAAATCACAAAAACAATGTTTAGGAGTGCGAACGAAGGACCTACCTCGAACACTCGATGCGGGGAGGTGTGGGATCCACTTACAATCGATGAGATGATGGTGAGAGTGATGAGCATGAAGGTCTCGAAGATGGTGGGCTCCTCCAGCAAGTTCCCTGATCGCTCTCAGCAGCTCTATCAAGTGAAAATGATAGGAATGAACCTTTTATTTATACCCCAATCGCCATTAATGGCCTCACTAAATGCAGGTACGGTGGAACAAAGGTTAGTGGATTTAAATTCACTGACGGCGGCTAGAGACCAGGGGTCCAGCAACCGGGAGGGAGCAGGACGGCAACCATTTGATAAGTTCCTCTTGGAGAGATTCACCGGTGGCAAAGGGGAGGTCAGGGCTCAGAAGGCGGAACTCCACCAGAGGTTCACTGTGAGGAACGACGAAACACTCACGGAACCTCGAGAGAGGAACTCCGGAGTCTCGGGCCTGGAAGGTTGGACAACCATCAAGATTTCCATGGATTTTAGTAGACGGAGAATGGGGGTCCGAACCCTAGGGTCCAAGAGGACGCAAGCCAAGCACCGCTGGGAACAACAGGTGCAACGAGGAAACCCGACAAGGGAAACCCGAATGGCTGGGTCCGGTAGAGCCCAGGGCCGTTGGCAGGGGCAAACTACAAGAGAGACTCTGCGAGGCACCAGAACATGACAAAATTAAAAGGGGAAGGAACAGTCAACTTATGGTGAGACTTTGAAGCAACATTGACCATCCAGGACACCAAAAATAGGGCACACAAAATGAGGCGGCGACAAAAATGACCCAAAAAAGCAAAAGAAAAGAGGGTCCCCATTCCAAACGGGGCGTGTGTGCCAAAAGCACAACAAATGGAGACTCCGCTGGGAAACGCGCCTGAGCGTTCTAAGGATAAATATTCATTCAGGACCAAGAATCTTCGGTTTCGCAAACCAGGAGTGGCTCCCAAAGATGAATCTGGGAGAACTAGATCCTTAATTAGGTCAATTTATAGGACATCTCAGAAGTGTGTGCAGTGAATTCATTCCTTTCCTCGGGATGGTGACCAGGGGCTGCTAATCCAACCGAGCAAGTTACATAAATCGTCTAACACCAAAAGTAACCTGGACATTGCTCCGCTGCCAGTCAGGCGTCCATAGCCCCGACGGAGTTGTCACTACAATCCCACGGATATTGCTCTACTACCGGTTGGGCATCCATTGCCCCGGTAGAGTTATCCGCACACCCATACGGTCATTTATTTTTCAAAATTCCTTTTCTCTTTTGTTTTGATATTCCTTTGAATGTACCTTTTCTCATTTATCATTTTGCTCGACCGGGTAAGCACTGAAGCTTACAATGGGTTTGGGACTGCAGTGGTCACTAGAGCAGACTTAAGATTTTTCACTCACTAAGGCGTCATAGCAACCATGGTACTGTCCTTTAGAAATGATTATTATGTGCCTTGTGCGAGGTCCGAGATGTGTGTAAGGGGATGCAATCCAGGGTCAAGTTCTGAGCAGAGTTCAAACAAGGGAATCATTCATGGGCAGCTTTCAAAGATCGATGGTCGAGAGTGAATGTTTAGCCGAAGAACACCAAGGACGAACAGCAAAGTAAACCATTCGTCGAGCAAGCATGGCCACCGCTAAGGGGCAGGGAACATCCTTTCAAAACAAAACTACCGGGAGAGAGAAACACAAGAGCGACGCAAAATGACAGGATGCAAGCAAACCAGAAAGGGCAATCTATCCTAACCTATATACACATATTTACAAAGAAAAGCTTGAACGAGCTCAAGCCTGGAAGTAATGCTTCAGGTGTTGCCTGTTGACTGGCAACAGGATGCACTCACTGGTTAGGGTCTTTAGGCGGAAGGCATTGTCTTCCAAAATCTCAGCTATTTGAAAGGGGCCAAGCCAGAGCTTGTTGAATTTTTTGTGTCCCCCTTTCTTTTCGTGGGCCTTGTCCCAATACAGGACCAAGTCTGCAATTTTGAAGGCTTTGATTTTGGCTTGACGGTCGAACCATCTCTTAACTACGCCTTGATGTTTTGCAAAATTTTCTATTGCACGATCTCGGATTTCCTCTAAATGCAAGAGCTCAGCTAACCGAGCTTCCCTACGATCTCCTCCCTCATAAAAGTTGTTGATAAACTGAAGAGTAGGAATCTTCAGATGGATAGGAAATATAGGTTCTAGGCCATAAATGAGGTGGAATTGGGAATCGCCAAGGGCAGTCTTATGGCGAGTGCGATTAGCCCAAAGGGAAAAATGGAGCTGGGTATGCCAGTCCTTAGGATTCCTATCCAGCAGTTTCTTGATCACGGTAATCAGGTTCTTATTTGTGGACTTAGCGAGGCCATTGCCATGGGGGTAGTAATTGGATGAAAACTTAAGGGCAACCCCGTAGTCAAATGCCAAACTAGAAAATTTCAATGAAGCGAAAGCAGGTCCATTGTCACATACCAAAGCATAGGGACAACCAAAGCGATTTAAAATGAAACTTTCTAAAAAATTAGGAACTACTTCAGTTGTGCATTGCTTACATATAATTGCTTCTGTCCATCTAGTACAGTAACCAGTCACGGTAAGAATGTACCTATGTCCTCCGGATGATGGAGGACTTACCAGACTGATGAAATCAAGACCCCATTGTGCGAATGGCCTTACCTCCAGCACAGGTTGCAATGGAACATCAACATTCTTTTCCCTAGTGGCAGCGGTTTAGCATGTGTGACATGAGCGAACATGGCAATGGGCATCCTTGAAGACAGTTGGCCAGTAATATCCTACTTGCAATATCTGATGTGCCGTGGAAGAACCAGAACCATGGCCCATGCCAAATTTGTTATGGAACTCTTTTAAGATTCGGCCTGCTTCCTCTTTACCTAGGCACCTTAAGTAAATGCCTTCATGATTCTTCTTGTAGAGAATGGAACCTTGTAGCATGTAGCTGTTAATTTTCAACCTAAGGGCACGCTTTTGGACTCCCTGCTAGTGTGGCGGACACTTGTGGTTCAGCAGATAATAAACAACATTCTCGTACCATTCTCTCGGGGAGACGTCCTCAAGCTGATATTGATGTACAGGGAGTTCGGGTCCAGCCCATTTGCTTCTTTAGCAATTGTGCAGGTAAGCACTTGTCCTCTCACCAGCTTCATTGGTTGGATCTCCATGTCATACTCTTGGAGCAGGGTGACCCATTTGGCTCTCCATTCACCTAATTCGTTTTGCATGAGCAACATTTTTACTACTGGGTCGAGGACGATGGCAAACACCTTATTGCGTAGGATGTAGTGAAGAAATTTCTTCACCCCTCTAACAAGAGCATACGCCTGCTTTTCTATGTTGTGGTATCATAATTCAGCGTCCTTTAGGGGGGCACTCATGAAGGTGATCATGTGTTCATTTCCTTCATCGTCTTTCTGAGTCAGGATGCTAGCACAAGAATGCTCTGAAGCGAACGAGTAGATGTAGAAAGGCTTCAAATAATTTGGACTAACATAGGTGCCTCAGGAATGGCCCGTTTAATTTCTTCAAAGGCTTGTTTGGCATCGGGAGTCCACTCAACTTTGGCATCCTGTTTCAACATAGCATTGAGAGGTTTAACAATCTCTGTGAAACCCGTGATGAACTTCCTGACGAAGTTGATCTTTCCAAAGAAGGATTTTAATTATTTCTTACTGCCTGGTGGTGGGATTTTCAGTAATGACTGGATGCATTCGGGGTCTATAGAGATCCCCTGTTCTGAAATGATATGTCCAAGCAATCTGCCTTTAGTCACACCGAAAATGCACTTCTTGGGGTTAAGAGAAACCCCAAACTCCATGCACCTCTGAAACACCTTACATAAATTAGAGATGTGATCACCTCACTTTTTAGAAAACACAGTCAAATCATCCATGTAGATGATTATGAACTTTCTGATCAGATCCTTGAAGGCAATATCCATGGCGCGTTGGAAGGTGGCACCGGCGTTGATGAGCCCAAAAGATATTCTCCTGTATGCAAACGTCCCCCACTTAGTGGTGAACGCTGTTTTGTGATGATCCTCGTACTATACCATCACCTAGTTGTATCTGGAGTACCCATCTAGAAAAGACATCATCTGGGAGCCGTTGATGATTTGCAACACCTCATCTAATGAAGGAACTAGATAATTATCCTTCTTCGAAGCTCGGTTCAAATTATGAAAGTCCACACACAATCTAATCTCCCCATTCTTTTTTCTAACAGGAACCAAGTTGGCCACCCATGTGGAATGCCTAACTAGAAAAATAATCCTTGCCGAGAGCAACTTCTGTACCTCTTTGTAAATGACGAGTTCCAACAGGGCATTAATAGGATGTTGTCACTGGTGGAATGGCCTCACTTCTATCTTGAGAGGGATGGTGTGTGTAATGATAGAAGTGTCATATGTTTTTAAATCTTTGTAGCTCCATGCCACCCCGTCATGGTACTTCCACAATGCATTCATAATTCCCTTCTTTTCCTCTGGCGTCCACACCTTGCCAATGAAAACATTATTGATTTCCTCAGCTGTCCCGAGGTTGTAGGCATCACACTGGTTGCTTATCGCCTCCTTTGTTTATCGATTCTAATCTCTGATCTGATCCAGATCGAATATACGTTCCAACTGAACCATGCCTCTGGGGATTGTATTGGTTTTTAGATTAATAACTCCCTCTATGTCCGGTTCGGCTTCTTGCAGATCAACTTCATCAATTATTTGGGCTGTGGAGACATCAGAACTTGTGATGAATTCGAGAATATGTTTGTCATCATTGAAGACCTGCAATTGGGTAACATTATCTAGGACCAATGGCATAGATGTCAGCTCAACTGTGAATTTCTTGAGCCCAGATAAATAGAAAGGTTGCAAAGTGTTGGTCGCTTGAGCCAAGGTATTAGCTATACGATTCTGAGCGCAGGGAATCAATTGTATATTGAATGCATCTAAGCCTTCCAAGAGATCCCAAACCCTGTGCCTATAGTTGCAAGACTTCTATCATGGCAGGAATATAATTTCCTAACTTGTTTAACTATGAGTTCCGAATCCCCAAAAACTTGCAGCATTTTGACATTTTTCTTCAAGGCCATGAGAAGGTCGTGGACCAAAGCCTCGTACTCTGCTACATTATTGGTGCAATAAAACTGTAGTCTATGAGCGGCGAGAAAGGTCTTGCCCGTTGGACTGATGAGTTCGAACCCAACTCCAGCTCCTTGCTTGGACTTAGATCCATCAAATCGGAGCGTCCAGCATGTGGAAAGTTCTTTAACTCTGGGTCTGACTAAGTTCTTGCTCCCTTTCAGCTGGGTGACAGGCTCCACAATCCCAGGAGAATCTTCTCGCCCAATGTGTTGAACAGAGGGTGGTTCTATCAATACCTCCTTTGGTGTTTCCTTTTGGAGGGCGGCTGATTTCTTAACATGCTCTACTGTTGTTTGACATAAGCAACAGTCAAACTTGGAGTGGGTAGCATTGTGAATCTTGCACCAATTTAGCAACAAGAGATCCTGGAAATTCATTCGGGTGCCCAAGCTGAGTTGATCTCTAACACACTTTTTCATGAACCCCTAGAAATCAATGAGTAATCCCAGTTTTCGTCTTCATCAGGCTTGTCATCTGATTCTACCATCCTTTCCGCACTCGGAGGCACTTGAATACAATCGGTCGGAGGACTGCATAACACTAGGAGTACTTTGGCGGCGTATTCTTCCTAAGGCTCAACCTCATTTTGGTAGACGAAGGGACGGTAGTTTCCTAGGTTGGTCTCGGCAAAGAGCACTTCATTGAGATTATTGTACTCCATGATCATGTATTTCATACGGGTTTCACGGTCGATACAGATTTAGTTTGGTAGCCCCTTCCACGACAGCCACATATGGGAAAGATCTGTGGCAGTATATGCATTCAGCGCCTTGGTGAATTCCCTTCCCAAGATGATCCCATATGCATCTGGAATGTCTGCCACTTGGATATCAATGACTTGTTGTACTCTTGGGTCTATAGCAATTTGCATCGAGATCCAATTTATTTCTCCCATAATGTTGATCTCTGTTTTGTCTAGCTGAGTCACTTTTCTTCTTGAAGGCATGGGGGTGATGCCAAGAGCATTGCATACTACCAAGGGCATGACATTGGCAGATGCTCCTGAGTCGAGCAAGCAGTTATGCAAGTTCTTCCCAAAGATCCTAATGGTGATCAAGAAAGGGGAGTTTCCAATCTCCCTTGGAAGATGCCCGTAGGCGTATCCACGTGAGCCACTTGACCCTTGTTCTTATCACTGCCTTTATCCTTGGTCTGCCTAAACGGTTGGTCCTTGGAAAACTACCTATTACTTTGCTCTGGTTCCTTTTCCATTTGTTTACTTATAGACTGATTTACGGGAACATGCTTCCCTTTCCTAGTATTTTGCTACATCTCCAGTTCTTGCCTAGGCTCTTCAAAGGTAACCTTCTTAGCTGGTGTTTCTTGCATTGTACTGGAAGATGGGGTTCCATTAAGGACCCTAAAGAAGGCATGCCTTACAGTAGGGACCTTGAGTAATTCAAAGGTTGACAAACTAATTTTTACCCTTTTGAACTCTTCTGCCACATATTCACCCATTTGCTCAATTTCTGAACTAAAAGCTTTACCTATTGCAGAGCTAGGAGGTTGGACTTTCATTTGACTAGACTGATTTTGGGATTGCCTTTGAGTCTGATTTTGTAACTAGTTTTGAGACCCATTCTTGTTGAGGTATTGGGTAGGTATATGGGGAAGTCTAGGATTGTTACTAGCATTAGGATCAGGAGGGGTGGCAAAATTATTTGGTGGAGTAGAGGTTGTAAAAGGTCCACCTGCCTGCCTATTCCTAAGGAAGTAGGGAGTTGACCTTTGATGGAACATGTGGACCTCATCTAAAAATGACTACTCTTCGTCTATTGGACCATTATCTACTGAATCAAAGAGTTGATCCAAAGTTTGTTCATTACCTACCTCTTGCACTTCTTCACCATCAACAGGAGTAGGCTCGACTTCAGGCGTGCTGCAGTCACCCTGCGGAAACGGCGCTTGGTTAACCACGAGACAAGAGGAATCATACGGCTCAGATGGGATGATGTCTCTATAGCCGGTGCTATCGACTGCATTCTGCACTTCTACTTGGAATATTTCAGCAGCTGTCTAGAATTTGGGGCAATCCAACTCGGAGTGCCGACTGGTTTTGTGAATTCAGCACCATCTGAACAAGGCTGCCTCGGCAAGGTACACTCCACTGGTCATCTTTTCATTGCTTGCCAGTTGGTCGAAAGGTGTAGGGACACCTCCGTTGTTGGGCCTAGTATTCCATGTGTGATTCTGCCTCTGAGAAGGTCTCCTTTCTAAATTTTGATTAGCGTTCTATCCCTTGTCATAATTTTTCCCAAAGGAAGTGTCTGCTTCTTGGTTATCCCTACTGTCCCTATTGTCTCAGTTATCCTAGTTGAGATTGGCCTGTAAATTACGCTGGGAGGCATGTAACTGATTATTCTAATTTTTCAGGTGTGTTATTTCTGTGGACATTTTCTTTATCATCTCTGTCAGTTCCTCTAACTTGTCTCTCTCAGTCGTGTTCCCAGGTGGCGGCATTAGATTTTGGAGAAAAGCAGGCGGGGCTGTCGGCTGATTTTGATACACCGGAGGAAATTCTGGCCCCGATAGATATAATGGCGCCTGGGGCTGCTGGGAATACACGTATTGTTGTTGGGCGGCTTGAGCATGGCTGTGCTATGGCTGAGGCTACAAATATGAAGGCACGGGAGGTGCATAATTCAGTGGCTGCCCTAGATATGGGACGATGGGCAGCTAAGGCATCTGGTTCATAAGGGGGGTCTAATGAGCGAATGCATAATTCAGTCCTTGAATCTGCATTGGGTGAGCTATGGGCCCTAAGGAAGGCAGTGGGCCGAAGATATTCTGCCCCAAATCTGCACTGGTGATAACAACCTCTGTATAGGCGGTCACCAAGGTGGTGAGTGGTGGGCACATCCTTTTAACCAATGTTGATGTAAGGTTGTCCAACACCGCATAGTAGACTAGGAGAGCCATAGCATCATTATGGAGGTACGGGTCCTGGAGCCGTGTGAAGGCCCGATGAAAGCGATCATTAAAGGATCCAATAGGTTCATTTATTTCTCTCCAGATAGACATAAACTGCTAATAAAGTTCTGAAGGATTGATGGGGATCTTGTACTTCTGCAGGAAGGCATCCTTCATTAGGTTCCATGAGGTAATGGATCCCCTCAGTAGGTTGATGTACCAATAAAAAGCTTCCTCTCCCAACGAATGCGGGAAAAGGCAGCATGCAACATTCTTGTGGTCGACTTGCATCTCAGTGATTGTTGTCTCGAATATTTTGATATGTTCTTCAGCTGTTCTCTGTGGGTCTCGAGGATAGAACTTCGAACAAAAGCCTTCCAAATTCTTGGGCATATCATAGTAAGCAGCGAAATGAATCGGTGACGGGTTATGCACCAACCAAGCCATAGTGGGAGATGGAGGTAGTATTTGTTGTCAAAAAGCAGCAGGTTGGACTTGTGCCTGCACTAGAACAATAGTTTGGGACTGCACCTGAGTTGTAGCTATTCAGACTATGCCTTGGGTTGGAAGGGCTGAGAGAGAAGCAACCTCTTGGTTGCCGGAGATAGGAGGTGAAAATGCAGTCTCGGATGGTCGGATGGAAGATGAAGGCCAGTTGAATGAGGATGAAGGTGGAATGGAAGGAGAGAGAGAAACAACGCTACTCCCTTTGACACATTTCGCCCTTGCAGGAGGCTGCAATTCCTCAAATTCTTCCTTGTTTGGTGTTGACTGTAGAACTCTTTGAAATCTTTCCAGGGAGAACGATCCGATTCAGTCTAGCTTCACCTTTAACCTTCAACTTTGTATTCCCAACGTTTTGCTCTCCTTCTAGTGCCAGTTCTGTTGATGTGTTTTTATGCACTTCTCAACACAGGCAGTGCATAGGTGCACTACCTCTCTTGAAAGACAATCTTCCACAATCAGATTGCAGAACACTACCCCAAGGTCTCTAATGTTAGGTCTTGACAGTGCTTGGAATATCTCAGTTGTTTGATGTGATTTGCTAGAATCACAAGGTGGACTTACAGATGAGTTACAAAATGGAGAAGTTGGATTCTTGAAACAGAGTTCTTAAGATAGGAAAGTTGTTATCCATTTGCTGTAGGTTCAAACAGCAGTCTTGAACTCCATTTTGTCATTGGATTTAGCTTTACAATGTGCAATGAACCTTAGCATAAGTTACTCATCAAATAAAATGAAAAAGGGTAGGGAAAAGAGGAGGTTCCTAGACCTGCAACTAATTATGAACAGTGATGATGGAGTTCCTACAATGGACAACTTCTTAAAAACAATATTCCACTTAATCAGAAATCTCACAGTATCATGTAACTTGTGCTATCTTCTAAGGTCTGCAAATTTTTTGTTTTTTATTCACCATGTGCATGCATGAACAAAGATAATTTTTTTGGAGCATCTTTGAATTCAAGCCCAGACTTACTTTACACAGCTATCTACCATCAACAAACAACAAAAATATGGACTAAGAAGTCATCAACACAGCAGGAATTTTCATGATCACAGGATAGCATTCTGAAAATCTACTAAAACAAGAAAACAGTTAACTAGAACAACAATAAAACCTAAGTTAAACATCTAACAATGGAGATTGAATCAAGCAACATGTGAGAAACTTAGAAAATGCACCAAGTCAATGTCTTTTCCTTATACATTTATGCACATGTCTTTACAACAACTCAACTCTCTTTGCAAATGAGAGGAGAGCCCTATTTATAGTGACCAAAAAGTCAAATGAATGGCCAAGATTAATTCTCATTGTGTGGCCAAGATTCATTACAAAATAGGGTTTCACCTACCCCCAATATATCACAATTTAAAATTACATTTCATCATTTTCCCTATTTTATCCTCTACTGACGGCACTGTAGCATTTTGTCTTTTAGCTGATTGTTGTTTTACTGTAGCTACTCTTTAGGGAGCTCTTTATCATCAACAGGGCTATTCTCTTGCTTCTTTGATGCTACATATTCTATGAACTTGAGGATGACCACTTAGAGCTTGTCCACTTCAATAATCTCATACCTTATCACTTGGTAGCTCCACTCCTTCGCGTTATCCTCCAGCCTTTTCCAATCCTCATCGTATTTTATACCTTGATCTCTGAATAGCTCTGATTGGTCGAATGCACAGGTAGCAAAACTCATAAATTTTATTGTTATTTCGTTAGACATCCTGTCCTCCATTTTCTTCTAGAAGTAGGGCCTCACCTTTTTTGGATCCATCTATACTGCGGGCATATCATACTTTGTCATCATCTTGAGATAACGAGCACATTCTACCCTGATTTCTTTTATCCATTCTATATCCAGATCCACCTTGCTCATTATTTGCTCTATCCTTTCCTTCTTATTGCCAAAGTCCCGCCACCATACATCCATTAGCCAGTGATCATCCTTCTTAAATGCAAGCTCCTCTTCCCATGTGGCTTCTGGTAACTGAAGGATAGCCTCAATCTTTGGGAAGGTGGAGTCGTATACTGCAGGGAAGTCAGTGCATAGCCTCTTTGTGCCCTCCAAAGATTGCTGCAGGTTCAAGAACATGTTGGCTGTCCGAACAGCCCAGCCAATTCCCATGTTTCCAACGTATAAGACTCATCGGAACCAGTCCTCTGTAGTCTTCTCTAAGTTCTTTCTTCTCTCCATCTTATTGATTCTCTTTGGACAACAGTTGGGGCACAGTTGTGGACATGGTAGGTAGGTCATCCATCAATGACCACTACTGAATGTAATCTGTTAAAGCAGCCACCTGTGCTTTGAGCTCATCTTTTTAAATCTTATCCTACCTTATCAAGTGTACCACCGTGGCCACTGACTCCTCAAGATGCCCTACCTTCTGTTCCCTGGTGGCGGTCCCCAAGTTGATGGTGGAGATGTTGTAAGTTATCCCTTCCTGGCCGACCACAGACGTGGCTACTTGCATAGCTCGAGACCCATAAGCATCCATCATTACCTTGGATTGGATCTTCAGCTTCTTTTCCGTCTTTGTTATGATTTGAGATTAGGCTAAGATAGCCTCCAGCCTCGCCCTTGGGTCTTTTAGTATAGGGGTCTTTCTTTCGGGCTGCTTTTCCAACCATTCTGGTATGGCAGATTTTCCCTTAGGTGAATCATGGTCACCCTCACCCCTCTTGGTCAAGGCCAAGGTTTCTGCTCTCTTATCTTCTGGGGACTTTTCTTTTTCCTCGGCAGCATCTTCTTCTTCTTCATCGGAGTCTTGGATGAACACAATGTGCTTAATAGGAGGCTTGGCCAATGACTGTTGTAGGGGACTTTCGTTCTTTTCCACTTCCTCCCCTTTCTTTCCATTAACTTGTTTAACCTTGTGTGCATGTTCTTTGAATTGCTTGATCTCGAGGCCCTTGATAGCTTGGGCTTCTCCCTCAGTTTTGTCTTCTTGCTACTGTTCTTCTTCTTCAAGGAGCGGCCTTTCTACCTCTGATTTGGTGTCCTCTTGCTGCCGGGCCAGTTCTTCTTCAAGATCATCATCAAAGGCTTGCATGATTACGTTGCCACCAATGCTATCTTCCTTGTCCCTGCTCTCCGAGGAACCAGTTCCCTCCTCGTAGGCAACCCTGGCAATAATGCGATGTTCATACTCTGGGTGCTCGTGATATTCATCGGCCTCCTCCTCAAAGGGCTTTGAGGCCTCTTGTTCTCGCTCTTCCCACTCCTTGGAAATTAGCATGCTGGCTTCCATGGTAGGCGGCCCTGTCAGAGGCTATGAAGGTTGGGCAGTGGCGAGGACCTGAGCCAAGGTTGCTTGAATTGTAGGATCCATGAGGATCTGGGAGAGCTCATAAGGGATATTCTACATGTGCTTCAAGAAGGCCTCAAGCAAGGTGGGAGCGGGCATTGGTGCAGCCACCGTAGGTAATGGGAGTGACGTAGTGGGTGACATGGCAGTAGAGGAAGGAGGCATTGTTAAGGCGGAAGAAGAGTCAATTACAATCACAGGCTCGGTCGGTGGCGAAGAGGCAAGATGGACAGAGATGTCCACCGCCGATGGGGAAGCGGCGACCATAGCCAGGGAGGTAGGTGGTGTGACAGGTGGGGCAAGAAGAGCCAAGACAAGCTTGATTTGATCAGTAGCTTCTACTTCTTCTTGCGTGAAGAGTTGTTCCATCGTACCCCCTATTTGCTTAAATATTTTGGAGGGTGAGCCCTCTGAATCCTTCCTTGTATAAACCTTGGGGTCAGGAGACTGCTCCGTTTCTGTCTCCTTCCTCTTCTTAGACCTGGTAACTGGGGAAGACTTGGATGTCCCACCCATTGAAATGGTGGTGGTAGTGTCGTCTGTGGCACTTGGCTCACTCTTGAGCCCTTCGTATGTTAGAACCACCCCTTGTTATTTTAATTGGGCCACTCGTTCCTCAACCCACTCCTTGATATGGGCCAAGATTGGATTGGTTATGGTGTCAAGGTCATCGACCTCTTCCTCACCCCAGTCTATTGTTGGTATTGGCAGATTGGCAACTGCAGGGTACCTAGGGTGCATTATGGCGGCCTCATCTTCCTCGACCTAGTCTGGTATGGGGAATGGCTGCACCTTCCTTACAAACTGCGTAGTCATTCACATATAGTGCCTTGCATGTACTTCTTTATCATCCTGGCAATCTCCCCAAAATTCTTCAATGTGGTGGAGATGAGTGAATCCAGGCCCTAGCGCCTTTCTTACGTGACCATGCGGGTCTATCCGTGGGCAAGCAGTGTGTAGGTAGAAATGGTAATCTTTTAGCTCTTTCTCAGAGTTACCAGCACACTAAAAAGTTTGGACCTTATACATGCCTTGGCCGAGAGTCATTGGATAAGAGATCCCTACTATGTGTTTGTTGCTAAAGATCGCCTATATGTGTTGGAGCTGTCAAGAAAGCTCCAGTAAGATGATTCGGTTGTTGGGGTATTGAGGCAACCTGTTTGGTCTTTTGGTGAAGCCTTGGGCACAGATGTATGTGAACTTTGGGTATTGGATGAAGAGAAAGCCATATTGCTTCAATAATGCCCAAGCACTGTGAGAAACCCTCCTTTCAAAATCCCTAGCAATCATTCTGACAATACGGCCGATGAAGGCGTCATTCACTCTGCAATACTCCCCCTTGAAGTTTCTGTACTGGAGCTGGGGGTATCTGTCGTAGACCTTGAGTTTTTTACCCTGCTCCTGATCGGGTGCCACAAATAAACCATTGTATTGCCTCTAGTTCGCCAAGGAGTACACGAGGTATGAAGTCATATAGAATTTGGAGCTTTTCTTCATGTTGAGGAACTGCTCATGAAAGTAGTTGCTAATTGTACCTCCCCAATCGAATGAGGTCTTTGTTGTAACATCATCATTCCCTCGAAGGATCTGCTCGATGAAGTACACCATCCACTCCTAAAAGAAGGCGGCCGTAGGGAGGCCCATCACTCTGCTTAGTATTGTGACCATGTCGTGATAATCTTCGTGGAAGTCACTGCAGAAGAGTTTGTGAGGAACCTTCGCAGCGCTGCCCTGCTTTTCCTTAAGCCAATGCTAATTTATTGACCTTTTACAGCCCACCGGATTATCATCCCATGCTGCCAGAAATTCTTCAATGGTGGGCATTTCCATTTCTTGAAAAGTAGGGATATGGAAGGTCTTTGTGATTCCTTCAGCCGACATGTCGGCAAGAATGTTACCATCCCTGTCGACAATTGTCCTTGTATCTTATTGATATGCTTGCCGACAGGCCATGACGAGCTCCAGGGCTATAAGAGATGGAGGGAAGCCAGTTGCCTTTACTATTCCGCTCTGCCTTATCAGTCTTGCATTCTTGGTCGTTGGATTGAACCTGACCCTTTGCATGAATTCGTCAATATTGACATGGCCGATATTGGTATCTGTGATCTCCTTCCAATCTGTCATGACCTTCAAGTGCAGAGGTTCACACTGAAATTGGTATTTCATTTGGTCCTTGTCTTCCTTTCCTCCAGGAGTTTTTCCTGACTTCTTTCCTTTGTCCTTCTTGACAACTGCCCCAGAAGGTCCCGCACCCGATTCCATATATTCTGCAAGCAAAGGCATAGTCAGTGCAATTGATCATGAAAACATTCATGTTAGCAGTAATCCTAAAGATGAAATCAATTTCAAGTAATCCATCAAACATTACATGATACTTTGTCTCCCGATGTCGCTGGTCTCTAGGTTGAGGGCTTTGTGTCAGTCCGGGCCCGGAAGGCCGGACTTCCCAGGCATGAATGTTGTTTTGGAAAGGAAAATAGGGTAGAGGGCCCCCATTGATTCTCTATGATCGAATTTGATAATTTAAAAGGTTTGCAATAAAGAAGACCAAGATTAAGCACGTGGGTTAAGATCAGATTTCGAATTGGGCTCATTTGGATCGGTTTAGGAGCACACGGAGGTACCAGGTCAGAAAGCCATTAGGAGAGGGCTATCTGGGAACGACAGATCAAAAACAGAATTTCAGAGGCGGAACTCCGAGGTCCGGGGTCTGGCAAATCAAAGGGTGGCTAGGTGCATTCATCATCTGGGACGACAATCGCCAGACAGAAGTCCGGAGCCTCGAGCCCGACAAGGGGGGGGAAGCCACCACTTCATTTTAGCTTCCAATTGGTGTGAGCATCTGCCTCGAAGAAAGGTCTCGAAGACAACCTTGTGTCTCACCGACTAAGCATGTCGGCAGGAGGAGTTGATCTTTGGTGTGAAGTCTCGGTGACTTTCAAATGTCTGGTCGACCGCCAAGACGCGAACTGGGCCCAGCGTTAGTGTTGGCTATCACAGGGGAAGGCAAGTCGGCATAAGGTCTCCGTGGTGAGGTGAGGTCTTGGCGAGAGATGAATGTCTCGCCAACAACCGAGAGCAAGACTGGACCCGGCACAAGGGTTTGCCATTCGATTTCATTTTCAGTCCTGCGGCGGTCAGAAGGGCAGAGCCCAGAGCTCAAAGGGGTGGGCGAGATTTTCCCCTCAGAACGGTGGATGAGGAAAGGACTCCCGGATGGCGGAGCCCAGAAGTCGGATGGACACCGAGCATGGATGACTTGGTTCCACCGTATGCATATTTCATCTGTAGTTTGCTATATTGCCCCATTGAATCAATCAAGTTATGCATTTTTCAAGTTATGTTGTGTCTTATCGAACTCAGTTCATCTCCTCGACTTTCACATACGGGTCCTTGGCAAGAGTTGGGTTATCGGCAATTGTCATGGCGATTTCATTTTGTCACGCCAACCAAAATGTAAGGGATGCATATCGAGGGGAGTCATTGCTATCGTTGTAAGGTCTTGGCGAGAGACCTTCGGTCTCATCGACCTTATGCATGGATTCCCTTTGAATATACTTTTGGTGAGACTATGGTGGGTTCTATTGGCATAAGGTTTGTGGTGTCCCGCCGAATGACATTCGGGTTTTGTTTTAGCCAAGCATGAGTTTGCAGCAAGAGGTCATAACGAAAAGGTCAGGTCTTGCTGAAAAGTAACGATGGCTTTCGGTGTGAGATCTGCTTTCTCTTAGTGAACAAAGGGCTAGCTCGGGGTGGCTTTCGGTGAAACAAGAGCACTCTACATGAGGTTTCCCCGACATCATTATATCTCACCGATATCACGATGAGGTCTCTGTCGGTAAGAAAGCCAAAATGTCCCAGTGAAAGTGAATAGGACAAAACAAAACTACTCGGTGTAGCTTATTTGTTTTGGTGTATAGTCTTGGCGAGGTGCTCGGGGTCTCACCAAACGGAATGATGAAGTCGCCCTGTTGGCATGATAATGGTGTTGTTACAGTGACATGTGAATAAGTGGGTGCCCTCAGTGAAACATTGTATGATCGACATAGGGTCTCCCCGATATCTGAAAGCTATAGTGAAGCGGGTAAAGCAGATTATGCATCTCGATGAGAGTCTTCTTTTGTCTCGGCAACCAGAATTTTCAGTCATTGTAAAGATCCGCCTCAAAGAGAGGTCTCGCCGACATCCAAATGTCCCGCCGACGGAGAACGAGGGGTGGAATCCTAGATACCCGGGTCCGAGAGACCCAAAAGCTATTTGGTCATCTGTTTTGCTAAGTCACCATCGGCAAGGGGAGCGTCCGGGCCCGAGGGTCACGGATGCCCCTGCGAAGAACGACCGCATGGAGATAAAGCTCCGAATTGGTCAAGAGGATGATGCGTTGGTTTACTCAACTTTCGAGGACATGGGTTTTATTCGTTGTGCCATATTTTATCCTTCACATGTTGTTTTGATGGTTGTTATTTAGTTTAACCCCTAGAAATCACAAAAATAATGTTTAGGAGGGCGAACGGAGGACCTACCTCGAACACTCGATGCGGGGAGGTGTGGGATCCACTTACGATCGATGAGATGATGGTGAGAGTGATGAGCGTGAAGGTCTCAAACATGGTGGGCTCCTCCAGCAAGTTCCCTGATCACTCTCTGCAGCTCTGTCAAGTGAAAATGACAGGAATGAACCTTCTATTTATACCCCAATCACCATTAATGGCCTTACTAAATGTAGGTACGGTGGAACAAAGGTTGGTGGATTTAAATTCACCGACAGCGGCGGGAGACCCGGGGTCTGGTGACTAGGAGGGCACAGGATAGCGACCATTTGATAAGTTCCTCTTGAAGATTCACCGGCGACAAAGGGGAGGTTGGGGCCCGAAAGGCGGAACTCCGCCAGAGGTTCACCGTGAGGAACGGCGAAACACTCACGGAACCCCAGGAGAGGAACTCCGGAGTCCCGGGCCCGAAAGGTTGGACAGCCGTCAAGATTTCCATGGATTTTAGCAGAGGGAGAACGGGGGTCCGGACCCCGGGGTCTGGGAGGATGCGAGCCAAGTTCCGCTGGGAACAATGGGTGCAATGGGGAAACCCGAACGGCCGGGCCTGGCAGGGCTCGGGGCCGTTGGCAGGGGAAAACTGCCAAAGAGACTCCACGAGGCACCAGAACATGACAAAATTAAAAGGGGAAGGAATGGTCAACTTATGGTGAGACTTTGAAGCAACATTGACCATCTGGGACACCAAAAATGGGGCACGCAAAATGAGGCGACGACAAAAATGACCCGACAAGGAAAAAGAAAAGAGGGTCCCCATTCCGAATGGGGCATGTGTGCCAAAGGCACAACAATAGCCAAAGCCATGAGCCTATCATTCATGGACCAGAAGCTTAAAATGCATACTAAAGTGCATGATTTGGAAAGCCTCCATAGATTCTTCTAGGGAAATGAGAAACCAACAAAGTTGCATGCAACATTTGAAAGGGACTTTATTGAAGCATTGGAACTAGGTATGTTTAGCCATTATGAAGTACATTACACTAGAGAGGAGATTCAAAGTGTTTTATTTTTACCATATGCCCTTACTGAACCATCTTAGACGCAAAATCCTCATAATTTCCCTTCTTCCTACTTTCATCTCTTAAAAGTTTTGTTAGGGAAACCTTAGACTTGGCTTCTATGAACCATGACAAATTGCCACATTTTTCACTGCATCAAGGCCTAATTCTTTGTCTATACCACTTTGATCTAGCCCTCTGTCTCCCTAAACCTATTTCAGTTGTCAAAATCGAGGAATAGGAAGCCTTTGACCATTTCCCTAATAAACCTTCTCTGGTGGCCTCAGTTGGACCCAAAAGAAAGAATCCCCCTTGTGCCTAGTGGAACCCTTGATGACCCTAACCTAAACACATGGCTAAGAAGAAAAAAGGGGGTGTGGGTCTAGCTTAGTCTAAAGCGGCTACTAGACTTTGTGAATTAAAGAAAACCCCCACTAAAAAGGATAGTAAATCGGCTGTCAAGAACAAACCTGAACAAAAAGGGAAAAAAGGGCACCTCATGCCATGTGGTGGAGCCGAACATGGACACTAAGGAGGGGGACTCTGTTGACAAAGATTCCTATGGGGACACTATTGTTGCTTCAAATTTGGACTTAGGGGTGGAGTAAATCAACATCATATGTTCTAACAGATTGGACAAGAACAAAAAGGAGGCCCCTATTGATGAGATTTCCAATGATTTTGAGTAGGAGGGGGGCAAGGAGGAGAGAAAAATGATACCATTGAAGAAACCAAGGATTATGTTGAAGGGTCGATCCATTTTTTGAAGCTAAATAAAATGATCTATGAAAATTAAACTCAGGAATCCTCTGAACACCTGGCTAGGAATGAGGGTGCAAATAAGGTGGAAATTGAGAAGAGAGATGATCTCAAAGATATGTTGTCTCAAGTTGAAAAATTGGAAAGGAAATTCACTAGGATAATGCGTTTGAGGGTCCAGGTCATCCATAGGTCTACTGTTACTCTGTTTGATGTGTTGTGTGAGGAGGTTGACAAACCGAATGTGGAAGAAGGACCTAACAAAAAATGGGTGGGTGATGGGGCTATGGATCTCCTCTTTAAGGAGTGGGAGGGCTTAGCAAAGTAATGGATTGGGTATATGTTGCTAGGGGGTGGGTTTTCCTTTTGTTGATGGTCTGTTGTTGTTGTAAGCTTTTGGTGTCTATCTGTTGTTTTTGCTGCTGGACTATCTGATGTAGTTTTTTTTTTCTTGATCCTTTTTGGCCCTTCGGGCTCCTGGTGTAAATGGAACTGCACCCTGTAAATGCAGCTTATCTTATCAGTAAACATGTGTATGGAAATGTTTACCTATACATCATGATGCACACTTGATTGTCTTTATTAATTAATTAAAAAAGAGCACTATATTTTGATTTGTAATTAATTAATAAATACACTCAAATATGCATCTTGATGTCTAGATAGATAATATGCATGTGTAGAAGGAGACAAAATTGATACTAGATTTTCTTGCAAAGTATGCAATTAATAAGAGATACACCATCATTATCATTGATTGAAAGTGTGTATGGAACCACATCAATGAGATTTATTTATTTTAAGAGTTCGGCTTGGTACACCAACATTCTCTACACATGAAATTTGTAATTGTATTGATTTTTTTGCATGACTATTCTATCCATATCATTTATCAAAGTGGATTTAGGAAAATATTTCTAGATATTTCATAGATGACTAATAAACCTCTCAAACTTCTTGTTTTTACATCCTTCCCAAGTGTGAAATTAACTTGCAATATTAATAGATTCCACCTATAAATTTCCCATAACTATAAGATGACATGCAAAAATTCTTTCAAGGAATGCATTTGTGAATGTAAGGATACCTCCCTCCTAGCCCAACTAAGACACCATTTTTGTATAGGTGTAATAAATGCAATGGCCCCATTATGATTGTTATTGGCTCCATATCCCTCGAGGTTGGAAATGTACATGACCAATAAATTTGGAGACCTTGTTAGAGAATTTTATGGACATTTTAGGTAAGAAAATATGGGGCAATTTTACTATTTCAAATTATATGTAGAATGATTTCTAGTAAGCTACACTTGAGGGGTAAGTGCAAGAAGTTGGGTTCACTTTTTGACTAAAAAGTGGAAGTGTCTTTCTTAAAAATTAAAAAAAATCATACTTGGAGTAAAAATTTGAAATGTAGTGTTTTGATTCTAGTTTTCAAATATATAATTTATTCTAATATACATAGATGATACAAGTTAATTTTGTATAAGATATACAAAAATCGTCGTTTTAAAGTCATTTTTAGGGATAACATGCACGTGTATAACAAGCATAATTTGACCTAAATTAAAGAAATTTTACTAATTTATTTTGTGGAAAGATGTGTATTATAGTGAATTTTAATGAGGATATTTTTATATTTTTTCCAAATATATATTTTAATTATTTTTATTGGCCCTCATTGCTATTTTTGAAAATCCCTCATGTACGACAAACATAATTTGAGCTAAACTAATCATAAAATGATTATTATTATTTTTATTGTGTAAAGAGTGATGCTTATATTGATGATATATAATTTAAAAAAACTTTAAAAATTAAAGGTTATTAAAAAATATGAATACCTAACATTTCAAATTTATGGATCAATTTCCTCATAAATTAATTAATAAATAGAAAAACAAGTCCAACTTTAAAAATAATTACATATTTGAAAACTAGACATCAACATCTATAATGGTTTTTAATTTTTTCAAAAATTCTAAAGTAAAAGTCATCATCTATATTGCTAAAGTTAGTTTTTCTCTTATTGTTTCCTAGGCATTGTACATGCAGGTCCAAGGCTAGAAGTTGGGTTTCCAAACCTAAAGCAAAAGAAAAACCATGGGTTTCAAATTTCATATTTTATGAAAATTTGTACCCGCTCCAAATGTGTACCCATTCAAAAAAAAGTATTGGAAATATGATGTAAATATAAATGGGTACATGTTTTAAAATAGGTACTAATTTCATACAGGTATAAATTTAGGTTTGAGAGCTCAACATAAATGGGTACTTTTTTTTATGAAATAGGTACTCGTTCTTATCAATATTATTTTCAAGCCTAAAAGTTCCATTAAAATTGGACCCAACTTTTTGCAGTTACCTTGAGATAGTAAAAATGTAACACTATTACTTAAAAAAAGGTTACACTATTGATGAGGGGTCAAGTGACATAGCTAGTGTCTTATCCTTACAAGAGTTGAAGACAATATCATGTTGAGGGAGGTTCTTTGTATCCTCATAATGGGTTGTTTAAAATGCAATCAATAGGATAATTTAGGAGCTATTTGAGAAGCAATTCATCACTCTTAACAAAGGAGTAACAAGCTAGGGAGAATGAGATTATTCAAGGATTTTTGTATATCATACATAACAACTCCCATGGGGGTTATGAGTGAAGTGGCATGAACGATGAGGATGAATATAAGTAGAGTTTTTTGGCCTTGGATATCCTCACCACCCCTCTCTCTATAAGCTATGTAATTTTTATATTTGAATTAATAAAATAGGAGCTACCCACAATGACAACTTGTGAATTATATATATATATATATATAATGCAAATAAGGACATATGAAAGAAAACCAACAAGAATGGATGACAAAAAATCTTACAACACTTCATGCAATCAACATCAAATGGCCAAAGGAAAAATATTTCAAACAATAATCACAATAGTGATATCACTACAGATAGAATTTGAATCAAATGATCAAAACCACTTATTCCTTACCACATACCCCTTATTTGAAGTTAAATGTTAATGTTATGACACAATTTTCTTGCAAAAACCAAAATCAACACAACCATTAATTTAATATACTTATAAGTATAAACCAAATGAAAAATTGATAGTTCAATCAATTGGGCAACCAACATATATTTTGTCAACAATAATCAATGACATCATCACATTTTATTATTCAAAATCAAATCAAGTTTAACAAAATGTAATGAGGGAGGCCAATGACAATAGACATTTTCCTCTATAGAACTCATTAATTTTATTTTAAAAATAGCAATATAAAGTTGTCAATCATATCAATTAAAGTGAAGTTACTCAATACCAACCATATATCTAATCCATTATGATTAGATATCTAGCCTCTTAAGACTATCTATTTAAAGTCTATTTGGATATCCAATGTTACTAGATATTTGCAAATCTTGCATGTCAATCTTGACCAAATATATCTTCCCTAGGTGTCAATACTTGGGTGTTGAGGCTTGGGTGTCAAACATTTTCTACACAACACACATTTCATCATAATTTACCATCAGCTTTTTTGCATTAGCCCAAATACAAAACAAAAAGAGGAATATATTTTTTTCAAAAAAGGTTTCAAATTACAATAACTATAAATATGCATATGGAGATTACAATAACAAATGTAGAGATTCTTTCCTATATGATTCCAATAGGAATACATGATTATGGATAATCTATTCAACATTTTGAAACTCATGATTATAACTTACATGCCATTGATAACTTACAACTTGCTCTTATGCTAACCTCTAGTTTGCCTCCCTTAACACACTTTTAGGAAATTATATAGAATATGGGTAGAAAACTTGTTATGATCACCTAATACATATTCCCAAATAAAACCTATTAAAAAGTTTGAGGCAACTCACCTTCTAACACATTGCTTTATTTTTCTAGTCATTTGATGTCATCTTGTAATACATTTCCTTCCAAAATGGTTGGTGACTTAGAACATTTTTCCACATGTCAATAGGTATGTGCATGAACATCCCTTGTGTTGAGCCAAACTATACACACAAGCTTAGGAATAAAGTCGAACATCCATAATGTGTGTGCTAGGTTGAAAGTCATATATGCAAAGGATTCTATCTAATAAATGGTAAATATACACCTACATACAAACAAAAACATTGGCCACAATCTTTTACAATATTAACCAACACAAGTGTGGCCACATAAACCCAATGCATAGAAATAGATATGCACAAGTTATAAAAATAATATGTATACAAACAAATGAATTACACACTAAACACATTTTTAAGTACAACAAGATTTTATAACCCTTAAGATGTTTCTACATCAATTATCTTCTCATTTAAAAATAATATTAGTTATCTTCTTTGACAACTATAAATTTATTATTGTTAAAAGTTTCTATCATGCTATTCCTTTCTCAATCAATTAACTTTCCTTGTTTTATAAAACACATACATGCTAAATCTATTTTTAAATACGAAAAGATTGCACAACCCTTAAGATTCTTGTACATCAATTATCTCCTCAATTAAATATAAATTTGTTTATAGATTCTTTTACTTCTATCATAATATTCCTTCCCCAATCAATTTTCATTGATTGTTTTTTTTTTATTTACACTGTTAAATAAATATATATCTACAAACATAAGAGCTAAACACCACATTTTACACGAGCAAAGAAAAGTGCAATCATGGATGCTTATCCATATTATTAAGGGAGGTTGAGAACAAGCCTGGAATTTGACAGCCACCCCTACCTGTCACATGAAAATTTTGTGACGGTTTGATGATTTAAATGCCTGTCATTTGACGTTTTATGAAGAACATAAATTGTAAAAACCAATCACCTGGAACACAAATGTTAGTTCAATCCCCAAATTCATCTATCTAAAATTGCATTTAAATACCAATTTCAAACCTACCAAGAAATAATTATATAAAATTAAAAATAATTTAATCCTAAAATTCATCTATCTGAAAACATAAATTATTTGTAAAAACCAATTACCTATAACACAAACATTGGATCTTGAAAAAAATGAAAGCTTCCAATTACCTTAAAAGAAATGTTGTATTTGAAAAAAATGAAAATTCTTGTTTTGTTTCATATGGATATCCTATATATATGAAAAAAAAATGTAAAATTAGAAAAGATTGATAATTAAAATTCTTGTTTTGTTTCATATGGATATTCTATATATATGAAAAAAAAATGTAAAATTAGAAAAGATTGATAATTAGTAATAAATGTAAAAATCTTAGATTTATGTTACAATTAATAAGAAATTTCTAAATTCATATAAAAAATAAATCTTGTTCTAAAAGTTAAAAAACAATCATTTCTATTTTGAAATAAAATTGAATTAATATATTTTTTATAATAAATATTATAAATCTTAAAAAATGATAACTATTAGCAAATTATCAAAATCTTAAATTTATTGTTAAAAATATTTTTAAAATTAGAAATTACCATATTTTATCTTTAAAAGATTCTATTTTGAAAAGATTTTGAATTAATATCTATATATTATAAATCCTATATATTAATATAAAGTAATGATAACTGTTAGTATAAATGCCAAAATCTTAAATTTATTGTACAAAAATATTTTTAAAATTAGAAAGAATTATATTTTATCTTCGAAAAGATTCTAAATTAATTTCTATTTTTATAATAAATATTATATATATATGCATGTAATAATTTTTTACGGTTTGATAATAATTTAAAGTGTCATATTTATGGTTAGATAAAAATATAGCAAGTCAAATTATATGATCTAATAAAATTTTAAGTTGTAATATACGGTCTAAAATGCAAAAAACAGTCACATAGACCATCAAATTCCAGACCTGGTTGAGAATGACATTGCTATTGCTGTCATATCAATCCATTTCTGTGGATAAGACTGCAGTGAACATTTAGTCGTCCACTCACCAGCCAAATTGGAGGATCTAAAACAACTGAAACTGAAAGATCCGCTCCCAACTAAAACATATTTCAAGCCAAAGTGTACCGAATTGCCCAGCTAAGAATTCTCAGAGTTTAATAACAAGAACCCTCTTTCTTAAGGAACCTCCACTCTGCAATCTGCACATACAATGCCCACAGACTATTAAACATATAAATGCTACTGTAAACTACAACAAATATTCAGATATATGGCCATGTATACCTTCCTCAATTTTTCTATAACTAGTATTATTACCCATCTTCATTTCTCCATGGAAAAACACCACAATATGGACTAATTTGAAGGGCCTGTTTAAGCTGTTCCGATTTGAAAGGCTAGTTAAATTGCTCCCTGCATTACAGATACAAGTCTCTGACAATATAAGATAATGACTCAGAAGAGCCTTAAACTGTGTGCATAAATCATCTATGAAGACTAGGGAAAGAAGAAAAGCTCACTGTACCTGTCCTCACAAGACTTGAGCTTGCTGCTGAACCCTTGTTCCACAGGAAGCAATTTAGCCAGTGGTGCTTCCTCTGTACAGAGGGAGCAATTTACCACCCCTTCACCAAATGTTCTTTCTTAATCTGCTCTTATACAATGTCCATTTGAAGATGCCTTGAGCATATCCTAATAGAAGTAGTGATGACAACAGCACTGACATTAGCACCAAAAAATCAAAGGTGTCTATTTTCTTATGGAAAACAGTCTATATTAGAAAGTTTTTAATGACCTATCAATAACAAATTAAATGAAATTAAATGAAATGAAAGTTTTTAATGACATATCAATAATAAATCAAATCAAATGAAAGTTTTCAATAATGTATCAATAACAAATCAAATGAAATGAAAGTTTTTAGTGGCGTTTGCTAGATCAAATAATCCATAGAATCTGAAAATTGAACTGTATAAAAACCAAAAAAATCAATCAACAAACTATAATCAACTTTAACAGAAATTAAAAAATATTTTAATTACAACTCATATATCACAAGAAGAGACAGTTCCTTGTATCACTTTATTTCAATAAAAAAAAACCACAATCAATAACAGATGTTAAAAAATATTTTAATTACAAAGTAGAGATTGTACTAACTCAAGAGAAGACAGTTTCTTGTTTCACTTTGTTTCAATCCACATTCACATCCAATATATATAGACAATGCATGATCTATCAACATGTGGGTTGATATTCATTTCCATGTGTACTCCATGAGGAATATGCCAAGGAGCTTATCCAAGATAATTCATGAATGTACGTAGTTGAGCTTTTTTTTGCTACCTTTGTCTCCTGTAAGACTATCTACTCGTCCTCTAGCCAGTATATGTGTCCTTTAGAAAAAGAAAGCGGCACTAATAAAGTTAGGCAATAAAATGATTACCTCCTCAAGATAATTTTAAATATTGCTCTTAAATTCTTTGATAAATTGCCTCATATCCAAGTTCTTGTTATTTAATCACGACCAAAATCAATGAGTTTATATCAATGAGTTTATAAGATTTTTATTTCAATGTTGTTTTTTAAAGTTAAATTATTAAAAAAGTTTTGGATATTTTGTGTAAAGATTTGGACATCTTTTGATTTAAGTGTTATTATTTATTCAATTATACATTGAATGAATTATTTTTCATAATATTTTAATTATGTTTTGATATATTTAAGAAAAATTAATTTGATTATACTTAATTAGATTGTAAACCATCTATTAACTAAGTGGATTACTAAGATGTAAAATAAACTTTAGAATAAGTAATAAGATTAAACTTTATGATTAATATTTTCTACTATAAGAGGTAATCATATTGTCCATAAGATTTCACTTTGTAAACAATTATGATTTTCATTGAGATATATGAAATCATAAACTGTTAAAGATGTCATCATTTGAAAAAAATTATTGTTGACCATCTTCCTTCATATTACCTTCTTTAAGAAAAAATGTGTTATATGAATATTTAATGTAATTCCTCATTTCTGTATGCGCACAAAAATATCTTAAGTGTATCCATTTAAAGAATAATTTACACCAAAATAAAAATTAAAAAAAAACTTATGCTTATAATTATCCATTTAGCTTGTAAATTTATCTAAATCTCTCACACACAAATAATGATGCATATTCTTTGATCATGGTGAAAATATGTAGATGGATCTCAAACTAGGGAAAAGGTGTTAGTACAATAAATGTGAAAATAAATATTTTTGTGTGAATGTATAGATACAAAGCATGGAGCAAGGACATAATTAGGCTATGTTGATGAAGAAGGTTTACATTCAAACGTCTAAATTTATTTTAATTTCAAATGAAGTAGGTTTGCATAAATGATTGAACAACAACTTAATAAATTAATTTAAAAATTTTAATTCTTGAACATATAAGTTTGATTAGAAATTCAATAGAAATAGTGATTTGGAGTAATCTAAACTTTTACTCAACATAAAAAAATATTGGCCATTATGTTACACATAATGCCTTCTATGAAATAAAAAATAAAGACCACAAATTTTAGTCTATGCCAAAAAGTTATGATCTTTTAAAATTCAACATCATTTCTCAAAAATTAAGAATGTCTTGACAAACACAAACTTTCGTCATGATTACTAAACTTTCACAATAAATCACAATCTTACTCACAGAGGAACACATTTACTCAATGAACCATAAAACTCCATAGAAATTAATAAAATTGTAAAAGAAGATAACTATTATTGATGAGAAATATTTTTTTAACAATGAAATCAAAACGTTTTCCCATGAAACAACTTTTGTTGATCATATAATTTAAACTTGATTAAAAAAAAAGAACATCTTCAATAAGAAATCATTGTTTTTTTAACAAGTTACCATGAACTCCTTTATATACATGACCTAGCTTAGCACTTATGAACCTATTTTGATTACTAAAAATGCAACTTGTTTTTATCCCAAATGATCTCTAATAATCAACAATTCTAAGTACATTTGATTGACTATTAGGAAGATATGATCAAGCCTCCTACTTTATATTATTCTACCTTTAATTGATGTTCATTCACCTACACTCTAAATTCCAAGATGGATCTCCCCCATTCCTAGGAATCAAATAGTACTTCTAGATTCCTTGTTTAGAATTTGACACTTTGTAGCTTGTTTGAAACCTTACCTCGTCTCATATAAAACTATTTGATCTTGTTGGCATTTTTATTACATAGTGACATTAATTTAAATGTAGCCTTACACACCCTTTTCAAAAAAAATCATTAGCACACTCAACATTGCTCACAACATGCAACATAGTACTCATGGATCTACACATAATATTGGTTTATCGTCTCTATGCACAATTCTAATGTGCAACCTCATAGTATACTACTTACATGCATAGTTATAATCAATTTTCAAATAATATGGACTCATGTCTCCCTTTCTAGACTGAAGAGAATTTATTCCAAATAAACTAGACTTGTTTCTATACATAATTATAATTAATTTGGACTTATTCTCCACAATTTAGACTCAAAATAACATTTTTAAAATTAAAATATTAACAATCTATACTATACATTTTATGACATGAACTTTATTCTAAAGAATCTACTCACAACTTGCATATTATGGTATTGCTAGATAGGGTGGTAGGGGTTGAAATGAATGGAAAATGGGAAGTAGTAAGCTTGTATAGGGGACAAAGCAATTTCTGTATGTTTTTTGGGCATCTAGGTTGATCAAGTCTCTTATGTCTCTTCATCTTTATAGTTGATATACTCTATGTAATTATCTATTATAGTCTATTAATATAATTACAGTCATCCTGCCTTTTGCTAAAAAAAAACACTTGCATATTATTGTTAACATTGATTTATTCCATAGAATCTAGACTTGGAAGAATATTTTTTAAATAAGAAATAACCTATATTTTTCTATTAATATTAGGAAGTACATGGAATACAATTTTCTAAAAATAGGAAGTTGCATTTACTTTTAATAAAAAAATTACTATTCATAGTATTGATTGGTGTTTACTTAAGTTGAGAAAATAACTAAATATGTAAGTTTCTTCAATCTAAATAACATATTCCTCCATATTATACACTTCATGCCCTATTCTTTTGGTCATTGTTTGCTATTAACCACGTCAAAGCTTCCTATGCATGAACATTCAATTTTTCCTTTGCATTTGACTTAGTCTTTGGTAGTTTACTTAACACATTGGTTGGCATTGGATACTATGTGCTTTACACAGTGTTGCCCATATTTCATAATACTCAACACTTTAAATGCTTTAAACATTACTTATATTTATGTGTTGTTTCAACTTAGCACTATTCCCTTTATCTAAATGTTGTGTGCAATACTTAGCATATGCTATGCACTTGATAAATAATTCAATGCTATAGAAATCATTATCATCTATAATTAATACATATATATAATATATATGTATATATATATATACACATAAAGTAATATGTTTATATGTATATATGTATATATATCAATTCACAAGTTTATAAAATACATTATTCGATATACAAATACACATTCACATATTCTCATATTTCACATATTGATGCATGCATAAGTATACATATATATACATATGTATATATATTAATATATGGACGTATCCTTTTCGTCAATACATACACATATATATGTATATACTCATATATATCGCGGGCCTAGATATTTAAACACATTTATTCACAGTCATATCAATCAACATATTACATGGAATGTATATATATGCATATTTATATGTCACCTTGTCCGATCGATATTCCCATGCATATGGGTAATCCATTCATGAGCATGCATAGATACGTCTATCTACATATACTCATGCATGTATTTACTCATGTGTATGAGTTTATCATTCACACACACACATATATTATGTATATATCCCATCGATTAAATATAAACACATAAAGAAGAACTCACACATTTCAAAGAGACTTAATGCTTAAACGCCTAAGCAAGAACATTCACAAGTAAAAACACAAGCAAGACTAAGGGTAACTTACTATTTCCCAAACTATTATCCTGACTTGACCAAACTAGAAGTGTGTGTGTGAAATCTCAGTTTAGGGTCTTTATCAAAGGTTACTAGACCAAGTTCTTCTCCCTAAGTGATACTTCCCCTCTCATCAGGAGGCTTGATACTATTCTTGCATCCAACTTTACACTTTGCAATAGTAGTTAGCCGTAAACAACACATTCACTTGCATCATATATTTTCATAATCAAAACATTTCATAGCATCAAATTAAATCAACATTTATTCTTCATATTTCTGAAACATTGTAAAGCATAAATACACTCATCTAAAGCATTTTTACCCAACTAGGTAAAATTAAATAAGTAGTAACACAACAGGGTGTAATAGTACTTGCTCCAAATGCGTACCCATTCTAAAAAAGGAGTGAAAATATGATGTAAATATAAGTGGGTACCTATTTTAAAATAGGTACTCATTTCATACGGGTATAAATTTAGGTTCGAGAGACCAATCACAAGCAAGTACCTATTTTTTATGAAATAAGTACTCATTTCTGTTAATAATTTTTTCAAGCCCAACAATTCCACTAAAAGTGGACCTAATTTTTTGCACTTACCTTGGGATAGTAAAAAGATTACATTGTTGATGAGGGGTCAAGTGACATAGCTAGTTTCTTCTCCTTACATGATCTGAAAGATAGTATCATGTTGAGGGGGTTCTTTGTATTTTTAGAATGGTTCATTTAAAATACAGTAATCAATAGAATTTTAGGAGCTATTTGAGTAGCAATTTTTCATTCTTAGTAGAGGAGTAGTAGGCTAGGTAAAATGAGATTATTCAAGGCTTTTTGTATATCATACATAACAACTTCCATGGGGGTTATGAGTGAAGCGAGATGAACAACGAGGATGAATACAAGTAGAGGAGTTTGGCCTTGGATATCCTCACCACCTCTCTCTCTATAAGATATGTAGTTTTTATTTTTAATTAATAAAATAGGAGCTACCTCCTAGTGACAACTTGTGAATCTTTTATATATATAATGCAAATAAGGACATATCAAGGAAAAATCAACAAGAATGGATGATAGAAATTTTTACAACACTTCATGCAATCAACATCAAATGACCAAAGGAAAGTACTTCAAACAATAATCACAATAGTGATATCACAACAGATAGAATTCGACTCAAATGATCAAAACCACATATTCCTTACCACATGCCCCTTCTTTGAAGCAAAATGTTTATGTTATGACATAATTTTTTTGAAAAAACCAAAATCAACACAACCATTAATTCTATATACTTATAATTATAAACCAAATGAAAAATGATAACAATCAATTAGGAAACCAAACATATATGTTCTCAATAGTAATCAATGACCATCATATTTCATTATTCAAAATTGAATCAAGTTTATCAAAACGCGTTGAGGGAGGCCCATGACAAGTAGACATTTTCCTCTATGTAACTCATTTTAAAAAAAAAAAAATAGCAATATAAAGTTGTCAATCATATCAATTAAAGTGAAGTTACTCAATACCAACCATATATATAATCCACTATGACTAGATATCTAGCTTCTTGAGACTATCTATTTAAAGTCTATTTGGATATCTAATGTTACTAGATATTTGCAAAGCGTGCATGTCAATATTGACCTAATATATCTTCCCAACGTGTCAATCCTTGGGTGTCAAACATTTTTTGTACACAAACACATTTGATCATAATTGACCATCAACTTCTTTGCATTAGCCCAAATACAAAACAAAATATTTGGAGGAAGAGGAATATAGATTTTTCAAAAAGGTTTCATATTACAATAACTATCCATGCACATATGGAGACTACAATAACAAATATAGAGATTCTTTTCTATATGATTCCAATAGGAATACATGATTATGGATAATCTATTTAACATTTTGAAACTCATGATTACAACTTACTAGCCATTGATAATCATCATCAAACCATTCGTGCCACTTCTTTGTTAGCTTGATTAATTAACTTCACATCTCACAAATTGCTCCTATGCTAACCTCTAGTTTTCCTCCCTTAACATACTTTTAGGCAACTATATAGAATCTAGAAAACTTGTTATGATCACTTAATACATATTCCCAGATATAACCTAGATTATATTTCATCTAAGGCAATGATTCATCTTCTAACACATTGCTTCATTTATCTAATCATTTGATATCATCTTGAAATACATTTCCTTCAAAATTGGTTGGTGGCTTACTACATTTTTCCACATGTCAAGAGGTATGTGCATGAACATCCCTTGCGTTGAGCCAAACTATACACACAAGCTTAGGAATAAAGTGCATCATCCATAAAGTGTGTGCTAGGTTGAAATTCATATATGTAGAGGCTCCTATCTAAAACATGGGAAATATACACCTGTACATACAAACAAGAGCTTTCACCAAAATCATTTACAATCTAAACTAACACAAGTATGGCCTCATAAATCCAATGCATAGAAATAGATATACACAAATTTTAAAAATAATATGTACACAAATAAATGACTTACACACTAAACATATTTTTAAGTACAGCAAGATTGCATGACCCATGAGATGTTCGTACATCAATTATCTTCTAACCTTAAAATAAAACTATTACTATAAATTTATTATTGCTAAAAGTTTATATTCATGTCATTCCTTTCTCAATGAATTAACTTTCATTATTAAAATATTTTTAAGTATGACAAGATTGCACAACCCCTAAAATGTTTGTACTTCCGTTATCTCCTCAATTAAAAAATATATATATTTATCTTCTTTTGCAAATATTATTGCTGAAACTTTATCTCATACTATTCCTTCCTCAGTCAATTAACATTCATCGTTTTTTTTAATTATTTACACTGTTAAATAAACATATATCTACAGATATAAGAGGTAAACACCACATTATACACGAGCAAAGCAAAGTGCAATGGATGCCTATCCATATTATTAAGGAAGGTTGAGTCAAATGACATTGCCATATCAATCCATTTCTGTGGATAAGCATCATCTTGGCCATAGTACATTCACTGCAGTGAACATTTAGTCGTCCACTCACTAACTAAATTGGAGGATCTAAAAGAAATGGAACTGAAAGATCCTCTCCCAACTATAACATATTTCAAGCCAAAGTGTACCGAATTGCCCAGCTAAGAATTCTCAGAGTTTAACACCAAGAACCCTCTTTGTTATGGAACCTCCACTCTGCAATCTGCACATACAATGCCCACAGACTATTAAACATATAAATGCAACTGTAAACTGCAACAAATGTTCAGATATATGGCCAATGGCCATGTATACCTTCCTCAATCTATATATATATATATAAGTAGTATTATTACCCACCTTCATTTCTCCATTTAAAAACACCACAGTATGGACTAATTTGGAGGGCTGAAAATAAACAGGTGCAACATTGTTTAAGCTGTTCCGATTTGAAAGGCTAGTTAAATTGCTCCCTGCATTACAGATACAAGTCTCTGTCAGACTTTGTCTGACAATAGAACCATGCTATGAAATATGAATATAAGATAATGCCTCCGAAGAGCCTTAAACTGTGTGCATAAATCATCTAGGAAGACTAGGGAAAGAAGAAAAGCTCACAAGTATACTTAGAAAACATGATAGATTTGAGCGTGCTGCTAAACCCATATGGTCTTTCATTCAAATATATGCATTTATCCTTGTCCAGAGGAAGCAATTTAGCCAGTAGTGCTTCCTCTGTACAGAGGGAGCAATTTACCAGCCCTTCATCGAATGTTCTTTCTTAATCTGCTCTTATACAATGTCCATTTGAAGATGCCTTGAGCATATCCTAATAGAAGTAGTGATGACAACAGCACTGACACTAGAAAAAAAAAATGTATTTTCTTATGGAAATCAGTCTATATCAATAACCAATCAAATGAAATCAAAGTTTTTTGATGACTTTGCGAGATCAAATAATCTATGAGATCTGAGAATTGAACTGTATAAAAACCAATAAAAAAAAAATCAATCAACAAACTACAATCAACTTTAACAGAGATTAAAAAATATTTTAATTAGAAAGTAGAGATGGTACAACCTTGTTTCACTCAACAAACCACAATCAACTTTAATAAAGATTAAAAAGTATTTTAATTACAAAGTGGATACAAGACAGTTCCTTGTTTCACTTTGTTTCAATCCATATTCACATCAAATATATATCAAATTTTAATTGCGGATCACTGCAATAGGTAGACAATGCATGATCTACCAACTTGTGACGATGGATACAGTGATTGAGTCATGTGGGTTATCCCCTAATTTTAATCATGACTAGTGTCCTCCATGAGGAATATGCCAAGGAACTTATCCAAGATAATTCATGAATGTAGGTATTTGTCTACCCTTCTTTTTTAATTTTCAATGGATTACTTGAGCTCTCTTGTTGAGTTGGAATGATCAGCCCTAATGTTTTGCTACCTTTGTCTCATGTAAGTATATGTGTCATTGTGAATGTTTAGGGCACTAGTAAAGTTAGGCCATAAAATGATTACCTCCTCAAGATAATTTTAAATATTGTTCTTAAATTCTTTGATGAATTGCTAGCTAGATATCAAGTTCTTGTTATTTAATCATGACCAAAATCAGTGAGTTTATTATAAGATTTTTATTTCAATTTTCTTTTTTAAAGTTAAATTATTTAAAAAGCTTTGAATATTTTATCTAAATTTTTTGACATGTTTTCATATTAATTAAGTATGATTTAAGTGTTATTATTTATTCAATTATATACTAAATGAATTATATTCACAATATTTTAATTATATTTCAATATGTTTAAGGAATTTCAATATGATTATACTTAATTAGATTGTAAACTACCTTTTAACTAAGTGTGTTACTAAGATGAAAAACAAATTTTAGAATAAGTAATACGATTAAACTTTATGGTTAATCTTTTTTAGTATATAAGACAATCATATTCTCCCTAAGAATTTACTTTGTAAACAATTATGATTTTCATTGAGATATACGAAATCATAAATTGTTAAGATGTCATCATTTGACAAAAAATATTGTTGACCATCTTCCTTCATATTACCTTCTTTAAGAAAAATTGTGTTATATGAATATTTAATGCAATTCCTCATTAGTGTATGTGTACAAAAAACTTTTAAGTATATCCATTTAAAGAATAATTTACACCAAAAAAATTATTATACTTATAATTATCCACTTAGCTTGTAAATTTATCTAGTAATCTCACAAATAATGATGCCTATTCTTTGATCATGGTGAAAATATGTAGATGGATCTCAAACTAGGGAAAAGGTGTTAGTGCAATATATGAAAATAAATATTTTTGTGTAAATATATAGTAAAGCATGGAGCAAGGACATAATTAGATTATGTTGATGAAGAAGGTTTACATTCAAACATCTAAATTTATTTAAATTTCAAAAGAAGTAATGATTGAACAACAACCTAATAAATTAATTTAAAATTTTTAATTCTTGAACATATAAGATTGATTGGAAATTGAATAGAAACGGTGATTTGGAGTAATCTAAACTTTTACTCAAGATAAAAAAAATATTGGCCAGTGTGTTACACATAATGCCTCCTTTGAAATAAAAAATAAAGAACACAAATTTCGGTCTATGCCAAAAAGTATGATCTTTTAAAATTCAACATCTTTGCTGAAAAATTAAGAATTTCTTGACAAACAAAAACTTTCTTCATGATTAATAAAATTTCACAATAAATCACAACCTTACTTGTAGAGGAACACATTTACTCAATGAACCATAAAACTCCATAGAAATTTAAAAATTTATAAAAAAAAAAGTATAAAATTGTAAAAGAAAATAACTATTGTTAATGAAAAACATATTTTAACAATGAAATCAAAACATTTTCCCATGAAACAACCTTTGTTGATTATATAATTTAAACTTTATTAAAAAAAAAAACATCTTAAATAAGAAATCACTTTTTTTCAATAAATTACCATGAACTCCTTTATATACATGACCTAGCTTAGCATTTATGAACCTATTTTCATTACTATATATGCAACTTGTTTTTCATCACAAATGATCTCTAATAGTCAACAATTGTAAGTACATTTGATTGAATATTAAGAAGATACGATCAAGCTTCCTACTATATATTGTTCTCCCTTTAATTGATGTTCATTCATCTACACTCTAAATTCCAAGATGGATCTCCCCCATTCCTAGGAATCAAGTAGTACTTCTAGATTCCTTGTTTAGAATTTGGCACTCTGTAGTTTGTTTGAAACCTTACCTCATCTTATATAAAATTATATGATCTTTTTGGCCTTGTTATTACTTAATGACATTGATTTGAATGTAGCCTTACACACCCTTTTCAAAAAAATCATTATCACACTCAACATTGCTCACAACATGCAACATAGTGTACTCATGGATCTACACATAATATTGGTTTATTGTCTCTATGCACAATTCTAATGTGCAACCTCATAGTACTACTTAACTGCATAATGATAATCAATTTTCAATAATATGGACTCATGGCTCCCTTTGTAGACTGAAGAGAATTTAATCCAAAAAAACTAGACTTGTTTCTATACATATTTCTAATTAATTTGGACTTATTCTCCACAATTTAGACTCAATAACATTTTTTAAATTTAAATATTAACTATTTATACTATAAATTTTATGACATGAATTGTATTCTAAAGAATTTACTTATAACTTACATATTATTGTTAACATTGCTTTATTCCAAAGAATCTAGACTTGAAAGAATATTTTTTAAATAAGAAATAACCTATATTTTTTGTATTGATATTAAGAAATACATGGAATACAATTTTCTAAAAATAGAAAGTTGCATTTACATTTAATAAAAAAATACTATTTGTAGTATTGATTGATGTTTACTTATGTAGAGAAAATACCTAAATATGTAAGTTTCTTCAATCTAAACAACACATTCCTCCATCTAAATTTTAAATTAAATCACATTTATTTTATAAAAATTCTATATTTTCATTTTCCATTTATTATTCCAACTATAAGTCTAAATCCTATTATATCATTATTGATTTATTTTTTAACCAAAAAAAATTGCAAAAGTTCATTATTATCTCATTTCTCTAACAAGATATTAACACGGCAACCACATGGTTTTTATCAATGATTCAAATTGCTAATGTATTTTCCACTCCATTTTCTAAAACTTAACACTTTTGAAAGTATTTATTTTCTTATAGCTGTAACAAATTTTTAAATGTGAGATGTGTTGCTTCATCAAGCTTGGAGTGCATGTACACCATTCTATATAATATTTATGGCATATGATTTGTGCAAGAATATTTTTTTAAGGGCCATCTAAAAGATAGTATATTGCATTTAATTTTTTATTTTATTATAATGTCATGTTTTGTGAGTTTCAAAATACAAATTGGTGATCCGAGAAAGGTATGCACTCTTTAGTGGAGGCATGTTTCTAATGTTTCTTATGAGCATTCAAGGAAACAAAATGAATATCTATTTTTTCAGTAATAAGATTCTATTTGTTTGTGTGGGAAGTTATTGTATGTTTATCTCATTCATTAGGAAGGAAATTATTGCTATGCTATTTTCTATAAAGCTTTAGCTTATTAATTTTGACATGCATGAATTATCACTAAATAGGGCTATTGAAGGATAGAGGATATAATTTTTTGTTCATTTCATTGTATTAGGTGTGTTGTGTTCTTTGTTACTTTGGAGTGTGGATCACACGAAGAAAAAATAAATTAGAAGGGATCCACATTGAAAGGGGGTTATTTCCAACTAGTGTCTTCATTCAATTTTTTAATCAAAAGTTAGATGAATCTCAAGTAAGTGTAAAATAAATTCTAGTCAAAAAAGAACTTGATGTCAAACGTCACCTAGACTAAAGG
Organism: Sequoia sempervirens; assembly: GCA_007258455.2. Classification (NCBI taxonomy): domain Eukaryota; kingdom Viridiplantae; phylum Streptophyta; class Pinopsida; order Cupressales; family Cupressaceae; genus Sequoia; species Sequoia sempervirens. The sequence continues at coordinate 106,021,733 of VDFB02000003.1, forward strand.
AGATGATTCATCATATATTCATGGTGAAACTAGCATAGGGAGTCCCAAATGAGGCAATTAGGGTGCAACTTCTATATTTAATCTTATTATAGAAATTTGATATAATATTAATTGTGGTGATAGGAGTAGGGTCTAGAGTTGAGAATCAAAGTGAAACTGATGAGAGATATGTGAAGGATAAATCAATTATGGCTCCTATAAAAAAGAAGATAGAGGGTCTAATGATGGAGGTGTCTATATTGAACAACTATAGTCATGATATCTACTAGGTTATGCATGGCTTATATGATTTTTATAATAATAATTTAAAGATAATGAGTAATCATAAATCTCTCGTGTTCTATGAAAATATCCACATTATGCCAAGTGTCATATGGAACTTATTTGATTCACTATTAAGTCCAATGATGGAAATCCTCTATTTATGTCTAGAGTAAATATAATTAAAGAGGACGTGGAGCTAGTGAACCCTACTCATCAAGCACGTCATTGAGGTTTTAACTAAAAATGAAATTAAATAGGGTTTATACGTCAATGTGATGATATATAGAGTATTAGTGTTATGTTTTGGTATTATAATTTTTGAGTGTTATTATTTTACGTTTAATTTTTTATTAGACATGGATGTACAATAAGGTGTGTGTGGGTGTAGTGAGGTTTTTGTGTATCATGTATGATGTAGGAGCTAAAACTTGTGGAGATCACAACTATTGATCCAAGAATCTATTTGAGAACATCTTTTTTCAAATTAAAGATCTTAAAGAGATCCACATCATCATAATCATCCATACTAGTTACAGTCTAATTTAACATTATTGGAGCCAAATTCAACCATTTAAGGCCTAAAAATAACAAGTAATGGTTTTTTTAGAATTTTTTAAAATTAATAATTTAGTGTCTGACTATGATATTGAGTTGCAAGTCACTCTCAATACTCTTTTTTGTAGGGGTTATGAGATATTTTTTAGTCCCATCCATACTTATATCTAAAATTAATAAAATATCTTTCTTTTAAATTGGATGTTTTATATATATATTAAGAATCGTTAACAAAAAAGAGATTACAATATGATGAGCTATCACTCCATCAACATAGTATCAAAAATAAACCAAAGTTATGGAATACTACTAATCCAATATAAAAGGGATAGTCTTTGATTTTTACATCACACCAAACAAAAAAATACCACAAAAACAATATTACTCCAAGGAAAATCTTTGGGTGTTGCTAGATTCATGTTGATCCATGATCAAAGGTTCCAATTAGATTTTTAGTCATATCATCATAATCCAAATCTTTCACAACCAACTCATATATGGGTGTAGTAGTTGGAACCTTTTTTTTTTTTTTTCTCTGGTATTTGAATCTCATGGGATTCTAAATACTCATTCAAGATAGCCAAATCCTCCTTATTTGAATTATCTCTCCCTCTAGGAGAAAAATGAGCCCTTCTAATATCTTCTTTGTAGACAATCACTAGGACTTCATTAAGAATTATCATGAATCTGTCCTTGGGGATCTCCATGATCATTCTAACCTACAAAATGATATTCAGAAAGGTGAGTTTATTGTGAAAAATAGTAAAGAACCTTCTTTTTCCTTGGAAAACCTTCTTGTTCCTTCTTTTCTAGATAAGCCAAAGAATCTCATTAGTAAGAATAAGCCAAAAATTATCAATAGAAAAGACATTCACATAACCACATATAATTTCATACCAAGTGAAACCTTTCCTATTATCCCACCCCAATTGGTTACCAAAAGATAAGGACCAAAGAGAAAAGGAAAATTTACACCAAAAAATGGTGTTCAATAGTCTCAATTTTATCACACATTGAACATATCTTAGAAAAAATACCAATTGACTCAAGCTCAAAATTCACAACTAATTTTTTAATCAAAAGGAGTCACCTAAAACAATCATTTTTAGGTTCAACATAAGGATACCAAATAAAATTTCATCTACTAAAGATTTATCTACACTCAAATCAATCTAGGTTCCATCTCAAGTTAATCCAATTAATAATTTCCCTAGTATTTTTAGCATTAAATAAATTCTCTTAGCAGAGATCTAGTCAAACTTTGAGTCATTTTTCCAAGTTATTTTATTTAAAAAATCATCATTTCCTTGTAACCTAATAGGAAAATTCCCAATACTTAGAGCTTTACATAAAATAATATATGTTCCCTTTTGCATATCAGGAATGCCAAAATCACTTTTAATCATTTCCTAGGACTTCAAAAACTATCCTAAAAAATATTTTGAAAGGTTAAGATTCTTTTAGAATCACAAGCAAGAGAAAAACACCCTTGATTGAGATCCAAGGGCTTATCAGTTCATTCTAGGTTCAACCAAATCAGTCTAGAACCAATAACACAACTTTCCTTCTCCAAAATTGCATCACAATCATTAATTAGGTCCTTCACTTTCATCCAAGCCTTCCAAATATTGTTAAACACAAGAGAACCAAAGTCTTTAACATTGAAATTTCCAAAGAGAAGATCTTGCACACAGAAATTGGACCATATCTTACCTTTCTTTGGTTTGGAAAGGTTAATGTTATTTATTATTAACACCTTCTAGGGTTCAAAATCACCTAAAGCCTTAATAATCCATTTTAAAACTAGAGAAATGCCTTGGATCCTAAGGTATTTCAACCCCAGACCACCAAGAATTTTTTGTAGACAACACCACAACCATTTAACCACATGCCTTTTTTGTTACCCTTTCCATCTAACCAAAGGAATTTTCTAAGAATCTTCTAGATGTTGACAATTTTCAAATAACTAGGAAAAATAATAAATAGAATGAGAATAAATCACTTTTTGAGTTACATGCAATCTCCTAACAAGAGATAATAAATGGGTTTACCACTTTTTATGTTATTTCTCAATATTTTTAAAAAACCAATCCCACATATATTTTGGAGAATTAGAGATGATAAAAAAGATTCCCAAATATTTTAACAATTGAATTTTGTCCCCCCATTTCCACCCTCTACTCCTAATCCACTTTGACAGGGAACTATCTAAACTTAGAATAGTAGATTTATAGTTGGACACATTGACACCAAAGGCTTCTTAAAATATATCAAGCCTATTCATCATACATTATCAAAATTAAATTCATTCATATCAACAAACAAGACTCTATCATCAAAAAAATGAGCATTAATTAGTTTCTCATTATTAGGGAGACATATTCCATGTATAGGTGGCTTGATCAAACTAGTTCTTAGGACATAATGAAGTGCCTATGTAACAATCACAAACAAAAATGAAGCAATAGGAAAAACTTATCTAATTGATCTTTGTAGACTAATAGAGTAGTCAATTTTCCATTTATATCCACTTGAGTAGAGGTATTATTGAAGGGAATATTTATCCATCTAATGAATTTGGGAGGAAACCTGAAAGATCTTAGCATATTGAGCACCAAGACCCACTCAATTCTATCATAAGTCTTTTCAAAAATATAACAATACCATGCTCACATTTTTACCTCTATGTTTTCCCAATACATACCTTCACAATTGGTGATCAGATTCTTCAATATATATCTCTTGATAATAAATCTAGTTTGGGTAATAGAGATCACCTTCTTTAAAATTCTAGTGAGTCTAAACTTGCAAGGATTTTAGCAAGAATTTTATTGGAGACATGTAAGAGCACAATAGGTCTCCAATTTTTAATGAGACTTTTGTCCCCATCCTTAGGAATCAAATTAATGATTCCTCTATTGATTTCCTTTCCCAAGGGTTCTTTTTAAAGGGCTTCAAGGTACACTACTAACAATTCCTCACTAATCCAGTCTACACCGGCTTTGTAGAACTCGATCGAGAGAACATCAATGCTTGGGGACTTACAATAATTGAAGGATAGAATGGTTTTAGAAATTTCATCTTTGGAAAAGTCTCTATCAAGAAAAATTGCATCCTCCTCACCAATATTCTTAGGGATAGCTCTCTGAAAAATATCAGGCCTCCCTTGTTTTACCGTTACCTTTAATGACAAAATAATTTGATAGTGTGTAAGGGGGAAATCTACAAGTATAAATGAGATCAAAATAGTGAATAGAAACTAATCTAATCCAAAATAATGATCTAGATCTATGACCATTACTCATGAAATGAAGCTAAACTTTTAAGGAAATCAAGAACTTAATTGAAAAAAAAAATGACAATGAAATCAAAAACAAATAGCATTACCATCCTATGTCAGAGTGTGTTCATGGAGATGTTGTTGCTCGTATCAATGTGAAGCCTCCATTGTTGCATGAGAGAGCTTGAAGAGCATGTGTGTGTTGTTGATCGAAGACGTTGGTTGAAGCTTTATCAATGTTGATTGGGCATTACTTCATTGTATGAATGATGTTGATTCTCTGATCCTTTTTGTGAAGAAAGACGTTTGTTATATAGAAATTATGATTTGAAATGGACGATCAGGATTGCAGAGTAGAATATATTGATCGACAATCGAAAGATGTTGAGAGGATTTATATGGGAATAATCTATGCAAATTGATTGCATGATTAGTGTGATTGAAGAAATAGATTGAATAATTTGTGGGATTGAGAAATAGATTGATTAGTCAAGAAATAGATTGATCAATCAGGAAATAGATTGAGCAATCAGTGATTCATAATTTGCTCAATCAGGAAAGTGGTTGAGAATGATTAATTAATTGATTTAATTAATCAATTCTTTTTGGAGTTGAACATGAAAATCAAGTTTGACTTTTGTAAACAAAGTTGCATTAGTTTGATTTTATTTTTGATGTTGTTTTGAATAGTTTATTCAAATTATTCAAATTTGGAGGGAAAGTGAGTTAATTAAATTATTATGATTTAATTATTTAATCGACTTAGGAGAATAAAGTGAATTAATGACATAATTAAGTAATTGACGTTATTTAATTAATCAGGTGGAATAACGTTGGATTAGGACTTTATTAAATAAATGAAATTTATTTGATTGGTCGAAATTGATGAAAAAGTGAATGAATTAAATAATGTTGTATTATTCAATTAATAGTAGAAATTAGGGTTTTTGATGCTTTTGATGTGAAATTTAGTGATATTCAATAATAAAGATTTTGATGATGCGAAAATGTTGTTTAGTATGTGTGATAGGTGTTAGGTCAATTTTACATGTCTACATTTTTCCCCTCTTTGAGATAAAGTATTGGTTGCTTTGTTTCAAAGATTTGATGTTAAAACCAAGTTTTGAAAAAATTTCTATGCCCCAATAGTTAATGGAATGATGGTAGGAATTTGGGTTGTCCCCTCGAGAGATTGGCCAAAAAAGTCAATCTAGAGGTCATGCTCATGACACTATTCTATTTCAGTTCCGATGTGTAGAGGACAAAAAATTAAGTCTATAGGCCTTTTGTTGCTCATTCAAATGTTCTTGGGAGCTCCTAATTTTACCCTAGGAAGGTTTTCTAAGTAAAAATTAGGCTTTTAGGGGGTTTAAATGGGTAATTAAGGTTCTAATTTCCTCATTTTCACTTTGAGCCTATAGTGATTTCTTGTCTCTAGTTTTCTCATTTGTTTAGTTGTCGAGGAGCAATGCCAAGGATTCGGGGTGCCCCACATCATACAAACTCGGTTCGAGAGTTTGGACAGCTCGCAGGCGTTAGTGTCCTAATATGTACCCTCTCAATTTTTGCTTTCATCTTTCCATGTTTCCATAATTAATGCTTTACGTGAAACTAGTCAAAAGCACAAATTTTGAGATTTTGGTGCTATTGCATCGGTTTGGGTGCTTTTGTCATTTTGAAATGGGTGCTTCTGCTATTTTTCTGTGCACTTGCTCTATTTTGGCACCTTTGACCTAATTTTGTGCTTTTGATTTTAGTACTTTCTCTCTTTTGGCACTTTTGACTTCCTTTTGTGCTTTTTCTAAAATTTCATCGCTTTTGATAGAAGTTTTTCGCTTTTGACTTTTTTTAACCCTAAGTCTATTTGTTCATTGTTTTTAGGTTCATTTTGTATTTGATATTGAATCCTTAACATTGTGGGTTGAATGATTGTAGGTGGTCCTTAATCCACTCTAGTCGAGGGAGAGATGACCATAGGATCTATTTGACTTGATCGTTGGGTTTCATGAGCTAGAGCGATATTTCCTAGATGTTTTCAGGTTGTGGTATATTTGTTACATGCCCACTATCTAATGTCATAGTGTGATGATAACTACGCTCATGAAGAGGTGGCACTCAGAGACCTCTTTATTTCATTTACCTAGAGGGGAGGCCACAATTACTCTTGAGTATGTGTGGAGGATTCTCTACATACCCATTCATGGTGAGCTCATCACATACTCCGTTTGATGGGGCACCCATGCTATGTGCCACATTCTTGGTGTGAGATGTTTGGAAGTTTGACAATCAGAGATAGTTTTAGCAGATTTTATTGGCAGTGTTGATCCTGTTTCACTTGTTCTCTATGATTTGGTTTTAGGGCTCATTATTCCTGATAGGTGGGGCTAGAAGTTTATTGTGGGATGGGGTATATGCATCGAGTAGATGTTCAAGCATGGGACTAGATATGCATGGGTTCCATGTCTTCTTTCCCACCTATACAAAGATATGCATGAGGTTGCATATCATGGTGGGAAATCTATTTCTACCAGTGTCACTCTTCTCCATGTATGGGCCTAGGAGCATATCTCAGTCATATGGCCTAATGGTATATTATATCGTACTACTGAGGATCCATACTCTTATCGCTATGGAGAATTTTTACAGTATACATTGACTAGGAAACTTTCCTACTAGCATCATGTATTTGATGACATGTCAGGCTTTGTATGGAGACGGTATATGGACTGTGAGGCATGGCCTGATGATCAAGAGCATTTGGTGTACTGCAAATAGACTAGGTGGTTGATCTATCGCATGTACTCTCTTTTGGAGAGGTATCTTCTTGACAGGGTTTGTAGATAGTTTGGAGAGAGACAGGGTTGCTTCTGGATACTTATGAGACTCGGTTTGGTTGGATCACCAGAGAGATTTGTGTTTGGGGTTTGCAGGCTGATCATGATGTTGTTATTGCTTCATTTAGAGCTCTTGCCCCATTTGAATGGGGTTGGCCAGTGGGCTTAGCGGATTTGAGTACTACACCCAATTATGATCAGTGGTGGGAATGACGTGTGCCATTGATATTTATAGATCCTGGTGGTGATCCCACAGTTGATAGGGTAAACATTACAGGTCGGTGTAAAGAGAGACAATGCCTGGAGATTTTAGCAAAGCATCTTGATAGGGGTTGATAGGACAGTGCTCAAGGTGGTCTGATGAAGGAAGATCAGGGACAAGTTACAAGTCCCCCTCCACCACTTGGGGATGGAGGTGTACAATTAGCTATAGAGATAGAGCAATGACAGGCCACAAAGGCATAGATTTTTATATTGAAAGTGGAGAGAGACACTACTCAGCAGGAGCAAGATGGTTTCAAGGCAGAGCAAGACACAGAGATTGGGTGTCATCTCATTTCCAATACATAGTTGCAGGTTGTTACTACTGAGCGATATATTCTAAGGATAGAGCATGATAGTCTTCACACTGAGAGAGATCAGTTGCTACAAAGGGCTACCTATTACCAAAATTTGTATGATGGCTTTGTTCCTTGAGCATAGCGATGACCACGGTTTGGAAAGCCTAGTGTTGCAGGGGGTGGTGCCGAGTTAGGTGGGAACTCTATTAGACAACCAAATCTAGAGGGTGATCCACAACCTGGTCTTTAGAGTCCTCCTCTTTGTGTTGAGGAGTGTCATATTTGTACTTGATCTTTATGATGTTGTTATTCAAAGACTTATATTATAGACATGATTTTGTATATATATTCATCGGCCCAGCTAAGGCCTCATACATATGTATATTTTTGTATTATCCTATCACACTTTTTTCCATGATGATGATGTACTATGAAATTCTCCTTTTTTGATGATGATATATATAAGATATACATGTTGCGATTCGGCTTCACTATGTGTTTATCTAATGATGTATGGATGATGATGCATGATGATGCATGATGATTCATATTTTCATGTCTTTTTATGATGTATGCATATGATGTGGATGCATGGTCAATATATCATTTTGATATAGATTTTTATATGATGTTGATATATGATGGATGTATGCCTTATACGGGATACATGATATTCTCATTGCTTTATTATCATCATGATATGTATTGATGACATTGTGGATGCGGGATGGATATAGTATTAATGATATTGTGATGCAGGATGAATGTTAGTTAGAAGAAATATTTGATGATGGATAGAAATTTGATGTAGTTAATACCGATGAGTTGCTTTCGCTTTGCTTGGAGACTTCACATTTTGAACAATCATGTTTGATGTAGCAAACAGATATGATGCACTAGGGTATTAATAACCAAGGTGGCTTTGTATCTATTGCATGGAATTTGAATCAACATACAAAGAATATTCCTGCTCATACAAGACATATGAAAACTTTGTTTAAAGTATATGGTTGGGTTGTGTTAAAAAAAATTGGACCATTTACACAGAGAGGTATGAAATAGCTAACATGCAACTGCTACAAAAATTGTTTCACAAGTTCCAAACACAATAAAGCAAGTATTCCCCATGGTAGTATCACAAAAACATCTTACAAACAACAAACTAAAATGACACTCAATTGCCCCCATTCCTTCTTCTCTAAATATTTATGGACATCCTCGAGAGATCCTGGGAATGAGTCAATAAAATAAATCATAAAAATAAGACTATAAAAAGATAAAAACAAAGTTGCAGTACTATCACTTTCCATATGTGTTTCGAGGTTTTAGTCTATTATTTGTTGTTGATCATTTTTATCATAGGAACGGATCCGTTAAGGCATTTCTTAGGATATTGTTGGTGAATTGTCAAAAGACAGGTAGGTAGTACTTTGGCATTGTTTCCATCTATTTTGTGATCAAATCTTTGTGATTTTCTAAGTGAAAGTTCTAGCTGTTGATGTTTGCTCTACTTGTTTGTTAGTTTTTTCAAAGGGTGAGTGCGATGATTTGTTTATTATGGGTGGAAATTTTATTGTGGATTTTGAAGATGGGGTTAGGATTTTTTTTATTTTTATTTTTTATTTTTATGATGCTATTTTTATTATTTTTAGGGGGCTAACCTGGGGCTCAGGGGCTCATCAAAGATAATCCTTGCCTATTTTGTACACATAGAGGCTCGTAGTTTGCTTGGTTTGAATGTTTTTGATCTTTTATGTTTTGTGAATACTTTTGGATTTTGTATTTTTGACTAAGTTGAAAGAAGGCATGATAGAAACCTAAGGGGCCTGAGCTAAGGCCTCGGGGATTGATCAGAGATAATCCTTTCCTATGTTGTACACATAGAGACCACATAGTTCGACCAATTGACTCAAAGCATAAATTTTTTTATGGGATTTTAAACAAAGTTGATAACTTGGATTGATATTCCACTTATGTTTCTAGAGGATATGTTGCGAGAAATCTACTTGAACTAGCTATGAGGTTCAAGAAAATGTTGATATCTTAGATTTGTTTGAGTGAAGGAATAATCCAAAGTTGTTGTTTTATCCCCTTTTTAGCTGTTTTTTGGATGTTTTTGAATTTTTGATTGTTTTGACCATGATAGGATGCATAAAGATCTAATCCACGACCAGCTTTGGGAAGTTACCCCCAGTTGGAGACAAGACTAATTTCCTCAATCAGTAACAAGCCATGGTTGGATACATGTTTTATTATGAGATGAATGGGTGAATGCTTTGGATAGTATCGATAGATAATGATGCGAGTCTTATTCAAACATAGCGCTTGTTTGCTAGGTTTTCACTATGGTACCTATTCTAGAAGTGCCACAAAGTGGTTTTCACTCAAAGAACATTTTGTTTCTCCTTACTATTTTTCTTTCTTTTTTTTGTATTTTTTATCTTTTCCATTTTTTTGGATTTTTACCCTTTTTCCTGGGGTATTTTGATGTGCTTCATGTGTAGAACTTCTTGAGGTGGTTGTTGTTCATTGGTTCAGCTAAGAATTCTCCTTCAGGAGTAACCAACTGTAAAGCCCCAGAACCGTAGCTTGTTGTGATGATAAATGGGCCTAACCGATTGGGTTCAAATTTTCCTTTGCCATATTTATTTAGTTGTACCTTCTGGTTCTCTTTGAGGAATAAGTCACCAACTTGAAAGTTCATGTCCTTGATCCTTTTTTCATAACTTCATTTGAGCCAATTCTGATAAACTTGTAGATGATTTATTGTGCTCAAACACCTTTCATCTATGAGCTCCAATTTATTTAACTTGGATACCCGATATTCTTCGATACTAACCATGCCTTTTAATGAGATTCACAATGAGGGGATTTCAACATCGATAGGTAAGACAACCTCTGATTTGTAGACCATGGAGAAAGGTGTAGCATCTGTAGGTGTTTGGATTTTGTTTTGATAAGCCCATGTAGGGTTGGGTTTTGCTGCAAATTCCAATCACGGCTAGCTTCATTAACAATATTTTTTAGTATTTTCAGTATGGTTTTGTTAGATGCTTTAGCCTAATAGTTTCCTTGGGGATAGTAGGGCATGGAAAATCTATGTTGGATAGAGAATTTGGAACAAAGTTCTTGGATGTCCTGATTCTTGAATGGGGTTCCATTGTCTATTATAATTGTTTGGGGAATTCCATACCTACAAATTAGATAATTTAGAATGAATTTTGATATCTATTTTCCAATGATGTAGGTCAATGGAATTTCTTCTATCCATTTGGTGATGTACTATGTTGCGGTAATAATTAACTTATTCTCATTAGATCAAGTAGGAAAAATCTTACCTACCAGATCTAATCCCCATTGCGAGAAAGGCCATGGTGTTGTGATGAGTCTCAAATCCTATGCTGGTCCATGAATAAGGTCACTATGCTACTAGCATTGATGACACTTTCTAGAATACTAAATGCACTCTTGTTCCATGGAGGGCCAATAGTACCCCATTCTAAGCAATTTTTGGACTAGGTTAGGTCTGCTAGAGTGGGACCCACAAAAACCTTCATGTACCACTTCTAAGTCCATTTGTGCTTCTTTTGCATTAAGACACTTGAGTAAGATACCATCTAGATTGCAACAATATAGGGTATCTCCTAGGATTGTAAATCAGGAATTCCTACGGGTGAAGGTTTTCTTTTGAGTGGTCATTAGGTCAAGTGTTATGATACCGTGCTGGATGTAGTCAAATGTGTCTTGGTACCATGGAGAGTTAGGACCAACAACAACACATACCAGTTCGGAATTCTAGGATGTCGAATGTAGGTACAAGTAGTTGTTCCACGAGGAACTCATACTTAGGAAAATTCTAGGGAATATCAAGAAGTGAGCCTATTGTTACCATTGCATCAACATCTCTATTGTTGATTTGAGGAATTTGTTCAAAGGTTATTGTGATAAAATAGTCCTTGAAGCTATCCACCATCCTTTTATATAGCATCAGCTTGTCATCTTTTTTCTGGTACTCATCATTCACCTGTCTGATCACTAGATGAGAGTCTTTGAAGACCCATAGTTCTTTTATTCTCCACTCAATAGCCATCTTGAGGCCTGTGACTAGAGCTTCATACTCTAAGATATTTTTTGTGCATGGGAAGGAAATCCTATATGCTTTGGGTATACTATCTCCTTATAGTGTGAGAAATAGAATACCTACTCCCGAACCATGTTGAGTATGGGACCCGTCAAAATATAGTATCCAATGGTCGGCATGTTCTGTCAACAACATACCTTTGTTTAGGAACTATGTTGTAAGAGGCTTGTGGTCTTCTATGTGTGCTTCAGCTAGTTGGTCTACTATGATTTCTCCCTTGATGGCTCTTCTATCCACATGCTCTATATTGAACTCACCTAGAAGCATTACCCACTTAGCAATTCTACCTATTAGGGATGCTTTTGCTACTAGGTATTTTAGTGGGTCTACTTTTGAAATCAACTTTACCTTCTTGTTTAAGATATAGTGTCTCATCTTTTGAGTCATGAATATGACAGAGACACGCTCTTTCTATGGGTGAGTAGTTCAACTCATAGCCCACCAATGTTCGGTTGATGTAGTAGACTGCTCTTTCTTTGTTATCATCATCTAGTTGGACTAGGAGAGCTCCCAATGTTTCTTGTGTGGTAGACATGTAGAGTATCATCTCTTTGTCTAGAATAGGTGGCATGAGTACAGGAGGAGTAAGAAGGTACTCCTTGACTTCCTAAAACGCTTGGTCACATCTCCCATCCCACTTGAAGGTGATTTCCTTGTGTAAGAGATGAGTGAAAGGATGAAATTTGTCTGCCAATTGCGTGATAAATCGCCTAATGAATTGCAGCTTCCCTTGTAAACTTTTTAGTTGTTTTAATGTCTTTGGTGGAGGCATCTCTAATATAACTTTTACTTTTGCAGGATCCACTTTCATCCCCCTTCTTGATCAAAGACCTTTTTTTGGGTTGAGTCTTAAGTTATGTTGCTCAATTTTCACCTATGGGCTCAATCAGGCAGGATTAATTGTGTTTCAGATGTTCATAAGAGCCGATTGATAATTTTTGTATCGAGGGTTAGGTCATGTGTCTTATGACATTTCACAAGGAGCTCATTCGAAGATTCTGCCTCAATCATTTTGGCACAAAAATCACCAGAGAAGGAAGTCGGCAAGACCTTCCTGTTGTCTTGTCGACTAGCAATGCATCCTATGTGGTTGAACAGACCAAACACCAAGACTTTTGGGTTGCCAGGAGTCTTCGTGTATCTCTTTGCTTGAAAAGGCTCATGCCGACAGTTGTTCACTGGGGAGCTCTCAGCATAAGGTTATGTCTTTGCCAAAGGTTCTGGCCGACTACCAAAGGGTCTCGCCGAAGTAGAAATGCTTTTGCCATAGGGTCTTGTCGCCCGCTATGAGGTCTTCTTGACCAGCGGGAGTCACACCGACAGTCATTCACCAAGTTGCCGCCAGGGGAGATAGTTTGGTTTTGGCAAGAGGTCTCAGAGAACAAACGGAGTCTTGCCAAAGGGGGTTTCATCGTCAGCATAAGGTTTTTCCTTCGGTATGAAGTCTCGGCGCAAACGAGTGGTCTCGGTGAAAAGAGATGTCAGTAGGGAGACAAGAGGGAGCTTAGTGAGAGGTCTCACTGACCGTTGGTGATTTCCTCAAAATGAAAAAGAGTTCGCCAAAGAAAGAGGAGTTTGCTGAGATGTCTGGGCTAAGCGGAGTGGTCTCAGCGAAGGACGGAAGCGTCGGCATAAGGTCTCCCCAACCACGGAAAGTCTTGCCGACTTGAAGGAGCTCGCCGAAAGATTTAGGGGCTCGGCAAAACTTCTCACCGACCCGAAAAGGTATCGCTGAAACAAAATAGGAGCTCGGGGAGAAATATTTGTATTCGTCGAGAGGTCTGGCCAAAGTGTGGAGGTTTCGCCAAAGGGTTTCCCCTTCGGTATGATGTCTCAGTGAAAGGGAGCTATCTCGCCGACATGGAATAATGGTCCCCGCCGGAGAGTCTTAGTGGAAATTTTGAATTCGGGGAAAGGTCTCACCGACCCAGTAGGGTCTGGCCGATACAAAGTGAGCCCGAGGAGAAAGATCTGGCATCGCTATGAGGTCCTGCCAACTCGGTAGGGTCTTGCCGACATGGATGTGCTCGCCGAGAGCAGAGGGGCTCGATAGAGGGTCTCCCTGACCAAAGGAAGTCTCCCCAACCATGAAATGGGCTCGCCGATGGTATATTGCCTTCGGCATGAGCTCTCACCGACACACAATGTCCTGCCGATGGAGGAGCACAACGATATAACTCACAAAGAGTGGTATGACCTCCTGCCGACTGAAGGAGCTCTTGCAGAATGCGGATGACTAAGCGATGGAAAGGGTATCGGTGCGACTCAGTGAAGCTCGCTATAACTTTTGACCGATGTCGATTGTCTTGCCAATGGGTTTTGGTGGTATCAATATGACTTCTACAGCTCGCTAGGAGGTCTCACCGACTGTCACATGTTTTTCCGATGGCTACAGAGAGGTATAATCGCATCGGGGAGACACGATTAGTGTCTCACCAACATACGATTCTGCAGAGAGAGCTTTTGACCACCCGAGGAATCTATGTGGCATCTGATCAACCAATCAGAGGGAGCTAAAGGCGAGCCATGGCAGTCTGACCAGGAAGAGGAGGATTAACATAATGAAAGGCAATGTGTATCTATTCTGAGCTCAGGAGCATTCAAAGCAACTCGCCAGGGGATTTAAAGGTGGACACGAGGAGCAGAAGTAAAAGTGGTGGTTGCAAAAGATCAGGGAGGCCATTCCTGGAGCAACTCCACACCGACATGGCCACGAGGATGCAGCATTAATTTCATCAAAAGATCTAAGGGAGATTTATCCCGAAGGGAGATATTTTTGTAAACCCTAATGGGCTGACACTCTTTTGTATATAGGGAATTTTTTGCCTTTTTGTAGTTAGTTTGGACTTGGTACTTTTCTTCTTCTATAACCTATAAGAGTTCTTTGCAGAAGAGAGGCTATGTTTTGTAGCTCATGACAGACATGTATATCAGTGTTCACCATTGAAATCAATGAGTATAAGTACTTTACCTTTTCAATCTCTCTATTAAAATTGTGTGCATTCGTATAATTGATGAAACTACTTGTGAAACTGTATGATTCCTTGTGGTTATGTCTTATTTCATCACCTTTCTATAGAGCAATATGTATTTTTGCAAGTTGTGAGATGTGTTATAGTGCAGTAATCTCTAGTTGTGAAGTTGTTTCTTCCTTCTAGGGGTGTAGCCATATGAACCTTTTCATGAAATGTTTATGTAGAAAATGTATGTGATTGACTTGTGTATGACAAAGCTTTTTTCATTGATTGAAACTGTGTGTTTAAACTATGTTATATGCCTTCTTATTAAATTTGGTGCATCACCATAGGATTCAGTTTTATTTTTATGCACTCTTTCTCCCTTTCCCTCATAAAGATTAGTAGTTTAGGTGATAGCACAAAGGAAGTTGGCCTTCTTCGGAGGTTCATTTCAACTTTTGGTGACCCACATCCTTGAAATGATCCCATGTCTCTCTAGGAAGTTCAATTTTATAACTTTGCATAGGGTGCATTTCTAGGTGATAACAATTCTGGCACACCCGGTGGGACTATTTCCACGTAATATTGTTGGTTTGGTATGCAACCAACAAGTTTCAGACTTTACATAAGTCATTCTAGCATACTTGGTGACTCCATAAAGAGGAAGAACTTCATAATCAATGTTGTTACAGCTTATGAGAAGAGTTCAGATAAGGAGCAGTCTTCTTCCTTTTGAATATTTGCAGTTGTCACCACCAAGAAGACAAGGCAGAGTAACAGAAAGGTCTAGGACAAAATTTGTTCATTCTAGAAGAGCTAAATCTACTCCTCCATCTCTGAGACCTCATACTACTATTCCATTCGCTAATTCACCTAGCTTGCAAGTAAACCCACCTCCAATGGCTGCTCCCAGAAATCAGCCTTTTGTGCCATTCGATGGAGGTAGCCCATTAAATTTGTTACAACACAATGACATCCCAATGGCAGCTCTGAAAAGTTTTCTGATTTTTAGTGGGGAAGATCAGACTACCCCAATTGAACATATACGTGATGTTGCTTCCTTATGTGGGGTTCACCATATCATACAGGAAGATGTGGATGTAAGATTACTTGCAGCATCATTCAAAGGAAGGGTGTTACAATGGTTCAGGAGTCTGGCTGTAGGTTCAGTTGCCACCTGGGATGAGTTGGGTGACAAGCTGCACAGGCAGTTTCAGGACAGGTCTGACAATTTATCCTTGTTGGAACAATTAACTACACTTAAGAGAGCTCCTCAAGAGCAAATGACAAATTTTAATTTTTGATTTCAAAGAACCTAGGATAGAATCCCTGCAGTGGTAAGACCACCTCCAGAATATGCATTTTTGTACTTCCTAAAGGCTCTTAATAGTGATATAGCTACTATGATACAATTAATGGGGGGTGTTTCTCTACCAGGCATGTTTGAAATAGCAATTAGAGCTGAAAACAGCCTAATACAAGCTGGTAAACTTGCTCCCAGGCCACCAATGCCTATATTTTCAGAGATTCATGCAAATATCCCTTTGCAGATACCACATTTTGCACCTTTGCCATCTGTTCCAACTGTTGTAACATAATAAGCTGTTGTCTCAAGTTCCCCAAATGAGTTACAGGAAATCAAAAGTCTATTGCAGACTTTTGGTAATAAGCTTGTGAGCTTGGAGAAGCAGCAATCATATAGCAGGCCTTATCAACAGCAGAATTCAGGTCAGCAGCAGGCATATCAAGTTAATAGACAAGCTTACCAAGGTAATTATCAAGGCCCAAGACAAAATATTGCTACAAGACCTTTTCAGGCCTATAATCCAGCTCCAATTAGTGTTGTCAAAGAGCTTGTTCCTATTCAAAACAATTTGGCTGTGGATTATGAATGGTGTTTCTATGTAATCAGCCACATAATCAAGCTACGTGCTCTAATGGTGTGATCAACCAAGCTCTTATGGTAGAAAATGTTGTAGGTGCGCAAGATTTTCCTAAGGAGGGGTATCCACAATAGCAAGATCAACCTGCAGATGATTCAACTCTCCTGAATTGGCAGAGAGAAGAATTTTGTGGAGTGAACCAAGATGACACATCTATTGATGCTAATACTAGAGCCAAGAAGAGGGCTTTTGAGATTGAACAAGCAACGAATAAAGATAAGGGAGTTGTTGGTCCATCAAATCAGCAAGTACCACACATTTTTCAGCGAAGTCATGACACTAGTAAGGAGCAACCTTTACATGCTTCATTTGCAAGTCAAGTGCAACCCGACCATGTTGTTGTAAAGACGCGGCCAAAGGTAAATATATCTGCACCTTTCAACATTGTTGAAAGTATAAAAAAAATGAATGTTTTAATTTCAATGTGGGATTCTTTAGCAATCCCTAGTCAAATCAATTTGTTACAGGAAGCCTTATCAAATCCAATTAGTTTGAATTTTTCAAATGAAGTCTCTTTAGGCCAAACAAAGTCAGTTTTAACCAATGCACTTTTGGATACTACCACACAACAAAGTGATGGTGTCAAGCTCCCTCCTTTCTATGTTTCCTTAATAGTGGAGAATAAATTGGTGCACAATTGCATGGTTAATAGTGGGGCTAGCAGTTCAGTAATGCCAAAAAAGATTGCAGACCAGCTAGGTTTACAATACCAGCCATTAGAAAAAGGAGTACTTCAATTGGATGGGACAACAGTAAACACTATAGGTATTATTAAAAATCTGAATCTCACACTACATGCCTGTCCCAATTTTTCAATCCCGCAAGATGTGTTTGTCATAGATTTTCCTCCATTTTTTGCTTCATGCCTGTCTATAGACTTCACGGCTAAAATTGGAGGGTATTTATCTTCAGATTGGTCCCATATGCTTTTTAGGACCAGGTATGGTACTAAGGTAACTATAACTTCTGAGTCCCTTGCCAAGGATCACATCGAACCTTATGTGCCATCTACTATAAATGTTAATTCTATTGTTTTAGAGGATACTGAACTTGCTGCAGCACAAGAGTTACAAGCTGTGAGTGTACCTGAGGTACTCCTGAATGAATGGGTAGCTGAGAACATGGTTGATAATCCAAATGAGCTTATTCAGGATGTTGGTCTAGGCAATTATGTATTGCATGAAGCTGGGACAGAAATGCCAGATCTTGAGAGAAGTGCAGAAAGTCAGTTTGAGCAGCAGAATGAATTATGGGAGATGTATTTTGATGGTTCAAGAAGCAAAAATGGCGCTGGAGGAGGTGCGATGCTTGTATCTCCGCAAGGTGATAAGTATTTTTCTGCTTTCCGTTTTGCTTTTGCATGCTCTAATAACACTGCTGAGTATGAGGGTCTTGTTCAAGGTCTTGAGTGGGCAAGGAAGAGAGGAATAACTCGCTTGAAAGTTTATGGGGATAGTGAGTTAATTGTCAATCAAATAAGAGGCCTGAATGTTGCTAAAAATGACACACTAAAGTCTTATAGAAACAGAGTGTGGAATATGATTGAGGAGTTTGATGCCTTTAACTTAGTATATATTCCAAGGAACCAGAACAAACATGTTGATAGGCTTGTAGCCATTGGAGCACAGTTTGATATTCCATGTGACATTAGAAAAGAGAAAGTACAGCAGTATGTGAAGGTTGTAGTCAAGCCATCAATTCCTGATAACAACATTCACTGGCAGGTCTTTGACAACGATGAAAAAATTCTTTTTTTTGCTCGAAGATCAGTTCTCCATGGTTAATCAAGCAAAACTTAAGCAACAGTATGATGATCAAGTCATACAATTGAGGAAAAATAAGTTACCCAAAGGTCTCGTTACCTTAGAGTTGATTTTCAGTACTAACAATCAGCTTAAAAAGGGTAAAGCTGGCTTGCAAATCAAAGAAGAACATTATGAAGAACTGGAGATTTTCAAAGGTAAACTCCTTAAGATAGGAAAAATTTGTTCACATGAAGATAAACAATCTTTTGTTGCCTTATGCCAAGAATTTTATGATGTGTTTGCTTGGGAATACTCAGATTTGAAAGGGTTTGATCCCCATATTGCTCAGCACACAATTGAGTTAGAACCTAATGCTAAGCCAGTAAGGCAGAAACAAAGGCCCTTGAATCCTATGCTTGAGCCCTTAATGATTAAAGAGTTGACCAAACTAGTTGAGGGGGGTATTATCTTTCCTATTAAACACACTCCATGGGTTTCTAACCTTGTGCCGATTAGGAAGAAAAATGGTGAAATAAGACTTTGTGTAGACTTTAGAGACCGTAACAGAGCATCTCTGAAAGATCATTATCCCTTGCCATCTATGGAACAAATTCTTCAAGGTGTTGCTGGATTAGAAAGGTTTTCTCTGTTGGATGGATATTCTAGTTATAATCAGGTGCTGGTTAAAGAGGAGGATCAGTTCAAAACTGCTTTTACAACTAAGTGGGGCACCATGGCCTACAAAAGAATGTCTTTTGGTTTATCAAATGCTGGTGCCACCTTTCAGTGTGCCATGGATATGGCATTTTAGAATTTAATTCAGAAATGTCTGCTAGTTTATCTAGATGACATAACTGTATATTCAAAAAATGCAAATGAACATTTGTCACATCTCAAACAAGTTTTTGAAAAATGTAGAGAGTATGGAATATCTCTCAATCCGATGAAGAGTATTTTTGCAATGCATGAAGGTAAGTTGTTAGGTCACATAGTGTCAAAAGATGGAATTACTATTGACCCTGAAAGAGTAAAAGCTATACTTGAGTTGCCATTACCCAATCACGAGAAGGGTCTGTAGAGCTTTTTGGGCCGAATCAACTTTCTCAGAAGGTTCATCCCTGATGTCGCAAACCTGCTACAGCCTTTAATAGCTATGTTAAAGAAAAATGTAGTTTTTAGTTGGGCAAAAGATGCCAAGAACAATTTTGAGACAATTAAGGAGGCCTTAGCAGCAGCTCCTATGCTAGTAAATCCCAATTTTTCTAAAGATTTTATTCTGTATGCTTATGGTAGCACAAGTAACATTTCTGCAATGTTGGTGCAAAAAAATGAAGGAAATTTAGAGCAACCAATAGCCTTTTTCAGTCAAGGTTTGGCTGATTATGAACAGAAATATTCCTTTGTAGAGAAGCATGTTCTCACTATCATAAGAATCCTTAAAAAATTCAAGGCTTTAATCTTTAATAATAAAATTCATGTCATGGTTGCACACCCAAGTGTCAAGGAATTTCTATTGAGCAAAGATCTAAATGAAAAAAGAGCAAGGTGGATCACTAAGGTTATGGAATATGATGTGGATATCAAGATTACCAAATTGGTCAGAGGTAAAGCTCTCTGTGAACAGCTTGCTACAAGGTCAAGTAGTGAAAATGAGTTAGAAAAGGATACTATTTTTGCTAATACAAATGAGTCTTAGAATGCTCAAGATGATGTGCCTGTGATAACAACTAATTGGGTTCAAGACATGACCCACTTTTTACAAACTGGTGAGTGTCCACCAAGTTTGGACAGACCTAAACAAAGATACTTCAGACTGCAGTCCATACCATATGTGTTGGTGAACAATGTTCTTTTCAGAAAAGATCTGAGTGGTGTTCTATTAAGATGTATTCACAGTGATCAGATTGAGAAGGTACTTCATGAGTTTCATGATGGAGCTGCGGGAGGTCACTTTGCTCCAAGAACTACTGCATGGAAGATAATGAGAGCTGGTTACTACTGGACCAACTTATTTCAAGACACATATGCATGGTCAAAAAAATGTGTGAAGTGTGCTCTTTTTGTAGGAAAAGAAAAGCTTCCTGCTATGCCTCTACATCCAATCCAAGTATAACAGCCCTTCATGAGATGGGGCATTGACTTCATTGGGCCAATAAATCCACCTTCCAGTGCTGGTCACAAGTGGGTACTTACAGCCACTGACTATTTTACACGATGGACAGAGGTGGTTGCATTAAAAGAGGCAAATGAATCTTCTGTATTGAATTTCTATGATGACATAGTAACCAAATTTGGGGTTCCTGACTCTATTATATATGATAATGCTCTTGCATTCATGGGTTTAAGAGTAACTGATTGGGCTATTAAACATGGCATTTATTTGAATACATCCTCAAATTACTACCCTCAGGGTAATGGTTTAGCCGAAAGCACAAACAAAAATATCATCAGGATTATTAAAAGAACCATGGAGGATAATCAAAGGACCTAGCACGTAAATGTAAAGTATGCGCTTTGGGCAGACAGAGTGACTCCTAAGAGGTCTATTGGTAATTCACCATACGTGTTAGTTTATGGCAAAGAGGCAAGATTGCCTTTGTATGTGGAGCTTCCAGCTCTAGACATTGTTCACCAGTTGGAGATGTTTGAGGAACAGGACCCAATGTCCGTGAGATATGCAGAGCTCATGGAGCTCGAAGAATCAAGAGACAAAGCAATGAAAGCTCTGGAGTATCATCAGTGCCAAACAAAAAGAACATTTGACAAGAAAGCTACAGCCAAAATCTTAAAAGAAGGTGATATTGTTCTCAAATAGGATGTTCTAAAAAGCAGGCCAGGCCATCACACAAAGTTTGACAACATGTGGACGGGTCCATTTATCATCAGAGATTGCAAAGAACATAATGCTTATCAACTGGCCACAACCGAAGGTGAAGTATTTCCTATCCCATTCAATGGGATACACCTCAAACCCTATTTTCAAGTCTAATGATTTTCCTCCTTTGTACATATTAGGTTAGGTTTTATGTTTTCCCTAAGTGTTGTTTCAGCACGGTATATGTTTCTTTTTAGTTTCTCCTTTTTTTCGTTTTGGCAACCTGTTGTATTCTACGAGCCTCAAGCGAGGTGCAGCCATGTCCAAGGTTGCCCTAGGTCTTTTTCTGAGCTTCCTAATGACTCCATGCCCAATGGACAAGTTTTGGCTACTGGTTTTCATGTTCAGCAGGCAAACATCCAGCAAAGGTCACCAGAAATGTTGCTCAATTTTCACCTATGGGCTCAATCGGGTAGGATTAATTGTGTTTCAGATGTTCATAAGGGTCGATTGATAATTTTTGTATCGAGGGTTATGTCATGCGTCTGATGACATTTCATAAGGAGCTCATTCAAAGAGTCTGCCTCAATCATTTTGGCACAAAAATCACCAGAGAAGGAAGTCGGCAAGACCTTCCTATTGTCTTGTCGACTAGCAGTGTGTCCTATGTCATTGAATATACCAGTCGCCAAGACTTTCAGGTTGCTAGGATTCTTCATGTATCTCTCCGCTTGAAAAGGCTCATGCTGACAGTTGTTCATCGAGGAGCTCTCGGCATAAGGTTATGTCTTCACCAAAGGGTCTGGCCGACTACCAAAGGGTCTCGCTGAAGCAGAAATGCTTTTGCCATAGGGTCTTGTCACCCTCTGTGAGGTCTTCCTGACCGGCGGGAGTCACACCGACAGTCATTCACCAAGTTGCTACCAGGGGAGACGGTTTGCTTTCGACAGGAGGCTCGGAGAACAAACGGAGTCTCACCGAAGGGGGTTTCACCGTTGGCATAAGGTTTTGCCTTCGGTATGAAGTCTCGGTGACAAATGAGTGGTCTCGGAGAAAAGAGATGTTAGCGGGGAGACAAGAGGGAGCTCAGCGAGAAGTCTCGCCGACTGTTGGTCATTTCCCCGAATGAAAAAGAGTTCACCAAAGAAAGAGGAGTTCACTAAGATGTCTGGGTGAAGCGGAGTGGTCTCGGTGAAGGACGGCAGCTTCGGCATATGGTCTCCCCGACCACGAAAAGTCTTGCTGACTTGAAGGAGCTCGCCAAAAGATTTAGGGGCTCAGAAAAAATTCTCGCCGAAACAAAATAGGAGCTCGGGGAGAAATACTTGTATTTTCCGGGAGGTCTGGCCGAAGTGTGGAGGTTTCGCCAAAGGGTTTCCCCTTCGGTATGATGTCTCGACAAAGGGGAGTTGTCTCGCCAACATGGAATGGTGGTCCCCGCCGGGGAGTCTCAGTGGAAATTTTGAATTTGGGGAAAGGTCTCACCAATACAGAGTGAGCCCAGGGAGAAAGATCTAGCATTGCTATGAGGTTCTGCCGACTCGGTAGGGTCTTGCCGACATGGATGTGCTCACCGAGAGTAGAGGGGCTCGATAGAGGGTCTCCCCGACCAAAGGAAGTCTCCCCGACCATGAAATGGGCTCGCCGATGGTATATTTCCTTCGGCATGAGCTCTCACTGACACACGATGTCCTGTCGACGAAGGAGCATGGCGATATAACTCACAAAGAGCGGTATGACCTCCTGCCGACTGAAGGAGTTCTTGCCGAATGTGGATGACTAAGTGATGGAAAGGGTATCGGTGCGACTCAGTGAAGCTTGCTATGACTTCTGACCGATGTCGATTGTCTTGCCGATGGGTTTTGGTGGTATCAATATGACTTATGTGGCTCGCTAGGAGGTCTCACCAACTGTCACATGTTTTGCCGATGGCTGCAGAGAGGTATAATCACATCGGGGAGACACGATTAGTGTCTCACCAGCATGCAATTCCACAGAGAGAGATTTTGACTGCCCGAGGAATCTATGTGGCATCTGATCAACCAATCAGAGAGAGCTAAAGGCGAGCCATGGCAGTCTGACCAGGAAGAGGAGGATTAATAGAATGAAAGGCAACATGTATCTGTTCTGAGCTCAGGAGCATTCAAAGTAGCTCACCAGGGGATTCAAAGGTGAACATGAGGAGCAAAAGTAAATGTGGTAGTTGCAAAAGATCAGGGAGGCAATTCTTGGAGTGACTCCACACCAACATGGCCATGAGGATGCAACATTAATTTCATCAAAAGATCTAAGGGAGATTTATCCGGAAGGGAGATATTTTTGTAAGCCCTAAGGGGCCGACACTCTTTTGTATATAGGGCATTTTTTTCCTTTTTGTAGTTAGTTTGGACTTGGTACTTTTTTGCTTCTGTAAATTGTAAGAGTTCTTTGCAAAAGAGAGGCTATGTTTTGTAGCTCATGACAGACATGTATATCAGTGTTCACCATTGAAATCAATGAGTATAAGTACTTTACCTTTTCAATCTCTCTATTAAAATCATGTGCATTCGTATAATTGATGAAACTACTTGTGAAACTGTATGATTCCTTGTGGTTATGTCTTATTTCAGCACCTTTCTATAGAGCAATATGTATTTTTATAGGTTTGAGATGTGTTATAGTGCAGTAGTCTCTAGTTGTGAAGTTGTTTCTTCCTTCTAGGGGTGTAGCCATATGAACCTTTTCATGAAATGTTTATGTAGAAAACATATGTGATTGACTTGTGTATGACAAAGCTTTTGTCATTGATTGAAACTGTGAGTTTAAACTATGTTATATGCCTTCTTATTAAATTTGGTGCATCACCATAGGATTCAGTTTTATTTTTATGCACTCTTTCTCCCTTTCCCTCATAAAGATTAGTAGTTTAGGTGATAGCACAAAGGAAGCCGGCCTTCTCTGGAGGTTCATTTCAACTTTTGGTGACCCACAGCCTTGAAATGATCCCATGTTTCTCTAGGAAGCTCATTTTTATAACTTTACATAGTGTGCATTTCTAGGTGATAACAAGTTATATTGTTCAAGCAGATCAAAGACCTTTGCAAGATTGTCCAAGTGATCTTCCCTTTTGATGAACTTTGCTAGAATGTCGTCCACATAGTCTTCCATGATTGTATGTAGCATATCATGGAAGATGGTCGTCATTTCTCTTTGATATGTCGCTCCTACGTTCTTTAGACCAAATGGCATTAGATTCCAACAAAAGGTTCCCCAGGCACAAGTAAATGTCATTTTATGTTGATCATTGATGAGGTATAAATAACCTCATGAATATGATAATCCAAATACCCTTCCTTATTTCTCCTGGAATCACTTGTACCCTACCAATTGTTTATTATTAGGATTAACAATTTCTTACTTTTTGTAAAAAGATGTATAATTTTTATTTCCTAAATCAATTGAAATTAGTTGACTAACGTTGATGTAATGGTGTATCTTTCACTCATTGTACAGGTCATTATGCACAGCCAAGTGGACTTCAGCCAGTTCAAGATAAAGCACCGAAAGTCTAGGCATCATAAATTTTGGAGTGCATAGTGGAACAAGTCTTTTAATGATTTCTATTTTATTTCTGTTTAAAAACTTTATGGCTCCTCTCTGAGCCTTTAAAATTTATTATGTTATGGACCTCAATTAGTTGGTTAGTTAAAATTATGTTAGAAGACTTTTTCAATGGTAATATTCCATCATCTGAAATCTAGGATTTTGTTAACAGTTTAGTGTATATATGTAACCGCTAGAAGCAATGAAATAGTGATACCATTATGTTGTTATAATATGCTTTAAACTATGTCTCTATGTTACACTTTTTATGATATGAATAAAATAAGCTTTGCTAGTCTTATTCTGAGTTACTAGTTCTATGCAATGGAATTGTTATGGATGAATTCATTTTGAAGATACAGAAGTTCATGTGATCTGAGTTAAGTGTTAAAAGTACACCTGAGAGTTGGCCACTGGAGGGAATCAATTAGAATAGATAGATAAGTATTTTCATTTTCAATTCTGTTGCTTTTATTCTGTACATGATAAATTTGAATGAATGTTATTTGTATGTGTCGAGCTCTGTCAATTATTCACAGGTCGTAGTTTAAGTTTTCCAACTTTTAGTTATGCTTAGCTCCCACTCTAGTTGTCAGTTATAGGTTGTTAAGTTTACTTTTTTTTAATAGTTAGTCGTTAATCGATTAGTTGTTTTCATTTAAACTTCATAGTTTATTACAAGTATTCCTTTTAGGTAGTTCATATGTTTTATAGTTTAGTGTTTATATGCTTTCTAGTTTAATCAACTTATGCTTTCTAGCTTAACAATTTCATGCTTTCTAGCTTAAAAATTTCATGCTTTCTAGCTCAAAAAACTTTATGCTTTCTAGTTTAATTGTTTTTTTTACAATTGTTTCAAGAATTTGGAAAATCTAAGAGAGTTAGCCAAGATGTCCACTATTGCATACATCCTTCGAACACTACTCGGTCGATATTATTGATGCATTTTCAACTAAAGCGATAGGACCTAACAACAGTCTATCACTTTTTGGTGTCATTGTTGGGGACACTTCCTTTTCTAGTGTTAATAGGAGATTGCTTGAATACCTCTTTTAGGAAAAAAAATAGTTGCCAGGCTTCTTTTTCTACATGGTCAAGAAACGAGGCCCACATGGAAGATTCATACCAAAAACCCCCCCAAAAGACATTCCAACCACAAGTAGGGAGGAAAAACTCTCAGCTGAAGAACTTATCAAATAATTGATCGAGCAGGATCAACCTAAGACCTCCCAGTATACCCTAGAACTTCAACCATTTGAGCAAACCATTGTAGAGGAAATCATTCCTTTGCATACCCCAGAACTGTAGCCATTAGAGCACACTTTTGAAGAGGAACACATTCTTCTTAACGTCATGGGTGACCATAGAAATGGTGCTAACCTAGCAGGGGGTGTGTGTACATTTACTTATCCTATCGTTCTCGATCAAGATGACGATACACCTATGAAAAAAATTCACTAGCCTTCTTTCCAACCTTCAGAGGTTTATCCTCTGAAGACCCTGACCAATTCTTATTTGAGTTCAAAGTGTTGTTTCAGACGTATGACTACAAGAATGATAACCAAAACCTCAAAAAATTTCTCTCCACCTTGAAGGACGTTGCAATGCATTGGCTCATGGGAGTAGCTTCAGGGTTGATAACCTCTTGGGACGATATGGAGTTTTCCTTTTTAGAAAAATACCAAAAAGCTACTTTATAGTAAATGATAAGAAAGAAGAGTTGTTCAAACTAAGGCAAAATGAAGATGAAATCCTAGAAGATTACATGTATAGATTTATCTTCTTATCTAAAAGTTGTGGTGGAGAAGCCATAAGTCCGAAAATTTTGAAAACCATATTTCTCAAAGGACTTGATGAACACAATAGGAGAAGCCTAGATTTAATGGGAAAAGATGTGCCCCAACTTGGACTCGATGATATCATTGAGTTATGTCAAATTTTCTCTCATACTCGAGGAGGTATCCATAAGTCTAGTCTTTTTAGAGGTTCCAATGAAATAGGTAAACTGCATGAGGAGATAGCAAATCTCAAAACTAACATTCTCATTCAACTACTATAGGCTAAAACATGTAACCCTGAGACCTTGTCCATCTATTGCCTTAGGTGTGGAAACAAAAATCTATTAAGAGAATGTCCCTTGGATAAATTTGACATTTTCCAAGTTTGTGAGAAGAGTCATGCTACTGATTAATGTGAGATTTTAAATGTAATCAAAAATTCCATGAAGAGGATAGCTTAGTTTGAAGAGGAGATCAATCTTGTGAATCAAAGACCTGGGGAGATTACACTTGGGGACCATCTGAATGGGAAAATAAATCCTGGGGAAACCCCCAATGGCCAAACCAGACTCAACAACAATGGTATCCTCAAAATCCTACTCCTTAATGGAATCAACCTCAAAATCAGTTTTACACAGGGCCTAGGAGGATGCCTAATCCACAACAAAACCTTTTACCAGCTCCTGAAAACCCTCAAAAAAATGAGCAGGTCAACCAACCATAACTTCCAGCACAACCTATCCTTAATCCAAATAATAATCATCAAAATACCCCAGTGTATTCTATAGAATAGGAAAATGTGACTGGACTTAATGTTATCCATTGTGGAAACCTGCAGTTAAGATCACGAAAAACACTCTAGCAACCTACTATAGTTGAGATCCTAAACGAGCCAATTAAAGAATTTGCTAAAACAGCTAAAACATCTTCCACACCTTTAGAGCAAAATCCAGTGAGTGATCATGACAAGACCCTTCCACAATCCTCATTTGGAGCTTCCAAGCTACCTCAAGAGGAGGGTGGCTAGCTTCTAACTGATCCTTTAAAGAAGGAATCCACTTTAAAAGAGAAAATTCAAGTTCCTTTTTTGGAATTTCTTAAACCTACCACCTTGAAAAACCCTCTGGAAATGTCCTTATCCACTGAAACTACGCTGATACAAGAGATTAAACAACTTCAAATTGAGGTTCCTTTGTTACAAGAAATTAAAGAGATTCCTGAACTAAACCAACTAATTAAAAAGTTGTGCATCAAAACATTGGGAAGGAATCCAAAACAAATTAATACTATTCACATAAACGGGTATCTAGCTAACTTTTTGGTTGGAAAAACTGCAGCTCCAAAATATGATGACCCTGGCAGTCCACTCATAATAGTGACAATCAACGAGGTAGCAATACCTAATGCACTTGTGGACCTGGGTCCAGCCATTAATGTGATGATGGTCGATGTTATGGAAAAGTTGGGACTCATTGATTTATGTCCCACAAATACAGTGTTACAGATGGAAAATCAATCCATAGCTATTCCCAAAGGTGTTGTACAAAATGTTCTTGTTAAGGTTGATGGTTGGGAATATCCAATATACTTCCAGATAATCCAGTCCCTTACACCAAAGGATAGTTATTTGATATTCCTAGGAAGACCGTGGCTAGCTACAGTTGCAACCAATATTGACTACAGGGAGGGAGGAATGACCATTTCACATGGTCCCAATAGTAAACATTTATTTTTGTATCCTCCCGCTAAACTTGTCAAACATAACAAAGTTTGGGTTGAGGAACCAGACAGACCCAACGAACAAGAGAATCTAGCCTCACTTGCTATGGTAGTCATCAAACAACATGGTGAAGAGATGGAAGATGAGTTGGAAAACAATATGGAAAATATTACCATAGACTCAAGTGATGAGGAAATGGTAGACGTAGAAGAGATTCTAGGGAAGCCAATCAATGTTGATCACACTAAATTTGATTACACCAACTTCATGGGATTACCTTTCCCCCTAGCAAATATCATTCCAAAAATGGATCACTTCTTCAAAGATATTGCCAGAATTCATAGAACCATACCACATAGTTGTCCTCTCAACACTTTGACTAGAGAAGTTTATACTATCACCTCCAACCATCCAAGGGTCAAAACCATCATGTAATTATGAGGAAAAACTTTGAATATCAACAACTGGTTGACAAACCCAAAAGAGCACAATTGTTTGATGTTTTGGTAAATAGATCTAAAGGTTTTTCTTGGGATTATACAAACATGAGAGGAATGCACCCAATTGTTTGTATCCATCACATCTATACTGAGGATGTTAGACCTATTCACCAACCACAATGAAGGCTCAATCCTGCCTTAAAAGACATTGTTAAAAAAAAAATTGAGAAACTTTTGCAAGTAGGATTCATTTATCCCATTTCTGATAGCAAATGGGTTTCACCTCTGGTTGTGGTCCCAAAGAAAAATGGGAAGTGGAGAGTGTGTGTTGACTATAGGGAACTTAACAAAGCTACCCATAGAGATTACTTCTGTCTACCATTTGTAGACCAAGTTTTGGATAATTTGGCTGGAAGGAAGTATTTCTCATTCTTGGATGGATTCAATGGATATAACGAGATACAGGTAGCAGCAAAAGGCTAGGAAAATATGACTTTTACCTTCCTCTGGGGAACATTCATGTATCGAGTTCTTCCCTTCAAGCTATGCAATGCTCCTGCAACATTTCAACGAGCTATCCTAGAAATATTTGTTGAGTTAGTAAATGATTGTATGGAAGTTTACATGGACGAATTCACTATATATGGGTCAACTTTTTATGAAGGACTTCAAAATTTGGACAAAGCGTTGAAGCGATGTGAGGACCATCGGCTATCCCTGAGTCATGAAAAATGCTTAATAATAGTAGAACAAGGGATAGTATTGGGACACCACATTTCAGCTGAAGGGATAAAAGTAGATCCTAAGAAAATCAAGGTAATACAACTTGAGACTTCGAAAAACCAAACTGACGTTAGAAGTTTCTTAGGACATGTTGGATACTACAGGAAATTCATAGAAAATTTCAGCAAGATTGCAGCCCCTATGTTTTCCCTCCTTCAAAAGAATGTAGAGTTTTCCTAAACAACAGAGTGTCAATCATCATTTGAGATCATTAAGGAGAAGCTCAATCTCTACTCCTTTCCTTCATGGACCTAATTGGAACCTTCTATTCCATATTTATCTTGGAATCCTTACGATGATGCTATTGGAGCGGTTCTAGGTTAGGAAGATGAGAATGGGGGAAAGTATGCTATCTATTTCATCAGTAAGAATTTGACTCCCACTGAATGAAATTACACCACTATGGAGGAATAATTTTTAGCTGTATTACAAGCAATCAATAAATTTTGACATTACATTATAGGGTACAAAGTGACTGTGTTCACAGACCATTCAGCCATCAAGTACCTAATGAACAAACTTGTAGTAAATGAAATGATAATTAGATGATTATTGCTTTTACAAGAGTTCAACATGACCATTATTGATAAACCTGGAAAATTCAACGTAGTTGTAGATTTCTTATCCCGAATCAAAGGCAGATAATAGTTATAGTGCTCTATGTGGGATGAATTCCCAAATGAAAATTTGTTTTCCATCTCCATTAAGATGCCTTGGTTTGCTGACATCACCAACTACTTGGCCACTTCAGAATTGCCACCATATTTTACATCAAAATAGAAGAAATACCTTGTTCGAGAAAGCGCTCCATTCAAATGGATTAATGGAATATTATTTCGATGTGGACCTAATATGGTTTTACGACGATGTGTTAGGGCAGATGAAACATGTAACATCCTTAGAGCTTTCCATGATGGCCCCTCTAGAGGCCATTACTCTATCAAGAGGACATCCCATAAGATTTTGGGTGCAAGATATTACTGGCCCTTTATGCATAAATATGTAAAAAAATATGTTCGTCAATGTGATGAATGCCAAAGGTAGGGAGATCAGCGCATCCAATGAGAATTCTCTACAACTGGGGTGAGTCAGCAGACCATTTGAAAAGTGGGGATTAGTTTTTATCAGTTCTATAGACCCCCCTTCACAAGGAAAAGAGTACATTTTTGTCTATATCGACTATTTGACCAAGTGGGAAAAAGTTCAAGCTCTAAGAGTCGTTAGGGAAGAACAAGTAGTTGACTTCCTGTATAACAATATTTTTCTCAGGTTTGGAGCCCCTAGTACAATTGTCACAGATCAAGGATGCCAGTTTATGTCCAAAGTTTTGTTAGCCTTCATTGATCATTTCCAAGTAAGCCATAAGAAGTCATCACGCTATCACCCTCAAGCAAATGGTCAAGTAGAAGTCACTAACAGGGAACTTGAAAATATTCTAACAAAAATAGTTTCAACAGGGAGAAAAGACTGGGCTAGAAAACTACCTGAAGTCGTTTGGGCTTATAACACAACTTGGAAATCAATCACTGGTTTTAGTCCACATGAGTTTTTTTGGGAAGAAACCACTTCTACCCATTGAATTTGAACTTCAAACCCTGCGAGTAGCAATGGAATTAGGCTTAGATCTTAAAAAAGCCTAGGTTGAAAGAGTCCTACAACCTAGTGAGTTAGATGAACTTCATTTAGATGTTGTCCACCAAATTGAGCTAGTTCAACATCGAAAATACTGGCATGATAAACTCATAAGAAAGAAATTTCCATAATGAGATTGGGCATTGTTGTTTTGATTCCACATTATAAAGTCATCGAAGGAAACTTAAAGACTCATTGAAACGTGGGTCCATATGAACTTTTGTAGAATCGTACATAAGCGGCGATCTGCGACTCGGCCGATGATGGTGATGAAAAGTCAAGAGCTACGTTAGTCAATGGACATCGATTACACATCTACCATAAACCATTTAACAGGGAGGAACATACAAGGATGGTGGAAATGCAAGGAGAAGTACAATGCACTCACTCTACTATGGTAGAGCCAATGGAATGTTCAGATTAATAGTCACCCAATCTAAAAAAAGTGCGTAGTATTGTGAATTTGTAGTACATGAAATTTCTTGATTTTTCATCCTTTGATCTTGGCTAAATTCTTTTTTTTTTGCAAGATATTATGATTAATCAAATACAAATTCTAGCGCATCTTGCTTCAATGCTCTGAAACTTTTTGGCTCGGTTGTTGCAGTGCTCCAAAACTTGCATGCCTGACTTGTATTATTCCTTGTTTTATTCCTACAATCTATCACATCTTTCAATGATGCTCCAGAAACTCTAAGTCTAAAGTCCTTCATTCTACTTTCTTCTTCTAGCAGCATCTTTTGGTGATGCTCCAAAAAATTTCTTTGTTGCATTCTAGTTGCATCTTTTCAACGATGCTCTGAAATTTTTTTGTTGTCTTCCTTCCAGCGGAATCTTTTGGTGATGCTCCAAAAATTTTCACTTTCTTCCTTCCAGCAGCATTTTTTGGTGATGCTCTAGAAATTTCCACTTTCTTCCTTTTGATGGCATCTTTTGGCGATGCTCCAAAAAATTTGTTGTTGCTCTGGCTACATCTTTCGGCAATGCTCCAAAAAAAATTTTGCTGCTCCAGCTACAACTTTTGGCAATGCTCCGGAAATCTTTCGGCAAATTTTGTTGCTACTCCGGCTACATCTTTCGATGATGCTCCAAAAAAAAATTTGCTGCTCCAGCTACAACTTTTGGCAATGCTCCGGAAATCTCGTTGTTGCATTCCGGCGGCATCTTTCAACGATGCTTCAAAAATTTATTTTTCACTCTGGCTGCATTTTTCAGTGATGCTCCAAAAAATTTCCACTTCACTTTTTCATTCCAGGCGCATCTCTCAGTATGTTCCAAAACTTTTTGTTCTTCACCCCGGCTGCATCTTCCAGTGATGCTCTAGATTATTGTAAATTCTCTTCCTTTCCAAATGCTTTGATATTTCCAATGACATACACATGCCCATTATTAAATTTTTCCATTACCTTTGAAATCCACACCCTACATTACCATCCCCTATCATAATAAATAAAAATATTTATGGATATTTTTCCGTCATAATAATTCCAATATTAATTAGCTGCCCCATCCTCATTCATAATAAACTCATTACCAATCCCGCCATCCCATCTAATTATATTGTTATGTTAGCAAAGGTAAGTGATTTTCAAATTATGATGGGACATAAGGTATGTACAACTTTTACTTTAAGTAGGTAATTATTTTGAATAGAAATAAATAAATTGGCAAGTACCACCACCCATTTCCAAACTTAGTAAATTATGCTTGAGGTGTGGCAATTTTTGTGCTTTTTCCTATACAAGATAATGATGATAATACAATGAAGCTCAAATGCAACAATCAATTCATGTCATATCATTTGTATGAGTGCTCGAAAAGTTACATTTTATTTACTCTACATCTCAATTTTGTTTAAAACAGTTTTTGAGTGCCACAACATTTCACAACTTTTGAACGCTACAACATTTCAGCAAAAACTGAGCAGGGTCACAAGAAAGATATAGTATGGGAGGAGCTAAGCATAAATCTGAGCCACCTTCTGCAAACAAGTTATCCGTGCTAAGTAATATTTCAATGTTGTTTTAGAGGGTTGGGTGGCTGGAATTCATGAAGAAATTTGAGGGACACAATGAGCAATTGGTGAAAGAATTTGCTGAAAATTTCTTAGATGGTCAATCTATAGTACGTGGAAAGTGATTCAAGGTAAATCCTAAGATTATTTCTCATCTATCCAGTCTTAGAAATGAAGGTATTAATTTTTCAGAAACCACCAATATTTCTTATTAGAAAATGGTAGAGCTTTTTAGTAAGGAAGGGGAACCTCAGCCTTTATTAACTAGAAATACCAGAGGGAAAAACAAAGGATTTCAAATAATTTCCATCCCATAGCCATGGAGAATAGCAATGGCTTGGATTATTAAATATTTTACCTATGAAGGACAATGTGCAATAATTGTAGGTCCACCTTTTCGCCTACTTACCCATTTGTGCCATGGCACTGAAAACCCTGCACTTAGAGTTAATCTACCTACATTTCTTTGTGATTTTGTTATTAACATGATAGAAAGATTCAAAATTGGTTCAAGGCCATTAAAAAATCATGGCCTTATCCACTTAATTTGTAAGCATCATTTTCACAAGAAAACAGAAAGAAAGTGGCAAAAAATTCTTCAAAAATTTAATCCAGAGCCCATAGAACACTTTGAAGAAGGTGAATCATCTAGGCGAGTAGCTCAAATGTGGAAGAGATTTCCCCTAATCCTTGAGATGCTTCTAAACCCCAACATTCCAAACTAGCTCCTAACGGTGAAGTGCTAGAAATTTCACCTAACATTTTAGAAACCCTTGGCCATCAAGAAAACGTAGAAATAATAAATTCAGGAGATGAGGATACTCCTCCTTGCAAGAGGAAGAAGAGGTCTAAAACAAAATCGCAAACACCTCCTCCTTTAAGGAGAATTAAGTGATTATCTACTAAAATTAGTGGTGTAGTAGCTTGTGAACAATTGAATTCCCCTAAAAATAAAAGGTGTGATCGACAATCACAAAATATTGAAGCCAAATCATTAGAAATTAAGATTCAACCTTGTGAAGAAGCAACAAAAGAAAGTGAAAATCTAACCAATAAATCCCTGAGGTTGAGAGGGAGGATATACCACTTCAGTCAGAACAAGAAGAAATAGGGGAACAATCACCACACCATTTGGGTGTTGAAGATGAATCAATAGCACAACTGTCTCCCCTGGTCACTATTGTTATTGAGCAAGGTCTATTTGAGGTGCAAGATGAAGAGAATGTGACTAATAATGATGTAGAAATTCCTAGTTTTCCTTTTCCTATCAATATAGAGGTTGAAAATTTTGATCAAAAGAAATAGAGTTAGAGGAATTAAAAGCATAGATTAGTCAGTTAAAATATAAGTTGTAGAAAGATGAAGAACAAATCAATCAGCAACAGGAGGAAATAGATGTGCACACTACCATTTTGAAGAAAAGGGATCAGGAAATTACAAATTTTAAGATTCAAATAGAACAAAAAGATAAAATTATTGAAGAATTGTAATTTTGGGTGCAGCAATGGAATGAAGAAGGTAAATAGTATGTGACAAACTTGTATGAAAAAGAAAAAAGAAAAAAAGTTTAGATAATAATTTGATGCAATCACTTACAATTTTTGTTAAAGAGTAGGAAAAACACAAATCTGAGCTTAATGCAACTTTGAGTAATTTTTTTGAGTTGGAGCAAAATTTACAGGAAATTAATATTAAACCAACAATGGAGTCAAAAGAAATACAAACTGAACCAACCGAAATAGAGTGGTTTCAAGTTCTTATACCTCCATTGTTGGTTACATGGATGGAAAGGTGTTATTTTCTAAGACAAACAAGGATAGAGAATGCTAGACTAAAAAAGGAAATGGTTTTGTTAAAATAATCATATGATAGAATTTATCAAGCTAAGACAAATGCATGCCAAATTGGGGAATTATTATTAGCCTATAGGAGACCATCCAGATTGTATTTTATGTTTTTGAATGAGCAATTATTAAGGTGGAAATTATTGAGAATTTCTTGCAATCTGCCACATGATCTAGATGATAAAGAATTTGTAAAGACATTTAAAGACTCAACGCCTGCTCAATAGAATTTATTATGTAAATTCTTTGTTCACAATTTTTTTTTGGAAAGACATGTCGATTTCTTTGTTAATCTCTTTGTCAGTGAAGTTTAGTTGAGAGAATTTATGTCCACCATGAAAAATCAAATTTAGTGGTAGGAAAGAACTAAAGAGTATTTATGGGCAGAAAGGACTGTTGGACTATAGATGAGGTATCCTAATAGAAAACCTCCTTCTTTTAAATCTCAATTCCAAAGCATTAGGATCCATGAAGCTATGAGAAGTAGGTATAATGATAATCTTCCAATCTGTTTTGAGCATTTCACAACCTAGGGGGCAGAATTAATAGGAAAATCATGGAATTCCTATTAGGAGAGGTATACTCCTCTTCCTATGTACCTTAAAAAGAGGGAGCTGATTTCACCTACAAATATTAAGTGGTCCTATAAGAGAGTTGAGGCACTAGCAAATATACTGTAGCAACTTAAAATCCAATGGATAGGAATGAGGTTACAGACCTCCATTACTTCTTCAACCACCTCCTCCAGTACATGTCACTATAGAACAGAACCCTGAGAATTTAAATTCATGAAAAGTAAGGGTTAAATTAAATGAGGGTTTCCTTAGAAGTCTTGGTGATTGGGATAAAGAAGAAAAAGATCCATATGACCTCAGTGCCAAATACGAAGAGTTAAACAAGAACAGGGAAATGGAAAGGAAAAGAACACAACTGAGAGCAGGAGGAATTTCTCAAGCCTGGGAGGGGGAGAGTGATGAGGTATAAATAACCTCATGAATATGATAAGCCAAATACCCTTCCTTATTTCTCCCAATCACTTGTACCCTACCAATTGTTTATTTTTAGGATTAATAATTGCTTACTTTTTATAAAAAGATGTATAATCTTTATTTCTTAAATCAATTGAAATTAGATAACTAATGTTGATGTAATGGTGTAGCTTTCAGTCATTGTACAGGTCATTATGCATAGCCTAGTGGACTTTAAAGTGGACTTCAGCCAGTTGAAGATAAAGCATCAAAAATCTAGGCACGAAAATTTTTGGAGTGCATAGTGGAACAAGTCTTTTAATGCTTTCTATTTTATTTTTCTTTAAAAACTTTATGGCTCCTCTATGAGCCTTTAATATGTTTTATGTTATGGACCTCAGTCGGTTGGTTAGTTAAAATTATGTTAGAAGAATTTTTCAATGGTAATCATCCACCATCTAAAATCTAGGATTTTGTTAGCAATTTAGTATATATATGTAACCGCCAGAAGCAATGAAATAGTGATGTTGTTATGTTGTTATAATATGCTTTGAACTATGTCTCTATGTTACACTTTTTCTGATATGAATAAAATAAGCTTTGCTAGTCTTATTCTGAGTTACTAGTTCTGTGCAATGGAATTGTTATGGATGAATTCATTTTGAAGATACGGAAGTTCATGTGATATGATTTAAGTGTTAAAACACCTGAGAGCTGGCCACTCAAGGGAATCATGTAGAATAGATAGATAAGTATTTTCATTTTCAATTTTGTTGCTTTTATTTTGTACATGATAAATGTGAATGAATGTTATTTTTATGTGTCGAGCTCTATCAATTATTCCTACAAGTCGTAGTTTAAGTTTCCAAATTTTAGTTCTATTTATCTAAAATTTTGGAGCTCCCACTCTAGTCAGTTATAGCCTGTTAAGTTTACTTTTTGTTAACAATTAGTTGTTAATCAATTAGTTATTTTCATTTAAACTTCACAGATTACTGCAAGTATTCCTTTTAGGTAGTTCATATGTTTTCTAGTTTAGAGTTTATATGATTTCTAGTTTAATCAACTTATGCTTTCTAGCTTAACAATTTCATGCTTTCTAGCTTAACCATTTCATGCTTTCTAGCTTAAACAACTTTATGCTTTCTAGTTTAATTATTTTTGTTTACAATTGTTTCAAGAACTCAAAAAATCTAAAAGAGTTAGCCAAGATTTCCCCTATTGCATACAACCTTCGGACACTACCTGGTCAATATTATTGATGCATTTTCAACTAAAGTGATAGGACCTAATGACTAAATGTCAATCATCAAGGGATATTTTTATCTAATTATACCCAGAGAAACCATCCATCAAAGATAGCATCTCATGTCTTGTTGTTAAATCCACGATCATGTCTATACTTGGTAGAGGAAAGTCATCCTTTGGAAAATCCTTCTTCAAGTCTTAGAAATCTTTGTAGATCCTTATGCCCCCAGTAGGCTTTGACACTAGTACCAGATTTTATATCCATTCTAGATAATCGATGGGTCTAATGAAACCCACATCTAGTAACTTCTTTAGTTCTACCTTTACCAATAATGCTATTTGGGGATGCATTTTTATGAGTTTATGCATGATAGGCTTTGCTCTAGGGGATACGGCTAAATGATGTACCACTAGTGTTGGATCTAGTCCAGGCATATTTGCATAGGTCCACACAAATTTTAGTTTTTTGTCATTGATGAATGTTGTGAAGTTTTCTTTCTCTTCATAATCAAGCAACACCGCATGGTATGTGATCTTTGGGTCCTCTACTGTGCCAACATTCATGGCTTTTGCTTCTTCCACTTGGAGCGTTGATCTTTCTTGATATTCAAATATGGGAAGATTGAACCCTCCATCC